>CM053786.1:595666502-596376502 GCA_028749045.1 Cupressus sempervirens | reverse complement strand
AATTGAAAACCCTATAATGACTAAGCTTCTAAGTGTATATTCACTAAGCATTAATTGCAAGGTTTTGAAGGCTATATACTCATTTTTTTGAGTCATTTGCATTTACTAGAAATCAAAGAGAATGAAGGAGATTTGAGCAAGAGATTCTAATGATTGCATATTAGATTCAATTGTATAATGAATTTTACATCAATTTGAAATGTATTTCACTTATGCCAGGTTATACTATTTCACATTTTGAAAACCCTAGTAAGTAAAATATGGCAACAAGTTCATCGATGAGAGTAAGGAAGGAAGGCAAATATTTCTTCATGTAAGTTTGGCTCACTCATTGTTTATACATTCTTTTATGTGCAAAAACCATTTCCTACATTTGGCAAGGTAATTTGGAAGTCTAGTAGGTCTATTACCCAACAAATACATGAATTCATTGAGAAATTAGGAGAGAATTTTGATTTAGTTATGACCAGTTATTTTGAAGATTTCAAGAAATATATGAACCAAAGGTCAAGAATTCCTGTATTAATAGTGGAGAAACATTATAATGATGTTCATTTCCTAGTAGATGTTGACTATGCTTAGGTATAGGAAGAAATTCCAAGGGTTAAATGGTTGACACCACTACCATATGAGATAAATGTTGATGAGGCATCTGCAACCATTACTACATTATTGGTAGAAGAGATTGATAGGGATGCTACATCCTTTGGGAATTATGATGAAGCAAAATCAAGAATAACTATAAACTTACATACTGCCACTGTCATTAGAAAGAAGAATAAGATGATGAAGAAACTAAAGGAGAAGTTTGGTGAAGGATAAGAAGAAGAAGAGGAAGAAGGTCAAGGACCTTTACAACTTACATAAGGACAAGGTGAATATGAAGCATCAGAGGGTGAAGAGGAAGCCAAGCCAAAAATTAAGAAGACTAATAAAAAATGGAAAACACTGTAGAAGAAGGTTGAGAAACCTAAGAAAGAACAACAAAAGCCAGCTACACCTTTGACAAGGTCAAGAACAAGGGTTGCCATCGTACAAGCTAAGAAAGCACAGTCAAATAAAGAGAAAAAGAAGGATGATACAATAGAGCTGAGAATGCCTGCTAAGAGATTGAAGAGAAGTTTGAAACTTCAAGATGAATTAGATGAGTAAAGGACTAAATTGGATGACAACAATAAATTCAAAGTGGTAACCCACAACCCTTCATCTGATATTGAAAACCTATGTGACAACATAAAGAGTAATGCAAATTTTTTAGGTTTTCAACATGTTGATTTTGATAAGTTAGATAATGCATATAAGAATAATATTGAAGAGGCTATTTATGCTATGATGGCCACATTTGAAACCACTCCATTAGAAATTGGTAACTTATTACCCAAGATCTTATATGAAAGAGTTGAGCAAAGATGAAAATTCAACATGGAGACTAAAAAGAAAATCAGGGAGGCTACTTAAGCTCAAGTCATGCTTGAATTTGATTAAAAAAAGATTTCAAAGGTAGTAGAGAAACAAAAATGGAGATTTTCTCCAAAATACATAGCCTTTCATATTTTAAAAAGTAGAGTAGAAGAGGTGGAAACCTAAAGAAAGTTACTGTGGAAAAAAATATATGGGTTTACCATACAAGCTATGGAAGAGAAGAAAGATGTAGAGGTAGAGAAAAATAAAATAGAACAAGTTGAGATGCTTAAGATGAGACAATTGAGGAAGATGCACAAGATGCATAGGATGTTAATGTGTTGAGCACCAATCCTACACATGGTGAGAAAGAGAGTCAATATGACTCAATAACTATTGAGGGCATTCTTGATCACTCTACATAGAATATAAATCCATTGATTGAGGAAGATTTGAAGTCACTGTAATAGGAATCCACCAATATTGTTATAGCATGCACATATATTGTATTGGTACAGATTGATGAATCTCAAAAGGCTAAGTTTGCATCCACTGAGACACAAAAAGACACATCTTTTGTGCCCTCACATATTGTAGATGTTAAAGAGAAGGAACCCCATGAACAAGTAACATTTCAAAGTGTAACCTTGGAACAAAAAGGAAAGCTTAATCAAGAACCATTTTTAATGCTTGCTATTTTTATTGAGATGAAGGAGAAGGAGGGAAATATCCAAGCTACATTACTATTGAGTTAGTCTACAAAGCTCAGGGTTGCCATCACTTGTCATTTTTGACAATAAGGGGAATGAAGAGAAAGAGAATAACAAAGAGAATCCCACACTCACCTCAAAAAAACTTATTGAAGATTGAACAGAGGTTGAACAAGAGGAAGAGGATAAGATGACTGTTGAGACCAATGAACACATAGCTATATAGACACTGGTAGCTTTACCTATCACTACACCCCCTCCCAATAGCTAGACTCTTCAAAGGTTGAGTACTCAAGCCACACCATTGTAGATATCAAAGCTAAGTACTAGTACACCTAAGAGTGGTGGGACTACATCATATGAGGATCTAGTTCTAGATGAGGTGATTTTTCTTCCATTGTTTGATCCCACAACAATCACACTTGAAGAAATGGTTGTTCTTCAAGAGGCTCTTCAGAGGAAATCAAGGCAAGAAATCTTGAGAAGGGAGCACAAGAAAAAGTAGGTTCTACATGATATTAGAGATATTTTGTAGATGCTTTTGATATCACAGATTCATTTTCTAATAAGCTTATCCTAGAGAAACTTGTACATATAGTTGATAAGATAAAGGATGAAGATATAGAGTCAAATATAAAGCTATTAGAATGGACTAAAAGGAAGTTTCACACGAAGGTTATGGACAAGATGTCTAGTGTCATTGCCCTTAGACATGTTGATTTATCAAAAAAGATAGAGTATGTGAAACAAGTTTTGGACAACATTTTCTCTCAGTACATGAAACTATGTGATGTTGATACCTTTACCAAAGAGACTCAATAGTCAATTGACTAGCTACAAGGAGATTTACAATTAACTTGTACTACATTAAGGCAATCTCTTGGCACTAGTCAAATTCATTTTCAGCAATTATTGCAAACATAGAGTAGGCTTGCCAAGTTGCAAGTAGAGGATACAAATATTAGATCAACACTGATCAATATTTAGTCCATGTTGACTCTGCACATGGAAGTTTTGTAGAAGGAACTAGCCTCTACAAAAACATTGATGAATAAAGATTCTCATCTCTCTACTCAAGAAGGTCTACTAGATATGGCAATAGATCTAGAAATATAGATTTAATCTTTACATGTTTCCAATAATAATTGGTATTCCACTTTGGGAATCACAATGGAACTCCACAAGCCATTTTTAGACAAACACACTGTCACTGTACCGCGCAAATGACATAAGTGTCAAAAAAAGGAGGATTTTGAAGATTTTGTAAATTTTGTTTGGTAGATATCTACTCAGAATGATTAACATAAATGAAATGAAGTATTTAATTAGGGGGAGTAGTAAGGTATGAGAGACAATAGCTTACAAATTTTAAAATTTTGAATTTTTGTATAGGAGCCAAACAGATATACTATATTGTCTAACCTATGCATAAAATAAGATTGTATACCCCATGATGATGTGTTTATGCCACTCATATCAAAGGGGGATATTGCTAATCTCATTATGGTTTTGAAAAAGTAGTGACAAAACACTTAGTCATTATTTGGCATAGAACAATGCAAGCCGAGTGCATAGTGTATGTCGAGCATAAGCCTCTAGACAATACATGCCAAGTAATATAGCAATTAGTGTTGAGCACTAGTATGTGCCAAGAAGTTAGTGTGTGTGGAGTCACTTAGGTGCCGAGAAAATAGGAGGAGCCAAGAAAACAAAGTGTGTCCAGTGATTTAGGTGCTAAGAAAGAGTGAGCGTCGAGCCATTCAGAAGCCAAGTATCAATATATAGAGCATAGTGAAGGCTAAGCATTAGGGTCTATCAATGCCAAGTTACCCGTCTTTGACATAGATTTTTTTATGGTACAAAGTTTTATGCAAACTATTTTTGGCCGACATAAACATGAATTTTTGATGTTAAGAATTAAGGATCCATTCATATTACAAATCCCTATGCTAATAAATGCATCCAATCAGATAAAGGAACGAGTTAGGCAGTAATAAGGATCAACCATAGTCATTGATTTTAACCTAGCCCATCTCCATAATGCCTACAAAAGAGGTAAAAGCCTAAATAACATTATGTATGCAAAGAAGGATACAAAGAGAGAATTTCAAGGTGGAAATGATGGCTAAGTTATGGAGCTACAATGCATAATAAATTTGAGAAGAATAGAGACAGTGAAAGGATAGAGAAGATAGATCTGATTAGGAGGATCAAGGGATAACCAATAAAAGGAGATCTAACATCAAGCGACAAGGTGCTAATCAAAGGATCAGGTGCTGAATCACTCTAAAAATTGATATAGAGTAAATCTCTTAACAAAGTAGTCTTAATGGGTTTTTTTAAATCTTCTAATAGAGTGCTTTCTTAGTTGTGAGTTAAAATCAAGGTGAGACCTAATAGTCTTGTAAGCCTTTAATAGGGAAGACCTTTCATAGGGTAGCTCATAGCTTGTGATCAAAAATTTGTAGCCATAGTAGGTCACACTTTACAACTGCAATAGTGAAGATTTGTGGGTATCATCCTCACCCCGATTTTACCTTCTCCTTGGAGGGTTTCTAGGTAACCAAAATCTTATGTGTTAAATGTTGATTTTTTTCATGCTTTGGATGTGATGAATGATTACTTATTTCAGTTTATATGTTAAGTTATGAGATGGATGTATGGTGAAATGTTTTAGAGGTAAAATATTTAAGTGCTGATTCACCCCCCCCCCCCACCCTGCCCTCTGAACTTACTTTTCCATTGTTAATTCCAACATAATTACCCAAAAAAATATTATTTCTGAAAAGTAATGCTTCAAAAAATCCTACTCATTTTAAATATATTTAAAAAAAAATTAAAAAGTACCATTATGTATATCTATTAGTGAAACTTTATTAAAAAATACCTTTTAAGATTTTAATTTTTATTGAAAGCAACAATGAACACATACATAAGTATAAGGTTGATTATCTTGTCATGAGAAATAGTAAAATTTATTTGAAAAAAATTGATGCAATAAAGGAAAGAACCTATGTCAAGATGATATATTTCATTCTATTTTGGATGAATAGTTAAGACAATTGATATGACAAATGGTAAGAAATATATTTCAATAAACAATTTTTTAAAATTTTATATTTAAATATACATTTGTAAAAATAGTTAAAGAATATATCCATGTACTAAATTTTCAAGTTACCAATAGACACAAAAAGAATGAAGAGAAAAAGAAAAAGAATACTACATAAAGTGTGGTGGGATGCAACCCCTGTCTCAACATTTTATCAACTTAATTTTATTTTTTATTTTATTAAAAATTATATCCAATTAATTTATTAAAATTATCAAATTTTTTTTCTTGATTGGGATTTTCAAAAGAAATATATAGTCTTAAATGGATTCTAATTGACATAATTATCATTCTATTGGGAATTATGATGGGAGTATTAGTTATTGTATGGCTTGAAAGAAAGTAAGAAGTTTAGGGTCTAGGATCCGATAGGTTCTAGTTAAGTGGTATGTTGTTTACCTCTTTCCACTAACTACCCCACCCTCCCTTGGAATGGTTCTGGTACCCCCTCAAAAAGGAGTCAGCAGGGGGTAATTTTCTTACTAGGTGGGTCCCATCTACCGTATACCTCCTTTAGGTATGGTTAGTGTATAGCCAAAATTGCCAAGTTAGACAAATGATAGCCTAACTTGGAGGCCGCCGCAAAACTATCTAAGGGGTGAAATAATGTTTATCAATTTTCCATTTTTATTTTTTATTTAATAGAAGTCAGTTACAATATCTGGTTACAATATAAAACATAAAATTAATAAATTAATATACATTATTTAAAATTCTTAATATATATGCCATCTTTTAGTAATTCAATTAAAAAAATTGAATCAACATCAAGTGTTACACAACTTTGTACCAAGGATCAGAAGGTATTAGCTCTCATTGTAATGAGTGTTGATAGAAGGAGTTTGTTGCAAAGATTATGAGCTTGCACTGTTGGTGTTACAAAGTTGATGATATTGTTGATGTTGTGTTATTTTGTATGGCTGTTTTGATCGAAAACCATTGATGTTTCTATAGAGTTGTTGATGTGTCAGGTATGGTTGGTGACATCATATTTCTTTGGTGGATAGCATTGTGATTGGTACTTATGTTATATTGATATAGTTTTGAGGTTTTGTTTATCTAGAAGCTAGTGCTCCAAAAAAGTGTTCTGGTGGTGTATTCTATGATGTTTTTTTTACACTAGTTTGAAATTATTTGATGTTCATGATATGGTTTGTAATAGTATGGTTTGGTTTTTTTTTATGCTATGGATCATGATGATGTGGTCTAGAGGCATAATTTCTGAAATGTTATTTATTTTTGGGCTTTGAGCATTACCACATTTGAGTAACATATTAATTGGTTGAGGTAGTGTGTATAGTGTGGTCCACCTTTCATTCCTTTCCATCAAGGGAATGATTATTCTCTACCCATTTCAAAATCATGTTGGTTGACTCGGTAATTTCATTTCAATATATGTAAGAAGTTGTTTATGATAAATACATAGAAATTTTGATCCAGGAGAAACCTAGTTAGATATAGTGCAAAGGTCTGGTAAAATACTGATGAGGAGTTGTGAGAAAAGTATGTATTATTGTTGTTAGAAATTAGAGGTGTAGTGAACCAAGAGTTTCTTCTAGAAATTTCACTATAGAAATGTATTTCCTCTCTCTCTCTCTCTCTCTCTCTCTCTCTCTCTCTCTCTCTCTCTCTCTCTCTCTCCACCTCTCTCTCTCTCATTTATATAGGCAATGAGCTCTTCTAGTTAATGATCTCTCTCTCTCTCTCTCTCTCTCTCTCTCTCTCTCTCTCTCTCCACCTCTCTCTCTCTCATTTATATAGGCAATGAGCTCTTCTAGTTAATGATCCCACATGCACTAAGCCACCCATTATAAATATCACTTTAACCAATGTCATCTTAGCCAATATTTTTATTCATAAGAGATCATTGCCTATGATTCTTCCTTAGCTAATGTTTTTTTCATGAAAGTTAACATTCTCCATGCTTTACCATAAATAAAGTTTTCAATGTAAAAATATGTTGTTAATTATATGATTCATGTGTGTACTCTTTTGTGTTTACATCGAATTTGATTACATGGACACAATATTAGTTAGATGATTATGGATTTGTGAAAGAGTAAAAAATTTATTTTACATTGAATTACACTTATGTATCAATTTTCTTGGACATTATGATAAACACACTTCAAATTTTGGGGGTTGTGAGTAAACATAAAAAAAGACTCATTGCATGAAACAATATGTAATTAAATATTAAATAGAACTAGCCACACATAAACACCAAGATTTATATGTGGAAAACTTAATATGGGAAAAATGATGGTGATTACTTTCCCAAAAAGGTAATTCACTAAGTATGTAATCTAATTACAAAGGATTAGGAGTTCATTTCTCTAGAACTACCAACTAGAGGGTCATTTACAATACAATTATGAATATACACAAGAAGGCTCATGACCTAATATTAAAAACAAGAACTCACTTCTCTAAAATTGTATATAGAGGCTCAATACCAGAGTAGAAAGACACGATAACAAACTCAAGTACCTAAGACTCACTACCTTAAATTAATTACTCTTCTTCAAAGTAGATAAAGATGGATTCTCTTAATAATGCAACTAATCTACTTGACACTGTCCACTCTTGTACCACACTATTAACCCCTTTCTTTCTTTGAAACTATTAATAAATTCTTCTCTACTTATTTTTGAACTAGTAAGAACACTTCTTTTTCTTTTCACCTTACATTTACATTTTTCCAAAGAACCAATAGTCCTTAAATGCAGGATAAAGAATAATTATTTTAAAAAGGTCAACTAGGTCCCATATGGCATGAACACATTCAAATAAGACACAAGCATTAAGTTAAGACCCATATAGTGTTAGAAAGTGAAGTCCACCCTAGAGTAAAACATTTATCAACCTTATTAATCCTTAACAATGTGAGCAATATAATCAGCAACATAAGAAGATACACATACACAATAACACCGGATATGTTAACTAGGGAGCCCTTGATCAGAGGGAAAACCCTAATGGGGATGGTACCCACAAAATGATGTAATTATATATAAGTTCCTTACTTGGACTCTATTAGGAGCTAATGAAATAAATTCAATACATATCAATCCCTATTAGGAGACTTTGAATCCTTGTTAGGAGTTGTACCAACCCTGGTAGGAGTTATAGAGGGCAGATGGACCCACTGTCCAAACATATTTAGGGACAAGACCACCAAAATCGCTATCCATCTAGTCTCTATATTATTCCTTGTATAATAATAGAAATGAATAATTTCAAAATCCTCTATGCTCTTGACTAGATCAATCTTCTTCTGATCTCAATACTAAATCACCAACTTCACATCCAAATAATCCATTTGATTGCTTACATGGGTTTACCAACTTCATATATGACTTATACAATTCTCTCTTCATACATTAATTACAAACTTAAAAGAAGGAAAATAACCTTCCTTTATAGCATATCCTCAAACTAATTCCTTAAGTTAGCCTCGAGGCTTTCCCAATTAATTATAATAGAAACTCATTAAGATATTACAAAATATTACATCTTTTTGCAATTACAAATCACTGTCGGCTCATAGTCTTTACAACTTCTAACATGTAAAACCTCTAGCCTTGTGCACTTACTAATATCATCATCATACTATCTATTGTCATTGTCTAATTGCACTTATCATGATTCTTTCTCAGTTAAGATATACAAATCAAATATTAGAAACCACTTATTAGGTAGTCTATCTTCTTACCATCTTCTATAATTCATGAATATCTTTCACATATCTTTGACTCTCTATACGTTCACTTCTCCATAGAACTAGGACACATTGTAGAATACATCCTCAAATGCACTTGAATTGATCATCCATACATAGTTTGTATGACCTCGTTCTTTGTCTTCTACTCTTCTAGTCATCACAGAAGCAATGTTATGTTGACATCAATGAAAAACACAATCATGAATACAACATTTCAATCATGCAAATATCTTCTCCAATGCTTAGGATACTCCCCCAAAGTAATACTAACAATATTCATGCTAAAATATAGTACCTCTCCCATTTTCTTTCCACATGAAATTTTGACAATCTTTAGTATTATGTTGTGTTAGTGCCTTCGTGTAGTTAGATGAGATCCCTTGTGAGGCCTTGTTTTGGATTTGGGATTTCTCTGTACTACCTTATGCCTTGTCAGATAATTTCTTGTGTTGTATAATTATATTAGACCCTTGAGAGGTTTTTACATTCAAGGTGATATTATTTATGTAGTTGCATCAAAAAATTTATATACCCATATGCCTAGTTGTGAGAAACATTGAGCTATGGCTAGTTGTAAATTTGATTTGTGATGCTAGACCATTTGAGGATTTATTCTAGGTTTTGTGGAATCATTTTTTTTCTTTGTGATTTGATCCGATATTTCTTATTTTATGTGATTCAGTAACTATCCCCATGCTATGATTATATATATGTATTGATAAAATACACCTAGTTCATTCATTCTTGTTTTCATTCGAAATTTACTATTTTGGTTTGATGGTTTTTGGTTTTTATGACTTAATTTGACATTTTTGATTATATGGCTTAATATAAGAGCAATGTTTCCACTGATGTATGTGCTAGTGACAACTAGATTATAACAATTATATTATTTAGATGTTAAATGGATTAAGGATTGTTATATTTGTATCATGATGTTTTTATCATGCAATTATTTGTGTAATGTGATGAGGTGGTTGTATTGTATGATGCAATTTATTATTATCCATTAATATGGTTACCAACCTCATTGTAGATTTAGTTGTTATATTATGTTGTTATTACTATTTCTATCATATCTACATGATGATGCTTTGTGACACTAGCTAGTGTATATTGCATTTAAGAATATAGGATTGATATGTTACAATCATTATCATTTTTTCCCTATTATATCATGCCATATATGTTGTTGAGTCTTTTAATTGAGACTCACATATATATTCTCATTTTTCCATAGATGATAATTTGAATATTTTATATTTAAATGAAATATTTAATTTTAATAAGATGATGTTCACTACTATGCTCATATAATTGCTATGGGTTATGCTTGATATGATTGTACAAAGTGAGAAAAAGTCATGGTCACTCATTTGTGATATCTACACAATGTCTCATTCTCTTATGTTTTCTTTCTTTCTTGTATGCTTATGTTCATAAGCTATGTATACTATGAGCAACTGTACTTGACGTTTGTGTATTTTCATGAACACATACTAGACATCATTGTACCTAAGGTATAGAAATTTAGTGCATCTTTATCCATGAAAATGTTACTAGACGTAGTTTCATGAACCATTTGTATTTAACCAATATTATCCTTGTATGGATGTTGTATTTGTTAAGATTATTGTCCCTGGGCTATGTGTGGGTCAAAATGGAGTTTAAGTGCATTTTTGATAGCTCAGTTATGTGTCTAATATTTAGAGTTCTTGTAGTTGTTGTAGGTGATTTGGAATTGAATTTGAATTTGAATTATTTGGGGCTTTAATTTTACTAATGACTATGTTTTCATAGTTGAATTCTATTTTTGTGGAGTTGATTTAATTTATTTTGGGAAGTCTTTACTTTGGTTAATTTATTTAAGTGATTTTAATTTTAAGTCTTTTTAGAGATTTTTAGGAAAAAAAAGATTTATAATAAAGAAATAGAATTCATTTATTAAAATTTATATTTTTACAAGAGCAAAATTGCTCAAACCCTCCTGTGAGCATTTTTGAGAATTGCTTGGTGTATTTGATCCAATTTTGAGATCCATGTGAGTGGTAGCTTGTTAGATTCATGTTGTGATTCCTCATCTTCTTATGGAACCATTTTTTTTCCACGAAGTATTCAATTTATTGCATGTATTTTGATGATAATCAGTTTGTTTGAGGTAGGGCCATTCACATCTTTTGATTTTTTTTCTCTTTTCAAATGAGGTCAATTGATATAGATTTCTGGGTTGAGAATTATCATTCCCACACTATTTTATTGCATTCCATTTCTTAATTGGGTTTATGTGAGATTTATGAGATTATGAAATTTGTAGAGTTTGTTGAGATTATCCATGTTGTACACATTGTATAATATTATTTATATCATATTATTTTATTTTACTATGTAGTGTTGCACCCTAGAGTACCTGGATGGATGTGAAACATGGAGAGATTCCCATGGAATATCCTTGATGAGTTGTATTGTAACATTGTAATACTGTTTGATATAATTATTTAATATTAGGGAAAAAGAATTAAATGCCCAATATTAAATATGGGTTAGTGGGCATTAGGTAGCACATGGTTTTAGCAAATGATTTATGTAATACCACTTGGTAGTTTTGTGGGAGCTTGGTACTATATAAGAAACCATAAGGGTAGTTGTAGAGAAAAGGGGAAAAAAGAAAAGTGGAAAGTTGAGAAATACAAGGCAAGACAAGTTAGCCAAGGAAGCATTTATGACAGTTGGAAGTATGGCATGGGATATGTGGATTCATGCTTGTTCACATGGACTTCTCAGTTGTGGCTATGACTTTGAAGACTTCCATGGTTGTATTGCAATGGTGTTTTGTCGAATAATACATGATGATGGATGCTTTTGGAGGTTTTTTTTTTTCCCTCAAAGAGGGTTTCCTAGGCTATCTTGTGTCATGTTTTGATGTCATGTTATCTATTCTCTTGCATGTGAATTTTGAGTGCATATTTATTTAAGATCTATTATGGGCTATGTGGAAATAGTAATATATTTGGTTGCAAGTTTCCTTACAAGTGGTATCATAGCTAAGTTTTTTCACACTATAACCCTAGATTGAATCTATGTGAATGCATAAAAGAATAAAATAAAGGGTAAGATATATGGATTTTATAGGTTTTTTATTGCATATCTAAGGATTTTGGGTTTGTTATTATGATGAGATATTGGCATGTTTTGGGCATGGAAAATTGTTGGTTAGAAGGACTTTTGGATACTTCATTTAAATGAGAGTTTTAGGAGGGAGCTTGTAGAAATGATCTCCTCGACAAAAAAATACCTCACCATTGGATCAAGGTTGGCCTTTCTATAAATGTTTATATATAATATGCTCTAGTTTGGCCATGTTGATGGAAAATGCAAAATGTTTTTAGTCTTAGCCCATGATGACTGTAAAATTTAATCCCATCAGAATTTTTGTCACAAAAAAATTGCTTTGAATGTAGTTGAAAAGTTTTTGTGGTAAAATGATCATAATGTTCACTTAGAATATCAAATGTTGAACTTCTTATAGTCATTGGAAAGCTAATTGAGAGTGTTGAGATAATGGGTGTTGCACACATTGCATAATATTGTTATTTTATTTTTATTATGTAATGTTGTACCTAGATGGACGTGCAACATGTAAAGATTCCCATGGAATATTCTTGATGAGTTGTATTGTAACATTGTGATAATATTTCATGTAATTATTTAATATTGGGGAAAAGAATTAAATGCCCAATATTAAATGTGGGGTCAGTGGGTTAGGTAGCACATGGTTTTAGCACATGGTTTATGTAATACCACTTGGTGGTTTTGTGGGACTTGCTACTATATAAGTAGCCACAAGGGTAGTTGTTGGAGAGAGAGAGAGAGAGAGAGAGAGAGAGAGAGAGAGAGAAGGAGAAGACAAAAGGCAAGAGTCAAGCAGGACAAGGCTTGACAGGTTAGCCAAGGGAGCATTTGTGAAGGTTGAAAGCATGGCATGGGATGTGTGGATTCATGCTAGTTCACATAGTTTGCTCAGTTGTGGCTATGGCCATGAAGGCTTCCATAGTTGTATGGCAATGGTATTTTTTGCTGAATAATATATGGTGATGGATGCTTTTGGAGGCTGGGTTTTTCCCTCAATGAGGGTTTCCCAGGGTATATCTTGTGTCACAATTTTGTGGGTATGTTGTCTATTCTCTTGCATGTGGATTTTAATTCTGTTTTTATTTCATATTTATTATGGATTATGTGGAAACGGTTATATTCTTTATTGCCAAGTTTCCTTTACAAGTGGTATCAGAGCTATGGTTTTATTATTGTAACCCTAGATTAAGTCCATGGGAATGCATGAGAGGATAAAAGAAAAGGGCAAGATATATGAATGATTTATTGCAGATCTAAGGATTTTGGGTTTGCTGTTATGATGGGATGTTAAAAGATTTGGGCATGTGAAATTGTTGGACAAATTTTTTTTTTGAATGTTTCATTTAAAATGAGGGTTTTGGGGGGTAGCTTGCAAAAATGACCTCCTGGGTAAAAACAGACCTCACCATTGGATTCGGGTCGACATTTCCATAAATTTTGATATATAATATGCCCTAGTTTGGCCATGTTCAGAGGAAATGAAAGAGTTTTTTGGTTTCAGCCCATGATGGCCGTCAAATTTAATCCCGTCAAAATTTTCGTCACTGAAAAAATAAAAAATGAAAAATCGCACTGAAAATGGTAAAAAGACTGTCTTAGTAAAATGGCCATAACTTTCTCTCAGAATATTAGATTTCAGAATTATTGCAGGCGTTGGAAAGCTAATTCAGAGCACTACAACATGGTGTAGGTTTGGTTCTGTGATTTTAAAATTTTGTCAGGTTTTCAGAGCCCTAAAGTTAGATGTTGTTTATTTTGAGCACTAATTGGGGCATAACTTGGGCATACGGAGTCAGATTTTGGACTTCGAGTAGTCAACGGAAAGCTCTTGGAGAGCTCTACACATTGGTTTAGATTTGGTGCAGGTTTGGCATGATTTATTTGTTGATATATTGATCTGAACAGTTTATAGGTATATTTTGACTATGGTAACATTGTGAGTTTATGGCATTGGAGATTTAAGATTTGATGTCATTGTATACTCAATTCATATTTCAGATTGGTCTCATGATTATATGGTTATCAGTGTTTGATGTGAATATGCATGATGACTTGTTGGGTCTACAAGTTGTGCAGTGTTGTAAGCGGTCTATACTTACAGGTTGCATTTATAGCTTGGTTATGGGTTGTCTTTGCCCATTGATCTTTCATTATTGATGCATATTCAGATTGGTGGCTTGGATTTGGGTTGTCTATGCCCTAAGTCACATGATTTGCTGATTTTATCTTCATGTAGAAGGGATGAGATGTTGTTACCAGGTACAGTCATGGTGGAGGATTGTGGTTGACTATTTTATGCTGACAGGTTGGACACTTTGAGAGCCAGATGCTCGGTTCATGGATGTGATCATGGTGTCATGAATTTTGGCATGACATGATTGGATATACAGGTACATCCTTGATGTTCATTAGCTTGAATTTTCTGATTTGGTTATGGTGGTATATCTTCTTGGTTGAGGATCATGGTTATTTGGTTTCTTTTGAGGAGCTCATGATGTGCACTTTGAGTTCTTTAATGGTTTGATGCCTTGGTTGATTCTCATGGTTAGAGGATGATTTTTTCATCATGATGTCATGGATAGCTTGGATACACGGTTTAGTGGGAGCTTGTGACAGTGATGGGGTGACAGTGCAGGATTAGTTCCTGGTTTGGTTTATATCTTCTTGGTTTAGAGAGGATGGATTTTATGATGTCATAGGTGACTTGGTACCACAGTTGAGTGGGAGTTGTTGGCATTGATATATTTATTGAGTGTTTGCAGATGTTGGAGGTTTGTCTTAGATCCTGTTGCTGCAGAAGCGTCTTTGACATTTGCAGGGTGCACTTGTTATCTTCATGGTGTTTGAAGATGGTTAGATCTTGAGGACTCATGGAGTTCTTGGTTATCTTCATGGTATGTGGAGATGGTTCTTCCTAGTATGTGGAGATGGTTTTCTTCATGGTGTGTGGAGATGGTTGCATCTTGAGGACTCACAGGGTTCTTGGCAAAGGTGTGGTTTATGCTTTTATTTGGCATGTTATCCTTGGTGTGAGGATGGTTTCTTTATTATGTCATGGTATACTCTTGATATGCGTTTAGAGTTGTGACATGTTATAGTATGTTCATATGGAGCATGTTATCTCTTTTAGTTGAGATGGTAAGATCATGTTGTCATGTTTATGTTCCTGAGGCCATGGTTGGAACTTTGACATTGATCTTGGTTTAGTTTCTTGGTATTGAGTACACTAATCATAAGATGGATACTTCATGATATTGCTATGTTGCATTTGGAGTTGGCATGGATTGATTGGTTACAGGTGCTCATGGATACTTAGAGACGGTGGTGATGCTGATTTCTCTTGGATTAGAGAAGTATTTGTTGGGACAGTTGATGGTTTCAGCAGAAAGTCCGAGGGGCAGTCACCTGATATGGACTTGAGAGGAGATTGTTCTTAGATGAGTCTTGGTTGGAGACTTGGGTATCTTGATGAGCATTCTCATTCCCCACTCTTGGTCTACTCGGCGGTTTGCTACTTGAGAGGTATAGCTCATTAATTTTTCTCAGTTGCATTAAATTTATGCTTGTCTTTCATGGATATGGATCTTGAGCTATGGTACATGAGTTAGTTCTGGAGGGTTCATTTGAGAGATGGTTTAGCATTGGTTATCTCCATGTGCATATGTTGTTATGTTGGTTGAGTTTGGGAGATGGCTTTATATTGAGCATTTTCCTTGGATTAGGAATGGTTATTCCTTGGTTTAGAAATGTTTTTATTGAGTTTGATCTTCTTGTGAGAGGCTTACATCCATGATGAGTTTTATGGTATGGTTTGGGTGTTGTTGAGGCTTCTTGTTGGGGTTTTATGGAGGAGATCATACTTGCACAGTTTACATCTAGAGGTGTGTGTAGAAGGACATGATACAGGTTATGATTTGCATGGTTTCTCTAGTCTTGGTTATCTTCCTGGATGTTTAGTTTTGCCTACATTGGATTTGAGATTGGTTAGAGATTGTGATCACTGGTTTGTGCTCATGTATGTCATGTGAGAGATGACATGGTTATTCCTTTATCTCTTTCCTCTGTTGGTTGTGGTGAACTTGGGAGAGCATTGGAGACTTGTTATGAGAGTTGTTCTTGCAGGATATTAGTTTATGTATTGTGGATGTCCTTGATACTACATGGATTCACTTCTTTGAGATGTTGTGAGTGGATTGGTTATATACTTGACATTATCTTTTGCAGTGGGAGCTTCTTGGTATATATGTGGCAGGTATTGTTCTTGAGGCTTATGATTGCAGGTTGCAGATTAGATATGTCGGTGATATGAGATTCACTTGTTATACCTTTGAGGTATGGATAGTTGGATGGGTTTGGCACTTGCTGTGGGTGCTATTTCAGCTATGGATATTTTGACAACTACTGATACATGTGATCACCTTTGGATCAGGTTTTTTGTGCTTGGATTTTTCAGTTGGTACAGGATTTTATGATCTTCTAATGCGACAGGTTGGGTGGTTTTCTCTTTGGATGGCTTCTATGTATGTCCAGTGGGAGTGGCATAATAGGAGGTGAGATCATTCATGTTCGAGATGCTGGATACTTTGATTTTGTTACGGGTACCAGGATGGAGCACTTGGTGTATTTTGATCCATGGTGGTGGATGTGCTGGGAGGGATTGTTCCCTTGTTCATTTATGTGGCTACGGATTGACCCTATGCAATGTATACAACAAGTGGGAGATTGTTGAGATAATGGGTGTTGCACACATTGCATAATATTGTTATTTTATTTTTATTATGTAATGTTGTACCTAGATGGACGTGCAACATGTAAAGATTCCCATGGAATATTCTTGATGAGTTGTATTGTAATATTGTGATAATATTTCATGTAATTATTTAATATTGGGGAAAAGAATTAAATGCCCAATATTAAATGTGGGGTCAGTGGGTTAGGTAGCACATGGTTTTAGCACATGGTTTATGTAATACCACTTGGTGCTTTTGTGGGACTTGCTACTATATAAGCAGCCACAAGGGTAGTTGTTGTAGAGAGAGAGAGAGAGAGAGAGAGTGACAAGGAGAAGACAAAAGGCAAGAGTCAAGCGGGACAAGGCTTGACAGGTTAGCCAAGGGAGCATTTGTGAAGGTTGAAAGCATGGCATGGGATGTGTGGATTCATGCTAGTTCACATAGTTTGCTCGGTTGTGGCTATGGCCATGAAGGCTTCCATGGTTGTATGGCAATGGTATTTTTTGCTGAATAATATATGGTGATGGATGCTTTTGGACCAAAAGCCATGACTGTTATATTATTCACCATATATTATTCAGCAAAAAATACCATTGCCATATTTTGGACCAAATAATATATGTTTTTCACAAAGAGGCCTGTGCTGGTTTGAACCAATTTTGGATAAAATGACCAACCTACTTGCTATTTCAAAATTAACCACAAAAGAGATATGCTTTTTGGTATTTTCTATTTTTTAATGAATGCAATCTAACAATGCAACTATATGAATTCCTAATTTAACTAGGGGGTTAATAAAGCAATTTAAGATACGGTGACAAGAAATTTAAGAAAATAACACTAAAGTAAATCCTAACCGACATTATCTATGGAAATAACATGTTTGTGAGTTAAGCTTTTGAAAAGATTGGTGGGTAACCAATGAAAATAGGAGTAGTGCTTCCTTAATTCCATAGATGCAATCATTAATGGGAATTCAATAACCATAAGATGTTTCACTTTTCATCAAATCAAAAAGCCATTGAAAGTGTGCTCATATGAGATAAAGAGCTATGCAGGAACAATATGATGATCTCTCCTCAAACTATGTACGTCACAAGAATTTGTAAACATGTAGCAAACACCAAAATTAAAAGATCACACAACCAGAAATAACACAATAAATTTTTGGCTCAATTAAATTCTATGAACATAATTCCACAAAATATAACACACTTAGGCAAGATTCACTACACTCCAAATACAAGCACCAAAAGCATATATTATTGCAAAATAACGGTGGCAACCTAGAATAAAAATTACATTCCTAAATTTATAGGAAATAATCTCCTCAATTTGTGTTGATAGTGAGAGATATCTTTATGCAATCATATGGTTCTAAACTAATAAAAAAAACTTATTTTTGTACAAACTAACTCTCTAATTGGTGCTTAGTAGGACTCCATCCATATTTATATCATTAAATTGATGCATGAGCCTTTACATGTCTTAAAAAAAAAGGAAGCATGATAAAATAAGAAGAAGAAAGCTATCAGATGATGTAAGAGTCTCTGGAAGTGGCAAAAAATAGAAGCTTTATCTTCACTAGATGTCCATAGGAGTTAAACTGTCATCAGAATGAGTTTTTGATGCATGGAAAGCTCTAAATTTAGAATTGGTAGTTAACTATTAGTGCAACTTTGAATTCCTTTAAATCTTCCAAAAAAATACTAGAAAATCACACCTACACACCAGTGCACTTGGCACACCTACGTAGTAGTGGAACTTGGAAGCAGGCTCCAAAAAATGCAAAATTTCAGCAAGTCTCATAATTGAAATTCTGGCTTCTGGATTTTGTTACCCTTTATACCAGAGCTATGTTTGGGTATTTTCCATTGGTAGATGTAATGCCTTCTCTATATTGTTGGGTCAGAGATGCAAGATGATCTCTCTAGTTATTCTCTTGATGACCCTTTCTTTGAGAACATATCTTTCTACTAATGTCATGATTAATGTTGTAGATTGTACTAATACTGGATGCAACACTGCGCTAACTAGTTCTGATCAGATTAAGGCAGATACCATGGGGGACTTTTTTGTTGGTTTTTTGTATAGTGTCAAGAATGCACTCAAATTTGTGTGGCCTAACTTAGTGTCTTGAATCTCAGAGTACTCATCCTGGAATTGTGATTTTGTCAGCACACCCTAAAACTTGAAAACTACCATTTTTGGAACCATCTTTTTAGTAAGGGAGCTTGATGAAGAAACCATTGAATCTACACAAAAATGATGGCAATTAGTCCAAAGTCATAGAAAAACTAATTAATCACACCCTATTACTGATATGAACAAGACCCAAAAAACCTAGTTGTCTGAAAAACACTAAAAAAAACTTGGTTTATAGTTCTAAAATGCAAAAAATAGCATAGGTCAGCCTTTTTATTGTTCAAAAATGTGGGGTGGGTAGTAGTGCACCTCATTTAGTTTATTTATACACACCCTCTAACCATTTTTTCAAGGTCTAAGTCTTTTTTAAGGGGGGTGCACAATAGCACACCTAATTAGGTGTGCTACTATGCACCCCAATTGCATGTTTGTCTCTAAATGTAGGTCAGAGGTGGAGGAGGCACACTTGGCTTGGTGCGGTGTTATACAATTCAATATCTCTGGAATCTAAATGAAAGGATAGAAGGGGAGTCCCCTTGGTGCTATTTAGCTACAGTACTGTGCATCACTAAGGGTTATGCCCCTTTATTGAGTATTTTGGCACACTAGCACACCTTATGAGGTGCATTGGTGCACCTTTTCCCTTTGGATAAAGACTTATCTCTTTGAAACCTTGATTTTTTTGAAAACTAGGGTTTCTGAGTCAGGACCCAAACATGAACTAGGACACTAGATAAAACCTTAAAAGGACTCATATCCCAGACTAGGGTTTTAGAAAGCCAAAAATAAAGTATGGGGTCCACATTTCTATAAGATGTTATAAGTAGATCGGTTACAAGATCTGACACTAGCTTTACAGTGGGAGCTTCTTGGTGTATATGTGATAGGTATTGCACTTGAGGCTTTTGATTGTAGGTTATAGATTACATATGTTGATGATGCAAGTTTCACTTGGTATATCTTTAGAGGTATGGAGAGTTGGATGGGTTAGAAATTATTATGGATGCTACTTCACTTATGGATTTTGATAACTATGGGTACATGTGATTACCTTTGGATCAGGTGCTTCTGATTGGCATTTTAGTTGGTATAAGATTTTACAATTTTTATGTGATAGGATGGGTGGTTTTCTCCTTGAATGACTTCTATGTATGTCACATGGCACTTACATAATAGGAGGTGCAATCATTCATGTTCGAGATGCTAGATACATTGATTTTTTTCATAGATATTAGGATGGACCGCATGGTGTACTTTGATCCATGATGGTAGATGTGCTAGGAGGGATTGTTTCCTTGTTCATTTATGTGGCTATAGATTGACCCTAAATAATGTATACAACAAGTGGGATATTGTTGAGATTATGTGTGTTGCACACATTGCATAATATTTTTATATTGTATTGTTTTATTTTATTATGTAGTGGTACACCTAGGAACACCTAGATGGACGTGTAATATGGATAGATTCTCGGGAAATATCCTTGATGAGTTGTATTGTAACATTGTGATAATACCTAATGTAATTATTTAATATTGGGGAAAAAGAGTTAAATGGTCAATATGTGGGGGTTAGGTAACCCATGATTTATGTAATACCACTTGGTGGTTTTGTGGGAACTTGGTACTATACAAGAAACAAGGGTAGTTATAGGGACAAGTGAAAAAAAGGAAATAAGGGAAGTCAAGAAAGACAAGGTGAGACAAGCTAGCCAAGGGAGCATTCTAAAGGTTGGAAGCATGGCATGATATTTGTGGATTCATGCTTGTTCAGATGGATTGCTTGGTTGTGGCTATGGATTTGAAGGCTTCTATGGTTGTATTACAATGGTGTTTTGTTGAATAATATATGGTGTTGGATTCTTTTGGAGGATAGATTTTTTTTCCTTCAATGAGGGTTTCCTAGGATATATCTTGTGTCATATTTTTATGGGTATGTTATCTATTATATTGCATGTGGATTTTAAGTGCTTGCTTATTTTGGAACTATTATGGGTCATGTGGAAATGGTAATATTTATGGTTGCAAGTTTCCTTATAGAGTTGTGCTACCTATTTTTCTGTGTGTCCATATTGACAATTTCTCATAGATTTGGAATGTTGGGTGTATTTGATTAAGTGGGTTTCAATTTCATTTCTAGATCTTGAGTTTCATTTTTGGTCTTTTTGTGCATGTATCATTTTTTGTGCCATCTACATCTAGATGTTGTATATTGTCATATTTGGTATGATTGAATTTTTGGATGTTTTAGTATCTATGTAGATTATTGTAAGATTTTTTGATTAGAATGGATTAAATACATTCCAAGTAATAGCCATCACAATGTAAAGTTTTCTCATTTGATGTTAAGATGGTGATCTTTTTACATTGTGAGATTTCCCTAAAATTTAGTATTTTATTTCTTTTGGGAATTTTTATCCTTCCTCTTTTTCTAACGAGATGATTGACAAAGCATTGGCCAATTGAGAAACTTTTTATTTGGATTCATTTTTCATTTACTTGGTTTCATGCCAGGAGTGTTTGGGGAGTTGATTTGTCCTCCTATTATTTTTGCAATTGCTATTACGTTTCCTTTTATATTGGCACCTTGCATTCTTGAGTTGATCAAACATGTGATATGTTGATGTAGAGTTTTGAGATCACTTCTACGTATGTAGTTGAGCTATCCTCCTATACCAAGGTTTGGGTCTTGGTTTGAGAATAATAGATCTTGTCATGTTTTATGTTTTATGACATTGATATACCTTGTTTAATTATTGGTTTGTGCCTCATTGTTGTAATGAGATGAAATTTTTTCTTATTTGAGTAGTGAAGTGGGGTGTCCCTTCAAGGTAGGATGGGACATTAAGACTTCCTAGGGTATCTATTGGTGGAGTTCTTAATAAATTTATAACTAAATAAATGAATAAGAGTGAAACATAATACCAAGGATTAATGTGACCACCATTCCATCACTTGAGGATAGTGATATTGCATATCCTATCCTTTTTATTATTTAAGGATGCTAATATATAATAATATCTTTTTGTCTATAGATGTTGATATGGTACAAATAGTCTTATCATCTATGGACATTAATATGTCTTACTAGAGATTTATTGATGAGAGAAAGATTCTTGAGAGTCACATGAGACATCATGTGCCATGTGATGACACTTCCACTCTTGAGTATCCATGAAAAACATTTATTAGTACTAAAATTAGTGACCTTGGTGTACTTAAAGTACATTTCTTTAGTGTGCACTTTGAATGTTAGTCCACATGTTGAGTGTTCTCTATGTATTATTGTCGTATTTTGCATCTCTCTATTGCATTGGATCTTTGTACCATCCTTTGAGTTATTTTTTTATTTAGTATAGGTGTGATCCATCTCTTTTGCATAAATATACCTTAGGTTTTTGACCTAATAACTATCTCCACGAGCATGGTGGGGTTGGCTTGTGAGTTTCACATGGGAGGGTGGCATTGCACTCTACCGCTATAGGGGATCGATGAACATGGAAACCTTCCTCCAAGATAGAGATTATAAGCATTGAGTGATTAATGTTATTCCTTCATCTAGTCCCATTAATATATTTATGTTAGTTATGTTAGTTTATTTTATTCTATTGAAGTTTCTATTGAGTGATTATTGCCTTAATTCTTGTATTTGATATTCATTGGTGTGTAGAAACAATACTATTTAAGTCATATGCTGATGTTTGAAAACCTACCTAGTTGTTGAATTGAGGAAAACATTATTAATATAGCTTTATATTCTTTTTGTAAAATCTATAAGTAGTATAGAATAGTACATGAAATGCAAATTAGTGCATATTCTAGTTGTTTCAGCACACCTCTCATCTATTTTAGAACACGAGGTGTAGATTAGAACACATGAAAATTAGGATGATACATATGAGATACTGAGTAACACATCTATTATCTTCTTTTACACATCAATTTTAGTGCATCTAAGATAGTTGTCACTTCCTAAGGGTCCATCAAAAAGGTAATTTTTATAAATATTTTAATACCCTTTTCTCTAAATATTCTTTTTGGATATTCATAGCATTTGTTTCAAATTTTTATGAAATAATTGCAATCATTTTTCTTATTTTGGCTTAAAAAAACCTTGCAATCAAATTATATCAAGTTGGAATGGGTCCCCTTGATTAGTTACCATTAATGATGGTCTAGTCATGACTCATGAGGTTTGTAGACAAAATCTAGACTTTTAGGTGGTGAATTGAGAGAGACTTAGCCATTCATGCTTATACTATGGTCTGTCTTAAAAGATTTGGAATTGTGATTAAGTATTCTACTTGTGCATACTTATAAAGAATCTTTTTATTATATTATTCTTATTTTTTATATTTCACTTATGGTTGATATTATATCTTATGCTTCAAAAACAATTGTTAAGTGCATATTTGACCCTATATTTGTGAGGATTCCTTTGTGTCAATTTATAATTCATATCTATAAATGATATTTTAATATTTAATAAATATAACATCTAGACCTAAAAATAAAAGCATGACCCATCCCATAAGAAAAATAAATCATGAATAGATTAAACATTTCCCAATGCTAGATTTGTAATAATCAAAACAACTACAAAATATCATTCAATGTTTTAGAAGAAAATTTCCATTTGTATTTAGACACCCACACAATACAGGAAGATCCACACACGATAGTAGAGTTGATGTCAATATGTAATATTAGAAGTCACTTCAACATTTTTTTATCATGATTTTACATAACAAATATCTAAATTAGAACAATAATAGAAAATAACTACAATATTAGATGACATAGTCTTTAAAATACACCTATGACACAATATTGATCACCAAAGAATGCCACAACCAAGAAAAAAACATGATTATTTTGGTATGAGTAACAACATATCTACAACCTTGATTTTTCAATTAGAAGCACTTTAGAAATTATAAATAACTACAATTGTAAAACTACTAACTTCTCTAAAACACAATACCACTACAATAAAATAATAGATATCTAGACCATACATAATTATAGTAAAGATTCATTTTCCCATGAATGTAAATACATACCTTTCTTCCACTATTATTAAACCATACATGATGCATACTTTCTATACACTAGAAATGTGTCACGCTCTAAACCATTCTATCCAAACCATTCCATGAGTTGGAATGGTTGGATGCTGGCTTAGAGCTCCCTATCCACGGAGTGCAAGAAGTTAGTATTCAAGCATGAAGGCTCTTAGCCAAGCCTTAGAAATGTACTTCTTGCTAGTAAACCATGCAACGAGAGGTTCTTTGAGACAAGAGCAAGAGTGCAAATATCTTCAAGGAATCCCTCAAGAATGCAATGCAAGTATGGAAACTAAGCTAAGATGATAATGCAAAATGCAACTATGCTAAGCATGTATGAGAGTGTTACAATGCTTGTTATTTAAACTATGTGAGATAGATCATTACAATAAAATAACTAAACTAGCATGTAAGTATGAATCTAAACTAGTGTGCAATGATAATGAGAGAATGAGACAAGAAATGAGAAGTTCTCCACAAAGCTCCCAAGAAACCTGTTAGAAAACTTGCAACATAACAATATTCAAAAGATGGATGGATCCTTTGAGGGGGAAAGCTCTCTCTCTTTTAAAGTCATACAGATGGTAGAGATCAAGATGAAGATGGTGGATGATCAACGGTGGAATTCAAAAATAGGTGTGATCCATGTGCACACACAAATCAACCAATAGAATATAAGTTGACTTGTCACATAAGACACAAGTCTCACAAGCCTTTTCTTTTAATTGTAAAATAGAAAAAGGACTTTATGTGTGCACTTTAAGTGGGTTAGAAGAATGGGGTGTTTTATTTAATTAAAAGGGGACATGTTCTTTTAATTAAATAATGAACTTAGGATAGCATAGTCAAACTATAGGTTATAATCAAATAAATTGATTATTAGCAATTTGGCTTAGGTAAGTGATTAAATTAATTTAGCCAAAATGTTGAAAAGGAGGCTAATAGTCTAGATGACCATTTTTAGGTGATTACATTTTCTCCTCTTTGCGTAATGCGTGATCGATCTGGGAACACATTAAGTCAAAGAAAATAGAAAGCCAAGTAGGCAGTGATAGATATAGATATCTGATTTCAAAGAATGAAATGCAGAAATAGATAGCAAGTCCTAAATGCATAGCCTGATAGCAGTAGTACTGTACACTAGGAAGATGATGTTAGGATCCGAAAAGAATTCTAACACCTAGCAAAGTGAATAGATTGAGAGCAAGTGATAAGGTCAAACAAATGCTCCTAAGAAATAGATAGCTGTAACAATTAGCAATAGAGTATTTCTGCCCCCTCGGGATCAAAATTGAAATGAGGTAAGGGGATGCAAAAACTGGCTAGACATGAGAAAACTAGAATATAGAAATGTCCAAGATGACAGATAGATGATTAGAACCCAAGAATGACTATAAAAAAAAATTGATAAAATGCCCCGGTTTGACTAGAGTTGACCTTGAAGGATATAGCATAAAAATTAGGTCAAAATGAGTAGAAAGGTGATTTTAGACATGAAACAATGAATTGAAGTAGATATGAAGTATGGAAATGATGAAGACTTGAAGATGCCCCAGCGATGATTCAGAGATTAGACCTCAAAAGGTCAGCTAACTGCTCAGAAGAAAGTAGAATTTTAAAAGACAATTTTGACCATCAAGATGAACTCGAATTTGGATTTAGATCTCGAAAATGAATCTAGGACGTTGCAATTATTTAAGAGGTCAAAACTTTATATAATGTGATGATAAGATAGAAAAGAGATGAAGTGAAAGATTAAGAAGGTAAAGGACATGAACAAGAAGAAAGTAAAGAAATATATGAAAGGAGTTAGCCGATATATCCACAAAAAGATGAAGAGAGAGCTCTCCCCATATGCAAGAATGCAAGACTAAGCTAGAAAATGAACCTAAAATGCAAGTTAATATGAAAAGTGGTTTACCAACAAGAAGTGTATAGCATTTAGACTCTTAATTTCATCATTGAGCATTTATTAGGGACATCATGAGATCATACAACCATCATTAGTATAACTATTAGGATACAAATATGATCAAGATCAGATAGGTATGTGGAAATCCAATCTAAGCATCAAAGACATGTAAGTCAAGATAACTACGCGATTAGGTTCCCTAAGTTTAATTTAGCAAGATTACACCTATATCAAGGCATAAGTGCCAAGATAAACCCTGAGTGTGGTCTTGAAAAATAGTCAAGGATGATAGATTTGTAAGTCAAAATGTTGAATAGGACAAGCATAAATGCTTACAACACTATAGACAAAAAAAGTATACCCACAAGAAAAAATCAAGAAAATATGTCCCATGCCCCCAGTCTTCTAGTCTATGACATCCTCGAAAGACTATTAAGGAGGGAACACATGGCAAAGAAATCATCATAGACAACACAAAAAGTAGATAAAGGTCAGCATAACTCAGTCATTTAAGTGTTAAAGTGTGTGTGTGTAAGTCACTTGGCCATTTCTTCAAGACTTGATTTTGATAGTGAGAAATATCGCGACATCGGAGACTGTAGGTAAACTATCTGAAAAGTGTTGAAAAACACTTGATGTCAAGGTGGGGGAAGTGTTGAGAAACACTATTTTTTGAGTTGTCCAAGAAACCCTAATGCACAAGAATGCCTCAATAGGCTAAGCAGTTGTGCCCCCAAGACGAGGACAAGAAACAATTCCAAGCTAGGAAATGTGTAGCAAAATAGGTGATTGAGACTGATAGATAGAGGTGCAAGGGTCTCAAGTAGCACCTATTTCCAGATTTTCACCACTTGACAAATTTTTCAAGATATTTTTCAATTTTTTTGTATTTTTGTATTTTTGAATTTTTTTGGTGATACATCAAAGCACCTATTGCTAGGTTTTCACTAAGATGATCATTTTTTTCAGGACATTTTCTGATTTTTAGGATTTTTTTCAGGATCATATATGATTTATTTTGGAATTTTTAGAAGGTTTTAGAGATTACTAGTTCTCAAGAAAGATCACATTATTTTCTCCCAATGTCTAGCAAGGTATAGGACATGATGGAGAAACAAGCCGATGGATAAGGAAAGATGCATAAGAAAGGAATGTGAAGCAAGTGAAAGTCATCCTCAAGAAATGACTCCTCAAGAGTACCCAAGCTAGGGAAAGATAGCCATATAAAGTAGGTTTTGGATAAGCAATGGAAGAAATGAGAAAGATAGCATGTAGGATAAGCAATGAAGCCAACAAGTGAGATAGCATGAAGTGTGTAGTCCAAAAGAATAGCCATGTCAAGAGACCTATGAGAACCATGTTTCATTTATTATGATCAAGACCAAGGGGTCAACTAGATAGGATAGTGATGGGATAGAGTAATAAGAATAAAGCTCAAGATAGAGGCTATGAGTGAATGGGAGAGCACAATAGAAAATCTGGTGGATAAGATAGCCAATATGCAAAGATAGCTTAACATTGTGAAGATTAAAGAGAGAAGAGGGGATAGATGGATGGTGGAAGAATGACACATGATGCCTATTTGCCAGGTTTTCATCATGGTACTTATCCAAGGTACCACAAGATGTAGTTTTAACCATAGGACGCATTTATTTCTCTTTACTTTTGCTACCAAGGTGCCACAAGAAGTGGTTTTCACCAAGGCATATTTTCATTTTTTTTCATTTTTTCATTTTTTTTTTAAAAAGAATTTTTAGAATTTTTAGAAAGAGCTCAAGCTATTTGAATGTAGATAGTGCTCCTATAGGAAAGATAAGTCATGATAAGACAAGACCATATAAAGGTATGCTCAAAGATGTTGATAGGGTGATGAAAGAGAAATGGTAGTAGGAAGAATATATGGAGGATAATAGTTCATGTATAGAAAGTAAGTGTAAGATTTAGAGGATTTCATGAGGGTAGCTGAAATATTGGATAAGATCAACATTGACACACACCTTGAAGGGTATTGGAACAATGGAGGAATCATGGATGAAATATCTTGAGGTTTAGATCTATGATGTGGTAGAAGAGATTTGAAAATAAGTGGAGTGGAAGGCTTTGGAATAATTTTAGGAAGATTTTTGGAAGAAGATGGAATGGAAGCCTTTGGAAGCTTCAATGTCAACTTTGAAATATTTTCAATATTCAAGTCTTTTAAAAGAGACTTGGGAATCCACATAGCTTTAGATTTTCCTCATTCTTTGGGTGCTTGAGAGTGCCATTGTATAATGATGGATTTAGGAACCCATATTTTCTTTGGTTTAGCTCTTTGAGTAGTGGACCTTTGTGGTCTCTTTTGTGCATTCTCCTTCTTTGCATTCACATGTCGATTAGATGGGACATAGTGATCTTTCTTTTTCAATGGATTCTTATGTTTATTCTCACTTCCAAAGGACTTGGTATTTGTGGATGAATAAGGATGATATGACTAGTTTAGATGTATAGATGGGTGAAAAGTCATCAAGGATGAGTGTCTTTGTTGATCTTGAGGTAATATAGGAGAGCTAGGGAATGAACTATGAATGAATGTAGGAGATGGAGGAACATAAGGCCCCAATATTGATGGAAGGTTTGAATGCTTTAGCTTAGATGGATAAGGACCAAGGATAGATTTAGAAGATGCAAATGGATAGTGGGAAGGGATATCAACATCTTTAGAATGAGCAACATGGTCAAAGCCATCAATAGAATCATAAGTACCTTTGATAGGAACAACATTTTTAATAGAAGCACTTGAAGCTTGAGCACAATTTTGAAGTGGATGTGGAGAAGTAGAACATGAGGCGATGCTTTGATCTTGACAAGTAGCTTTGGATAGCATATGAAGAGAACTTTTCTCATAATTTTCAGTAAGCTCAAGGGAGATAATGGAAGTGGTATCTTCATCATACTTGGGGGGTGGACAAGATATAGGATATACACTAGAAATGTGTCACGCTCTAAACCATTCTATCCAAATGAATCCATGAGTTGGAATGCTTGGATGCTGGCTTAGAGCTCCCTATCCACGGAGTGCAAGAAGTTAGTATTCAAGCATGAAGGCTCTTAGCCAAGCCTTAGAAATGTACTTCTTGCTAGTAAACCATGCAATGGGAGGTTCTTTGAGACAAGAGCAAGAGTGCAAATATCTTCAAGGAATCCCTCAAGAATGCAATGCAAGTATGGAAACTAAGCTAAGATGATAATGCAAAATGCAGCTATGCTAAACATGTATGAGAGTGTTACAATGCTTGTTATTTAAACTATGTGAGATAGATCATTACAAGAAAATAACTAAACTAGCATGTAAATATGAAACTAAACTAGTGTGTAATGGTAATGAGAGAATGAGACAAGAAATGAGAAGTTCTCCACAAAACTCCCAAGAAGCTTGTTAGAAAACCTACAGCATAACAATATTCAAAAGATGGATGGATCCTTTGAGGGGGAAAGCTCTCTCTCTTTTAAAGTCGTATAAACGGTAGAAATCAAGATGAAGATGGTGGATGATCAACGGTGGAATTCAAAAATAGGTGTGATCCATGTGCACACACAAGTCAACCAATAGAATATAAGTTGACTTGTCACATAAGACAAAAGTCTCACAAGCCTTTTCTTTTAATTGTAAAATAGAAAAAGGACTTTATGTGTGCAATTTAAGTGGGTTAGAAGAATGGGGTTTTTTATTTAATTAAAAGGGGACATGTTCTTTTAATTAAATAATGAACTTAGGATAGCATAGTCAAACTATAGGTTATAATCAAATAAATTGATTATTAGAAATTTGGCTTAGGTAAGTGATTAAATTAATTTAGCCAAAATGTTGAAAAGGGGGCCAATAGTCTAGATGACCATTTTTAGGTGATTACACTTTCCTTCCATTATTTTGAAACCATATAGGATGCATACCTATCTTATAATGTATTTTTACTTTAATGCTAAACTTGTATTTGTCTTCCCTTATATTTTAGGTTAAACAAACAAACCCCATTATAAAGAATAGAAAATTTCTAGATATGAAAGTTTGAGTGAAAATAAAATCAAAATCCATTGGAACATGTTGAGCTATCATTTTGCATGATGCTTAATGGCATGGATCCTTTCAAACCCCTCTCTTGAAAAGCTAATCGAAGGTCAACTCCAAGTTTTCGAGCGGTCTTACAACCTACTAAAATCTGTTGAATTGAAGATAAATGTGTAGGTTCATAGGGAAGCCTTTGGTAGTTCTAAACAATTTTAGATAATTTGTTTGATCTATTTTTGTTTGAAAAAGTAACCACAAAAAAAAATATTTTTTGGTATTTTATGTTTTTATGATGAATGCAATTCATCGATGCAACTATATGAATTCCTATTTTAACCAAGTGTTAGAAAAGAAAGTAAAAAAGATAAGGTAACAATAGTTAAAAAAAAATAATTGACATGAAATTCCTAACAAAAATAAACTACAGTAACAACATGTCTGCAAATTAATCCCTGTAAAACCTATTTTCCAAATCAAAAACATGTCTGGAAATTAAATCATCAAAAGGGATCAGGTAGGAAACCAATGAAATTAGGAGCAAAACTTCCTTAACTCCATTAATGTAGTCATTGATGGGAATTAAATATAAACCAAAATATGTTTCACATTTCATCAAATTGCAAGGCCACGAAAAGTGCACTCATGCGAGACAAGATGCTAAGCAATAACAAAGATGACCCTTTCTCCAATTTGTTACGTCAGTGGAATTCATTAACACGAGGCAAAAAATAGAACTAAAAGATCACAGAATCATAACGACATAATAAAACCATTGACTCTATTATTATTCATGAACATGCAATCAAAAAAACAATACACTTTGACAAGAATAACTACCCTCAGAATGAGAGCACCAATAACATATATTATTGCATCAAAATAATGGCCTAAAGTAAATACTACATCCATGTATTTATAAGAAAACATCTCCCCCCTTGTGTTAAGATTGAGAGATCTTAAAATTAAAATTCATGCTAAAAACTAATAAAATGAATCTAACCCTTGTTTATATCAATTAATGTGTGCATGAGCCTTTACATAACTTGAAATAATAAAATAATGAGAAGATAAGAAGATAGAAGGCATGAGATGATTTGGGAGTCTCTGGGAGCTCTAAAAAGGGGATCTCAACCTTCTTTAGGCATTTCTTGGAGTTTAAGTACTATCACAATATGTTTCTGGTGCATGAAATTCTCTAAAATAGAAACTAGTAGTTAACTGTCAGCACACTGCTTCTTCTTCAAAAACTATCAGTGCAGCTCTAAGAAAAGTGCACATGCACACTTGCACACCTATGCACCTATGCATCTTGGTGATAGGACCCAAAAATCCAAAAAATCTTCTTAGTGTCAAAACTTGATTTCTAGCATCTAGGTTTTCTTTCCCTTTATACCAAAATGATGAGTGGATGTTTTCCTTTGAAATTTTGGATGGTAGAGGTGATTTCTTGAGGATATAATAACTTCCCTATGGAAATCATGAAGTGTGACTTCTTGGACATTCCCTGGAACTTGAAAGATATGGGTTTGTGTGTGATCTTAGTTGTTATAGAAGTCAAGGAAGCCATGGTAATGTTCATAACCTCAGGACACCTCTAGATCTTTTACATATGTGCACCTGTGCACCTTTAGAGACAATCCATTCACAAAATCTTCAAGTTTCACACTTACACACCTTTAGGGAAGTGTACAAGGTGCTCATTTCACCAAAAACTCAAAGTTCTCAATTTTGAAAATGGTTTCTAGGTTTTTCTCAAATGGGGTTTTAGATCACTCTTGTGTACTTATTTTGATCTCTTTGATGATTTAGAACCATTTGAACACCTTGTGAACCTATGCATTTTTATCTTCAAAACTTTGTAAAATTACATACTTATGCACCTTAGCATCTTTGGGACTTTGAGCATCTTCAAGACTTTAGAGTTGCACACCTCTGCATGTTCCCACATGTGCACCTTGACACATGTGCACCTTGTAGAGTCCTTCAAATTTTGCATATCTCAAAATTCCAATGTGCACATGTGCACCTAAATACCTTTGAACCTTCTAGAGATAATTCATTCACAAAATCTTTAAATTTCACACCTACACACCTTTAGGGAATTGTGCAAGGTGCTCAATTCACGAAAAAATCAAAGTTCTCAATTTTAAAAATTGTTTATGGGTTTTTCTCAGATGAGGTCTGGGAGCACTTTAGTGTACTTGTTTCCCCATTTTTGATGATTTATATCCTCTTTATAGCCCAAAATTTTCATAGACTTGAACTCTTTTTACTTCTATCTGAAATCCCAAGGTGCCTATTTTGAAAATGCACATGCAATACCATGGTAATTTTTTTGTGCTATAAATAATGAGGATTCCATGATGAACTACATAAAAGATAAACATCAATATATTAGTGTAAGGGGTTTAAAAAATGATGCTAGTTGACCAAACTCCTAAACCCAAACTACAAAAATTCCACTCTTTGAGGCACATCAGAAGATACCCTATTATGACTAATGAGCTTTTGTGAGCCAAAAAAGGGGGTCCCTATTTCCAAACTTGAAAATGGGGTATATTTTGTGGAACCACAAAAATAGTGCCGACAAAAGGAAGAAATAACAAAGGAATTTCTTTACCAATAAGCAATTTTCAAACCCATATCAAGTTTGCAACTTGATTCCAAATGTTGCTAGTGGATTTTGAGAACTTCAAACAATAAACTCAAACTTTTTAAGTTTCATGCCTAGTGTGTGTTTGGTGTCTTAATTCCCTTGATGCTCCTAGTGTGTGTTTGGTGTCTTAATTCCCTTGATGCTCCTAAGTGCCAACAATTGTGAGCATGCAACAACATAGAAACAATCTTTTTCTGACCAGTGAGAGTTTGAGAAATCCCCATCAAGAATTTTTTGATCACTATATGACTAGATGTGAGAAATTATTCAGAGATCTCTTAATGAATCATCAATTACTTGTCTTTCTTATTTCCAGTGATCCATTTGTAAACTTCATGGAGCTCATGCATTTACACTTGATTGTTCCTTAAAAAAATTGTTTGTTTGAAGTGAGCCAACAATTATATTGTGCTAGCTCCCATTGATCACCTTATTTTGGTTCATATCAAGTTCTGGAATCCTATTTGATGACACTATTTATTATTATTATTTTTGTTTTCTTGACAATGATTAGACTGTATGATCAAGATGTTGGTGTTCCTTTCTTATGGACATTTTCCAATCTTATGACTTGTGTGTTCCTCTTTTAATGAAATTTTAGAAACAATCATACCAACAAGTGATTTTGACAAGCCCCTGGGGAAATCCTTTGTTCAAACCAAAAAGTTTTGGACTATCCCTTATCCACTATCCACTTTGATTGAAAGCAACCTAGATGACTAATTATTTAAACATTTAAATGTTTCGTGCGATCAATCTAAAATATATTTTTAAGGTTGAAAGTACTCTTTACCTACATGCAACATCTATATTTAGTTTGTACAAGAAACACAGTTATGCAAATGCTTTGATGAAGAAGCACCTCTTCTAGAAATAGAGACTAGTTGAGATGGACTACAGGTTGGAAACAATCTCAAAAAAACACAATAAATCCCTAATTCAAAGACTTAAAAAGAAAAAGAAGAAAAAAGATGATAAAACCCAAACAAAATAAAATTGACACAAAGAAAACTAACACCTAACACTAAAGACAAAAAAACAAAAACAAAAACAAAAACATATATAGAGAAAACCCTGAATAATAAGAATGTAGGTTGGTTGTTAGTATACTTCTCATTATGTGCAATACTAATAACCCAACCCATATAGTTCTAAAAAATGTTTACTTGTCTTTGTACTTGGAAAAATAAAATTTGGGAAATCTTGGTTCAAATTTTGGGTTCAAAAAATCACACAGATTCAGAAGTTGTGGTAATTCTCCATGGCTATGATTAATCCACAAACAATTTCTCTTACCTTTAGTATCATATTCAAATGGAAAATCATCAAACCAAAAGGGATAATGGAAAGATATCACCTGATCTGGTTAGTCCCCCACCATAGGGGTACACTAACACATTGTAATCTCTCCTTTTGGTGGTCTTATCCCATGGTACACAACTCCATGCACACGTGGAAACACTAGTGTCAGTGATGTAATACAACTATCACAACAAAACCCAAAAGATAAAACATTGTGTTAATGGTCCTTATTATTATAATCATTAGCCTCAAACCATGAATTGTCACCTTTAGGATCCTTGGGCCTAGAAAAATCAATCATTGACCTTTCTATCAAATTACAAGGTTCATTAATATCATTAATCAAAGTGTTTCTCCCTCATATCCCAAAGAAGCTTGTCCAAAATCATACTTAACCTCCTTTGTGATCTTCCAAGCTAACAAGAAATTATGACAACTTACTTCTAAATGGAACCCAAAGGGATGAACTCTACATGAATTTTTTATTACAAAGTTTGATATATGCATAGGATACCCATAAATAGACATTTCATTAGCCAAGCTTGAGACAAATTAAGCATTCTATCCATCTCTTTTGATAACATATCATAGTAGTAAGCATTGGTATCTTCTTCTTGATGACTTTTTGATTCAAAAATATCACCAACCTCAAGATCTTCCACATTTCCATCATTTTTTGCAACTTTGAGAATTTTCGCAACTCTATGGAGTTTTGAATCTTTAAAATTTTCTACATTCTCAAAATTTCCTAGGATATCCACATTTATTGCAAAATCATAGCTTGAAACATTTTCAGTCTTCTAGGAAATTCAACAGGTTGATCTATCTGTGCTAACACATTAGATACTACATCTTGGAAACTAGCACATTCCAACTTTGAATGAATCTTTTGATGGAGGCAACAATAGTTAGGAAAAAAGGATGTTTGGATTATGATCTTCTCCATGATACTTCAAATTCTTCTTCTCTTATCCATAAAGCCTTTCAAAACCTCATCCTTTACATGTAATTCCTTCTGAACTGTCAGGGTAATATTTTTTGGAGCCTCATAATGCATTGGAGTGTTATAGATCTACATATCTAGATGAGTAGGATGCAACCATAGAGAGACATCATCCATTAGAGATTCTTCTCATCTTTCCAAACTTCTTGTGTTCATATTATTTTTGCAACAAAAATGTATCCTATAGGGTCCATGTTCTTTCTTTTCATTGAATGGAAACATAAACTTCTCTTAATCATGTTCAACATTTTGTCCTCTTGCAAATTTATTGTATGATTCAAACAAAATTGCAATAAATTGCAAAGGTTGTTTCTCCATGATTTGAGGAGGCTGATATGAAACATCATTGTACCCATATCTATTTTCACTTAGTCTCACATCTATAATACCATTATTCTCATTATTGATGTTATCATAAGGGCCATAATTTATGCTCTTATTTTGAGAATAATTATTTTGGGCAACAAGTTGTCTTGTATAATTGCCTTGGTTTATTGAGGAATTCAAATTTACTTTGATGAGTTTATTGGATAAAAGAGACATCATCCACTTCATATCCTTAACCTCACTAGCCATATTGTTCTTGAGTTTAGCAAGTGGAGAAGTGTTTTGCTCAAATAATATAGTCTTTTGGGGTTCATGCCCTAAATATGTAATTGTTGGCATTGGAGTAGTAGTAACCAATTGCAGTAAAGGTACTGGATTCAATAGGGTCATTTGATTGGGCATAGTAGATGCTTCTACTAGAAATGGTGGTATGACTACTCTATTATTTAAAAGTGAAGGAAGACACAAAGTTCCCTCCACCAAGGGTATCTACCTACTTCATAAATGTAATAGCCTCTTTGAAGACCTTTTGAATGGTATTGATTAATGTCTTTGGGTGGGAACTTTCTTAGAAAAATAGAAGCTAATGAATTCATTGTTCCCAAGTAGATCTAGATGATAGCCTCTTGTGGTACAATGTAAGGAAACTCCATTCTTTGATACATCCTATAGAAGTGATGATTAAACTATGAAATATTCTTGTGGGGATCCCTCTTAATTGAGATGAATTGATGATGTAGGATAGATGGATCTATATAGACCTTGAATTGTGCCAGAAATTCACTCCCAAAAGAGTTTCGATCTCTTATTTATTCTGGTGGAAGATTGAGGTACCAATTGAATATTATTTCCCCCAAAGTGTAAGGGTGAAGGTGAAAGACCACATCTATATGTTGAATCTAGTTTTGATTGTAGATTTCCTTGAAAAATTTAATATGATCTTCTATTGTTCATGATTCTCCATAGATGAACCATGAAAAAAACTTTTCAAGATTTTTGGAAAAGTCGAGTAATGGACAAGTTAGGTTCAAAGGTGAACTTTGGGCATTAAAGAAAGCCATGTGTGGAGGGGTAGATGGAATAGTAGGTGGAGGTATGTTCAGAGGTAGAACTGAGGAAGATGATGAAATTTGAAATGAGAGAGGTAGATTTTTGAGTATCCAATTATCACTATGAGGTATCCACTTATCACTATGAGGCATGCAAAAGTGACTAAGTTCTAAGAACTCATGTTAACTAGGTGAAGACCCTAAGGCTCACTAAAATGGTGATGGTGGATCGAGATCTTCTAGTATGTGTCTATTCTAGAAAAGTACACCTCTTTAAAAAGCACACCTATTGAAAATAGATTGATACAAGTATGAATATATGTTTCGATTATTGTTTTGTCACTAATGTCAAACCTATTACTTGTTGGTAAGACAATTACTTAGATGATTTGAGTACTATCATTTGTTTGATTGATGAAGAGGATTTGATCAAATGAGGTAATAATAGCACCTAGAGGAAAGGTTGAGTTATGCTATGGAAAAGAAGTATAAGGATCAGTTAATAAAATGATATTATAGTGCATTGATAATCTACTTAAGGTTGCAAAGGATGCATATACTGATTAAGTTCAGAAGAAAAGGTTAAACAAAGTATGTCTACCAAGCTTAACAATCTGCTTAGTAGGTGCTAAGAAAAGTTAGTGTAAGCTGAGTAGAAAATTAGTTGGAGCCAAGAAAAGTTAATTTCAGTGTAAGTCAAGTGATACAATGTAACCCAAGTAAAGTTTAGTTGATGCCGAGCACTGATAAACTTTAGTTCATGCTGAGTATTTTGACAGTGGATGTTGAGAAATGCGGTATGTGCTAAGCATTAGAAGCAAGTTAATGCCAAGTGTCAACATTATGAGAAAGATCATGAATTTGATGAATTTGAGCCAACAAGTTTGATTTCTTAGATTGTGTGAACCATATAGAAGATAAGCTTGATGAGCTGATGGCATAGAATTCAAGATGAACCATTTTGAGGCAAATTCAAAGAGGATAGAAGGAGAAGTTTCGAGAAGGGAACAAAATAAAATGACACATAGATTCATTTATTCCTACCTAATCTAGCCTAAGCCTAAAATGGATGAAAGAGGATGAACAAAAAGGATCTTAATTTTCTATTTATAGAGATGGTTGGTCAGAAGAAAAGGTTGTCATGTGCGAGAACCTAAGGAAGACAAGGAGTCTAGGGTATTGCTTCATTTAATGACCTAAGAGAAGAGTCTACATTGGAAAGAAAAGCAAGAAGGCTTAAGGGTATGAATTCTTGAAGGGTGAACAAGCTATCAGAGCTAAAGTGTGTGAAAGCCAAGAAGAATGGAGGACTAAAATAGAGATTCGTAATCTGCAAGTGTGTTGTAAGTTGTTATCAAATCAAGTCTTATTGTTACTTTCTAATCATTGTACTAGTCTAGGGTAAATCCCTTGGATTAAGGTTGACCTAATAATCATTTGTAAATCCTTTAATCTAGTGAAATTTCAAGTAAATGATGTAAAGTCATCTAACAAGGTTCATTCCCAATAGGGTAAATGAAATCCTCTAACCAGGTCACATTTAACAGTGTGCATTGTAAACTTTGACATGGTTGGCCTTACATAAGGCATCACTTCAGACGAGTGAGAATGAGAAGCATGTTACTAGTGGTTTGTCCCAAATTGGGTTTCCATGTTAAATCATTGTATCAAATGTGTTATGTTTCATGCTTACATTTTTGGAAAGGTGATTTGATAGTAACCTACAAGTTTAAGTGATTGTATGATCTAATGGATGCATGCATGATGAAAAAGTTTTATGGATATAGGTTCACTAGGTTGAAATTTTTTTTATTTGTACATCTAGACCTTGGCTAATCAATTCACCCCCTTCTTAGTTATTCTAAAGAATTCCAAAAATTGGTATCAAAGCCATCTGCTTAAAAGGACTAGTTTTAAGGCACTAGAAGTAAAAAGATCAAGATGTCAAAAAGAGAGGTACCCAAGCTTAATAGAGATAACCTTCCTACATGGAAAAGTTTTATGAAGCTACAACTAGAAGGTCTTGGAGATCATGCATAATCTACCATCACCACAAAGCATGTTGATTTTGTTGGAGCCCTAACTGCTAAAGATCTAAAAAAAAAGAAAGAACACAACCAGGCAATGCTGGAGATTTCCTTTTCCCTAAGTTATGCTGAGTTTGGTGATATCAAGGGTTATGATAGAGCAAATAAAATGTGGGATGCTCTTCACACTATTTATGGAGGAGACACAAATGTTCTAAGAGCCAAATCTAAAAGTCTTAGAGGTAACTTCAGTGGTATGAGAATGCAAGAAGGTAAGAATATTGCCCAATATTGCTCTAGGATAAAAGATGTTGTTAATGTAATTAGAGGAGCTAATGGTAAAATAGATGATGAGACTATACTAATAAAAGTTTTGTGCTGCCCATTTATGCTATTAGAGTTTCTGCAATACAAGAATTGAGATGTGTACTAGGTTCTAATTTGACTCTTGAAGGTCTGGTAGGTAGGATCACTACTTTTGAGCTATCTAATTTTGATAATTTCAAAGCTAACAATGTTGAATATGCTTTCAAAGTGAAGTTGTCCTTGACGGAACCTAATGAGAAGAACAAGAAAAAGGTAAAATATGTTTCCAGTGACAGTGATACAGATGAGGAGAATGTACAAAAAAAATGAAGCACTACAAATAAGGAGATTTCACAGAGGTAAAGGAAAGTTCAAATGTAAATTACCTATGATGTGTTTCAATTGCAATGATTTTAGTCATATTGCTGCTAGATCTCCAAAGAAGAAGAATAACAGAGGTGGAGAAAAGTACAAAAGTAGAAGAGATGAAAACAACAAAGATTACAAAGGCCAAGGCAAGAAGTCTTGCTACAGTGCTGAAGAGGAAACAAAAGATGGATTTGATGATCATGATGATGAAGTGGTGTATGCTGTAGTGAAGTATGGAATTTGATGAGGATGAGGCAACTACACTAGTGTCTTGTATGAACAAGAATGATAGATGGATCATTGACAGTGGGTGTTCACATCACATGACTAGAGATAAAAGTAAGTCCATTACCTTGAATTATTATGATGAAAATACTATAAGGTTTGGTAATGATGCACCTTGTCTAATGAAAGGAAAAGGTTCTATCCAACTAACATAAACAATTTTATGTGACAATGCTTCTTATTTTGAAGGACTTAACTATAATTTTTTGAGTGTGTCACAACTAAATAATTTAGGTTATAAGGTTGAGTTTGAGAACAAGATTGCTAAGATATATGATATTGAAGGAAAACTAATTGGAAAAGTTGATCAAACTAGAGGTAATCTATTCTACCTTGATATAGAGGATTCTATTTGTTTTGTTTTTGAATTTTATGATGCGTGGCTATGGCATAAGTGGTTATGTCATGTTAATTTTGATAACTCTGTTAGTATTAGTAACATGAAAATAGTCAAAGGTTTGCCTAAGTTGAAGAAATGTGACAATATAATTTTCAAACAATGTTAGTTAGGCAAATGAAAAAGTCAAAATTTCAAAAGTAAGACTCATATCTCTAAAGGAATATTAGAGATTTTTCATACTAACTTGTGTGGACCAATTGAAGTGCAAAGCTACAAAGGAGATAAGTACATTATGCTATTTGTTGATGATTATTCTAGAATGATGACAATTATGTTTTTGAAACAAAAATTTGATGCTTTCCAAATATTTAAGTGGTACTTAGAAAGAGTTGAGAAGGAAATAGTTAAAAGTCTAAAATTCTTGAGATCTGACAGAGGAGGAGAATTTACATGAAATGAGTTTTAGATGTTTTGTAATGAAAGAGGAATCAAAAGATAGACATCTGCTCCTAGGAGGCCTCCAAAAAATGAAATTCCTAAAAGGAGGAATAGATCTATAATGGATTGTGCTAGGACACTCATGATGGAGAAAAATGTTGCTTTGAAATAATGGAGAGAAGTGTAAGTATAGCTGTTTATACCTTGAACCATTTACAAGTCAAGAAAGGTACTCATTCAACACCTTTTGAACTATGGTATGGATACTCACCCAATGTAAAATATTTTAAGGTATTTGGAAGCAAGTGTTATATTTTCAATGATTTAAGGAATGGTACTTGGCTATTCCACAAGAAGAAAAGCTTATAAGTGTTTAAATACTAACACTACCAAACTTATGGCAAATGCAAATGTGAAATTTGATGAATATACAGAAGTACATGAGGTTGAATCTATGAAGGAACCAAAAGAATACAAATCATTTGTATACTTTTACAAAGGTATGCCTATTGATGAAGATGCTATAAATCAACTTCCAAATCAATAGCAAGTTTCTGTAACTGCTGATTCACATACTATGAATGCCAAGTTGCATTCAGGAACCAAGCTACATTCAAGTGCCGAGTTATAGAATGAAGTTGAGGTACATTCTAATTTTGAGATTACTGTACATGAAAGCGATATTGAACTACATGATAGAGATGTACATAGTGATTCATAAGTTGAAAGTCCAAATGAGGAAAATAGAGAAGAACCAAGATTGTCTAAGTATGTCAAGAGACATCACCCTATTGCACAAATCATTGGAGATAAAGATGCTAGACCAATGACAAGGAACAAGTTGAGAAATTATACATGTTTTCTTAGCATGCAAGAACCTAAAATAGTGAAATATGCCTTAGAAGATGTGGACTAGAGTAAATCCATGAAAGAAGAGATTGAATAAATTGAGAAAAATAAGACATGGACTCTAGTCCTTAGACTAGAAGGTAAAAACATGATTGACACCAAGTGGGTTTACAAAAATAAGTTAGATAAAAATGGTGAAGTCACAAGAAATAAGGAAAGATTAGTTTGTAAAGGATATGCACAAGAAGAAGGGATAGCCTATGGATAAACATTCACTGTTGTTGCAAGATTGGAATGAGTAATAACTCTACTTTCTTAATCTGCATACAAAGGTTTCAAAGTTTATCAAATGGATGTTAAGTCTATAATTCTAAATGGTATATTGGAGGAAGAGGTTTATATAGAACAACTCGAAGGATTTTTTTATGCTAACAAAAAAAATATGGTATGTAGACTACACAAAGCTTTATATGGTTTAAAGCAAGCACCAAGAACATGGTATGAAAAGCTTCATAATTATCTTGTGAAGATTGGATTTGAGAGGAATGATGATAACAACAATCTATACTTGAACATAGAGAAAGGAAAATGTATCTTACTATCTGAAATTTTTATTGATGATATCATATTTAGAGGTCAAGTTACTTTATATAAATCTTTTACAAATGAAATGAAGAAAGAATTTGAGATGTCTATGTTTGGAGAGATCAAGTTCTTTTTGGGTTTGCAAGTACATCAGAGATGAAATATGGTATATATATCACTCAATCAAACTATGTAAAGGAGATACTAAAAACTTTTGGATTGAAAGATTCCAAGCCAGTAAGCACACCTATGGTGATAGGCCATAAATTGTCAAAGAATGATGATTCAATTGAGGTGAATCAAACATTACATAGGTTTATGATTGGAAAATTATAATATGTAGTACCTAGTAGACTTGATATTGCATTATCTATTGAGATAGTTGCAAGATTCTTTGCTAATCTTAGGGAGAATCATTTGATGAGTATTATGGAATAATGAGATATCCGAAAGGAACATAAGACTATGGTCTATACTACAAGAAAAAAGAGAAATTTGAATTGAGAGCCTACACTGATGTTGATTAGGCTAGAAATATTAATGGCAAAATGGGCACTAGTGGAGGAGAATTTTTATTATGTAAAAGGCTAGTTACATGGAGTAGCAAGAAAAAAAATTGCATCTCCCAATCTACTGCTAAATTTGAATATGTTGCTACTGTAGTAAATTGTACAAACATTGTATGGATCGAACATCTACTCAAAGGTATGAAGGAGGAAATTACTAAACCTGTGGTACTCTATTGTGATAATACAAGTATTATAAATATATCAAAGAATACTGTGATGTATACAAAGACTAATCACATTGAAATCAAGTATTACTAGTTGTGAGAGTTTAGTTCAAGATAAAGAGGTGAAGATGGAATACGTTAACAAAAAAGAGAAAATAGTTGATATCTTCACAAAATCATTACCTAAGGATGCTCATGAGTATCTAAGAGGTAAACTAGGGGTGATGCCCCTATCAAAGGCTATCTAAGAAGCATGAGAAGTTCCCTGCATCAAACAAGTTGATTGACATATGTTACACATTGATGCAGTGGGTCCTACTTTAGGAGCTGCCTAAAGTAATAATAGAGCTCGAGTTACAAATTAATCACATGCTAGGTGACTAAGGGAGAAAATAAGAATGTTCATATTTTCATATTAAGATGAAAAATCTTTGACATTGTTGTCAAAGAGGGAGAAATCTTGACTACTGAGGGAGATATTGTTGTCAGAAAGTTAGATGAAAGAAAACATAGAAGAAACATGGAATGCCTAGTGAGAGGGAGTTAAGGTCAAAGGAGATATAAGAAGTTATCTAGAGGGAGTCATAAGGATGAGTTGATTGATTGTCTATTGATTAGAACAAAATTTTATAACTTATTCAAAAGATGAAAAGTTGCTAATTAAGGGAGAGGTTTCAATACAAAGAATTATTTTCTTTTTGGTACTTTTTTGGTTATACTAATTAAGTTTGGTTAGTTTGGTTTTCCATCAATGCCAAAGAGGGAGATTGTTGAAAATAGATTGATACAAGTATGAGTATGTGTTTCAATCATTGTTTTGTCACTGATGTAAAACCTGCTACTTGTTGGTAAGTTAATTACTTAAATGATTTGAATACTATCATTTGTTTGATTGATGAAGAGGATTTAATCAAATGAGGTAAAAATATCACCTAGGGGAAAGGTTGAGTTATGATGTGGAAAAGAAGTTCAAGGATCAGTTAAGATAGTGATATTATAGTGTATTGATAATCTATTTAAGGTTGCAAAGAATGCATACATTGATTGAGTTTAGAAGAATAAGTTAAATGAAGTATGCCTACCAAGCTTAGAAATCGACATAGTAGGTGCCAAGAAAATTTAATGTAAGCCAAGAAAAAAATTAGTTGGAGCCAAGAAAAGTCAATTTTAGTGTAAGCTGAGTGATATAGTGTAAGTTGAGTAAAGTTTAGTAATGCCAAGCACCAATAGACCTTTGTTTGTGCCAAGTGTTTTTATAGTGGATGCCGAGAAATGCAATATGTGCCAAGCATCAGAAGCAAGTTAATTTCAATTGTCAACATTATGAGAAATATCATGAATTTGATGAATCTGAGCTAATAAGTTTAATTTCTTGGATTGTTTTACCATGTGAAGATAAGCTTGATGTGTTGGTTTCATAGAATTCAATATGAACCATTTTGAGGTGAATTCAAAGAGGATTGAAGGAGAAGTTTCAAGAAGGGAAAAAATGAAATGATGGGTAGATTCATTGAATCCTACCTAATCCAACTTAACCCTAAAATGGACAAAAGAGGATGAATGAAAAAAGATCTTAATTTTCTATATATAGAGATGGCTAGTCAGAAGAAAAGGTTTCCATGTGTGAGAACCTAAGAAAGACAAGAAGTCTAGGGAATTGCTTCATTCAGTGACCTAAGAGAAGAGTCTGCATTGGAAAGTAAAGCTAGAAAGCTTAAGGGTATGGATGCTTGAAGGGTGAACAAGCTGTCAACATTGAAGTGTGTGAAAGCCAAGCAGAATGGAGGACTAAAACAAAGATATGTAATCTACAAGTGTGTTGTGACTTGTTATCAAATCAAGCTTTACTATTACGTTTGAATCATTGTACCAATCTATGGTAAATCCTTTAGATTAAGGTTGACCTAATAATCATTTGTAAATCCTTTGACCTGGTAAAATTCCAAATGAACTAAAGTCCTCTAACAAGGCTCACTCCTAATAGTGTGATTGAAATCCTTTAAACAAGTCACATTTAATAGTGTTCATTTTAACCTTTAACAAGGTTGGCCTTTCATAGGGCATCACTTTAGAAGAGTGAGAATGAGCAACATGCTACTAGTGGTTTTTCCCAAATTGGGTTTTCATGTTAAATCATTGTGTCAAATGTGTTATTGAATCTTTTATGTTTCATGCTTACATTTCTAGAAAGTTGATTTGTTAGTAACCTACAATTTTAAGTGATTGTATGATCTAATGGATGCATGAATAATGAAAATGTTTTATGGATATGGGTTCACTAAGTTGTGAAAATTTTTATTTGTAGTCTAGACCTTGGATAACTAAGTCATCCCCCCTCTTAGTTATTCTAAAGAATTCCAACACACTAGCGCATTTGTTCTAATAGTGACAAACTTGGAAAATTTTGTAAACTTTTGAAAACTACATAATTTTTAAACAACAACTAGGGTTTTTGAGCTGAATGGTTTTGAGGCCCTCCTTCTAGTGCCAATTCTATTGAACTATCATTTTGTATGATGCTTAATGAAAAGAATCCTTTCAAACCCCTCTCTTGAAAAGCTAATCGAGGATCAACTCCAAGGTTCTAGGTAGTCTAACAACCTACTAAAATCTACTCAATTGAAGATAAATGTGTATGTTCACGAGGAGGCCTTTTCTGGTTCTGAACAATTTTGTATAATTTGTTTGATTTTTTGATATTTGAAAAAGTTACCACGAAAGAAATATATATTTTGGTATTTTTTGTTTTCATGATGAATGCAATTTATCAATGCAACTATATGAATTCCTATTTTAACCAAGTGTTAGAAAATAGAATAAAAGAGATAAGGTAATGAGAGTATAAAGCAAATAACTAAAAGGAAAATTCCTAATAGACATAAACTATGGTAACAATATGTTTGTGAATTAAATCATCAAAAGGGATCGGGTAGGAAACCAATGAAATTAGGAGAAATGCTTCCTTAACTCCACCAATGCAATCATTGATGGGAACTCAATATAAAATGATGCAATGCAAGGTAGAAGAATCCCCAAAAGAGATGTCCAAAATGCCAACAAATAACCACATAGTGGAAACACAACAATAAGAAACAATAATTCAAGATATGATACTAAACCACAACTTCTTTATTCATAAAATAATTGATTACATGCAATATGCCCGACTGTAAGGCCTTTCAGGTTAGGGCCAAATATAAACATGATTACAATATTATTCTGCAAGATCCCACAAGATCCAGCTTATAAAATCAATCCCAATCTCATCTAGTTTAGATTCAAAACTGAATAAGAACACCAAGAAGATTACGCATTTGTACCCTTGGGTCCACCAAGAAATCCTCTGGTTCTCTATCTATAACCCTAGCTCTTGAAACTTTTCATCATCTTTTCAAAGATGGATCACCTCCTCATCGTCTTTTTAAAGAATCTACAAGACCCCCTAGTTATACCCAACTAAGCCACAAGTTGGCCTAGTTCATTGCAAACAAAATTATATCTTTTGCATTAAATATATGTTGAGCCACAAGTCAGCTATAACACAAATTAAATACCCATACATAAATTAAATGATTGTAGGGTTGTGCATGATTGTGTCAAGAATGTGTTTACTATTGAGAAAGATGGTAAGAAAATTTCCATGATTCCTTTGTAGAATGAAGAGCTTGGTAGAAGAAACCTGAGTATTGGCAACTGAGTTGAGTTGGTAGATTCTAAGAAGTTTGGAGATCAGCTTGGAAAGAAAACCTATAGCACATTGAAGATGTATGTGAAGAAGCAGAAGAAGAATAAGGAAAAGAGTGTACAAGTTGAAAAATTGGAGGATATGTATGTGAAGAACCAATTTAGGATTTATGTTTTGAATATTAGAAGCTAGTGCTACTACTAGAGAACCAGAGGATTTCTTTGTGGACCTGAGGGTACAAGTGCATATTCTTCTTGGTGTTCTTATCTAGTTGTAAATTTGGACTAGCTAAGATTGGGATTGAGTTTGTAAGTTAGATCTTTTGGGATCTTACAGAACTGATATTGTAATTGTTGTTTGTATTTGGCACTAACCTGAAAGGCCTTGCAACCATGCATATTTCATGTAATGAATTATTTTATGAAGAAAGAATGTGATTTCATATCAGATCTTGTATTATATTTTCTTGTTTCCATGTTTCCATTGTGTGGTTATTTGCTAGGGGTTTGGAAATATCCTTTGGGGATTATCCTACCTTGCACTATGTCATGTGGTATCAGAGAAAATATTGTTCTTGAGTGTGTGGACAGATCACCGAGGATGAGGTAGTTTACACTAGGAATTTTAGAGAAGGTTGATCTTTTGGATTGGTGGATCTATTGCTTTGGGCTTGAAATTTTTTTGGAAGATGCCTCTAAGAAGATTGGACCCTAGGGAAATTGATGATCTTAGTTATACTGTGGAAGAATGGATCTCAAAAAATATTATAGTAGAATTTATATTTGGGATTGCATTGATGAAGAGTGACATGATTGCTAAAATTTTGAGTGCTTTAGGTGGTGTACCCAGGCACGTGGCTACTAAAGGTAGTTATGAGGAAGTTGTTGGATCTAGTGGTGAAGATAGAACTAAATGTGTGGAGAGACCTATTGGAACTAGGGATGGTCAATTTGTTAGACTTGGATCCCATTTGATGGTGAAGCATAAGATGAAGGTTTCTAATTTCTTAGGTACTTTGACTCCTAAGGACCTAATTGATTGGATTGGTGAATTGGATGACTACTTTGAGGTTGATGATATTAAGGATCCACTTAGAGTGAGGTTGGCACGAACTAAGTTAAAAGAACATTCTTCTCTTTGGTGGAAAGAATCACAAAGAGATAAAGAAGAAGAAGGTGAAATGAAGACCTTTAGATGGAGGTTAATGGTGACTAAATTGAAGGCTAAGTTCATTCCTGCTGAGTATAAACTTGATGTTGAAAAAATTGGTTAATTGTGTATCATCTTTGATGTTACAAAAAATGTCATATATTGCCAGTCAATGTATACTGAGCTCACTCAAGTGATGAAGATAGTTTTCTATGTCTACCAATCATTCTAGATTTTGCCAAGTTCAAAAGAAAGTGTCTACTAAGCTCACTCAGGGAATAAAGAGAAGTTCATGGAAGTTGAGTGTTAACCAACCTCACTCAGTTAATAAAGGAAAAGTTGGGTGGAGCTAGTGTTAACCAAGCTCACTCGATTACCAAAATAGCTTTGTAGAAATGTAGTGTTAACCGAGTTCACTCGGTTAATATAGGAAAACTATTTTTGAGTTAGTGTCTACTGAGTAGGGTCAACTATCAAGGGATTTTCTTGTTTTGATGTATTGAATTCAATAGTTTTATTTATTGGTTCTAGTCAATTGAGGAGATGAATATTAAGTATTCTAAGTTGTATTCAAGCTGACTTGACAATGTGTATGATATAAGTATAAGGTCAAGTTTAGGATTGAATGTGTGCAAGGAATAGAAGATGTGAAGATGCTTGGAGGAAGTGAATTACAAGGATAAGTAGAATATCATTGTTGTATTGCAAAGATACATTTGATCAGAAAGGATCAAGTATACAAGCTAGAATTAAGATTTGTAATCAAAAATTTTGTTTCATCAGAAATTAGGTCATCTCATTGTTACTCTCTAACCATTGTAGTAGTGATCTAATCTCTTAAAAGAATTTTCTTAATAGCTATTTGTAAATCCTCTAACAAGGTGGAATTTCTAGTTTGAAGTGTCTAAAGACCTCTAACAAGGCCACTCCTAAGAGGGTGATTAAATCATCTAATAGGGTCACACCTAATAATTTGTTTTGTAACCTTTAACAGGGTTGACTCCTAACAAGGATCACTTTAGAAGAGTGAAAATCAGTAACAAGTTGCAATTGGTGGTTTTTGCCAAATTGGGTTTCCACTTTAAATCTTAGTATCACTTGTGTTCATGATATTTCTTATGTGTATATGAAACTAGGTTAAGTAAGATTAATCAAAGATAATATCTTAAGATTTTCATGTTAAGAAGTTGCTAGTGTGTGCCAAGTTACAACATTTGTTATTGTAAATTGAGTGACTGTATGTTTACCAAGAATTAATATTTTTAGTAAAGATTATTCTAACATCTAAGGGATTTGGTATTTATTTTTGTGGTAACTGATTCACCCCTCCCCTCTTAGTTACTCCTCTTATATTTCCAACACTTGAGTTGTTTAAGAGATTGCAAAATCTAAAGTAGAAAGATATGATTGTGAAGGATTATATCAAGGAATTATACAAGTTGAGAATTTGGTCTGGACATAGTGAATTGTCAAAGGAAAAGGTAGCTTGGTACATTAATATTTTGAGATTAAACATTCATAATGTGGTTGGTATTCTAAGTATTTCTTCAATTGAGGATGCTTATAAATATGCTCTAAGGGAAAAAGATACAAGCTAAACTAAGTGCAAAAGGTGAACCAAAACCTACTAATTAGATGAGGAGGACAAGTAGAGGTGAGTTCAAAGGTAATTGTTTCAAATGTGGGAAAGAAGGGAATAGATCTTTTGAATGTCTGCATGGTAGGCAAACTATTGTTTTGAATGAGGTTGCATCCAGGATAGTTATCCTTAAAAAGGATAGAGTTTGGCAGCTTGATGAGTACTAGTTTGTCAAAGGACATTAGATTCTTTTCCTAGGACTAATTTGTTTAGGACTTGTTGTAAGACTAGTAGTAAAGTTTGCAAGGTGATTGTGAATTTTGGTAGTACTGACAACCTTGCTGCTAAGGAGATGGTTTAGAAACTTGGTTTGTAGAGATTGAGAAATCCTCACCCTTATAGGATTGGTTGGTTGCAAGGTGAGCATGCTTTGGAAGTGAGGGAACAATTCCTTGTTGATTTCTATAATGGGTAGTGTAAGGATGAAATGTTTTGTGATATTATGGACATGACATTTTTTTATGTGTTTCTTGGTAGACCTTGGTAGTACGATTATAGGGTTGTGCATGATTGTGTCAAGAATGTATTTATTATAGAGAAAGGTGGTAGTAATTTTTCTCTAATTCCTTTGCAAAATGAAGAGCTTGGTAGAAGAAACCTAAGTATTGGTAGCTGAGTTGATTTAAATTTTTTTGAGAAGGTTGGAGATCAGCTTGGAAGGTTTGTTTCTAGCACACCAAGGATCTATGCAAAGAAGTAGAAGAAGAAAAAGGGAAAGAGTGTAAAAGTTGAAAACTTGGAGGATATGTATGTAAAGAACCAATTTCAGATTTATGTGTTGAATCCCAGAAGATGTTCTTCTAGTCACTAGAACATATTTTTGAACTTGGGCTATTTGATGCAGGAGCATCCTATGATTTCTTGCAATCTTACATGTTGTAGGAGTTTAGGTTTGTGGTTGTGGACTAAGTCACTAAAGAAGTGGTGCTCGATCACTATTGGGCATAGTTTATGCTCTGGGAGTTCAACATGGTCTATGGAGCTCAACATGCTTTGAGATCTTGGTTTGCATAGTGGTGCTCAACAAGGTCTTGGTGTTCAGCAAGGTCTTGGAGCTCAACATGGTTTGTAGTGCATGGTTTGCATTGTGATCTCTATAGTACTAATGGTTTTACTAGTGCTTGGCTTGGTTTTTCTGACACTTGGTTTGGTATTGGTTCTTATTGGTGCCAAGTTGTTTGTGAGAACTTTTGGTATGTAATTTATGTATGGGTATTTAATTTGTGTTGTAGCCAACTTGTGGCTCAACATATATTTAATGTAAAGGATTTAATTTAGTTTGTAATGAATTGGGCCAACTTGTAGCTTAGTTGGATATAAGTAGTGGGTCTTGTAGAGTGTTTAGGTAGATGAGGAGGAGGTGTTTCATCTTGGAGAAGAGGATGCAAATTTTGAAGAGCTAGGGCTATGGCTAGAGAACTAGAGGATTGCTTGGTAGACATGAGGATACAAGTGTGTATTCTTGTTGGTGTTCTTATCCAATTTTGAATCTAGACTAGCTATGATTGGGATTGAGTTTGTAAGTTGGATCTTGTGAGATCTTGTAGAACTGATATTGTAATTATTGTTTGTATTTGGCCCTAACCTGGAAGGCCTTATAATCGGGCATATTTCATGTAATCAATTATTTTCTGAATAAAGAATTTGTGATTTGGTATCAAAAATTGCATTATTGTTGCTTGTTGTTTTGTTTCTGTTGTGTGGCTATATGCTGGGGGTTTGGACATCTCCTTTGGGGATTCTCTTGCCTTGCACTACATTATAAATTGAAAGATATTTCATGCTTCATCAAATCACAAGGCTATGAAAAGTGTGCTCATGTGAGACAAGACACTATGCAAGAACAAATATGATGCTTTCTCAAATATTACATAAGAAAAATTTGTTAACACAAGGCAAATGTGCAAACTAAAAGATCACACAATCATAACAACACAATAAAACCAATGACTCCATTATTATTCATTAAAATGCATTCACAAAAATAACACACTCCACAAAGAATAACTACACTCAAAATGAGAGCACCAATAACATATATTATTGCATCAAAATTACAACTTGGAGTACATATTACATCCATGTATTTATAAGAAAAGATCTCCTCCCTTTGTGTTGAGAGTGAGAGATTTTAAAATGAAAACTCATGCTAAAAACTAATAAAATAAAGCTAATTGCATACAAACTAACTCTCTAAATGGTGCTAAGTAGGTCTCCACCTTGATTTATATCAATTAATGGGTGCATGACCCTTTACATGACTTAAAATAATAAAAGAATGAGAAGATAAGAAGATAGAAGCCATGAGATGATTCGAGAGTCTCTAGGAGCTCTAATAATGCATTGACCTAAGTAAACTTAAGTAAAGTGTAATAAGTAAATACTTATTTACACCAACAACCCCCCTTAAGTGCAACTTAGGGGAATGCACTTAAGCTTATGAAAGCTAGGATGAAATGCAAGATTGGTCTTGGCTACTAGGCCATGTTAGGTACCCATGCACATAATGAAATGCAATCTCTCATAAAGTGGAGAAAGAGGGAAAACCTCATGGGAAAACCCTCCCCCAATAAGAGAGATGAAAAATCAAGATGCATGGATGGATGGATGGAGTAATCAAGACCTCCCCATTATGATATACATCAAGTATATACAAAATAGATGTATGAGAAGAACACAATCCCTAAAGAGGAAAAGGTCCCCCCCCCAAAAAAAAGAGAAGAAGAAAGGAGACAAGGTAGTCCCCCCCCCCTAATGTAGAGTGCCGATCAATGATAGCTCCTCCAATGTAGAAGCTGATCCATGACTGCTGAATAATGTTCCTCCCCTTTGGAAGAAACAATATCATAGGTACATATGAGATACTTCCCCTATGTGTAGAAAGAATCTCAAAGATCAATGATGCCTCTAAAACCTGCTTAACTATCCTTGTGTCGATATTAACTGTCACCCCTTCCAATGCTACTGAAAAGTTCACTGTTAGATCTAGCAAGGATGGATGTAGAACTTGTCCCAAAGAACTAACTGTCTCCTCAAATGATAAAGAGACCTCTTGTAACTACTGTACATAAGGATCCATAATCATATCAACTTGTGAAGATTGATCATGTAGTGAACAGACATGAACGTCAGAGTGAGCCCTCACAATAACTAAGGAAGGATCATCTTCATCAAAGAGAAGATGTATATCATCAATGATATCTCCCAAATCTACTATGTGTAACTCCATAAATAAACTTGAAATATCTGATATGTAGTCATCCTCTGTTGCTAGAGTTGGAAGAGTAGGTGTACCATGCTATGCTGAACCTATCACTGTGGCTATATATGCACGTGGAAATTGCTAATGTTGTGACCTCTCCCTATATTTGTCAATAGGATCCCATATATCTGAATCAGTTGAATCATTATTACTAGTGTCACTATCAATTTCCACAATGTATGAAGTGTGGAGAGGATTAGAGGATAAGTTGGGTGAACTTTCCTCAAAGTGAACATTCCTCTCTATGAAAATTTCATGTGTCTTAGGATCCATAAGTCTATATGCCTTAACACCATCTTCATATCTGATGAAAGTACAAGGCCTAGGTGGTGGTTCCTTGCATCTCTTGGAAGATATGTTTTCCCATGCTTGACAATTGAAGACTTTGAAGTGTTTCACAACTAGTTTTCTGATGTAGGGAGTTTAGAGAGTCATAACTTTTGACTTGAATTTGGGTTTTCTTAGATTTTTCTGGGTTTTTTTTTCAAAATCTATAGTTGAGGTGGATTTTAACTTAGCTAGCTCTATTGGGGCCATTTTGACTATTTTTTTGAGAGCCAAAAATTCCATCTTGACCTTTGAATTTCACTTTTAAAATATCTTAGGTGTTTTTTTGATTTTTCTGCTTTGTAATAACTTCAAAATTTCTTTCTAAATTTTAGAGATTATTTGGCAATTCTTCCTTTTAGTTTAAAGGGTAGATTTGGGAAACTTCAATTTTTCTTTCGGAGGTTTTTTAGAAGTTACCAAAAATGACATGTTTTTCCTATTGTCAAAATCTTCCAAATTTGGAAATTTCCATTTTTTTTGTAGTAGTTGTTATTTAATGGAGTTAGAGATCCATGTAGAAGCAGTTTTGAGGAATGAATAATTGAGAGTTTGAATCTATATTGTGTTTTTTTATGAATTTATGAATTTCTTTTTGAGTTGAGATTGGCCTGCTACATCATTTGGTATTAGAACAGTAAGATGGCTAGGAGAGGAAGAGGAAGAGGAAGAGGAGGCATCACCTCGATGCAAAGATTGGTACTAGATATGCAAAGTGAGATTGAACGACTCAATGAGTAGATAGATAATCAAGAAATACAAAGAGGAAATGATATTGATGAAGAGGGAGAAAATGAAGATGAGATATTGGGAGAAATGAGCTACGAAGATAGAGTTCTCAAGTCTTTGGAAGGAAGGAGTGAAGCAATAAAAATTGATGTTTCAGACTATGCTGGTAGTCTTAAGCTAGAGAACTAATAGATTGACTAAATGAGATGGGGAATTTTTTTGAATGGAAGCCCATGATAGAAGAAAAGAAGATGGAATTTGCATGAACAAAGCTAAAAGGACATGCAATGATATGGTGGGATCACCTACAAAAGGAACGAGTTAGAAATGGCAAGGAGAAGATTAAGGCATGGATCAAGATGGAGAAAAATTCTTACTTATGAATTATTCACAAACCCTCTTTTGTAGATTCCATAATTTGAAGCAAAACTTGTCTTCAGTGCAAGACTATACAAATGAGTTCTACAAGCTATCCATGCACATAGAGCATCAAGAAAATAATGACCAAATGGTTGCTAGATATGTTAATGGCTTGAAATTCTCTGTTCAAGATGAATTGAGCATGCATCCTATTAATAGTATGGAGGAATCCTACCAACTAGCTCTAAAGGATGAAGAAAAGTATAATAGGCAATGTAACGAGAGGAATAGAGGTGGTCGAAGGGGTACATCAACTCCATTTCGAGGAGGTTTTAATAGTGGCTGGGGAGAGAGTTTTCAAGGCTTTGAAAAAATTATAGATGCTAGGCAGGATCCTCCAAATCAAGAAAGAGGAAGGGGGTTTAAGTGAGGTCAAGGCTACGGAAGTGGAAGAGGTTGGGAAAACTAGAGAAGGCCTTTTACTTGCCTTAGGTGCAGAGAAGAAGGCCACAGGGTTTTTGAGTGTTCCAATTTCAACATGCAAGATAGAAATCAAGGAGGGCCATCTAGAGTGAACCTAGCCCAGGCTGACAATAAATTTGAACAAGAAGTACCTCCATATATGGGAGGAAGTCTCATGATGAGAAGGACAATGATTATTCCAGCCAAGGAGGATGTAGAGGAGAAGAGCATTGATGATTTATGGTTCAGGACCAACATATTTTGGACAAGGTGTACCTCAGGGGGAAAGGTATGTCAAGTAATTATGGATCGAGGCAGTTGTGAGAATATAGTTTCTAAAGAAATGATAGATAAAATAAATCTTTAGTGTGAAAAGCACCCTCACCCTTATCAGATTGCATGGTTTAAAAAGGGAAGTGGAGTCATAGTACATAAGAGATGTCTTGTTAAATTTTCCATAGGAAAAGTCTACAAGGATGAGCTATGGTGTGATGTGATTATGATGGATGCATGCTATGTCCTCTTGGGTGGTCCTTGATAGTATGAATGAAAGGTTGTTCATAATGGGGAAAGGAATATTTACACCTTCTAGAAGGACGGGTCTAAGGTAGTCTTATTACCTCTAAAGGGTGATGGAAAAATTAAAAGTATGCTGTCTGAAAAGGAACTTGTCAAGGAGATGAAAGTGATAGGGTGTTGTTATGCATTAGTAGTACAAAAGGGGAAAGAAGAATACTTAACTATACCACTAGAAGTAGCTATAGTGTTGGAAGAATATTTAGGTGTCATTCCATAGAAGCTACCTAATGGACTTCCCCCAAAATGAGATATCCAACATCATATTGATCTTATTCTAGGAGCAAGTCTCCCCAATCAAGTGACATATAGAATGAGTCCCACCTAGCATGCAGAACTGGACAAACAAGTGACCAAGCTCATACAAAAGTGTTTAGTACAAGAAAGAATGAGCCCCTATGCTATTCCAACATTATTAACTCCAAAGAAATATGGGATGAGGATGTGCATAGATAGTCAAGTCATCAATAGAATAACCATCAAGTATCATTTTCCTATCCCACGTTTGGATTACATGCTAGGTGTTCTTGCTAGAGCGAAGTATTTCTCTAAGATTGATCTACAAAGTGGGTACCATCAAATCTACATCCAAGAGGGGGATGAGTGGAAAATAGCTTTCAAAGTAGGGATGGTTTGTATGAATGGAAGGTTATGCCTTTTGGTTTATCCAATGCACCTAGTACTTTAATGAGACTTATGAACACTGTGTTGTGTCCCTATATTGGTAAGTTTTTAGTAGTTTATTTTGATGATATATTGATATTTAGTAACGTTAGGGAAGAAAATATACAAGACTTGAGGATAATATTCAGGGTATTTAGGAAAGCAAAGCTCTATGCTAATTTAAAGAAGTGTAGGTTCATGCAAGAAAGCTTGGTTTTTCCAGGATTTTTCATTTCTGCAGATGGTGTCAAGATGGATCCAAAGAAAGTTTGAGCCATTCTTGAATGGCCTAGTCCATGTAGTATCACTGAGGTGAGAAGTTTCCATGGCTTGGCTACTTTCTATAGAAAGTTCATTTGTAATTTCAACAACATTGTAGCACTTGTGATAGATTGCACTAAGGGTCGAGAGTTCTCATGGGCCAAAAAGGCTAAAGAGAGTTTCCAATACCTAAAGAAAAAGGTCACTAAAGCTCCAGTACTAGCACTACTAGATTTTGACAAAGTGTTTAAAGTGGATTGTGATGCCTCACATGTGGGCATTGGTGTTGTACTTAGCCAAGAAGGTAAACCCATTTCCTTTTTAGTGAAAAATTGAATGATGTGTGGAAGAAATATTCTACATATGATATAGAATTCTATGCAATTGTGCAAGCTTTGAAGCACTAGAAGCATTATCTAGTACCAACAGAATTTGTGTTGTTTACAAACCATATTGCTCTAAAATACTTGAACACAGAAAAGAAATTGAACACTAGACATGCGAAGTGGGTCTCTTTCCTACAAGGGTATACCTTTGTTCTAAAGCATAAATTAGGGAAACAACTATTCTTCTAAATATCATGGAAATAGAGGTGGTTGGCTTTGATGAAATCAAAGACTTGTATGAGTTTGATAGTGAATTTTGGGAAGTTGATCAGTTGAAATATCTAGTACCTGCACATGCAGACACTATTCAAGTTGATTATCTAATGCAAGATGGTTACTTATTCAAGGGAAAGTAGCTATGTGTTCCTATAGGCTCAACGTGAGAAAATATTATTCAAGAATTTCATAGTAGCGGTATGGCTGGGCATTTTGGGAAGGATAAAACAATATCTTTGGTGGTAGATAAGTACTAATGCCAAAGATGAATTGAGATATCACCAAGTTTGTGGAGAGGCATCGAGTTTGTCAAGTAGCGAAAGGGCACTCCCAGAACACTAGATTATACATGCCATTACCAATACCAATTAGACCATGGACAGATTTGAGTATGGATTTTGTATTGGGATTTCTGCATATGCAGTGAGGCAATGACCCTATTTTTGTAGTTGTGGATAGATTCCTCATTTCATTGCTTGTAAGAAAACTAGTGATGCTACTAGGGTGGCTGAGTTATTCTTTTTTGAGATAGTCAGATTGCATGGGGTTCAAAAAACAATCACCTTTGACCGAGATACCAAGTTCTTGAGTCATATTTGGCAGATGTTACGGAAGAAAATGGGAACAAAATTATAGTTCAATAGTGCTTACCATCCACAAATAGATGGACAAATAGAAGTTGTCAATGGTATTTTGGGTAATCTGTTGCGATGTATTGTTGAAGAAAAGCCCAAACAATGGGATTTGGCAGTACCTCAAGCAGAATTTTCTTATAACAGCTTAGTGAATAGGTCAACTGGAAAATCACCATTTCAAGTTGTTTATGGACATAACCCTTAGGGTGTTCTCAATTTGGTGCCACTCACTTTGGGTGACAAAGTCAGTGATGATGGTGAAGCCTTTGTAGAGCAGCTCCACTAGTTGTAGGAAGATGTAAGAAAAAAGTTGTAGGATAGCAATGAGTGATACAAAGCTTCTACAGATGCTACTCGAAGGTATCAATTTTTTAATGCAGGGGATCTAGTGATGCTTTATCTTAGAAAGGATAGGTTTCCTACTAGGACTTATCATAAATTAAAATATAAGAAAATTGTGCCCTATAATATTTTGAAAAAGATTAATGATAATGCGTATGAGTTAGAGCTCCCAAGTGGTCTTGATATATCTCCTGTGTTTAATATTTTTGATTTTCATACTTTCCATGGTGATGATACCTCTTTTGAAAAAGAGGATGAGGTAGACTAGACACACGCCCTACCCATCAAAAAGAGAGAAAAGGTTGTACAGATTCTAGACAAGAAGACTATTCAAACTCACTAGGGTGACTACAATAGATATCTCATGCAGTGGGAAGGGTTGGCACCAATAGATAACACTTGGATTATGGAATGGGAGTTGTAGAATGGAAGCAGTTTGAGGACCAGAACTCATAGGAGCTTTGTTATTTTCAAGTAGGGGAGAATGATGCAGGGAGTTTAGAGAGTCATAACTTTTGACTCAAATTTGGGTTTTCTTAGATTTTTTTGGGTTTTTTTCAAAGCCTATAGTTGAGGTGGATTCCAACTGGCTAGCTCTGTTGGGGCCATTTTGACTATTTTTTTGAGAGCCAAAATTTCCATCTTGACCTCCAAATTTCACTTTTAAAATATCTTAGGTGTTTTTTTGATTTTTCTACTTTGTAATAACTTCAAAATTTCTTTCTAAATTTCAAAGATTAGTTGGCAATTCACCTTTTTATTTTAAAGGGTGGATTTAGGAAACTTCAATTTTTCTTTCAAAGGTTTTTTAGAACTTACCAAAAATGACATGTTTTTCCTATTGTCAAAATTTTCCAAATTTAGAAATTTCTAGTTTTTTGTAGTAGTTGTTATTTAATGGAGTTAGAGATCCATGTAGAAGCAGTTTTGAGGAATGAAGAATTGAGAGTTTGAATCTGTATTGTGTTTTGTTATGAATTTATTAATTTCTCTGTGAGTTGAGATTGACTTGCTACATCATTTTCTGCTGCACCATGCCTCAAAAGGAGTCTTCCGATCTAAGGTATTATGAGGAGACCTATTAATTATGTGATTGGCACTACTGATAGCCTTGACTTCAAGTGATAGATCAAGAGACTTGTCTTGTATCATGCAACTTTCCATAGACTTAAGAGTTCATAACCTCAGTTCTGCATGTGTTATGCAGACTAAATGCTAGTGGATAATGAAGATCAATACCCTCAAGTCTGTAAAAGTCTTTAAGTCTTGTGCTCACACATTTTCTTTCATTGTCCATCCTAAGAAATTTTATGGATTTCCTTGATTACTATTCAACATGACTCTTGAAGGCTAGAAACTTGTCCAACACTTCATTCTTATGATGAAGAAACTAGATCCATGTGTAGTATGAAAAGTCATCAATGAACGTGAGTATGTAGTGACCCAAGATGACTAATGTCACTACAAAAAGGACCTGCTAGTACCATGTGAACCAACTAAAGAACAATTGGTGCTCTTGAAGACTTCCTTTTAGTAAACTTCTCCTCTAGATGTATATCCACTAAACATGATGAACATTCACCCTTAGAAAAGTTGATTGTAGGTAGACCTTTGATCATATTGTTTAAGCAAAGTTGATGAAGATAGTGGAAGGAAAGATGTCCATACCACTCATGCCATAATTTTATTTATGGATAAGATTGAGTCAACAAGGCACGTGAAGGAGACTTAGGCACAAAGTGGGAGAAAGAATACAACCTTGTGTCATGATTAACTTTCCCCATTGCAACCAATGAATCATCTTTGAGAGTGCATGTCATTACTAAATCTGGAAGGAACTCAAATTTATTTCCATCTCCAAGGTGAGTGATTTGGTAAATTGAGAGGAGATTAGAGCTAAGGTTACGAACATAGAGAATGTCTTTGAATTTGCCATTTTTCATTTCCACATGTCCTTTCCCATCATTTTCCATTTTTGTATTATCTCCTAACAAGATGTGTGGTACCTTAGCTTACTTCAATGAAAAAAATTCCTTTTGAAGAACCCATATGATATGAGGCATTTGAGTCAAGAATCCATTTCGTTGAAGAGCTTGAGTTTTCCATAAGTGCTTGCCCTATGCCCTTCTAATTTGAAGATGAAGTTCCTTTCTCCTTATAAGCATTAGGCAGTGGAACATTGTATTTCTTTATGATGTTCATTAACTCATCAATATTTTTATGATAACACTCATGTTCATTATGACACAACTTCTTGAAATAAGCACACTTTTTCTCCTCCTTACTAGTGTCCCCCTTCTTGGTTGAATTTGAGGAAGACTTGCCTTGTTGATTTGATTGTGGTGTAATCTTTTTTGTATCCTCTTGCGTGTTATTTTTCCACTTTTTTTTCTTGCCCTTTCGTCTATTTGAAGTTTGAGAACCCTCATTATTAGCCACCAATGTCTTAGACTTGGTCAAATTGAGAATCCCTATTGATTATAACTTCTTTTCTTCTTCATCCAATAGTTCAACATAACAATAAAAAGTGAGTTTATAATAGGCAATCCCTAATGTAGTCTTTGTGGTGTTGTAAGAAGAAAAAAATGTGGAGTACACAGCTAGCAGCTTATAATGAATGAGATAGATTAACTTTTCATCTTTAATAGGACTCCCACAATCATCAAGCTTCGTTCTTAATTCAATCACCTCTATGATAAAATCCTGTATAGAATCAAATGTCTTAGGATCTAGGTAGACAACCTCATCGTCAATTTTGTAGATATCCTCCTCAGACACTTTATTGTATAGGTTTTTGAGGGTATCCCAAGCTTCCTTGGATGTATTAGACTTGTAGATCTGATAGACAATCTTGTCTTTAACCCCCAAACAAATATTATCTAGGGCTTTCCTATCTGTAGATTTCCAAATAGAGATTTCACTTCTAGATACTTGATCACCTATTGGTTTAGGAAGAGTACCATCTACTAATTGAGAAACTTCATTATGCATTAAGTGACACCACATTTTAATAGACCATGTAGCATAGTTATGTGGTGTTAATTTTGGAATCTTGAAATTTCCCATGATGCAAGAAATGAAAGAAAACAATAGAGAAAGAGGAACAAAACACCAGGAAACACCCCCCCAATTTCACTCAATCAAGAATCCCCACCCTGCCACCTCCCCCCCCCCCCCCCCCAACACCCCAAAAACACCCCAAAAAAAAGATGCTTTTGGCATTTTATATGTAGTGCATTTACAATAGCCACTTGCCAATCTTGCGCTTAGTGGACTTCTAATTTTGTCTTTGTACAACCTCCTTATAGAGTACAAATCTGTAACTTACAATGTATCTTAGATATACAACAATACTGAAGTTATATGAAAGCATTATAATGTAGAAAAGGACCTCATTCTAAAAGTGATACTTTTGTCCACACAACCCTATAATCTAATTGTAAATTTGGAAAGTAAACAAAAAATAACACACTTTAAAAAAAATGGAACCTATTTTTGAGTCCAGATGAGCTCGAATGGAGCAATTGAAGTTGCAAAATGTAGGATTTGACATGTATAGTCACCAAAAAATGCAATTTTTGATAAATCCTTGCACCAAAGCTAGAAAAGAACTGCACCACTAAAAAATTTACGAAATTCTACCCAAAATAAAAAAGAAATTGCACCTGATTTGGAGTCTAGATGACTAAGTTATGGCCTCCCAAAGTTAGAATGTCAAATTAGAAATGAATCTAGAGAGGGGTAGAATCAGAAAAATATAAGGTTAAATTTGATGATCAAATGGCTATTGCAGTAGTTAAAATTTGGTTGTGAATGACGATCAATTTTAAACCAGCAAAATGATGATGTTAGTAGAAAATATGGCCCTTGGATGATGTCAGTGATGATGTGTCCTTTATGAAAGATGATGTCACCATGTATAACACTGTACAAAAATTGACATATCTAACTATACACTATTAGTGCTTATATGGTAGCTGAGGTGGAAGTCAACATGTCAATGATGTGGACAGGTTGTGGCAATGTCCACATGGTAGGTCAAGATTGGTCCGTGTGGTCTGATTCATGTCGATGTGATGGATGTAGTGCTCTCAGCTTCTACCACATGGTGGACACAAATTTGATCTATGGAGGGGGTCTATTAATCATGGCCAAAAATATTTTATCACCAATGGGTCAATGTCTAGTTGGAGCTGAGTGTGAAATAGACATCATCGGAGTTAAAAACCACTGCCAGAGTTGGAAGATTTCGGGTAGGAGATCTAAATATGCTGGATAGTATGGATCTACTTCTGAAGGGAGATAAATAGGCACCATATTTCCTTTGCATTGGTTGGATATTGAAGTTCTGACGATGTGAACTATCTTTAGTCTCACATTCTCGAATTCATAATACTCTAATGTGTTTAAAAACAATGCTTTGTGATAGCAAAGAAACAAGCTACTGTAGGTTGGTTGTCTTTGCTAGTGTGTTGGAAAAGTGGTTTGTCCTTGCCAAAATTATGCAGGCCATCTACCAGGATATAGTGCTATTGAATATTGAAGATGTCGATAGAATATTTTGCTTGTAGGGGTTGGGGTGTCATTGTCCAATTCCTACAAAAAAAATTTCTCTGCACGCCCTATTAGGTGAAAAAATTTCCAAAAAACTACAAAATTTCAAAAATAATTGCACAGAAGAATATAATTAAGATCTAAAACATAAATCAATAGACCAAATAAAAATCATTCCAAAATTGCAAATCGGGCCTTTAGGTGCCAGTTTGCAAAAAAGTTTTGCTTGAAAATTGATTTTGGCCCAATATAGGTGAATTTTCACCGAATCAACATTTTGAACACAATGGCAAGGTCCATTTTGGATCTAGATGCTCCCAATTTTTGTGGATTCTCTAGACCTGGGTCAAGGTCCTAAAGCAAGAATGGTCTTGAACAATTATGTGAAGAGAATCTCTCGTAGCTTTGATACCATGTAAGAATTTTCCTTAGGGAAAAATCACCCAAGGCCAAGGAACTCAAGCACAAGCACAACAGTAGACCAAAAGGGTATGATCAGAATGACGATATGATATTCATTCAATGTGAAAGTACACTAGGAGTACCTGTATATAAGGGCCTCTGGAATACTTCTAGAATGCTTAGGAGTCAGCAACATGATAAGTCATACAATTAGGCACATGTCCACCAGGTGTGGGTTATCCTCCATTAAGCATATGATTAAGTGTGATGATGAGAGGATAAGCTTACAAAGGTGTAGCATGCAAAATTATGTTATAGACACCATGTGCTAGATTAGGAGTATGAATAACTATGTTGTCTACATGACAACTCAGTTAATTATGCAAACTCTAGTGTTGTAGACACCATGTGTTGAATTAGAGTTGCTTACTCTAGTGTTGTCAACATGACAACTCATAAGAGTACACAAACTCCCAAGTATCTCACCAAAGTAATAATAAAATAATTCATAAAAATAAAATAAAGCATTGAATTAAGTAAACTTAAGTAAAGTTTAATAAGTAAATACTTATTTACACCAACACTTTCCTGTGGAAATCATGAAGTGTGACTTCTTGGGCTTTCCCTAGAAATTTAAAGTCATGGGTTTGTGTGTGATCTTAGCTACTATAGAAGTCAAGGAAGCCATGATAATGTTTAGAATCTTGGGGGGCCTCTAGATGTTTTAGATATGTGCACCTACACATCTTTAGAGATAATTCATTCACCAAATCTTCAAATACTTATTTACACCAACACTTTCCTGTGGAAATCATGAAGTGCGACTTCTTGGGTTTTCCCTAGAAATTTTAGTGTTGGTGTAAATACTTATTTACACTAACACTTTCCTATGGAAATAATGAAGTGTGACTTCTTAGGCTTTCCTTGGAAATTTAATGTCATGGGTTTGTGTGTGATCTTAGCTACTATAGAAGTCAAGGAAGCCACGATAATGTACAGGATCTTGGGGGGCCTCTAGATGTTTTAGATATGTGCACCTACACATCTTTAGAGATAATTCATTCACTAAATCTTCAAATTGTGGACTTGTGCTCCTACACACCTTTAGGGAAGTGCACAAGGTGCTCATTTCACCAAAAAATTGAAGTTCTTAGTTTTGAAAATGGTTTCTAGGTTTTTCTCAATTGGGGTTTTAGATAACTCTTATGTACTTATTTTGATCTCTTTGATGATTTATACCCATTTTCACACCTTGCACACCTATGCACTTTTCTCTTCAAAAATTTATAAAACTACACACTTGTGCACCTTACCATCTTTGGGAAATTGAGCATCTTCAAGACTTTAGAATTGCACACCTCCACACATTCACACATGCGTACCTTTGCATATGTGCACCTTCTGGAGTCCTTCAACTTATGTATATTTCAAAATTACAATGCACACATGTGCACCTACATACCTACACACCTTTCAGAGATCAATCATTCATAAAATCTTCAAATTGTGCACATATACACCTTCAAGAAATTGTGCAAGGTGCTCAATTAACCAAAAAATAAAGTTCTCAAATTTGAAAATGGTTTCTAGGTTTTTCTCAAACATTTGGGAGTGCTCTAGTGTACTTATTTTCCCCCTTTTTGATAATTTATATCCTCTTTATATCCTAACATTTTCATAGACATGAACTCCTTTTGCTTCTTCTATCTGAAATCCCAAGGGGCCTATTTTGAAAATGCACACGCAATGCCATGGTAATTGTTTTTGTGCTATATATGATGAGGATACCCTATACAAAATATAAACATCAATGTACTAGTGTTTGAGGTTAAAAAAATGATGCTAGCTGACTATATTCCTAAACCTAAACTACAAAAATTCCACTCATTGAGGCACATTAGAAGGTAACCTATTCTGATGAATGAGCTTCTGTGAGCCAAAAAAGGGGGTCCCCGTTTCTGAAGTTGAAAATGGGGCTTATGTTGTGGAACCACAATAGAACATTAGAAATATTATTCTTGACATAATGATAATAGATAATAATCATATATTTGATAACCACAAAAAATGTGAACTCCTCCCTTATTGTAGCAAGCATTTTTCTTTTCTTTATCTTTTCCCTCATTTTCATCAAGGGCAATGACCAAAGCTTAGTCTACCAATACAAAAATATGATAACCTAACACAAACATAGGTCTAAAAAAGGCATAACCCTACCTCTATATATATCCACCATCTTGATTCTCTAAGCTAACAAAGAAAGGTGTACTACCCAAAAAATTTATTGAGAAACTCAAAAGAATAATGATCAAATGATGAAACATATCTACAATAAGATAAATCATTAGATAGAAGAATATTTTTACATATGTTTTTCTCATTATCTTGTCCTTATATTTTTCTTTATAGATCTTCCACAACTTTAATCCTTGTAGCATAAAACGTAACTATTTGAACAAACTTAGAATTGTACTCTTTTCCTTTTAGTAGTTGTATAGGCTAAAAAAATACTACCCATAATTGGATTGTTTAGAAGCTATTGGGCCCTATTTTTGGTGATTTTGAGGTTCCAATATTTGTTATGCTTGATCATGATGATTTGATACTTCTTTTCTTGTACCTATTCACTACCACTAACATCCCTATGAAATTTAAGCTCATTTTATTCGGGAATATTGTGAACGGAGACCTATCCCTCAAGTTTTGAGCCCAAATTTTTCTTAGCACTTGATTTTGGAGTCTTCTTCCAAGATTTTAAATCATGGTTAACCAGGATCAAATTTTAATCCTAAACATAGGGAGTTGAGTATAAAAGAACATCATCTTCCCTCATTTGTCATAATAGGATATCATAACCAAGTGCAACCTATCCATCAAGCATTCAATTAATTAATAAATTAAGAAGTGCAATTGAGGATTTGGATTTCATATCTAAAGGGAAGCATCTAATTTAGGATCTCCATGTTACCATTTCTTCATGATCCATCGAATCAAAGAAAATATTTTCCAAATGATGGAGTTTTATCTCCCACAAAGGACAATTAGAAGAATTGTCGATCAAGTAATATTTTTCATCCATCCATATATCTCTTTCTTGTTTACATGTGGTTCAAGCATATAAACATTCTAGATCTAGGAATGGAAATCATAGATATATTAATTTTTTAGGTAATACTTGATTCTTAATCTTCTTCCAAGGTCAACTCTTTGGATTCCAATCACATTCAAGCATCTTCATAGATTTGAGCAATTACTACATCCATTCATCAAGATTTTATGCAAGGTGAATCAATAACCTTTTAACATTATTTCCTTTATAAAAATTTCTATCATATTTCAAGATTGATTCCTAAATAAGGTTTTGACCAATGAAAACTCCTTGTACCAATCTTTTTCCCATTTTGTGTGTACAAAAATAGGTTGTAGAATTATGATTTTAGATATTGACAATACAGGAGCAATTATATGATTTGTGAAATTTTTATCAAAAAGTGCTAGGTACATGTCAATATTTGATTAGACCTTATAAAGTGTTACTAGATTGCATTATATGTCAATATTTCATTTGTGCATGATTTTAATCACTTTGAGTCCTAATTATAGCATCTCGATTAAAATAATTGATAGATTTATAGGTTCCTTTGGTTCTAAATCTTCTCTTTATTTTAGGAATATTGATGAGGCTAAAATGCATATTATTGAAATCAATCATGTCATGGAAAATAATTCTTTGCACTCTTATCATGATGAAGATGGAGTTTTAAAGGTTCCTCTGATGCAAGTTCAAAAAAATTTTGATGACTTTGAGAACTTTGAACAATGGCTAGGACAAGATTTTTTTTACATTGAGTTAATGTTTATTATATATGGTTTAAGAACTTTATCTTATTATGATGAACATAGCGTTAACATCTTGCATAGTGTCTCTCATCTTATTCATAGAAATGTAAAGACTATTAAAGATTATGCTTAATATTTAGGTTTCATTCCACCTACAACTAGTGTTGAGACCTCTACACCTATTTCTACTTCTATACCTAGTGTTTCTACTTATGCTCCATCCATCAAAATAAATTAAATTAAAAATATTAATCATGCACACGTGATACTTCCTAATCCTATTTCTCCATCTATTCTTTAATGAATGTGATGTGATTCATTAAAGCCATCAATGCTCACTTACAATAGTCTGCCATTTTCTTATTAAATTGTACCTTCTATTTCTAGCAATGTTCCAAATATTTCCAATGTATCTACTTCTACTATCTATTCTATTGATTTGACCATTAATAACTTGTCCCAAATCCTATCTTCCTTGCAACAACATATTTCTTCAATTACTTAGTCCAAGCTCAATATTTGTACTTTTATTATTTATATTCCATATTGTTCATGTTGTTATGCCACCATATATGTAGATTCCTCATCTCGTGGCATATAATGATAAATTTGATTATTTGATTCAAATTAGAACCTTTCAAACCTTGTGCAAGGATTTCTGTCATGATTATAGGTTCAAGGTAAATTTTTTTACTATAACCCTTAGAGAAAAAATCTTACAATAATATATATTTTTTAATCCTTATTATATGGATTCATTCCAAAATATTTATAATGCTTTCATTCAACAATCTCAAAATAACATTAGTCCTAAGATTTCTTTGATATATTTAATGCATTATAAACAAGGTGTTACAGAAAAGAGTGATTGATTTTATTGGTAGATTTAACCATTTGTATATATATATATATATATATATATATATATATATATATATAGTTAAGAGGGGCAAACGCTTTGACCTGGAGCTATGAACCAGTGAGGCCACAAACGGGGGACCTCATCCCCATGAGATTTGAACCTTGATGGCAAGGATAACAACGCAACAACTTTACCATCACAACATGCCACTATTGGCTATATATATATATATATATATATATATATTCCTCATATTGATTTTTTGTGTATTTTGATCGATAATTTATAAAAAGAAATTTGAGATAAGATTCTACTTACCGAATTCTCTTTTTTCACTCAGTCATGAGTAATAAGTCATAGTTATTAGCTTCACATGAGTTACTTTGAGTGGATGATTCTAATGGCTCCAATTTATAAGAGTTATGTTGCATCCAACCATCTCAAAAAATTCTAAAAATACAAAACCATTATTAAAATAAACAATTCATCCAACAATGGTCATGAACAAGTGATATTAGCCTCCAAAGGTGTGGTTCCTTTGTTACCTATTTTTAGACCTACTCATAATTTTTCTCATCTTTCTAAATATTTTAATAATGTCATGATAAGATTAATTAATGATAATGTATTAAATCTTCCTCCTCTAAAACCAATTGACACATCCAAACCTTTACCCAAACATTTTGATTATTAAGCTTTCTGTCAATACCATCAACGACCTAACTATAATATTGAAAAGTGTTTCCATTTGAAAAATATTATTCAATAAATTATTGTTTATAAAACTTTCTAGTGAAGGTATCAATGATCATGGAATTAAATTTTTAGCACCTTCTAATCAAAACTTGCAAATTTATACCAGCCTTTTCCCTCTCTTTCAACCAATATCATAGAGTCTACCCAACATTTGCCTTTTTCTCTCCCTCAACTTGTTTATTATAATGATAAGTATAACAAAGCCAAACCCATTATAAACCTCATTGATCAAGGAAAAAATTAAGATGATCTAAATCTTTGCATCACCTTTGACCCTACTAAGATAATCAAAGCATCTAGTCGTTTTCTCTATATTTTCACAATTATTATTGAACTTTTTATTTGTGGTGTTATTATTGATCCCACGTTCATGGTGAATGTGATAACTAAAGACCATCTCTCTAGTAGAGAATTTTATTACATTTTTTATAATAAATATGGTGTTATGATCCAAAATTGAAATGGTTTCTTTTATCATCTCCATGATTCTATTCCATTTCCTATTGAATTTTGTGTTGAAGGTTCATATTTTACCTTCATTATTATTCCAACTTGTGATCAAACTAGAGTCAAACTATGTCTTCCTTGGCTGACCTCCATGAAATCCATAACCTTTGATATTCATTAATGTATAAAATTTCCTCATAATGGAGAAATTATAATTGGTACCAACAGTCTCTATCAACCTTTGGTTCCTTGAGAGATTTGTAACCTTGATTTCTTTTGGCCTTCTATGTTTCAACAAACCCAAACCTGTCATGATAATCTTTTCCGACCATACCAAGCCTACAAGATCCAAAATATTTGTGAGTTTATTTAGCCCAAGGATTTTACATCTCCTTTCCCTAGACATGGACTTATCCCCACACCACCTACACCTTCTATATATTCCTCTATTCCACCTTTTATATATTATAAATCTTCAACCTCAGCATCAAATAAAACATCCAACACATGAAATCATGATACAAATATTTTGATTACGAGGAACCCCAAATTTAATGAAAACCATGGTTAGGATTAGTAACCACAAATAATTTTTACTCTTATGAAATATGCCTTTTCTTGACCTTAATCATGTTTAGAGTTTACAAAGACACTATTAGGTGCTATCATATTTGTGGATTTACCTTTAGCTTTGTTAGGAGCTTTATCCTGTTAGGAGTGGCCTTAATTAAAGTACTTTAAAAACTAGTTAAAGAGCCACCCTATTAAATGATTTACAATAAGAACCTATTAGGATCCACCTGGTTAAGCATTTTCAATTGATGTAACTATTAGGGGACAATATTAGGATTGATCCATAAAACAACACTATCACTACCTGATTAGATCTAGTTAAGCTATCTAACTATTCTTGATAAAGAGATTTAAAGTTTTAAACTAACTAAGCCTTTATTTATTAATTCCATTCCTTTATCAAGTTAAGTTCAAGGATATAAATTTGTAACCATAAGACCCAAGAATAAAAATGTTTCTCAATAAAGTTCCCCATCAATTTGAAAATGACAATCTTGCTTTCATGACCAAATTGCCCATATATTCCAAGACCTTACTCAAAGGAATCCAATCATAAAATTAGAAGGGTACTAACTCTAAACATACCTAAATATATAAGATTCAACTCAACTTATAATTTTGTAGGGTTTAAATTTCATAGTTTACCAAGAAAGACTCAACATACCTAATTTGATAGAGCCCCAACTAGCCCTCCATTTATATATTTTTAGGGTTTTACTCTCAATACTATAAAAATTATCTCCAAAAAAATTCCAAGTTTGAATGCCATTTTTGAAGCTTCAAAATATGTTGAAGGTTTTAGGGTCCTAGCCTCTGTACACTAGTCTGAACCAAAATCAACCTAATTTAGCTTGTTAATGACCAAGACTCAAGGATTGTAGAAAAAATCAAACCACATGGATTCAATGGATATGTCCAACACCATAAATGGATTATATGAACTTCATTCCACCTTTCTTTACCATTCTCATTAACAATTCAATCTACTCCTTTCGTTTTAATAACTCATTATGTCTTCCACGTAGACTAGTTGATTGGTAACTCACTGAGGATTTTGTTAAAAAATTTCATCATCATTAATATTTTTTAATAAAAAAATGAAAAAGGAAATATCATTCCCCCTACTATAATTTCCCCAATTTCTATGATTTTTAAATGCTAGAAAGTGAAGTTAGGGGCCCTATTTGTGGTCAAACCCTAGTTGAGGTAGTGACAAAATCTCTTTCAAGAATAGTTCCTAGAACTCTCCAAAGTCCAAAAAAACACAAACCAATTTTTTTAAAAAAAGATCTAATTCTAGAAAAATACAAAAAATAATAATCCTTTATTGATCCACTATACACAAGTTGCACGAGTTACAAAGAAACTATGCAAAAATTGTCTAAAATTGGTATTGATTTCATATTGCTAAAAGTTTTTAATGTCTTCCAAACATTAATTCATAAATCAAGAGGAATTTTATAGTCCAATCATTTTTTATCGATATGACCAAAGTTACAAAGTTTGCATGCACAACAATTGCAAATTTGCATACAAATTTTGCATAAACCTTTAAATGCACCCAATTTTTGATCCATAAGGGTATCATTTGGCATTATAAACACTTCCACACTCACACCATGAGTCTACTCCCAAAATTATGTTATTTTTCATATTTGACCCTCATTTGACAACTATGATCAATTTGTAGCATACATGGAAATTTCTTGCTAATATGGACACAAATAGGACACAATAACATAAAAACTACCCCAAATTACCTATTGCACTATAAAATACCTTTATTACATGCATGGACCTATACAAGGGTCTCCAAACAAAAATTTGAGTTTTTTGGAGCTGAAACCCTAGGTTCTCTTGCACCATTCTCCCCATGTGTAAAGAACTCAAGTCATAGGAGTTGACAAGAGTGATTGATTAATTCCCAACTTCTTGAAATGAGCCTCTAGAACCCATGTAGCTTCAACAACTAACCTCCCCTCTATTTTACTAAGTTCTTCATGAAGATCTTGTGCCTAGTCTTTTTGGTCTCTCTAGAATCCAATACTCTCTCAGCTCGTGCCCAATATTCCTTTGGTATTTATTTTATTTTAGACATAATGTATTCCCCATTAGAGACTCATGGGTTGTATCCTAGTATGAGGACCTTATAAGGAAAAAAATCTTCTACATAAAAATGGGTGATAATGTTAAGTATTCAAGAAGATTGATCTTATAGATATTTGTACCATATTTGTCTAGAATTTTACATGGTCCAATCCTTACCATATATAGCTTATTTTGAAGGCCTTTAGGTAATATAGCCTTATTTAGATGTATCATCACTAGATCATCCACCTAATATCGAACATCCCTTTTCTTAATGTCAGCTTTACCTTTGATCTTCTACATATTCTCCTTCAAGGTTTTATTGACTTGGTTATGAACTTCTTTCATGGATTGAGAAAAACCCTCTGCATATCCACTTCATTTATCTAAACTAATATGGTATCTGAGCTTCATCAAACCTCTTGGACATAGCCAATAAACAACCTTAAATAGACTCCTCCATATGTTCCTATTCATTGTATCATTGTAGGAAAATTCTACATGATGTATTATCTAATCCCATGATTGTTCATGAGCCTTTTTCGAGCATATAATAAGATTACCAGTGGTCCTATTGATCAAATTTATTTGACCATCTAGTTAAGGATGGTATGCAAACCTAAAAGATAATTTTGTACCTAATATTTTGCTTAAGGGTATAAGCATGAAGTTGGGCCTTAAAAAAGTGGAAGTCCACAGATTGAGATCTCACTCCTCTAGAAATAGGAACTCATTTTAAAAAAAGGGCATCCGTATTAGGCTTGGATATCCAATGCAAATTTCAAAAAGTGGGCAGCAATTTTTCTAAAAATAGGTGTTTGTTTTTATTTAAAAAAAGGGCGCTCATTTTAAAATTAAAAAAATATTGTTATTGTTATTATTATTTTGATAAGAAAGAAGTCAAAGACATATATTAAAATAAGAGCATGTACATCCCAACTTATGAGGCACTAAGAGGACAGAGTTGGGTAATAGTCCTTCAGTTTTTCCTAATTTCCGTTCATAAAAACAATTCTAAATATTTGATTCCTATGACAAGAAGTTCTTCTCCACTTGATAGAAGACACCCTTGCTGATTTAAATAACCTTAAAGATACCAAAAATCCATAGAACATGCATCTCTATATATTATTGAAGGGTTAGATAAACCTTAGAAACCTTCAGAAGAAAAGTAGTTAGATTGATTTAAAAAAATACTAAGGAAGCCTTCAATTAGAAATTGAAATGCAGTAGTCCATTGAGAAACACAATAAAGAATCTTTAACCCATGAAACAGAAAAATATATAATATCATTTTATTTATTATTGAGAATACTTCCTAAATGTATTCTGGGCCATAAAAAAAAAAACCTTAAACCAAACATCCAAAGAACATACCAAAACACCTAGATCTTAATTGACGATAGATAGGAAGTTTGAATCCACTTGCATGTGAGTTGGTGATGGTGGACCCTCTACCTCCAAGGCTTCCTCCTCCATATGAATTAGAAATTCCAAACATTCCACAATCACTTCATCCTCATTTTCCCAAGCTCCAACCCTTTCCTCTACTACATATTCCTCTAACCAATTATTGATTCTAGTCCCTTTAACATGCAAAAAGAAGAGGAGAAAACAAGCAGTCCTTTAAATGGTTGGAAACCATTGAATCATCCTTGCTAGATCACATGATGACAAAACTAGGTATAGGGGAGTGTGTTGTCTTCCATTTTGAGGGAGCTCATAATGACATGTTCTATAAATAAAAAGATCCTATCTCAAGTTATCTAGAACTTTTTCTAGATTGCCTAAGAATTCTAGTTTAAAAAGTGTTAGAAATAGATAATATTGGGTGGGGGGGTGGAGGTGAATCAATATTCTAAAAAATTTATCCCACAACTAAATATTGTTAATTACTTTATAACTTGCATATGAAAGTAAACCAACAACATTGAATAGTAAATATAATAATACACACAGAGAACTCATAATACCATTATTTGTTAACTAGGGAAACCCTGGCCAAGGGAAAATCCCAATGAGGATGATATCCACTAGATGAATCACTAAGCAATAGGATCCTATAAAGGATATTAACCCTGTTAGGAGTTTATGAAGTACATATAGTGTCTCAAGTGAATCAACCATGTTAGGAGTTGCTTCAACCCTGTTAGGAGTTGGCAAATCAAATACAAAGTATGAAAGAAGAGCCCACTGCCTTAATATGCAATTATACAATTTGGTTCTTCAAAAGAATAGATATACATATAATATTTTTTGTCTATTGTATTTAACACTTACTTTAATGATACATGAGTTGTACTTCACATATCATCTCATCTACTTCACATCAATCAAAAATATCACATAGATTATACATATATCATACACCTATCTTCACAAGATAAGATCTTTACTTATACCTTGCATATTCATAATTGACTATTTAGTCGACCTTCATGATTTAACATGCTTGGTATAATATAAAATAACTTATGGAATATATCCACATAGTCGACTCATCATGACTTAGCTACTTATTTTGTCACCAAAATAATTCCTCAAGTCATACAATCGAATTCTCTGCTATGCTCTGTTCTGTACTGTTAAATACTCATACTGGTATTTCAATTATATCTCATGTTGTACTATCCATACACACATATATATTGGTGCATGCCATCATGAAACTATGATAGAGCTTTCCCTAATTGTGCATAAGCTAACTCTCAATTAGTTGTCTATACACATCACATATGTTCTCATTGCTACTGCAAACTATCTAACACTTAGACAATTTTCTATCTCTATATGCATAAATGAAATTTTGAATAGATGTTGCCATAAATGAAAACTATCAAGATATCTATTTGACCATATTTCTACAAAAAAGGATGCCTAACTTGAATATTAAAGCTACCTTTATCTATGTCCATCATGCTATCCATGACTATACTTTATTTGGGGTGCCACTAAGGAGTCGATACCATTCTGTATTCATAATGAATTCCTTGCCTAAACTCAGAAGACTACTCAGACTACCAAAATATGAGTATTTAGGAGGACCTCTTTGAGATGAATACCTAAGAAAATTTTTCAAAGGCAATTTGAGATGGAGGGCCTTTCAACTTGATGATGGTATCCATCTTGAGGCCTATTGGAAAAATACCTAGAGGCATCTTCTTATAAATATTCTATGAGTCCTTTCAGATCTCCACCAATGGTTTATATCCCTAGATTTTGAAGAAAAATAACTAATTGAAATCAAACACTATAGGATAGAGGCCTTACACCTCCTAGCTAAGGGGAGATCAATGGGCATCAATTATCTTAGGGTCTAGATTAGAGTTAGGATAGTAAGATCTCTTCCCATCATTTCATTAAACTCAAATACAAGATAATGGAGCCTTACACCCTAGGAAATTTATTAAACTTAAAAAGTAAAAAATAGTGACATATAAATCACTTTCTTTGGAATAGAACATTAACACATATCTTTGTTACACTGGCTATGCTCAACCATTAATTTTCCCTAGAGATCTTGGAGATAAACACATTAAAATTTTTTTTAACTTGAGGTTTGGAATAAGACTTTGGACAACCTTCATCACAGTTGAAAGGGATTTATCCCTAGACTCATAGAGACTAAATATCAAATTCTCATAATTTAGCTTGTTTAAATTTCCTTAGTTAATCATCCATACTAGGCATTTGAAATGAAATGAAAGATATCATGAACTAAAAGATATAAAATATCCAAATCTAAGAATAGAAGACTCTTGTTATTTAGAGATTATCCATTTTGCATATGCTTAAAGTTACATATTAGAACATTAATTGTAGATCTATATTATAATATGATACGACTAGCCCAGGAACAAAGTATAAACTTCCTTTTCTCTTCGGTAATTATCATAATAAATCTTCTAGTGCTTCATATATTTTTCTTAGTATCCTTACTCATCCCTTTCTTTGATCTAGATAAAAACCCAAAATTCAATACCATATCCATGTTTAGTCAATAAATTTTACAAAATAAATAAAATTCCTAATCTTATTCCAAAACAAAATGTAGATCTGTCTAAAACCAACCACTAGATGCTAATCAATTTCATGGCTAGGTGTAAAGTACTTAGAGTAATTTAACCTAAGTATCCTCATAAATCTTTGACCAAATGAATTAAGTTTACTTAATATTTTTATTTTTAAAGTAGTAATCAAGATTTAAACCAAAATTTTTAAGAAACGTAACCTAAGTGAAAATAATGACCTATTGAGAAGTGAAAATAATGACCTATTGAGATAAAATTTTGTATGGTTTTCTTAATTAAATAATGATGAAACATCAAGTATTCAATGTTAAAGATAGTAAATAACCAAATTAAAGAAAAGAGTAACATAAATAATAAGAAACTATCCATTACACATATACTGAGAGTATCATAACAGAGTTTCTATAGTATATAGTTCCATAATACAATTCAACAATCCTATTTAAATGTAAACCTTACATTTATCTCCCATTAAATCATAACACTTCTTATAGTCCTGTGTATATATTTCTTATTATTCTAACCTAAATTTACTATCTATGATAATTACTATCCCTATCTTCTAAAACCTAGATGCAAATTGGGGGCTGCCCAAAAATCCAAAAAACTCAAAATATACCAACTACTTCAACAGATTGGAGGAAATCTCCAAAATTACTCCTTTATTAGTCTCTTGCTTTTCCTATCCTCTCTAGAGCTCTAGCTAGCTTGCTAGTGTCACCCTATCTCATTTCTTGATCTTCATCCTTCCCAGACATTCATCTTCTTCAAAGTCATCCACTTCATCCTCTGAGTCCAAATAGGTAAAAATAACATAATTGAGGATGTCATTGGAAGCTTCCACTCCTTCATCGCTCATATATTTGACAAACCAATTGGGATCCTCTGGTCATTTGACATGGAATAAGGCTAGCAATAAATTCAAACTCTAGTGTAGGAGCACTCCAACAAAATGGAATTTTAGAACTCTCTTGAAGTCTTTTAAATCATTAGGTTTTGATTTTCAATGATGGATATTCATGTTGATCCACGTGTGAGACCTAGTTCCAAGATTGATACTTGATAAGCCCTTGGTCAACTATGGTCAAAGGTGTCACATATCTTATAATCTTTGGATAGATTAAGCTTTCATGTTTTTACATGTTATTGTCCATGTTGGATTGGTTTAAACCATTTTTTGGTTACCATAGGAAAAGTTGCACTAAAAGTTTGCAATGTTGCTAAAAAGTTGTCAAGCAACTTTTTTCAAAAGTTGTAATTTGAATACCCAATGACCATATTTGGTTTGAATGGTTGTCATAACCATTTGGAAAGTCTACATAGCATTTTCACATGTGTGGTACACATAGAATGTGGAATTTTTCTCTCAAATCAATAAAATACCAAGTTGTTCTACTAAATCTGATGTGGCAACTTGTTTTATGAGCTCCTTCTAACAAATAGGCATAGAATGGTGACATTTTTTGATAGCTTGGTGAATCAAATTTCTAATGCACTTGGAATGAGTTTCTAATTCAATCTCTAACTCTAGATATTCAAGTTTTACTGATTGTTGCCAGAGTTTCTTGTATCTACCTAGGGTTTTTGACATTTTCACTCATATCTTGAGATTCTACCATGGGAATTTAATGGTCTTGGGTGGAATCCAAGTAAAAAAAAATTTAATTTAAGATAATTTTGGTCTCATGTGAAAAGGTGTATATAGAAAGGAAAAACTTGATGCCCTATGCATGTAGTATCTATGTGCATGCTATAAATGTGCAACAACAACTCCCACAACTTGCTATAGAAAAGGATTCAACACCTAGGATATCATTTATTAACATGTTAATTGAGACCCCTTATGTTCCAATAGTTTTATTGGAGTTTTGATCTGAGGTTAGTGTACTTCCTTTGTAAATGGAGGCCTAATTAGCTATTCCTTCTAGGCAAGATTGTAAGTTTTAATTGTTGCACTCTCATCTTGTTATCCAAGTGCTCCAATATGTTATGTAAAATATATAAGGGTATCTGAATAAGTGATTTATTCCTTATATTTTGTAGAGTTTTTTGAATCTAAATCAAGTTTTCAGAACTTAAGGGGGCTACAAGCATTGTCTAGGGTTTGTGAAGCAACCTATAAATAGATGTTGTATAGTTTGATTCTAATGAATTTTTCATGTTGTTTAGGACCTAAATATAACATGAGTATGTCTTGAGTCAACCTTAGTCCTTGTATGAGTTTGGGGAGTGAATGTTTCAAAGGTTACTTTTAATGCCCTGTAAGAGCAACTAGTGATTAGTTGTCTTTGTGATAGGTTTTCGTTGTGTTTGGGATTTCCTAGGAGTGGTTTAGGTTGTGATATCCATTACCATCCTATTGAACACTAGTTATTGGAGTTTTACGGTAGATTGGCTTTGTAAGGACACTTATTATTTTCAAACCTTCAGTAAAGAGGATTCTAGGAAGCTTGTGTTAACCCACTATTGGTTCCATTGCATCAAGTGTTATTAGAGCATGGATTTTACTAAGGAGGATGAATAGATCCCTACAATGGTGAAAAATGCTGAATTAGTAAAGTTGATGAGAAAGAAAAGAGAAACCAATACTACTCTTGCAAAGAGGTTGAGAGAACTTAAAGGTAGAGTAGATAAATAAAAAGGGACACAATCTAATGATGAAGATTAGGATGCTAAGGCTAGAGACCTTGAAGAAGAAGGTGAAGTGCCTACTAAATAGAGACCTATCTTGAATGCTCTCAAATCCATGGAGAAAAGAATGATGGAGGGGAGGTTTGAATTTCCAAATTTTAATGGAAAAATGAAGGCTGATCCATAATTTGATTGGATAGAAGCCTTGACTAGTTTTTTTGAGTATGAAGACATTCTAGAGAAGTAGAGGGTAAAGGTGGAAAATACCAAGTTGAAGTGAGAAACCCTAACTTGGTGGAACTTCATCCAGACTAAGAGGGTGAAGAAAGGAAGGAACATGATTTCATCATGGGATAGAATGGTGGCATTAGTTAGAGATACTTATGTGCCTAATGAATATGGGGTTCAACTCCATAGAAGGAAGCAAATTTTGAAGTTGAAGGACTTAGATGTAAGTTTTGATACTAAGAATTTTTGAAATTATGCATGAAGATAAATGCAATAGAAGATGAAGAGGAGAAAATTGCTAGATATATAAATGGTTTGAAATACCAATTCAAGAAGACTTGAGTTTGCATACCCCTTCATCAGTGAATAAGTGGTACTAGTTGCTAATAAAGGTGGAGGAGAAGTAAAAGAGAAAAAAAGATCAGAACAAAGCTAAAAGGAATGATGACAAATCCTCCTAAGGAAAGAATGATTTATGGAACAAGGGGCAATACAAAAACAACAAGACTATTGATCAGAATCCAAAGAACAAGGATCAGATCGAGTCAATTTCCAAAGAGAATTATAGAGCAAGAAAAACCTTCAATAGAGGTCAAGGTGGTAGAGGCAATGGCCCTATCAAATGCTATAACTTTAACCAATTAGGACATCATGAAGGTGGTGCCCTAAGAAAAGAAACAACAATAAAGGTGAAAGAAGATCACAATTGGTTCAAGAAGATAGTTCAGAACTTGAAGCCAAAGAAGGAACAATCTAGATGATGAGGAAAACTTTCTTACAAGTTCCACATGCATAGGAGCCACCCTAAAGGAATGAATTATTCATAACAAGTGTTAAGTGCCAAGGAAATATATGTAACTTTCTTATAGATTTTGGTTCTATAGGGAATTTAGTTTCTAAAGAGATGGTGCCAAAAATAGGACTAAAGAAAACACTACATCCTTTCCCTTATAATGTATCATGGCTTACTAAAGGGAAACAAACCTTAGTTACTAAACAAACCATAGAAGAATTTTCTCTTGGGGATTTTAAAGAAAAATTCTTGTGTGACATTATTAAAATGGATTCTTGCCATCTCCTTCTATGGAGATCATGGCAGTATGATGTGGATGCCACCTATAGTGGTAGGAAAAACACATATACCATCATCAGAGATGGAAGAACCGTCACCACAAAACCATTACCTAATCAAAAAAGAAAAGAAAAAGGAAACGATAGGGATTGTAATAGGGGAAAAGGAAATAATAAAAACAATAGAAGAATTAGAAGAGGGAGGTTTCATACTCATTATGAAGCCTAAAGATGGTGAGAAATCTGATAAGAAAAAAACCTATATCAGTAGAAGTTAAAGGACTGCTAGAGAAATATAATGATGTCATGGCAAGTGACATGACCTCTTCCCTCCCTCCCCTCAGAGATATTACACATCAGATCAATCTAATATCTAGATCCTCATTGCTGAACAAGGCACCCTACAAGATGACTCCAAATCATAATGCATAGATTGCAAAAAAAATCAAGGAAATTCTTGTCAAAGGTCTAATTCAGAAAAATTTGGGCCCTTGTGCAATACCCTTAGTCCTAGCACCTAAAAATGATGGAACTTGGAGGTTATGCAATGATAGTAGAACCATAAACAAGATAACTATCAGGTATAGGTTTCCTATGCCAAGGATTGGAGACGTACTTGATCAACTTGGAAATGCTCGCTATTTTTCAATAATAGATTTGAAATTAGGATATCACCAAATAAGAATTAGGCCTGGAGATGAATGGAAGATAATATTTAATACAACAAAAGGACTATTTGAATGGCTTGTAATGCCATTTGGCCTAAGTAATGCTCCAAGTACATTCATGAGGCTCGTGAATGAAATTTCTATTGACTTTATGGGAAAATTTCTTATTTTTTATCTTGATGACATTTTGATCTTTAGTAGTAGTAGGGAAGAAAATTTGAACCATTTGGAGTAGGTCTTGAGAAGTCTTGATGAGCATAATTTGATTATCAATTTGGAGAAATGAACTTTCATGCAAAGGGAAATCACCTTTTTGGGATTTGTAATAACCAAAGGGACTCTAAAAATGGATCCAAGCAAAGTGGAAACAATCATCAATTAGCTACCTCCAAAAAGCCATGCTGATGTAAAGAGTTTTCATGGTTTGGCCACATTTTATAGGAAATTCATAAAGATGTTTAGTCATATGTGTGCTCCTATGCTTGATACAATCAATGGAGGTAAAAAAACTAAATTCTTTTATACTAATGAGGCAAACAATGCTTTTGAGTATTTGAAGAATAGAGTGACTCAATACCCTATCTTGACCTTGTCTAATTTTAGGAAGGTGTTCACTATTGAAATAGACACTAGTAATCTATCTGTTGGTGCTATCATAAGTTAGGAAGGAAAACCTATTTCTTTTTTTCTCTAAAAAATTAAATGATGCTAAGAAACGATACTCAACTTATGACCTTGAATTTTATATAGTAGTACAGGATCTCAAAAAGTGGAGACATCACCTTTTTCCAAAGGAATTTTTTGTTTATACTAACAATCATGCTCTAATATTTTTGAATTCATAGGAAAAGTTAAGTGCGAAGCATATCAAATGGATGGAGCAACTACATACATACACTTTCACATTGAAGCATAAGAAAGGTCAAGAAAATAAAGTGGCTAATACCCTTAATATAAGGGCTCTCCTAACTAAAGAAGTCCAATTATAGACCATTGGGATTGATGTCCTCAAACATATCTATGTAGGAGATCTAGATATTGGAGAAGCGTTTAAGGTTTGTTCTAAATTAATAAGAAAATACCACACTAGTTTTGTGAATACAGTATTCAAAATGACCTTTTATTCAAAGATTCTCAACATTTTATACCAAGATGTTCTATGAGACTGAACATCATTAAGGAGAAGCATTGTGGTGTTATGGGAGGCCACTTTGGAATTGATAAAACATCTGAAACAATCAAGAGTAGTTTTTATCGGCCTAAAATTTCTAATGACATCAAGAAATTTGTGGAAGGTTGCATTATATGTTAGCAAACTATGGCTGTCTCCACAAATTAGGGGTTATACCAACCTTTTCCAATACCTACTAGACAATGGGAGTCCATTTCAATGGATTTTTTAATGGGGCTTCCTAGAAGAAAACATGGATTTGATAGTGTATTTTTTGTTTTAGATAGGTTCAACAAAATGGTTCATTTTATGCCATGCAAAAGTACTAATGATGCCTCACACATTGTTCAAGTTTTCCTCAATGAAATTTTAAGAATCCATGGCTTACCAAAAATCATTATTTCAGATAGGGATGTAAAGTTCCAAGGACATTTTTGGCATACACTTCACAAGAAATTGGGCACAAATTTAACATACAACTTTTCTTATCATCCACAAACTAATGGCCAATCAGAAGTGGTGAATAGGTCACTTGAAAATATTTTTACATGCTTAACTAAAAAATATAATTAGAGTTCAGATGTTATACTCCCTCAAGAAAAATTTTCTTTTAATGATTCCTTGAATAGGTCCACTGGCAAGAAATATTTCCAAATAGTGTATGATCTACATCCTAGAGGCCCATTGGATCTAATAGACCTACCATCAGACTTTAAAGTCATAGCTAAAGGAGAAGACTTGGAAAAACTCATCAACAAAGTCCAAGAAGAGGTAAAGTCTAGACTGCAAGAAACAACTTAGCAGCATAAAGAACATGCAGATAAAAGGAGAAGAGAAGTTCATTTTTAGATTGGAGATAAATTTTGGGCATATCTTAGCAAGGAAAGATTACCAAAGGGTAGGTATTCTAAGCTACACATGAAGAAGGTTGGCCCATGCATAGTTTTGCACAAAATGGGAGAAAATTCTTATGAAATATCCTTTCTCCCTACATTTTCTATTTCCCCAATCTTTAATATTTCTGATCTAACTCTCTACTAAGGTGATACAAGTTGTGATATTATAGGTACCTCTACAAGTTTAGATTATGTTGGTGCCTTAGATTTTGTTAAAAATATCCCTCCTAGAAAACTAGTGACATTGGAGAAAATACTAGAATCTAAAGTGCTTAGGAAGACTAGGACTAAAACCTATATAAAGTACCTTTTCAAATGGAAAGAACAACCTGAAATTGATGCTACTTGGATGACTGAAGAACAAATCCTTCAACATGACACTACTATTGACCAACTTGAGGTCTAAAGTTCATGGGGAGTATGGTGTAGGGGCACCCCAATAAAATGTAATGTTAGGACTCTATTGAAGTCTGTTAAATCATTAGATTTTGATTACGAATGATGGCTATTGATGTTGACCCACTTGTAAGACCTAGTTCCAAGATTGGAATTTGATAAGCCCTTGGTCAACTATGGTCAAAGGTGTCACATAGCCTATAATCTTAAGATAGATTAAATTTTCATGTTTTTACATGTTATTGTCCATGTTGGATCAGCTAGAATCAATTTTTGGTTACCATAGGTAAAGTTACACTAAAAATTACAAAGTTGCTAAAAAGTTGTCAAGCAACTTTTAGCAACTTTTTGCACAAGTTGTAATTTGACTTCCTAACAACCATATTGTAATTTGACTTCCTAACAACCATATTTTTTTTGAATGTTTGTTATAATTTTTGGTAAAGTCTACATAGCCCTTTCAAGTGGGTGGTAGGCATAGAATGTGTAAGTTTTCTCTCAAATCAGTAAAATACCAAGCTTTTCTGCTAAGTCTGATGCTGTAACTTGTTATATAGAATCCTTTTTATACATTGGTATAGATTTATGATATTAATTTTTTGATATCCTAGTAAATCATCTTTCTAATGCACTTGGAATGAGTTTCTAATTCACTCTCTAACTCCAAATATTCAAATTTTATTGATTGCTGCCAGAGTTTCTTATATCTACCTAAGGTTTCTGACATTTTTGCTCATATCTTGAGATTCTACCATGGAAATTTAATGGCCCTGGGTGGAATCCAAGTAGGAAAAATTTAATTTAAGATTCTTTTTTTCTTATGTGAAAAGGTGCAGACAGTATGGAGAAACTTGATGCCCTAGGCATGTAAGATCCATGTGCATGCTAGAGATGTGCAATAGTAACTCCCACAAATTGCTACAGAAAAGGCTTCAAGGCATGGGATCTCATTTATAAACTTATTATGTGAACACCCTCATGTTACAATTGTTGGATTGGAGTTTTGTTCTAAGATTAGGCTAGTTCCTTTGTAAATGGAGGCTTAATTGACTAATCTCTCTAGGCAAGATTGTAAGTTTTATTTGCTACACTCTCATCTTGGGATCCCAGTGCTCTAGTATGTTATGTAAAGAATAGAATGGTATCTAAATTATTAATTTATTCCTTGGATTGGGTGGATTTTTTTGAATCTAAATCAAGTTTTCATAATTCAAGGGCTATAGGCCTTGTCTTAGGTTTGTGAAGCAACTTGTGGATAGATGTTGCATAGTTTGATTATAATGAATGTTTCATATTTTTAGGACCTAAATAGACTATGAGTATGTCTTGAGCCAACCCTAGTCATTGTATGATTTTGGGGAGTGAATGTGTCAAAAGTGCCTTGTAATGCCCTGTGAGAGCAACTAGTGATTAGTTATCTTTGTGATAGGTTTTCCTTGTGATTAGGATTTCCTAGGAGTGGTTTAGGTTGTGATATCCATTACCATCCCATTGAACACTAGTGATTGGTGTTTTAGGGTAGATTGGCTCTATAAGGAAACCTATTGCTTTCAAACCTTTAGTGAAAGGGATTATAGGAACCTTGTTTTAACCCACTAGCGGTTCCATTGCATCATCCTCATTCTCATTTCTATCTTGTCCCTAATGGTTTGATAGTCATCAATTGAAAAAATTGACTTGTGGACTAACTTTCCAATTACTTCCATTTTTTCATAGTTCTTTTCTATTTGAGCAATCAAATTTGAGTCAATGTTTTGTAGAACCATTTCCATATTAACTAGATACTTCTTGTGCAACATATTACTACATAGATTTTTTGCCATCTTCTTGTCCTTTTCAAAAACATTGTCAATGTGAGGAACATTGAAAAACTATTAGAGTCTAGTCTCAACTTGTTAGTGTTCTCTAGATATTTTTCCTTTAACATCCTTTACCGAGGATTGAAGAAAACAAAGAATGCACTTTAGTATTTCCTTAGTAATGAATTATTTTACCTTTATTTTCTTCTTCTTACCCTTGAGACACATAATGGTATCCATCTCTACTTCCACTCCTCACAAAGGAAAATACACTTTCTTTTGAATGTCAAGTCTTGAATGCAGAATATGATTAAGGAGGATAATGTGCTTAGTACAAATAAATCTCAAACTTATTCAAAAATGATGATAGAGTACCTTCAACACACTTTGATATGAAAAGTTTCTTAAAGGGAGTAATAAAGGCCTACTTTCTAGTATCTATTTCCTTTCTACACAAAGATTAGATAAAACAGAGGATATCATGAAACATAAAGGGTTATGAATATCAAAAATGATTTCCTTCCTTACTAAGATAAATAAATAATAAATCCACCATCTCTCTCAATTTGTACTAAATTGTACTTGAAAATGGAGATGAGATATTAATTAATAATTAGTACAGAGGAACACATTAATCCATATGTTGGCTAACTCATATGCTCGCTTATTTCCCTCCCTATAGATATGATTAAAAATATTTTTATTAAAAGATTTATCAAGTTCTAAAGCTAATGTCAGTTTAACATCTAATCTCCAATTAGAGAATTTTCTATTCCTTAGGGCATTTATTATGATTGTATAATTTCCCTCTACTTCTAAATTTTTGATATTTATTGATTTACATAACCTGAGATCCTCATCTAGAGAAGAGATCTCTACCCAATTATTTGTGGCTTCACATATCTATTTGGAGATGTTAGCTACTTCCTTCCCCTGGTCATTGTAGATACTGCAACCTATGCCTACATAACCCATATTACCTCATGAGGCTCCATCAAAAATTAGCTTTAACCAACCTACCTTTAGAGATTTACATACACATTCCAATCTTTTTATTTTACTTAGGCTACCTCCTTCACCCAAAAAAGGTGGAATTTTTGAACTGATCCATCTACCTTTCATCTTTTCATCCCTATTGGAAATAAAAAGTGGGAAGATTTACTATTGAGAGGTGGGGTGAATAAGAAGTAACTAATTTTAACCTTCTCAAATCCTTTTAACTAATATCATCGATATGCATCTAATTCATCTAATAAACATGAAAGTAAAGACATGCATGAAAATAGATAACACACAAATTTGGTAACCTAGAAACCCTCCAAAATGAGAAGGTAAAACTGGGGTGGGGATGACATTGACAAAATATCACTATAGTAATATGTAACTATTCAAGGTTACAATGTTTGACCACTTCCAAAGGTTCTCCCTGTGTAAGGCCTGTCTTGTTAAAGACTTTACACCTTGTTAAAAGTGACTTGGTTAATGGATTTAACTACCCCATTAAAAGTAGGCTTGTTTAAAGGACTTCAGTTCATTCACTTGGAAAATGCCACCCTATTAAAGAATTTTAAAATGGCTACTAAGCCAACATAAGTCCATAGGATTTCCAAATCTAATACAATTGCTAGAGAGTATTAGAAAGTCTTGACGTAATAACTTGCAATCCTCAATTGTTGATTACAAATCCTTGTTCTACTCTGTCTGCTCTAATCCTTGCTTGATCTGATATGTTGTTCTTCATAACTCTAATACTCTATTCTTGATCAATTGGATTCTGCAATGTTGTTCTATTCTTCACTAAGTCTTTACACCCTTTTGCACTTTTCTATAATTCACCCATACACTTGTCTTTTGTGCATCCTCTCTTTGCATAATGGGGTCTCATCCTCTTTTTAAAGGTTTTGAAGACTTAGGGTTAGGTATGAATCTATGATCAATATTAAATCTTCATTTCCCACTCATTTCTTGCACTTTTCCTATTGTTTGCATGCCTTCTCCATTTTTCTTTTTGGCTACATGCTAATTACATAGGTAATGTAAAAGATTCATCCTTATCTTCAAGATCCTTCGAGATTCATCCTATGTCGGATCCAAAAATGGTTTACATCTTAGTTTGTGAAGGCACAAACTCATGTGCTAATTCTATGTTACTAGACACTTATTAGTTGCTGATGCTTAGTACATATAGGAATTTTGGCTCACTCGACACTTATAGTAACTTTGTCTCACTTGGCATCTATACTTTGCTCAGCATCTATAGTTTGCTTGGCACTTGAATTTTGTTTGGCACCTAAAGATCACTTTACACCTAAAGTTCACTCAGCACCTAAAGATTACTTGAAACCTATTGAATTCTTTGGCTTGACACACACTATAGCTTGACTTCTATATTATACTCGGCATCATCTTGAGAATTGGTTAAGTGTGTTGACACTCAAATGTCAAAACCAATTTGAGACTAACAATCTCCCCCTTTGACATGAGTGAAAAAAACACTTAACTAAATATTATGCATCTGATCTATATGAGTATACTACATATTCTATTTGACATATGTACAAGCCTTCAAAAACTTGTTCAAAATTCTATATACCTCAAAATCTTGAAACTCCCCCTGAGATGATGTACCAATTCTCTAACCAAAACTCTTGTGTTGAATCTTTCTCATGTTGATGTATTTGATACTCTTTACCTTTTTACCTTATCATTCTTTTGCCTCTATTTTTGTGTACCTTGTCTTTGTTCCTGTATTCTTTATCTGTTCCCCTTTTCCATCTTCTTTTAGTTTTTGCATCCTTTTGGCTGTATCTCCTTATTACTTCCTCAAAATGTGAATTTGAATATCTCCTCTTTTTAGATATTCTTTATTTCTTCAATCAAAGAATGTAATATATATCTCCCATTCTTATTCACATCTACCCCAAAACATTATATATCTCTATTTTTATTAGATGCAATAATGAATTATCTCCCCCTTTTTGACACTTGTGTCAAAGGGTCCTAAGAATGAATAGAATATTTTTCTAAAAATGTTTTATTTACCTCCATAATCATCTTGAGAGAAGAATCCCAATTATCTAAAGTAATCTCCAATAATTTGTGCTGGATGGCTCTCTTTGCTGCAAGATGTACAAGGCCTTCTAAAGTAGAAGGATTGGAATCTTTCTTTAGAATAGTTTCTACATAGGCTTGTTCCTTATGGAGTACTTCCAGATGTGGGGTAATGGAAGATTGAATTTGTATCAATTTTTCCTTAATATTGGCCTCTTCTACTGTCAATATAGCTAACTCTTTTTGTGTGTGAAGTGTAGTTGAAAAATGCTTCTCACTCTGAGTTGGATCTTTGGGTAGCTGAGTGCTATAAATCTTGAGATTTCATTCCAAGCTCATTATCCTTTAACTAGTTTCTTATGTGAAATATGATGAATCACACAACTTGGAGTACAATGAGAATACATTCACAAGTACTATCTTCACCTTTCAAACCTTTTTTAGCCAATTTTACTTGTGAAAGTGCTATTTCACTTGGTATTTTCTCATTGAGTTACATCTAAAACTTCTTATCTAACCATTCTAATAATTTAACATTAGTATCAAGGTATTCATTCTATACCTAGTCCATAATGTTGGACAATTGCTCCATGATGGGTTGGGTTTCATCAGGTACTTGCAAGCTAAATGCATCAAGGAATATGTCTTTAGTTTCAACAAGTGCTTGCTTTTGCCTATACTCATTTTTGAGTATCTCTTGTTTCTTTCTTCTCTCTAGTGCCTCTTGTACTTCATTTATCTGTTGTAGGTTCATAGTTCTTGAGTCATAACTTGGTATGACTATTTGTTCATCTAGTGTAGGGTCTCCATAGTGAAGTTCCCTTGCAACCTTGGTGGAGCTTGAGCCTAGTGCTGAAATCTATAATGGTACTACATTAGTGCTTGGCTTTTGAGTAGGAGCCCCTGAGGTAGGCAAGTTTGCTAATGTTTGTATTACCTCCTATTCCTTAGGGGTTTTCTCCTCTTCTTTCTCCTCTTCTCTCTCCTCTTCTCTATTGCCTTGATCGATAATGATAATTTGAGGAGGTGCACCTTGTCTTTGTGTAGAAGGAACTTCTTGTCCTATTTGTTCCTTTGCTTTCTCCTTGCCAGTTGTTGTTGTAACTATATTATCAACCTTAGCAATTTTATCCTATTCTTCTTGCTATATGGGTTGATCTGTTGTAGTTGTGGGAGGTTGTGAAGGTGGTTCTTGTGTGCTTTCCTTCTCCCTTGTAATTTTTTCTAAAACGTTCTACAATTCATCCACACTCATCAAAACTGGATTTGTACATAGTTGTGATTGCAATGTAGTTTGGTGAAGGATCTTTCTGAGATCCTCTAAAGTTAAAGAATTGATGTTCTGACCTGAGGTGTCAGGAACATCATTTACAATTATTGTATCTATAGGTGATGTATGTGGAGGACTTGGTAGTGGTAGTTGGGTGTCTTGGACACTCTATTCAAGTTGTACTCTTTAGCTATTACCTCTTCACCTTGTGTCTTCTCCACTATTTCTTCTTCTTTTTCTTTCTCTACCTCTTCCTCTTTCTCATTTTCTTCTTCTTCTTCTTCATCATTTATCCCTTAAAATGGGTCTTCCTACCCTTCTTTGACTGTTGTCAATCCATATATTAATTTCCACATTTGTGTTGACTTTTGCATAACATCTTCTATTTGGTTTTGTGAAATTTTGAAGGCTCTATATTTGGGTGCAAATTTTCTCCCATGCTTCTTACTAGCCTTTGTTATTTGACCTTTATTAAGGTTTGGTATTATATGAACCAATGCAAATTCCCTTATTTCTTTCTCCATGTTGAGATGGTAATGCCATTTATTCTCAACTAATGAGCTTAGCTCCTTAGGCATTGAGTTGTCTAGATCAAGTGGACTGGTCTTGAACTTAGCCATCATAGTGTAGATGGAATCTTCCATTATGCTTTGTTGTTCCTTTGAAAAATTATTAAAATCAATGGTCTTTAAGCCAATTAAATCAACATTGTCTCTAATATTATTACAAATTCTTTCCAATTTAAATATGGTAGAACATCTTACCAATCTGAATTTCTCTTTATCAAACTCTGTTCTTTCTTCATCTAATTCAGGAGGTACAACATACTTTCTTCTTTTCTTCTACTCTATGGGTCCTCCTTGTTTTGTAGCCTTCTTCTTCTCTTGTTCTTTTTCCACTTGAGTTGTAGCCCTGGTATCAACCCTTGTAGTTGGCTTGGCTGGGCTTGGCTTTGTAGCTTTCTTCTTTCCCTTGGGTTGTACAGGTGGCTATTTTTGGGCTTTTCTCTTCTTTGGCTTAGCCTTTGGTGCTTCCTATTTGGCACCTTCCTCCTCATTTGCATCCTCTCCCATACCTTGGGTTAAGGTAAGTGGTCCTTAACCTTGTTCTTCTTCATCATCCTTGCCTTCTTCACCTTCTTCCTCTGCTGCTTTTGCAATTCCTTCACCAAATTTGGCCATTAGCTTCTTAACAAGTTTATCATTATTTTTCAAAATGGAGGCAGTCTTTAACTCCATATCCAATTTTGATCTCACCATGTCATAGGTTCCAAGATGTGGTGCTTCCTTGTCTATTTCCTCTACTAATAATGTAGTTATTGATGTTGATGCTTCATTTATATTTATTTCATAACTAAGAGGTCTTAACCATCTCACTTTTGGTATGGCTGCTTAGATGTATGTATAATCAATATCTACAAGAAAATATACATCATTTACATGTTTCTTCACTAATGACACTAGAATTCCTAGCCTTTGCTTTATTGACTTCTTGAAGTCTTCAAAATAGCTAGTCATCAAGGTCTCAAAATTAGCTCCCATCTACTCTATGTATTCATTAACTTAAGCTATTATTGACCTATTAGTTTTCCAGGCTACTATACCAAAAGAAGGAAATTCATTCTGAACATAAAAGAATATGCAAATTAAAATGGTACCAAATTTGGATTGGACTCCCTTGGGTCTTTTGACAGCTACTAGATTCTCATTAATCTGTTGTAGTTGTAGTTCTGAAGATCATAGGTATGATCCTTTTTCACCAATTTATAGCCTATATCCACTGCAATGCAAGGAACACTATTGATTTTGATGGATTGATAGAATTTGTGTGCTATGAATCTGATAGAAAAATCAACAAGAGGGTCTTGGATGGTATCAATTGTCATCCCTCTTTTATTCTACTTTGCACTAGTATTCTTCTCTATTGCCTCCTTAGAATCACTCCTAAGGGTCTTCGACTAATCTAGGGTTGGGTACCCTATCACTCTATGCACAATTATTTTTTTGATTTCTATTAGGCCATCCTCCAACTATAAGCTTCCATCATGTATTCAGATAAGCACTAGTATGATCCATTTAGTTTTGAATATTGTGGGGAATTCTAGGGCACACGTTAAACCCTTCCTCTCAATAATCTAGTATTCTTCCTTCAACAATCCATTTTCACATAGTCTCTCATAGGCTTCCCTCATTTCTATGTCACCTATGGCTCCAATCTTGTAATTATAACATCTTACATTTTGAACCATGACAACCTTAGGAGGTATGATAGATAGGGCTCCAACTGGGTCATCTTTATATGCTACCTCTGGTATTAGGTAGAAATCAGGTTGATTGACCTCATTGGACACTAGTTGGACTTTGAAAGGTTCCTTCTCCTAAATTTTCCTAGAGCTAGAAGCCATTCTCAAAATCTAGGGTTTTAACATGAAGAAAATATTAAACTGCATAGCTCAACACAGATGTAAATGCCTCAAGATTGATGAAATCATGCTGTTGAAATTTTGCTTAATCAATGGATTGTCTGCTTTGAACTCACTCTGCACTCTTTCTCATTTTTTCTCTTTGTTCATGATGAGGAAAAATGATTCAAAACATGATAATATACCTTCTTTTCCTTGCATTTAATGCTTAGTGCATTTATACTTGTCCACTCAGCTTCTGAAGGATTTCTGCACTGCTCGGCTTCCATTTCCTTTTTTCTTCTTCACTTGGCTTCCTTTACTAACTCAACTCCAACTAATCGTTCAGCTCCTTCTATTTTGATAATCAACTCGGCATGCACTAGAATTTTACTTGGTATCTGAGGGCAACTTGGCAACACTTGTAAAATATTGAAAATTTAACTTTGCATCTTTGATGATGCTAATCTCTTCTTTTTAGTACTTTCTTCTTTAGGAACTAATGTATGATAGAACTTTGAAAATTAGTCCCTCATGATTTTTCTTTGCTTAGTTTGATGAAGTGTGACCACTTGACCTGTTAGGTGAAGTGATCCCTTCTTTTGATGTGCTACACCCATCTTTATTCTTCCATGTCTTATTCATTTCTCCTTTGATGTGTTCAACACCTACCTTCTCCTTACCTTTGTCATTCTTTGAGTTGGGTGCCCTTGACCTTGTTGGGAAATTCTTGCTGATGTGACCAGTCTTCAAGAAACTAAAACATGTGGTTTGGCTCAACCACCTGCTATAGTTTCCTCTAAAATGTGCCCTTATGCAATTTTTAGGAATGTTCCATCTTCCTAATAGTAATGACAACTATACTTGGTGTTGTGGTCCTAATTGTAGTGATGTCCATGATTATTTCCCCTTGCTGGCTGATTTGGTGTCCACATAGGCTTTGATTTGCACTCAAAAGCTGTATGTCCATACTTCTTACAATTGTAGTACTGACCTTCAAATTTTGATGTTATGATAGTCCTAGTCCTATAGTCATGCTTGATGTCCTTGCTTTTTGTGCTTATGACAATGACTTGCATTCTTAGACTTGCCATGTTGATGGGCATTTTTGCTTCTGCATACATTAGAGGTATGTCCCTTTTTACCATAGAAATGACAAGTAAGTTTAGTGTTCCTACCTTTGTTACTCCTTTATTCTAAAGTCTTGGATGACTCTCCTTGTTTAGTGCCAGTGTATCCTAGTCCTGAAGTATCATTGCTAGCCCTTGGTGATTTTAATAGCTGCTCAAAGTACTTGATGGCCTCAATGGGTTTGTTGAAGCTCTCTAAAATCTCCTTTTCTCTTTTTAGGTCATTTTGTAGTTGTTCATTTTGCATCCTTAGTGTAGAGATCTCAATATCCTTGACATTTAGTTCATGATGTGCATTCATCATCTGACTTAGGATGTCTAACTGCATGTTTGAAATTCTTGCAAGCTCAATTGACTTTTCTTCCAGTCTGTTGGCAAGGTTTCTCTTGTCTTCTTCTAGCATATCCTTGTCTTCAATGGCTCTTTTCTACTATTCAATCACTTCACAAAGCATCATGGATTGTGATTCTTGTTCAAGGTTGAGTGTTCTAATTGCTTCTACTTGAGCTCTATTCTTCTCCATCTGGTCTGTCATTGCTGCATCAAAATTTTTGGAATCTCCATTTGGAAATAGGTTTGAGGTGTCAATCTCCTTGTACTATGTATCATTCTAAGCTATGGTAATCTTTCTTCTTCTCTTTAAGGATTTTCTTAATTCTTCTTTGGCTTCTTCCAAAGCATGTAAGGAAAGTTGTATATGAATTGCTTGATTCTCTATGATCTTCCCAAGTTTTTAGACTTCCATTTCCAAATCCTTTCTCCAAGTTGTAAGGCTGCACCTTGTGAGAACTTAGCTCTGATACCAATTGTTGGAAATAACAAGTGGAAAGATTTACTTTTTTGGGGGGGAGGGAATCAGAATTAACTAATTTTAACCTTTTCAAATCCTTTTAACTAAGATCATCCTTATGCATCTAATTCATCTAATAAACATGAAAGTAAAGACATGCATGAAAATAGATAACACACAAATTTGGTATCCCAGAAACCCTCCAAAATGAGAAGGTAAAAATAGGGTGGGGATGACACCCACAAAGTATTACTACATCAATATGTAACTGTTCAAGGTTACAATATTTGACCACTTCCATTGGTCTGCCTTGTGAAAGTCTTATCCTATTAAAGACTTTACACCTTATTAAAAGTGACCTAGTTAAATGATTTAACTACCCCATTAGAAGTGGGCCTGGTTAAAGGACTTCTATACATTCACTTGGAATACCACCCTGTTAAAGGATTTACAAATGGTTGCTCTACCAACCTAAGTCCATAGGATTTACATATCTAATACAATTGCTAGAGAGTATTAGAAAGTCTTGACCTGATCACTTGTAATCCTCAATTGTTGATTACAAATCATTGTTCTGCTCTGTCTACTATGATCCTTGCTTGATTTGATATGTCATTCTTCATAACTCTAATACTCTATTCTTGGTCAACTGGATTCTACAATGCTGTTCCATTCTTCACTAAGTCTTTACACCCTTTTGCATTTTGGTATAATTGACCCATACACTTGTCCTTCATGCATCCTTTCTTTGCATAATGAGGTCTCATCCTCCTTTTAAAGATTTCAAAGACTTAGGGTTAGGTATGAATCTATGATCAATGTTAAATCTTCATTTCTTGCTCATTTATTTTACTTTTCCTATTGGTTCCATGCCTTCTCCATTTTTCTTATTGGCTGCATGCTGATTACATAGGTAATGCAAAAGATTCCTTCTTATCTTCAAGATCCTTTAAGATTCATCCTATGTCGGCTCCAAAAATAGTTTAGATCTAAGTTTGTGAAGACACAAACTCATATGTTGATTCTATGTTACTTGGCACTTATTTTTTGTTGATGCTTAGCACATATAGTAATTTTGGCTCACTCAACACTTATAGCAATTCTATTTCACTCGGCATCTATACTTTACTCGACACTTGAACTTCGTTTGGCACCTAAAGATCACTCGACACCTGAAGATTAGTTAGCACCTGTTGAATTCTCTAGCTCGACACACACTGTAGCTCAACTTTTGTATTATACTCAGTATCATCGTGAGGATTGGTTAAGTGTGTTGACACTCAAATGTCAAAACCAATATGAGACTAACAATCCCAATGTGATATCCTAACATATTTAATTTATGAATTAAGAAATCTATGATTTGTTAATTTAATGATAGAGACTTAAATATTATGTTTTAGTTGATAAAAAAAATCTATTTATCTTGGAAAATTATTCTATTAATCTCCTTCCATTGTTCTCAAAGAGCTATGAAATGGGGAAAGATCCAAAAGATGTAAAAGATACTATATGATTGTAACAAAGGCCAATAGGAAAACATACTCTTTACTAAACTTGGAAATTTCACCTTAGCACCTAATTGAAAACATAACCATTTCCCTCAAGAGCTTGAGAAAGGGCCATGAAGAAAAAAATGATCAATAGGCTCCTCCTGAGATTCACATAAGGGACATCTACTTTGCCCAAAAATACCAAACTTCTTTAGTCTTTCTATTGTTAAAACCTTTTGGTGAAGGAAAATGCATGAAAACATACCTTACTTGGGAAGGCATAACTTGTCCCAACATAGAAGGAGAGGTAAAGGAGATTTGAAAAAGCCTTGAAGGGATTCAAGGTACTGATAGCCTATTTTTGAGTTTTTTTCCTCATTATTACTTCCATCCCAAATGAGGAAGTCTTCTCCTCCTCTTAAAGATATAGTTCTAGACCTTTGGATAAACTAAAGAAGGGTTCTCTCTTTTAGGTGAATATCTATAGTATCAAGATCTCTCTAGTGCCAACTCACCCCACCCTCTTCAAAAATAACATAGTTTTTAACCCATGAACCCCATTTGTATTCCAAATCAGATTTGACATTTGGAAGGAATGGGTAACATACGAGAGGCTTATAACCCCCTCAAGAGTCATTTTAAAATAAAGCTTCCCCTCCAACCCCTAGGTTCAAGGAGAGTTTATCCTAAATGATGCTTCTACACTTCAGAAGGAAATTCCAAAATCTTGAGCCTCTAGATGGATTGGCCACTCTTAAAAAGTTGATATGATAAGGGGAAGAAAGATACTTATGACAAAGGATTTTGGGCCACTTAAGATTAGAAAATCTAATAATTCTCCATAATAATCTAGCTCCCAAGGCTAAAAATTGATGTTGGATGTTAGCATTCTCCTATGGATTCCTTGGTTTCCCATCCATTCCTCTAATGGAGGTTATTCAATTAATGACTCTTCTTTATTTGAAGCTATTTTGAAAAAAATTGGTATTATTATCTCTTGCCTCTAACTATGTCTCTCTCATTTTTTGTCTCCATAAGAGATCTTGTTTTGCCAGAACCTCTTCATATTGTTGTATTAGCTTCTTTTCTTTTAGATACTGGGCCTCACCCATTCCATTTTCCATAACTTCCTTGCTAGGTTAGCTTATCCTAAAAAATATTACCAAAAAAAAAGAGTTCCATTCTTTTAACTTATATTTACTTAGTTTTAATTTACTAACTACCTAAAACATTTTAGAACCTGAGACTTTAGTCTCCTCCCACCAATGCCTAATAAGTGTTCTCAAATTTGAAAGAGTAGTTACTAGGGTGTTTGTTATCCAAAATTTTGATCTCCATTAGATAGTGATTTGATCCTAATAAAGGTCTAACTTTAGATTGGAATGAAATTAATAGTGATGATAGATCCCTATGACAAAAAAAGCTATCTAATCCTTTTGCAATATTATTAAACCCCTTTCATCTATTGTTCCAAGTGAAGGTTTTGTTAGAACCAATCAATTATATTAGGCCTAACTTCTTGACTCTATCACAAAACTCTCTAGATGTTGATGAGAGGGAATTGTTGCCTACTCTCTTTTTTGAAGATCATAAAATAACATTAAAGTCTCCTCCTAGAATGGATAAACCTTCCTTTTCTAATAAGGTATATCTTCTAGCTTGTTCCAAAGCCTATATTTATTCCTATTGTGAATTGGTCCATAGATATTAAAAATATTATAGATAAATTTTGATCTGATGCCTTTCATCATTCCACTCATCCATTTTTTTATGAAATTCAATAGATGGAATTGTGTTACATCCCAAATTTTGACCTAATTTAAATAATTATAGTCATTGAGTTGAATGGTTTTCTTTTTTATTCATGTGAAAAGGGTAGTTAAATATAACAATTGTATCATATGAAATGGTTTAACTTTTAATAAGGATGGTCATTATCTATTATTTGTCATATGATGATGATAGTAGTTAACCGTTTCTTGATCTCAGAATTATGGTTATTAACTAAATTCGTTTTAAAATATCAATGTTAATTGTTATTGTGGATTTATCATGGAACTTGATAATATTGTGGAAAAATTTTGTACAGGTGATTACAAGAGTAGATGAAGGAGAGAAACATTTCTTAATAGGATCTATAGAATGGAGTATGACGTTAGTCCATTTATCTAATTGATAGGTATGAACTTTTACTATCTCAGTAAGGACTTAGCAACTTGTATAGCAGGGTACAATCATTTGGACATGCATGAGCTATTAGATAAACATTAAAAACATTAATAATTTTAATTTAATTAAAGTACATACCTTTAGCTACTTATGGTTGACATTTCCATTGCTTCATTATAATACATATTTATGTATGTGCACATAGATATGGAAAGAAAGGTGACACCATAGTATTATTTTTATACAAGTTTCTATCTAATTAATGTTAGAGTAATTATTTATTTATGCTTATGAATTAAATCATGTTGATTTAATTAATTAAGTAATCTATTACTCTAGTCTACTTAAGCTTACTCTTAGGTGCATATAATTAATATCTTATGTTAATTATAATGTGCAAACCTAGTTTTCTTTGGGTTTCATTCACCTTTAAGGTTGAACTTTTGTACTTTTTATTTTCATAACCTGGAATAAAATTTTGTTCTCACATTGTTGAGATTTTTCAAGCTCTATCTTTTCCTTTTCTAGTTTCTCTTCAATGCAGATTATTTGCATGTAGGTGTTCTTGGTGATCTGTGAAGTTGGTTTTCATAACTTCTACATGGTATCAGAGTGTCCCTACTGCTTCCTAGTTTGAAGATTTTTGATGCTATGATTCAGAGTTAGAAACCACATCTTTTTGAGATTTTTTTCTTTAATTGGGAGGAGGGCATTTTTTTGGCTCACCTTGGGCTAAATTGGACATTGCCACCACACTCAGAAGGCTTGATACAGTAAAAAATATATAAACTTTTGATTTTTGATCATTGTAGCTTCATGAATTTTTTTTTGGCCTCTAGAGGGTTTTACAGATGAAAAAAATAAAAAAAATAAAAAAAGAAATCAAAAAGTGACGACACAAGCTGCTCTACCTAGCAGTGACCCTCTAGCCACCCTACCACCATCGAAGTGTAGCCCGTGCCCATCCAAAACTTAGTTACCACTGGCTGCATAGCCTGCAACTGGCTACTACTGGTGGGCCACCATTTGGCCACCTCTACCTAACTTGGCCATCCCCACCACCAGTAGAGCCACTTGTTTCTGCCACCACAATTACAAAGCTTCACACAACCTCATGGATTGTGCTAATGTCACAAAATTAGTAGTTGACATAATCTTCATAGCCATTGATGCAAAACCATGACTTGCTAATGTCATCTTCTTGGTCCCTCTACTGACGTCATTTTTTGATAGGGTGATGTTAGCCACTGACATCAGTTTTTAGTGGCTAGATTTCTTTTTGGTGATAGGCAGTTGACGAGTAGTGACTATAATTTTCTAGTGAGTTAGTTTTTGGAGCAAAAATTGGTTTTTTGGCCATAACTTGAGCATATAGAGGTCTTTTGTTTATCCAAAACAAATTATAGAAAGATGGTTCTAAGATAGAGACAATGATGCTAGTTTTATTTCATTCCAAGTCCATTTGGGCTCCCATTTTTGGCATTGAAGTAGAGGCTTCAATTTCCTCTCTCTGTGCATCTGATATCTAAGTGATTTTCTCAATTTTTGTGCTTTCAATAGTTGTTGTTGTGGTATTTGAGGGATATATTTATATGTTGTGAGGGGAAGCATTTTATTGTCTATAATTTACTTTAGAATTGACCCTTCTGCTTCCATCTTCTTCTCTCAATGTCAGACCCATCCATGGCTCAACTAATGCCACACAAATTTCACAATTGGAAAGCACACATAACTCTGCTTCTTATGTCATGTGGGTTATGGTCATGTATGGATGAGAATCAACCTATCCTACAATTCCCTTTTGAGGTTCTTCAGCACAGGAACAAAATGGATGAAGCCGTCGGATTATTTGCACTGAACATCTCCAATAGTCTACCATTTCACCTAGATGGTTTGACCACTCCTTAGGCTATTTGCACCAAGTTTTACAACTTTTTTGGCACATTTAATGAGTTTTAGGCACTATAGCTTGATGCAAAGTTGACTTCTTTGACACCTACTAGCTTCCCCACCATTGAGGACAGGGATGTGGGAAAAACAAAATAGATGATGAGTGTATTTTTTTGATACTCTCAAAGTTGCAAGGATAGTATTAGATCTTTTCTTCCACTTTCTACTCCACTATGGATGCCTTGGGTAACAGACATTAGGTGCCTTCTTTTGAGACATTTTGTGATTTGTTGACATAGGAATAGGAAAAGATCTAATAGGTGGATGCCTCTAGCTCTTCTTGCCAAGCATTGGTTGCTTAGACTTCCTAGGGGAAACCAAAATAAAAAGCCAAACCAAAGAAATATACATCAAAAAATAATTCCAAACCCTAGCTAACCCTTCCAAAGGTAAATCTCCTTTGAAGTCTACTGAGTCTACCTCCAAGACTAAGAAGAAATTAGCTGAGACTTGCAATTTTTGTGGAAAGGATGGACATCTCATTTCTAGGTGTTGTAAATGTTTCGAGGCTTTAGAGGAAGCCATGTAGGAGCATCACATTTCAGCTCCTAACTCTTCATCCTCCCCTTTAGGGAAAGGTCATGCTCTTACTGAATGAGCTATGACTTCTGGGCCTACTTGGATTCTTGATTCCAATGCCTCTCATCATATGAAAAACACTCAATAGTTGATCACCTCACTTTCCCCTTTTTCTACTTTATAGATTACTATTGGGAACTCATCACATCTTTCAGTCATGGGTTCTAATTCTATTGCATTAGCTAGGAGTTCTCTTCAGGATGTTCTTTTTGTCCTTGACATCTTGATGAACCTATTGTCTATTTATCAAATTTTCCACTCTAACTTTGGTAAGATAGTTGAGTTCTCACCACATGATGTGGTTATTTGGGACTTAATTCTAAGTTGTTTGTGGCTACTAGGATTGTTGACTCTACATCTCACCTCTATAGGTTTGATGGATTTGAGTCTTTTGATGACACAGGTTCCTATCTTGTAGCACATGCAAATTCAGTAAGCAGACATTAGCATGAGTGTTTGGGCGATGTCAATTACAGATATCTTAAGTAGATGAGCACATAGGAATTTTTTCTTAGGCTTCCCTAAATTTCCTTCACATATGGTGTTTTTCATGGTTGTGCTCTTGGCAAATAACATAGCGATCCTTTTCCACATGGATGAGCCACTCATGCTTTGGCACCATTGGAGTTGATTTATAGTGACATCATGTCATTTGCCACTCCTTTTTCTAGTGCCAAATATGTTCTTGCTTTTATTAATGACTTCTCCAGATGTACATGGGTGTATTTTTTGAAGTACAACTCTAATGTCTTTGATTCATTTCAAGTCTTTAAGACATTTATAGAGAAGCAATCTGGTCTTTCTATTCGACAGATATGCACATATAATGGGAGGGTATTTGAACAAAGCTTTTAGGGATTTTTACTCTAAACATGGTGTTCAACATCAGTTTTTAGTGTCCTACACCCCTCAGTAGAATGTTGTGGTAGAGAGAGAAAAAAACACTTTGGGAGATGGCTAATTGTAAGATTCAGTCTAGATCCATGGATTTGTCTTTTTGGGTAGAGGCAGTCAATTGTGCCAACTATAATTAGAATTAGATGCCTCACAAGGCTATTCAACATATGACTCATGAGGAGGCTTGGTCTCATGTTAAGCTTGATGTATCTTCATTCTAAGTTTTTGGTAGTGAAGCATGGGCATTTGTACCTAATGCTCAAAGGAGAGTGATGGAACGAAAGAGATGACACCTCATTTTTGTTGGCTACTATAAGGATATTAAGGCCTATAGGTTGTTTGACCTTAATTCCATGGGATGTCCAATTTGATGAGCACCTTCTTGTAGTAGATACCCTATCTCTAGAGTCTACTTCACTTACCACTACTCTATCATCCTTTCCAGTCTCTTTTTTGGATGATGATCTTGGTGATCCTCATTTAGCTCCACTATAGTATCCTCCCTAAATGCCTAAATGGGCTTACGCTATAGTTGAGGCTATAAGATCTCTAGCTGGTGACCTTACCACTTCCTGTTGCACCCGGTCTGATACTATGGGTTCTAGTCTTCTCAATCACACTATTTGTGATGATCCTAAAAAATTTGAAGTAGTGATAGGACATTTTGATTGGGATAGTGAAATGGAGAGGAGTATTCTTCTTTGATGAAGATTCATACTTGGGATCTTTGTTCTCTTCCTAAGGGAAGAAAGTTAGTGTGATGCAAATGGCTGTATTGTACTAAGTTTTCTATTGATGGTTCTATTGATAAGCACAATGCATATCTTGTTGTGAAGGGATTTTCACAGGTTGAGGGTATTGATTACACTAAGATATTTTCCCCTATCACCAAGATGAACTCTATTCACCTTGTCTTATCCCTCACAACTTCATAGGGATGGCCCATTTTTTAGATGGATGTGAAGAGTGCATTCTTGCATGGTGATCTCACTGAGGAGATTTACATTGAGCAGCCTCAAGGATTCGTGCAGGATTCCTCCTTGGTTTGAAAACTTTGATGCTCATTGTATGGTCTCAAATAGGCCTCTCAAGCTTGGTATTAAAAGATGGAATCCTTTATGATATCTACAAGCTTCACCTGCTACCATTATGAGCCTACAGTCTACATTCAATGTCTTGAGGCTGAGGTTTTGATCCTTGTGCTATATGTTGATGACCTTCTTCTCACAAGTAGCTCATCCTCTATGATTCAAGATGTTCAATGAGCATTGATGGAATAGTTTGAGATCACTAATCTTGGTCTCTTATACTATTTTCTTGGTTTATAGATTGTTTAGTCCTTTGCTGGAATCTTTGTTTACCAGTAGAAGTATGCTCTTGACATGCTTTGACACTTTGGCATGCTTGATTGCAAGCCTACTCCCACACCTTTTCACTCAAGTGTTAGTTTGTCTACCTCCTACACTTCACCTTTAGTGGATCCCACATTGTACTGGTAGTTGGTTGGTAGCTTGTTGTACCTAACCCACACTTGTCTTGATCTCTCCTTTGTAGTTGGTCTTGTCTCTCAATTTCCACATGAGCCTCATGAGAGTCATTGGCAAGATTCCAAGCATATTTTGAGATACATTTAGGGCACCCTTATGTATGGAATTCATTACACATTAGGGAATCCTCACATTATTTCTGACATTGACTCAGATTGGGCTGATGATGTTGATGATCAGATGTCTACTTCTAGCTTTGTTTTCTATCTTGGCTTTGGTCCTATCACATGGTCATTCAAGAAGTAGCATGTTCACAAACTTTCATCTACAAAGGATAAGTATAGAGCAACAGTGCTTTCTAGTAAGGAGAATTTATGGCTTCGACAGTTGATGATTGAGTTTAGTTTTCCTCTTTATCCTCACACTATTTTGTGTTACGATAATTAGAGTGCTATTTAAATTTCCCACAACTTGGTGGAGCATCAATGCACTAAAAAAAATGAGCTTCATATCCATTTCATCTGTGAGCTGATCTAGGATGGTGTTCTCTATTTGGAGTATATTTCCACTGATGCCTAGTTTGTCAACATCTTCATGAAGTCATTTGCATCACCTTTCTATCTTTAGTTGTTGTCTATCCTTGGGGTTATAGAAGTTTTCCTTGGGGGGTCTTTTTGAGGCAATTTTTCCCACTAGGTTTTCTCTTTTGTCTCTAGTGAATAGAGATTTTCTTGTTCTGGGTACCTGCTCAAGCCTTGTTGTCAGGACTCATTTTCCTACATTCATAGCTTTGCTAGGTTAACTTACCTCTTGAGCTTCGCTTAAAGGGGGCTATTAGAGTGACTATTTATTTATGCTTATCAATTAAATCATGTTGATTTGATTAATTAAGTCATCTATTACTCTAGTCTACTTAAGCTTACTCTTAGGTCATATAATTAATATTTTATATTAATTATAATGCACAAACCTATTTGTCTTTCCCTTTAGGGTTTTGTTCACCTTTAAGGTTGAACTACTGTACTTTTTGTTTTCATAACTTAGAATACAATTTCACTCTCACACTGTTGAAATTTTCCAAGCTTTGCTTTTTCCTTTTTTGGTTTCTCTTTAGTTCAGGTTATTTGAATGCAGGTGTTATTGGCAATCTGTAAAGTTGGTTTTCACAACTTCTACAATTAATATGTACATTTAAATACATGTACAAGAAGATAAAATAATCTTTCAAATGAAGCATGTATTTAGATATACATATTTAAAAGATACAAACTTGGATAAAATATATAATATGATGCCATCTTAATGATATACATTTATGTGCAAGTAGATAAATATGTTATAAATTATCCTTTGATTTAGAACCTTCAAGTTCTTTTCCATATTTATCCATTTCTGTTTAAAAGGCCAAAATGTACACTTGGCATATATATTGGTGTTGCAAGAAGACAACTCTTTAAACTCTTTAAGAGTTACAACTTCTCGAAAGCCTTCAATATATTGAATGAATCTATATATTTGGAACCCAATAGAAGCCATGGGATATCATTGTTCTCCACAAGATTTACCTCTACATTTTCTTCATTATTTCTTTGATATTCTATCCCCCTATTGAAGGTTAGAAATCATAGTTATTCAGGAAACAACATATAGATTGCTTCCATAAGGAAACTAAATTTTTTCACATCAAGCAAAGGCTCATGTTTCAAATAATAAAACTAGGGTAAGGGGTCATCTTCCTTTTTGAATGATATATATATTCATCCTTTTTTTTTGGAACTAAAGTAGAAGGAAGTATGTACATGAAAATTTTGTATTTTTTAATAATGACTAATCTTTCTACATTGAGTCAAGACCAATTGTATATGATGAGTTTACACAACTTTATTTCACTATAGTATATCAAAATGTATATCTTTGCAAGCTTATTAAGGTCATTCTCTGTTATTTGATATACTAAAAATTACAATGTTCCAATCCCTATTGGGGCTTAGTAAAAGAGTGGATACTCTAAGATTATAAACACATGGAACTTAGTCAGCTGTATGGCCAAGGAAAAGGGTGAAAAGGTGACAAAGAAATTTTCAATAACATACAAATAGAATTAGTTATAACATAACATACTTATATAATTTTTAGAAAATAATCATGTAATAGCTCATGCATGTCCATTTATATTGTTCCTATTGTCAAGTCGAGCACTGGTGATCTGGTGATTCAAATCCATCTCCATAACTGTGTGGACATTCTAAATACTAGAAATGCTTACGTGGTTGGACTAGTAATACCCCAATTTTGATCCAAGGGTAGGGAGGGCCTTTCTTTTCAAAATATTGTGTGGGGATGGATATGGTATGAGGTTGGGAGGTTAAGCCTAAGTCAATGCTTCTCCTCTTACCAAAAGATGAGGTTGCACAACTAGTTAAAGACTCAACAATTACTTCTCATATAATTTCTCTTTCCATTCTTGTTATGCATTTATATTCCTTTTGTAATTGATCATGTATTTACTTTACATATATGCAAGAAAAGATAGGAAATCATTATTTCAGTTACTTCAATTAATCATTATTTCATTTATTTCTGTTAAATGATTATCATAGTTAATTGTTAGTAGTTAAATCAATTCATGTCTCATGAAAAGGATTTAAGATGTTTTGTTTTGATAGCTAGTTGATCAAAACTCTTTCATTTCTATGTGAAACTAGATATTAGTTCTTCTTTATTTTGTTATGAAAATCCATTTGTTACAAATTGATAGATTCCTAGGATCCCATATTATGTCTAGTCCTTTGGATGCTCCTTTGGAAAGGGAATTTTTAATTTGCCTCCATCCCAAGGATCTTCTAAAATTATCCATTTTGATACTACTAAGTTTCATTTCTTATAGAAGAATAATACAACCTTTTGTGTTAGTTATGCAACTCTTTAGGAGCCACTACTTTTTAGGAGCATTAAGACCCCTAACATTCCAAGTTAAAATAGTCATGGCAGAAAGTGAAGGACCTTCCCCTTCCTGGCATTATGAAAATTAGTAATTTTGACCTCACCTTTAGCGGTCCCATCTTTTAAACATAGTTTTTGGAAGGATTTTCAATCTTCCTTCCTCAACTGTTTCACATAGTCTGGACCTATTTTACTTGGAAGGGTGAGCTTTAATCCTAATGGATCTGTAAAAACCCCATATAACTCTTTTGGTTCCTCTAAACCTTCCTTAAGATAGATATGACCTATGTCCCCTCCTAAAACTACTACTTGAAGTTTAGAGATTAAAATGAATTTTTGTAGTTTTAGCCCCTCCTCATCACAAATCTCATTAATAAATTGGTCAATGAGATCCTTGAATATCATATTATTTAAGGCATCTATTATGATGGTGAAATTGGCTTCCTTCCTTTTTGGTGTTTCCTCTTGAGCAAATTGTGTTCATTTTAGGCTAATAAAAATAATCCTACAATCCTTTGTGATCTAGACACTTTCATTGATTGACTTAAGGGGGGATGTCAACGATGGGCCAACAATCTCAATCTAATTTGACTTAATAATAACTAATTTAATGTGAGGAGGGAAATTATTTGTCTCCTTTACCCCTTTTTCTTTCCCTTTATTAGTTGTAAATCCCCCTCCCTCATTCTTCAATATGATTTGAATATTTTTTGATATTTTCTAATTGACATCTTCTTTGGTTTGAGTAAAGACTTGATCAACACTAGTTTTGGATAGACCATTAGCAAGTTTTGGTTTGAGAAAAATAATTTCACCATCTACATTGATATTGAGGGTTTTAAAATATATTGTATTGACATCCATTTTTACTATAATTATTGGGCTAGATACAACTAAATCTAGCTCTACCATTCCTACAAATGTTCCTACTCTAGATCCAATGCATCTAAGCATATCTATAACCAAAAATTCAATATAAAGATTAGGTAATAAGATCACTTTCTCTACTTCTAATCTTGTTCATTTTCTTGGATTAAAAAAGAATCCATTCTAGAAATTTAACCAAATATCCATTATAAATTGAGGTATTGCCATACAAAATTTTTCCCTTTTGATCTACACTATCACAGGTTAAATAAATGAAATCATTTTCCATAACTAATAAATCTACATGCTTACCTAGAAGAACTTTTAGCCAATTTTCTATAATGCTAACCTCTATTCCAAGGCTTGTCCAATGAGAAAAAGACCTTGATCCTAAAATCTCCTCTAGATATATTCCACCTTGTGGCTAGAAAGATAGATTTCTTCACAATGTTTCTTGAGGAATTCCCCATTACATTTGACAGTTATTGGAGGTTCCTAAGCTAGGCTATCCTTCCTTGCTTGTGATCAAAGGGGGGGATAAAGGATGAATCTTCCTCCCTACCTCTCCTCTCCTCTATCCTAATTTGAAGATCGTTGATGCCTTAGTGGCTTTGTTGGAAGAAAATGCCTTTGTCCTTTGATGGATGCTCCTTTGTATCTTCTCAATCTATGATTACAAACCATTATCCAACCATTCTCTAATTCCTTGTCATGATTAGGTTAGAGAAATATAGAGTAAAATGACAAGGCATACTTCATTCTCCAAAAATGATCGCACTCTTTGTGATATCATCGAGTATTTAGGCAAAAAATACCCTAGTTTTCTTGCTTAGGAGCAGAGCACATTTTTTTAACATGGAATATTTTTATTCTTACATATTTTTTTGACAATGGTCACCTATTTTTTTAAAATAAAAAATTGACACTCATTTAAAAAATGGGCACCCATTTTTATTTTAAAGGTGTCTATTCCAAAAATACTAATTTTTTTTTGGGGATTTAAAATGCATTTTTAAATGTCAAATTACTTTTTAAAAATGGGTGCCCATTTTTTGAATTTTAAATAATGGGTTCCCGTTTCTTACAACATGGGGTGGGATTTTGTTCTCCCATTGGTTTGGGATAGGTACGGTGGGACCAAGCCTATGCCTTGACCTCTCAATAGTTGGCTAAGTCATTGAATCGACAAATTGGGCCTTGTAATTTTTAGAGGTTCTTCTTGATCAAATTGTTTGACAAATGAAAACCTATTAGATTCTCATTGTCTTGGTTCCATAAATGTAAACCTTATAGTGTTATAATTTTTTTTTTTCTATTTTTGCATTATTTTTTAATCAAAGTTCCCAAATGTAAAATAATGAGGTTCACTAAACCTTTAATAAGTTTTTTAGTTTATGTTTTTTTCTTAAATAAATTTACATATTATCAATTTACATAAAATTATTTTGAGGTTACCTTTATTTTTTGAAAAAGATCAAATTTTTGTCAAATTATGGAGTCCATACACGAGAAATTTTTAAAATTAGCCCTATAGCAAATTAAAAATTATTTAATTTTTTTTTTCAAGAATAAGGAAAATATTTTTGTCAATCTTTGGTGTGTTAGATAACTTCCTTTAAAAGTATTTATAAAAACACATTTATTTGTGTCAAATTATGTTGTTCATACACGAGTGTGGTATGGTCCCAAAATAAACATTTTGAAAATGTGGTTTTTAAAGATCCACACCGAAAACAATTTATAGCATATGGTTATACAAATATATTACATATTAAAAAAGTAGACTCCAAGTATTGCAATTTGTATTACTAAATTTTTCTAATATTAAATCGCTTAGTGCCTCAAAGTTTGACATTAATTGACAACAAATTCCAAAAACAAGAAAAACACTTCCACATTTTTCCCAAAAGTGAAACCCAACTTCTTACACTTACCCTTAAGGTTTTCCAAAAATCCCCAATAAACTTAGAGCTCCTATTGGACAATATGTTGAGTGGTAAGTCATGTATTCTTATAACCTCTTTTTAAAAAAATGGCAATCGAACAAACATCATTGATTACATCACATGGAATGAAGTGGGTCATTTTGCTAAACCTTTCCACTATAACAAAAACATTATCATATCTACTTTTTTCTATGAAACCCTATGAAACATCCATACTAACACATCCCATGGCCTATTGGGATTGTGCAAAGGTTGATAAAGATGTGCATTTAATGATCTCCCTTTTTATCTTTGGCATATAACACAACTCTCAACATACTTGCTAATATCTTTTTGTTTCTTAGGCTAATAATAAAACCTCTACACGAAGTACGATATTTTGTTAAGTCTAGAGTGTCCTCCCAGACTACCATTATTCTTCTCATGCATCAGACTCTCTCTCATTGACCCTCTTGACACACATAATTTTCCACCTCTAAATAGTAAACCTTCTCGTAGGGTATAGTCTAAATAATCACCACATAAATGATTCTTAAAGTCTTTATATACCTGATAAGATGAAGATAAGTTCTTGTCTTCTTTAGATGAATTATTAAAACTATGAATTCCAATGCTTCCTAGTTGAATATCTTGGGTAGTCAACACTCTATTGCTTATGGAATTGGTTACCTTGTTGCTTTGACCTTTCTTGTGCTGAATAGAAAATGTGTAGGCCTATACATGCTCTACTAAGGTTATCTGGCAAGTTCAAAAAACTAATATTTTGATTATTAATATATAAACCACAAACTCCTTGGGCAATATATATTTCCTCCCTTTTGTTAGGCCTTGAACAAGGGCATATTATTATAAGTCATAATAAGAGTACCTCCTTTTTGTATCAATGAGATTTTCACTCTAAAAAGCCATTAATCTTCCCTCTCTACTTAAGACTACCCCCACTACAATATTACTTGCATCTCATTCAATGGAAAACAATTTATGAAAACTAGGCAACATTAGGGCTGGTGAGTAGCCACCTTGTTCTTCAAGGTTTCAAACCCTTTTTTAGTTTGTTCTGTCCTCTAAAACTTAGTCTTTATTCCACTCTTGATTGTATCTAAAATATGTGAGAAAACTTCACTAATTTTTCATATGAACTTCTTATAAAATAGAGCTAACCCATAGAAGCTCCTAACTTTACTATAAGATCTAAGAGGGGGAAATTTAGGATTTCTACTACTTTAGAGGGGTCCATCTTTAAATCACATTTTGAGACCACAAAAACAAGGTACACCAACCCATGTTTCATAAACTCACACTTATCCAAGTTCATTGTTAGTTTTTAATCATACAAAATTTTATGACAATTTCTAGTTATTTAAGGTGATCTTTCATAGTCTTACTTAAAATGATGTCATCCAAATAAAAAACAAAAAAATACCTATATAGTCCTTTAAGACTTCATTCATCAGGCTCATAAATGTGCTAGTGGGATTTTTCATCCCAAAAGGAATAATAAGCCATTGATTTATACCCTCTATAGTTTTGAATGTTGTCTTCCACTCATTCCCTCCTTGATTCTGATTTTCTTGATAGCCAATTTTAAATTCAATTTTTGTGAAATATTTTTCACCCCCTAAATAGTCCACAAGGTCTTCAATTTTTGGTATGGGAAAATGTTACCTAATAGTGATCCTATTGATTTATCTTGAATCAATACACAACCTCCAAGTTCCTCCTTTCTTGGGTGCCAAAATTGTGGGTACTGTACATGGACTGATACTCTTCAAACTATCAAACCTCTAATCTAGTAGCTCTTGTAATTTATTAGCCACTTCCTCAATTTTTTGAGGTGTCATCTTCTATGGAACTCTTTTTGGAAAGGAATCCCTTGCTATAAAGTTTTTATAATGGCTTATTTCTCTCTATGGTGGCAATGTGACAAGTGTTCCATCACTAACTATGTGCTTAAATAATTCTCACAAAAATTTTATCTATATGGATTTATACCTTAAATTCATTCTTCTCCTCCCTAGACTTCAACACTAAGGAAGTCCCAATGCCACCCCCTTCCTGTAGGATGTTCAAGAACTCCCCAACTAATAAGACATTAGGACTAGTAGACTTAGTTTCCCCCCATCTACTAAAGACTAAATTCTATTATATTTTCATGGTCTATGAAATAGTAGGCGGCATGCATCCATTGGTAACATATTATAGAGTACCTTATCTTTATACCCACCTATGGTAAACTCTACCCATGCTTTCTTATTCATTAACACATGTTGACCTTTGTTCAACTAGATCACATTATATGGATTAATATTTTATTTCAACTTTATAACTACTTCATTAGAGATAATATTATTAGTGGAGCTAAAGCCTATTAACTCTTTGCAAACTTTACCCATTATCTTGCAATTGATTTTGAATAGGGATCTCCTCTACATCAATTCCTCTTTATTTGGCTCTTTAATTAGTATTCTTTTCATCATGAAGTTTTCTCCAAAGTCTAGATCTAATTAAACATGAGGTGAATTAACACATGCAACATCCTCTTGAATATAATCCACTCTCTTATCCCCTTCTTGGGATAAAGAAGCCTTCTTAGGGAGTTTAAAGGTAGGATGTTCTATCTGGTTACAATTGTAATATTTTATGGTAGTGAAATAGGACTCTCTCTGTAATCCTCCAAACCTTCCTCTCTCACTACTAGAGCCCCAACCTCTATAGTTATCTCTAATACTAGGATCCCCTGTCTACTTTAGTAGCATGGATTCACCTTAGGATCATTGTTCTGCATTTCTCCTTGCATTACCATCTCTATGACCTCTATTATCTCTATCTCTATCTATATAGGTCTACTCATGTCTCTTCTTACTATTCTCTTCCACCTTAAGAGCCCACTGGTAACATCTTTTCACTTTAATAGGGATCAATAAACTTATTTCCTCCTAAATATTACATTTTAGTCCATTCAAGTCCCTAGCCACTTTAATGCTCTCATCTTCTATAATACTAGACCTTAAGAAGAATTTTTGGTACTCCTTTGTGTAGGAACTTACATCAAGGTCTATCTATGTCAAGTTCTTCCTCTTTTTATGTAGTTGGATTTCATAACCCTCTATGTGTAGGTTTCTTTCATCTTAGTGACCATACCATTCAAAGTTCCAAAAGGGTTCTTTCCCTCCTACCTTTATTATTGGACAAACTTACACTACTCTAGGGAAGCTCCTCTTAAACTAGATTTATCCACTTTCACATTTTGGTCTTTGCCAATGCCTTCACATTCAAAGTGATTCATTAACCCTTTAATCCATCCCATAATCAAATATAGCTCTTTCTTTCCACAAAAAATGGTATTCCTTCCAAATATTTCTTATTCCTATCTTTAAAGTATTTAATGAATGGCTCTTCAGGAAACACTAGCTCAGGCTTAATCTTTTCATCATCATCTCCAACCTCCTTGTCTTTCCCCTCTTCCTAATTCACCTTCACACTAATTTATTTAGTTTTAACTTCTACCTCCCCCAACTTGTTTTCTTATTTCTCTAACCTTTCCCTAAGAAATCTATTATCATATTTTGTCTCTTCTATCTTCTTTTCTAATTTTTCATTTATTGACATATTGGTTTCACCTACTAGCTCTGCAAATAACATGTACTCTAATCTTTGACCAAATATTTACGCTCTAATACAATGTTGATAAGGAGATTCTAAGTTTTAAACTATCCAAGTATTTCTTAACTAAGTACTTTCCTTTAACAACTTAACTTGAAGGCTATGATCTTGCAACCATAATACTTATGAAGAAACCTGTTTCTAAAACTCTCTTCTAGAAGTTCCCCATTAATTTATAAAGGACAATCTTGCTTCCATGAACAAATTTCCCATATACTTGAAGGCCTTACTCAAAATATTCCAATCATGTAATCAATTGTGGATTAACTCAAAACATACCTAAACACACAAGATCCAACTCAACTTGTATAGTTTTAGGGTGTAAAACTTATAGTTTACGAAGAAAGACTCATCAAACTTGATTGGATAAAGCTCCAATTAGCCATCTATTTGTGGTTTTTAGGATTTCCATCCCAATATTTTTAAGAGACCTTTCCAAAAAATATCCAATCCAAATACCATTTTGGAAGATTCAAAATATTTTTAGGGTTTCAAGGTCCTATCCTCTATACAGTGGTCTGAACCAAAATTGCCCTAATTTGGCTTATTAATGACCAAAACTCAAGATTTTAGGAAACATGCAATTAAATGGATTTAATGAATAGTTCCATGCCCATACATGTAGTTTTTGGACTTCATTCCACTTATTTTACCATTCTCATTAGCAATTCAATCCACTCCTTCAATTTTAACAACTTTGTTATGCCTTCTACCTAGCCAGGCTAACTGGTAACTCACCTAAGGTTTGGTGGAAAAATTCACCATCAAAAGTTTTTTGAAATATATAAACTATAAAGGAAATAAAATTTCCCCTAATATCTCCATTCCATAATGGCCATAATTTTCCAATGGTGGACACTGAAGTTAGGGGCCCATTTTGTGGTCAAATCCTAGTTTAAGTACTGACAGGGTCTCTTTTCAAGAAAAGTTCTTGGAACTCTCCAAACTCCAAAAAACACAAATAATATGCATTATAAATGAATATATCTCATTATAAAAAAATTAAAAAATACATTCATTAAATAATCTACTTTACATAAGTTTCACGAGTTACAAATAAATCATGCAAAAATCACAGAAAACTAGTACTGATTTTGTATTCCCAAAAGTGTGTAATGTCTTCTAACCATTACTTCATCAATCATTAGACCTTTTATATACCGCATAATCATAACACTATCATTTTTATGCTTTGGTAGCAATTTTTGATCAATATGATCAAAGTTGCAAAGTGTTGCATGAGTAACAGTTGTAAAGTTACAAAGTAAACTTTGTAAATTGCATGAAAATTTTGGAAAAATCTTCAACGCCACCCACTTTTTAACGTAGAAGGTTATAGTTTGTATTTATAAAAAAATTCCACATGCACACAATGAATTTACGCACCCACTTACATCATTTTGTATGTTTGATCCTCATTTGATAACTATGACAACTATAGTCTGTTAGCATACTTGGCAATTTTTTGCTAATATGGACATAAAGATGACACTATAACATCAAAAATATTCCAAATTTCCTAGTGGGATATCAAAAAACCTTATTACTTGAATGAACCAATATGAAAGTTTCCAAACCAAAATTTGAGGTTTTTGGAGCGAAAACCCAAGGTGCTCCTGCACCACTTCTCAACTTACTTTTGTTCTTCCTAGTTGAACTACACCTTACACTTATAAAAAAAAAACAATTGGAACATGATCAATAGCATCAAACATGTGTCTGATACCATCAAATTAACAAAACCTCAAATGTATTAAAATTGGGAAATTCAAATATACCATTCTATAATCAGAAGTTTCCAAAGGATGATGTTTACATAGATTGAACTTCCTTAATATATTATCTTATGTTAGAAATAATTTTACATGACCAAACTAAGTTCATTCATAGTATTTTTTGTAAGAGGTCAAACATTTTTTGACCCATCGTGAGCTTCCTCTAGAATCTTGTCGACAAACTCAAAATCAATCATTTTTATGATAGATCTTCACATCCGCATGTAAATCCACATTACTAGATTACATGTGACACACCCCAAGTTATTGTAACTTTATCACCTATCACTAATTCTTTTTAACCAATCATCACTCAGGAACTCATTCCTTGCTAACCTATCTTTTACTTCTCTTACCTATTTGTGACAACTTCAATAGTCACCTATATAACATGAATTTATCTCACAAATCACATTTCTATCATGGAAATGGTTTACCTATCATGATAATGATTTGCTATTATAAAAATATGAGCTTCAATGTCCAATGAACATTATCTTTCTCATCATCTTCTGATTTCTCCACTCCATTACCATAGATTTTATAAACCAATCAAATCACCTATTGTTTGTTAGTAACTATTCTACTAGTTGCACTATTACCTCAATGACCATCTTACTCATCTTTTAACCAACAAAATAAAGGTATGCATCTAAAGATATAGCCTCAATGATCTCTTGTTGATCATACACAAAACCCTTAATCAATTCTCCATACTTATTCTTGGCAACATACTAAGAATAGTAGGTCAATGATAGTAAACAATAAAATCATCATCATCACATCATTAGTTATACCAAAACCCTTATTAGTTCTGACAATAATCTCTCTCTCTCTTTGGCATTGATGGAAACACATGTGATACTCTTCTTAACTTCATACACAAACTTGTTCACAATAATATTGACTAGAAAATATTTTCACTTCTATCTTCTACCTTTATGTTAACCTATTCAATATTCTTACTAATTCTCCTTCTTTGACTGTAACTCCTTATATTCATACAAATACTCTCCTCTTTATTTTCCACATATTCTAACAATTCTCTCCCCTGTTCTCCTTGCTTTTCTTCTCATGAAGTCAACCTTCATTCTTAATCTCCCTTATTGTCTACCCCTTTAAAAATAATGCCAGATGTGTTAATACTCACTTTTTATCTTCTCTGTAAACTTTTTTGTACAAATTTATTTGATTTACAATTTTCCCCTTAGGAGTAGCATCCAAACATCAATTAAAATTATAATATATTCAATTTCTTCACTTGAATTGACACTACTACATCTTCTTTTGATTCAAATTAGTTGAGGGAATTACCCCTATCCCACCCATTAGATATTCAAACATATCCTTGGGTAGTGAGTTAATGAATATGTGTTCTACTTTTTCCTTAGTTGGAACATACTCCAACTTCACTTCCTTTTCTTGAACTAGTTCTCTATGATAATGATATTTGATATCTATGTGCTTGGTCTTAAAGCACATTACTAGATTTTTTTGAAATCTCTATAGAATTTTGTTTTCATAATAGATAACCACTAGTTCATCTATTTTGTCCTATATCCATTCTTTAACTTTTTAAATCTATATTACTTGTATAAAATTAATTACTAAAGCCACATACTATGCTTGAGCTATTCACTAAGATACACAATTCTACTCTTTACTTACTCATGAAACAAGTCTTTCTCCCAAAAAGAATTCTCCACAACTTGTGCTCTTCCAATCACCTACATTACCTACCTAATTAGCATTAGTATATGAACTTACTATTAAATATCCTATATGTCCATACCACAATCCATATTCTTTAGTTCCCTTGATGTATCTAAAGATTGTCTTAACTCCAAGTAAGTGGGATCCTTTTGGATGAGAGGAAAAACTTGCTACTAGTCTAACTACCAGTGCTACTTTTATTCTATATGCACCACACATTGTATTTGACTGATCATGGATCTATATAGTGTCTTATCCACTTTATTTGAACCATCTTCTTTAAATATCTTGTAAATTTTCATGATTGGAGTACCAATTGGTTTTGAATCTTCCATCCAAAGAAAAATTAGTATCTTCTTTATGTATCAGGTTTAACTGATGGATATGCCATCCTTAAGTTTGTAAATCTGAAAACCTATGTAAAATTTGATCTCATTGACCATAGACATCTCAAATTTCTTCTTCATTTAATTTGTGACTTCAATACTCATCACATCATTGCCTACAAGTATAATGTCATCAAAAAATATTTATGCACTCAACAAATTGTTATCATTTTCTACCTTAAAAAATTGTTTTTGTTACTTTTCCTTATGAATCCAATATTGATCAAGAATTAATGCAACCTATCATTCCTATTTTAATCCATATAGTTCTTTCTGAAATATTCACACCATGTTCTCACCTTCGAAATTGATGAACACATCAGGTTTTTCTATGTAAACCTCTTTTTCTAAGATACCATTCAAACATTCTGACTTGACATCCATCATATAAAATTAAGAAGCATTTATAAAAGGTAAATTTTAGTATCAGCCTTAGCGCTTCAAATATAGTCATGGGTGCAATAGTTTGTCCATAGTTTCGTCCTTCCTAGATTATGAGCAACCTTTGCAAACTAGTGCTTCTTTCTTCCTGATTGCATTATTAGTTTCATCCATTTTATTTATGAAACCCAATTTGATTCCAATAAAATCCTTATCCACAAATTTGGGTACTAAAGTCCATGTTTAGTTATTTTAATTTTTTTTTCAACTCTTCCTTCTGGCCTTTACCCAATATTTTTTTGTCAAAGCATCTTTTATAGCTTTTGGTTCAAATTGAGATAATAAACATGTACTTTAACTTATGTTTATTCTTGTCAATAAACCATAATTATTATCACCAATTATTTGATCTAGGGAATGATTTATCTTAACATATCTTTGTAATAGTAGTTCTACTATGAGATCTTCTTTAACCACTTGGATTGGTTCCTATACATTTTCCTTTTCTATAACTAGTTGTGGTATAGCATCTTATTCAATTGGTTTCATGCAAAAAAGATCTCTATAGTCTTTTGGCTCTTTGTTTCTAGACACATCATTTTATTCTGTGTACTTATTAATTATCACATTTTCACTTTATATCATCTTGTTTGTCCTTTGTTCAAAGCACTTGTAAGTTTTTCTCTTAGTGGAATATCCTAGTGATATTTCTTCATCACCTCTAGAATCAAACCTTCTCAAGAAATCATCTCTTTTGATGTAACTTCTACATTCATGTTCTTTGAAGTAACTTGTATAGGGTGATCTTCCATACCATAGTTTCTAGGATATTTTTCCCATCCCTTTCTTTAGTTGTACTCATTCAATTTGAAGATTTTTTTACTCACCACTTCTCTCCAAAAGGTTTGAGAAATGCCTTTCTGCAACATTAGTGTTCTTTCATAGTAAATGATTGACCTATTTATTATTTCATTAATCTCATTCTACCAGGGTGTCCTAGGAGCTAACATTTTCCTTCTTATTCCATGTTCCTCCTAGTATGAAATGAATTCATGTGAAGTGATCTCACCTCCTCTATCTAATCTCAAATATTTGAGATTCTTAGAAATTTCCATTTTTAGTCTAGCTTTGAAGACCTTGAAAATGTAGAATGCATATGATTTTCAGTTTAAAAATACAAGCTACATCATCCTAGAGTAATCATCTACAAATAACATGAAATACCTATCTCCATGATAAATTTGAGTTTATAAGACCAAACAGATATGTATGAACTATGTCCATAATAGCATTAGAAGTGTAACTCTTACTAATCAAGATAGAATTGGTTAAATTCCCAAGATAACAACACTCTTTGCACATTATGTTGTCTAGTTTCTCTACATTAGTAAATCCTCTTACTACTTTTATCTTCCTCACTTTGACAAGATTATCAAAGTTGACATGACAAAACCTTTTATGCCACAACTAGCAATCCTCAAACCTAGAAATAAGACAAGTTTTAATAGTAGAATTCAATTGAAATAAGATACCTCTTAGTTTTTCACTAGTACCAAGAACATGTCCTAATTCTCCAATGATCTTACCATTTCTTTCTTGGACTCCAATCTATAGCCTTTGTTATTTAGCTAATAAACACTAAACAAATTATATTTCAATCCTTCAATACAATAGACATCTTCATAGTGTGTTTTATTAGTCAAAACAATAATATCTTTACCTTTCACAACACAAGGACTTATTTTTCTAAACTTCACTAATTTACCATCACATTGTTCCATTATGATAAACATTCTTTTGTCACATGTCATGTGATACGAAGAAACACTATCAATTATCCATTTTTTTGGCATTGAACAATTAATTATATTGTTGAGATAATTGGAAGGTATAACACTATCAAATGGTTGTCATTGACGACAATTGTAGTATAGATTTGATTGGTGAAAAAGATGTTTACGTGTAACCAAGTCTTATAAAGATACATGTGTCATAATTTATAATCACTAAGTGGTGATTATAAGGTAAAGTATGACTAGTTAGTAAAAAGATCAAGGAAGAATTATATGTAACAAGGTTGGTATCCACATGTGATATGCTTGGAGTCCATATGTAATATGCTTTGACTAGTTCGAGTGGTGGAAAGTTAAATAGAAAAGAAAGCTGGCCTAGTCAAATCTAATCATTGTAATTTTAAAACTATTTGAGATAATAGAGAAGGTAACACAAATTCAAATGAAGGGTTAGAATTAAGAGGAAAAAGATCAGAGGAAAAAATAAAGAATTTTGAACAAACAAATTGTATAGTTTTGTATGGTGATGTCAAAGGTATTTATGTGAAGAGTAGTAGAAACTAGTGAAGCAAGACAATTGTTACAAGCTAACATAAGTGATATCTAGTAATTTTGATCAAAAAATAGAGAAGAGACATGCATAGTGTAGTAGAAAGAGATTAGTGAGGATAAGGGATCTTATAGGAAAATAGTACCATTTAAAAATCAAATATTTAGTTATCACCTAACAATTACAACTCATAAATCCCTATTTCAAGAGGACCCTAATAGGTTAAAAGGTTATAAATCCCCTACTTATGTGGACTCTTGAAAAAATTTATATAAATAATTTAATAAGGTAGATCTTAGTAGATATAATTGTAATTCTAACAAGGTACAAAGTCACTTTTAACAAGGTGAACCCCAAGAAAGGGTAACTATATGCTCTTAATTGGGCAAACTCCTTAACCATAGTAGTCAAGAAAAGTGGGTACTATCCCTTCAATAATTTTACCTTCTAACCAAGTGCTTCTATGAGACCAAAATCATTGTGCTATGTGTCTCATATATGTGGTGAATTGATATTTTTATGTTTTATTCTCTTCTACTAGTTATATGCTTGAGTAGTAGTAAAATTTTGTATAAGTTTGCATGTATCGATTCACCCCCCTTCTCATTACATGTAAATCCTAACATTATGTATTAGAGTGTTGGTCCTCTTGGTGGTAAGCCTAATAACTTGAATGAAATAAACATAATCATGGAGAGGTATGTATGCAAAAGAGATTGAGAAACAAGCTAACATAATTCATGAGCTACAAGGAAAGCTTAAGAAATATCTGACAATAAGAAAGGAGCTTACCATTAGAAAATTCCCTATCGTGAATGCAATTAACACATGGAGAAACTATTAGAAGTGCTATGTTAGAAGAATATGAAAATGATATTAATGAATTGATATAGAAAAATAGAAAGTTGAAAGAAAGGCTAAGAACCTAAAAAAGAGATCTGGAAAGTTAACTAGTCAGTATGTGTTCATAGATCTAGAAAAGAAGAGAACTATTGAAGAATCTAGGAAACTTCTTGAAGATGGAAAAAGAAATGCTGAAAATGCACTACATGAGAATGCTGAAAAAAATTTAGTATATCATAGAAGAATTTTATCATGCATGGAAACATTCATTCAAAATAGTGGAAAATAAAGAGATTACAACTAAGAATTTGAGGTTTAAAGAAGAAAATGAGAAACAAAAGAAATAATTGCAGACATAGAAAGAGGAAAATCAAAAGTTAAAACAATAAAATGAGTTTTTACAAAAATTGGATGAACAATTAAAGAATCAAAGAAAGATCAATGATATTACCAATCTTGGATACAATGGTAGGAAGCCATACATTATTAGTGAATCATCAAACACCAAACATAAGAAGCATCATAAGAGTACAAAGATAGCCACAAGAAAATTAGGTAAGAGGTCTGAAAAAATCCACTTTCTCTAATTGAAAAAAAGATTGGTCATATTGAAAATATGTTTAGAAAGAAACCTATCAATAAGTCAAATTATTTTGTAGTTCAGTACTTTAATTGCCTTAAGTATGACATGCTACTCATGAGTGCAAATCTAAGCATAAGGATGTAAATAGTAAATTTCATGGTTACTATTACAAATTCAATAAGTATGGACACAAAGCTAAGGAATACATATATGATATTCTAAGTCACTAGTTCTACTAGCAAAAAACCATAGAAGGGAATGAAAATTTTATTCGCCATGCCTAGTAGGTGTAAAATTAGGACACTTGACAAATTATTTCAAATTTAGAGCATGAGCAAATAATTCTAGAAATAATTTTCAAATAATTTTTTTTCATTGCAATAAGGTTGGTCATGTTGCAAAAGACTAAAAAACATAAATTGGTCTCTTAAAAAGTCACAAAAAGGAAAAATGTAAAACTATGTTATTCTTGATGATATCATAAATGAGATGAGAAAGGCGTGGATAAGTATGAAAGAAAAATAGGAGCAAGAAAAGGCATTTGCATAACCTGGTATAGTGAACTCATCATTAAACTAAGTCAAGTATTTTATTAGGGGGAGAATGAAAAAGAATCCTATCTACCAGTCCACAAAGTTGAGTAAGGAATGATGAGAAGGAAAGGCATTGTGCTAAGAAATTTTAACTTGAAAGTTTTAAAAGTTTACTAAATATGTGACAAATAATCAGAAAGGTCTTCAGTCATATTAATTAGTAGCTAGTCATAGCCATTGGAGAATTGAGGAATTCATAAAGTACTCATAAACCAATCAAAAGACATTATTCTTACTATTAGTAAAGGTATTGTGCTAACTGTTAGCGATGAAATTGTCTATCCTTTGATGATAAGTACTAGTTAAGCAATTCATTTCACACCTCTACTTTCATTTTTCTACTCTAGAGAAGAGCATTACCTAATGACTAAGAAATAAATGTTTTTAAGATTTTGTTAGTTTGTGATCTTTTAGAGTCACCATTTTTATTCTTTATTTTTGGTTCACTCTTGTTTTCAAATGTTTATGTTGAACCATCAGTTTTGTCAAGAGTCAAATGTAAGTTGAGGTATGATAACATTTTCATCAATCATTCACAAACCTCATCCTTTCAATTCATTCTTCCCCCAAGATAATTGTTGACCAATTTTAACCCCTTGGTTTCCTTTATAAATAATTTAGTTAAGGGAATTGTCAGTAATTTATTTTTCTTTGATCTAGCTTGAATCTCTTGTACCCCTTGTACCATTTGAACTAAGTTGAAAAGGTTCAACTAGTTCATCATTTTAAACTATTTTTCAGTCCTCATGCAATATGGTTGATGGGCCCTATATTTTCTCACCACAGAGTTCAATTCTTAGAAAACATGTCATAGCTAGATGTCTTCTTGGGTCTAACATAGAGTGTGTATGATATCATTAATCATGGATGCTTAATAAATTGAACTAATGTAATTATCAAATGTCATGTCGAGAATTATTTTTAAAGGGTGAAGGAGAAGTTTGGCATGTGCAGAGGAAATATATCATTTATGTTACTCACTTCACATTTATTGCTAGGTGCCACCTTGTCACATCCTCCTTTTCCTATGGCATATTTAATTAATTATATCCTTCCCATGATTAATACTCTAATTTGGCTAGGAATTGTATAAGAGTGGAATTTCCCTTATTTGAAGACAATCTTTCTCTAGTTGATTGAGTGTTGATAGCAAGAGTCTAAAGAAGGAAACTTTCTTTCATAGTCATGATAATCTCTACTATTCAGGTAATTCTTGAACCCTTCAATCCCTCTTCTTTTCACCCGATAGCAGAAGAAATTGTGTTCGCAACTTTGAATTTCAAGCAACAAGAGGGAATTTTAAACCATGAAATATACTCCATACATTTTTGGAATATCCACAATCTATGTAGTAAATCTCCTATTATATCAGACATAGATCTTTTAGGGGTCAATTTAAGTAGGGTAATAGAGAGATTATGTGAGAAACTAGCACAACCCTTCTCTACCAAAGTCTTAGACTCTAACTTTCTTATGGCCTCCAATTTCCCACAAGCCTACCCATGTTCTAAATTTACTCAAGAATGCATTTAGAGATACAATATACCTAGTGGAAATATTTTCAAGATAAAAGCATACTAAAAAATATCTTTAGGGAGACTGTGTCTAAGTTGTTCCATCTTGAAGAACAAGAATTTGTAGATTTGACTCTTGCTTCATCGTAGGCTAGATTTTAAGAGAAGGCAAATGTTTATAGAAATATCATTGCAAAGAGCTGGACTATAACCCCTTATAATGGTGGCTTTAGGTTGCCCAAAATTCTTAAGAAAGGTTAGATGACTCCTCAGGTTCATGATGTCATGGTCCTTTTACATCAAATTTGTGGTTCATGAGATGTGTCTTCCTTTGAGGAATGAATGTATTTTTATATTCAAATTGTTTTGAAAGGATCTCAATTTTTAGATTGGGCCAAATTGATTGCCAATTGTCTAAAGAGTTAGCTCAGAGGAGCTTTAAGTATGAAGAAAGATTTTTATATATCTTCCTACTTGATATATATGCTTGCCAGTACACAAGATTTGTGGTACTTACCTCATGAGCCTTGGGAAAAAAACATCAAAATATATAACTATTACCCTATCTTGCACAGAGATAAAGTTCTAGAAAGTTTCAGGAAAGTTCATGACAATTTTTTAGGGAAGTTGTGCTTTGAAATGAAAAGTCCTCCTCACCATAGGTTTTCTTCTAAATCTCTAGAATTTTTTCAAACCTTTGGTAGCACTTATATCTAGTTTCCCAAGTTTACCTACGTAAGGGTGGATGGTTTTGATGAAGAACCTTTGAAACTCCCTAGGTTTTCCCTTGATTATTTCATATTGGTTGAAGTATCTCAAAAACTTGTCTTAGTCATAAATGAATTTTTAACTAATGAAGCCTTTGATGTCTTTTTTCCTCTCAAGCTAGGTAAGCTAACCTATATGAGTATGGAGGAAGCTATGTGCATAAGTTTAGATTTAATCAATTTTCATCTTGGCTCCTATCACACTAAGTAGGAATTTGATACCAAAGGAATAGGTAATAGCCTATTTGATTCTCATGTGAAGTTTCTACATAATCCTAATGTTGAAGACTATTGGGAAGATTGTGCAGATGGGCTAAAAGTTTGGAGGAGAGAATATAGCAGGTTCACCATTTCCCAGATTAATTTTTTCCATTTAAATTTGGGTATTCGTGTCACTCATATAAAAGATGATAAAGAAGATTTAATAGGCACCCAAATAACATAATCTTTAATTTCAAGAAAAGAAATTATTAATTGGGAATTTGAAAAAGAGGATAACCTCCTTGAGAGAACAAAGATAGTGTTTGAGAGGACCAATTCTTGGTAGATAGTGTTTGAGAGGACCAATTCTTGGTTAATAGTGAAAAAGGCATAGTGTGCTAAGCAATCAACTAATTCTTGTTCTGATGTTCATTTCAAACCTAAAGGTAATAGGAGGTCTGCAAGAATTAAGAAGGTGTAGAGTAGTAATCCTCCTTTGGTGAAAAAGGCCTATTCTTAGAGAAGAAGCAATATGACAATGCTTGTTGGGTCAAGTGAAGCCATTTATGTTGATAGCAAGCCTAATAGAGATTCTAGTGGCATCCTGATTGATAACCTTCAATAGGTTCAAATGACATTAGGAACTTCTCCACAGAGGATGGAGAACTTGAACACTCTAGTTAAAGATAAAGAACTTCAAAAGACTTTTGATTCCACTCCCAATTGGCTAGTGGCCTCAGTTAATAAGAAAAAGAATTTTGTCCCTATGTGCTTCCCTATTGATGACATCATGAGTAAATACACCACTAGAGCCCCTAAATTTAAAAGGACTAAAAATTCGCCCAGGATAGTATTTGACCAAGACCTAGGTAACAACAATGTTGAGGTGGCAACTTATAACCCGAAAGATGATACTGGTAATTTAGACCTGAGCAACTTTGAGATTACTCATAACAATTTGGGATTGATCAATAGAGAAACAAAGGAGCATTGGGTGGAATCATCCAAAAAATAAATTATCCTACAATAATAGAAGGATGGTGATGAGAAGAGACTAAAGGCATAAATTGACATGATGGAAAAATACATTAGATCTTTAAAAGGGAAAAGTGTTGTGACTAATGGTTCATTTTGACTCACATTTTTTCCTAGTGCACCTGAACATTAACAACTTATGGATGATTTGAAGAAGTGGAAATCCATTATTTTTGTCATCCACAATTGGATTGATCATGTCATAAACTTTCTTACTAGGTCTATACGAGACTTGCATAATGTATTTACTCTTGCTGAAGTAGTAATAGTTGAGGTTGGTATTCAAATGATAGTATGGAAAGTGAAACCAAAAATATTGTCCACTATGGTTACATAGCTAACAGATGTGGAGGAGTAATGTCCTAAAAAATTCCTAGAGGAAAATCCATTGCAGATGGTTAATGCAGGGTTAATTTATATATTGCGGAAGAAGATCGCTTAGCAGGTCTCTAATTATGGTTATGTTGTTTCTTATGTTCAATATTTTGAGAAAGAATTTAAATCAATTCAAGATGGTGTGAATAAAGACATGTAGATTGTTAGTTTAGTATCCTTGGTTTCTTTTAAAGGAGGTCTAGATATAGAAATATTAGTTAAGCAATATGAGGAACCGATATATGTGATAAAAAATGGAGCTGACTTGACTATGGAAGATGTCAAAATGATGATGAGGAAGAAGAAGAGCCACTAAAGAAACATAATAATAATTCTCTCTAGAAAATATTTACCTTATGCTCTTTCTAGTTTTAAGTGTTAAATCAGTTACTTCAAGGGTTTGCATACCTGTTAAAGACTTGGTTTTCTAAACTATTTTAAAACTGTCTGAGAATTAGGTTTTGATGAAGATTCTTGGACATCTCTTTATTTTATCTAAAAACTTAGTAGTGTTGTGCACTTGGTAGTTTTTGATGGATATCATACTATGAAATTTAATCTATGTTTTAATAGCTATGCAAATGTTTTAAGTTTTCCAACATTGTACTTGAACATGATTGTTCTTTTTGAAATGGGAAAGATTTGATTATTCAAAGATTATATGCTTTGGATTGTTCATTGTTGATTTAATACTGAATCAATACCAAACTATTGAAATCTCTTTATGATATTGGATGATACATGGTGTATATGTTAAATAAGTTTGTTATTTTATGAGAAGTGACTAATAGAGAAATTGTGTGTTCTCTCCTTTTTAGTCTTTCTTGTTTATTTGATTTTCTTTTATCCGATTATCCCTCTATCCAAGAATAGATGGGAAGCCTTACTAATTTCTAGTGAATAGTAATTTTCATTTATAAGGAATTTTTGATTGAATATCTAATAAGGTAATTGAAACTTACCAAAATTCAGAGAGGAATCAAAGGAGTTAAGATTCCTCAACTTTTGGAAAATTGTATTTGTCTCACAAATTTAGGCATAGAAGTTCTTAATTATTTATTTTTATCAAAAGAATTTTTTTTTATACCAATATATTTTTTGTGATTCTACTATGGAATCGGGTAGAGAAGATCTAGTATTTCATTATTTAAAAAGTTGATATTATACTCTGATATGGTACTCTTGCATTATGATATTTTTCCTGTTCTTCAACCCAATCTTGGCTTTAATGATACCCAAGAAGACATCATATTTTATTTGAATGTAGTGGCTTGGAGAGAAAGGAAAAGAAACCAATAATACTTACAAGTTGCTAGAACCCTAGAAAGAGATGAGGAAATTGGCAAACAATTGAGAGGAGTTCCTATGATTCAAGAAGCTACCATAGTAAATAAATTGGCTCAAGGGCTAGTGAGAAATTAAACAGGAAAAGCCAAGAAAGCTGGTTGAAAAGAGATTTACAAGAACATAGAGAGAGAGAGAGAGAGGTTTAATTGACAATGACTTTAAAGCTTTAAGGTTGATTGATTTCAAACTTGATCACACTCTCAGAAGAAAGAATCAAGTCTAGTCAGTTAGTAGGCCTACATCACCACCACCAACACAACCTTCCTAAGTTTTACAAGCCCTTGATATCTCTGGTACTGTTACCTACTCTATTTTAAATATCTAACCTTTGAATATCATCCTTCTAATTATGGATTTTTGGGGCCAAAAAAATGGACCTCTTCAACTCGAAGTGAACCTTAGAGCCATACCAAAGGGCGTTAAAGACTTCTTTCCCAAATTTAGTAGAGATGGAAACGTTTTAACCAAATATTATTTAAGCTCTTTCAAAGTAGCTTGTAGTACTGTAGATGTCCCTAATAAAGATGTCATTATTTGACTCTTCATGCAAAATTTTACTGATGCTACTATTGATTGGTTTAATCACCTCCCACATGCCTCTATCACTAGTTGGGATACCATGAATCATGCATTTGAAGCACATTCCAAAACACCTAGTGACAAAAACTCTCTTCTTATCCAATTATCATAGCTTAAGAAGGAAATGCATGAGCCTATGAGGGAATTTATGGCTTAATATAACAAACTTCTAGCAAGAATTCTCCCACCTTCAAGACCCAACACTAAAAATCAGAAAGGATTCTTCATGGGAGTGATGCCCCCTTATATTTCTTTTCATATTAGAAGAAATGTACTATTTAATTTGGCTACTACCCAAAGATTAGCCATTGAATTAGAGGATGACTTGATAATCATAGGAAAATGGAGAAGGGATGTACAAATTTTAAATCCTGAAGTCTCTACAATTATAGATCCTGCAGTTCAAATATTAATTAATGATGTTATCACCCTAAAGAGACAATAAGGTAGACCTAGAATTTATCGAAATGAATATTAGAATCAACCTAGATGGAGTAGTTTTTCCATGCAATAAGGAAGAGGTGCTTATTAGATACTTGGTCCACATAATAAATTATATATTGAAGCCCCTCCTAGTAAAGAAGTGATGTGTTCTTTTCATCTTACTATAGATCATGATGGTGAGACATGTATAGATTGGCTAGGGCACTTATAGATGAAAGAAATTGAAAGATCAACATGGAATTTTTACTAAAGTAGAATTGGATTCACCTAAAACAATTACTTCACATACATTCTTTCTAGAATATGAACCCTCATGTTCAATATTGACAAGACATTAGAGGGCATCCAAATTTACTCCTAGAATAAGCTCAAGTTCACAAGGTAAGAAAGTGAAAGATTCTCCACAGCTTACCAAGGATCCACCTAAAGATATTGAAAATGTTCCCCCTAGAAAGAGTATTCTAATATCAAGTTTTACTTCCTTTGATATAGTTTAGTGTTGTAAATCTTCTACTATTACTATAGCTACTATTGATTACTTGAAATCTAATCCTAAGGAATTAGATATACTAGTTGTGTTTATAAAATGTGAACCATGTAATAATTCGCAACTCATTGGAGAAACTTCTAATTTTGCCAAGACACTTGTCTCAACTAATGAACATACCCCAAAGAAAACTATAGACCATGAGGTCTTTATGATTCTATTGAAAGACAATCAAGATAGGAAACCTAATCTTTTTTATATCTTCCTATTACTAAATGGGAGGAAACTTAGTAATTGCATCATTAACTCTAGTCCATCTTATAATATAATGCCCTCTTCTATTTCTAAAGCCTTAGGATTGACTCTTACCAAGAATTATAGGAAATTCTATTCTATGGATGGTAAACAAGTACCCCTAATAGGTTAGGTGAAGGATGCATAAGTAGTCTTAGTGGCATACCTAGACAAGAGGTTATAACTATCCTAGTGGCCAAGATACCATTGAGATATGGGATGTTACTCAGTCAAAATTTTTGTAGAGACATAGGTAGTGAGATAAAGATGGATTGGTCTAAAGCAATTATTCCTGTTGGTAACAAAAAGGTCTGGTTAACTCTTGAAGAGAAAAACAAATACATAGTGTTTCCTTCTGATGATCCGAAATCTCACATTTTGTATCAGGAATGCCAATTTGGTAATTACTTTATTCAGTCTAAAGAAGAGATAGATCACTTGGAGGAAGAAGAAATGTGGAAGATGGAGTTTGATGGAAGTTTCTCTAGTTTTGGATTAGGAGCTAGTGTTGTCCTAATTTCCCCTAAAGGAGACATGTCAATACATTCTTTCAAGTTAGACTTTCCTAACATGAATAATAATTTGGAGTACAAAGCCCTTCTTTTGGGATTCCATGAAGCAAAGTTGAAAGGAATAAAATCACTTACTATGAAAGGAGATGTTGAACTAATTATAAAACAAGTTTGAGGTCTTTATGTTGTGAAGAATGACTAGTTGAAAAAGTACCAAATCTGAGTTTGGGACAATATTGAGCTCTTTGATGCATTCAATATCAAAGTAATTCCAAGAAGCAAGAATTCTCGAGCAGATTCTTTAGTAGTATCATCTCCCTTACTTATCCGACATCCAAAATTTGATCAAAATCAATACATGATTGAGATGGTTTACCATCCTAATATGTCCAATAAAGTAAATCATTGGCAGGTTTTTGACAATGATAAGCCAATTGAATAATTCATGGCTTGTGCAAGATGTTTTGTTGATTCCTATTTTCAAGGTTCTTGGAAAGTACTAAGTGAAGATCTCTTAGATCCCTCTAATAAATAAAAGATAGTTCAGTTAAAAAGAAATGTGGTCCCTCATGGGTTAGCTTCTCTTGAAAATATGTTGTCACAAAAGAGTGAAGGTTTTATACCAAAAAAGGGGCCAGACCTTGAAGTAAACAAAGAATATGATAAGATCAATGTCAGAAGTAGTGATGATCAGAAGTGGATTACTATTGGGAAAATATGTTATTTAGAAGAAAAAGATAAAATAAAATCATTATTAAGTGCAATATATTTTTTTGATTCCTATTTTGAAGGTTCTTGGAAAGTACTAAGTGAATATCATTTAGATCCCTCTAATGAATAAAAGATAGTTCAGTTAAAAGGAAACATGATCCCTCACAGGTTAGCTTCTCTTGAAAATATGTTTTCATGAAAGAGTGAAGGTTTTATACCAAAAAATGGGCCATACCTTGAAGTAAAAAAAGAATTTGATAAAATCAATATTAGAAGCAGTGATGACAAGAAGTGGATTGCTATTGGGAAAACATGTTCTTTAGAAGAAAAAGATAAAATCAAATCATTATTAACTAATTTTGAGGATGTTTTTCTTAGATTTAATTTAAAAAATTTCAAGAATGAAGAGTACAAACATTCTATTCCATTGAAACCAAAAGTTGTCCCCTTAGGGAAAAAGTTAAGAAGTTACAACCCTAAAGTTTTTGAAGTTATTTTTGTATCACCTAGTTTAGTAGTGTAACATGAAAACTAACTATTAAATGAAAGCTTTAACCATACCAAACATGGAAAACACTTAAGATAGGACCAAAGAACACAAATTTGAGGAAAGTAGACCAAAGATAGTAAACTCCTCAAGTGCTTCTCATGATGATGAAGCTATGTCCCCGATTTAAGGTATGTATGCTCACAAGTATAGCTAAAGCTTATATGGATGGATGGAGTGAATTGGGCAAGGTTTCAACAATGAAGTCATGGAGGGATTTTTCCATTATAATGGTATTTTGGTAGTTTATGAGCTCTCAAAATAGCATTATAACTTTGCATGGAAGGTGGATCATTTTAGTGAAGGGTGAGGGTTCAATTTATAGGCTAAGGGTTTGAGGGATGGAGGGGTAAGATGCAAGGATGGCAAGATGGTGAGGGAGGGCTAGGATGCACTTAAAGGGGAGCACATGGATTGTGCTTGTTTAGCACCAATAAGGAGTGGACACTTGTCACAAGGAGGATGGGTGTGAGAGGATAGGATAAAGGCTTGATGAGGGTGGTTGGGTATGTAAGAGTCATTAGTGAGGATGTAAGAGCCATTTATGGCTTTGTAAGAGCATTCATGGCTTGGTGGTTGGGATATTTTGAGGGGAGACTTTAGTTTGATTTAGGAAAGTCTTAAGCTTTCTTAGGAATGTGCAAATGATTAGGGGATGGGTTAGGATTAGATTAGGGATGTTAGAGATGTGCAAGTGGATGGCATTCATGAGGGTGGGTGAGTTAGTGGCTAACCTTAGTTAGTATGGGTGGATGGGGTGGATTAAGCTAAATGGGGGATTAGAGATAGGTTAGGGGCTATTAGATTTGAGGGCTTTATTTATCAAATAGATTTATTTGATAAATGATGGTTTTGAAATTAGATAGGAGAATAGGATTAATTGATAAATAATGGGTTATTTGATTTATCAATTAGGACTATAGATGATTAATTAAATTAATCAGCTAGGAGATGCCAAAGGATTAATTAAATAGGAATTTAATTAATGATGCCTTTAGAGATAGCTAAATAGGATTACCAAAGTGGTGTAATTAAATTTAGGTGTTTACATTTTTCCCCTCTTTGACATAGTGTTGAGACAACACTATTTCAAAGAAGTTCCAATGGAGATGACATGAGGAAGATGTTTTAGCAACAAGGTTGCCCCAGTCTTAGATAAGAAGAGGAGAAACTAGACTTAGAGATGCCCCCTCAAGAAGGTGATGGGGAGAGAAAATGAGGCTTGACGACTTCTTGAAAAATACAAGAATCTAGGATGAGCAGAAACATAGATTGGAAAAGAGAAGGGGTGGAATTAGCTCAAACTCTCATTATGGGAGAATGATAAAGGATAATCATATGCACAAGAGGAAGCAAACTTAAGACTTTAGGGAAGGTGGAGGATGAAGGAGAAGAGCACTATAAAAAGGAATCTAGGATAGGGAGAAGGATGAGGGGATTATAAAGCTGATGCAACAAGATTTCAAAGAGTCAGATTGGCAAAAGATGGGTTTCAGAGATCCCTAGGACTAGGATTGTGGATCTTGAAGATGAGGTTTGGTGGATTGATTGGATTGGTGGATCCCTAAGACTAGGATTGTGGATCCCTAAAGCTAAAAGTGAAGATTGATTCAAAGAGATACTGATGCATAAGCTGGGGTCGGAGAGAAAGATGCTCGATATGGATGGGGGATAATGAAGATGAAGGGAATCCATTGAAGCTTTTTGAGCAGGGGGATACTTCAAAGAGAAGTACCACCATGTAGTTGAGCACTAGATTTGCTATAGGATCATTGGTTAATTGCTAAGGTTACCAAGAACAACAAGGCATGTTCACCAACTTTCCAGAGGGCAGATGAACTAACTCAAAACAAGCACACAAGGATTGCCCCAGCATCGCACATGAATCCCAGAGGAAGTAGCATGGAATCAACACTGGGTAACCCACAAGCAGAAAAGAAAAACAAACAAAAGACCTGATCAAGACCTTGCACTCAAATTGCCCCATTCGTACCACACCATGATATAAAAGATCGTGGCGACCGTGAGGAGGGAACAACCCAAATCACTTGGAAGAGATACGTTAAGAACTAAACTTGAAATCTCAAAAAGAAAACAAATCGAAAGAAAATGTAAATTCATAAAAAGTTAACTTTTTGCCAAAGAGATTGATAGGACTAGATATTGATGGACCAAGATCAGATGAGAGGAAGGATGCATCCTGCAAGGATCTATCGGTAATATCAAGGACTAGGATGAGCTAGGCAAGTAGAACTCTTTAGGACAACATTTTGATGACAAGGGATCTCGTACAAGGATTCACTAAAGCACCTAACCAAGAGAACTACAATTTGTGATCAAGCAAGAACTGACACGAAGAAATAAGAGGTATACAATGAGACCAAGATAAGGACTAATGTGCAAGGAAAAGATAGCTAATAGATCCAAGGATGTACAAGGGATTATGATACAAAAGCTTAGCATGATAGGATAGCGGTAGGAAAGATAAAGATGAAGAGATAGTGGATGAAAGGTTTGGGATGAGAAGATAGTGGATGAAAAGCTTGAGATGGGGAGGTAGAGGAAAAGCATAGGATAAGGAGATAGAGGGGGTGAAAAGCTCAAATGGAGAAGATGGTTTGTGAAAAGCTTAAGATAGTGGGAGTAAAAAGGCTCAGGATGAGGAGATAGCAGATAAAAAGCTTAGGGTGAGAGGATAGCAAATGGAAGCTCGGGATGAGGTGATAGTTGAAGGGCTAGATACCAATGACAAGGGATGTACTAGGTGATGGAAAGATGGAGATAATGTTGGGAGATGCAAGGATAAATGAAAAAGGGAACAATGGAGAGAGGGATGTGGGTAGAGGAATGCAAAAAGTTAAGGATTGATGGAAAGATGGACATGACACGATCTCCAAGGAATAGAGTGCTCCCAATTATAATATGCTATTCAAGAGGATTTTTATGAGGGATGCAGTAGGATTGAATATTTGTCAACAAGAGGATGAGGGAGATAGGATGGAAGCTAGGATGTGAAAGGTTAATGAGGTGGCAGATAAGGAGGATGGTGGGTGAGGCCAATGGATGGATTGGATGGATGAAAGAATGGGTAGATAAAGGATAGGTGGATACAAACTTTGATGAAAAATGGATGTCAAAAGGATGACCAAAAGCATGTATCTAGTGGTGGAATTTACTTCTTTCAAGATCCAAAGGAGGATGCCGAGTGAAATGGATAGGATGTGGTTGGTATGGTGGGATGAGATGGGTATGATGGAAAGTACCCCCAAGTGTGTAGAGCATTTGGATGAAGGGATTACGCATGACACTTGTTTCCCAAGTTTTCATCATGGTACTTATCCAAAGCACCTGAATTACCAAGTTTTCACCAGTGGACGCTTTATTTTTCTTTATTTTTTTGACTTTTTGACTTTGGACTTAGCTAGAAAGATTTTGGCTTTCTTTATCTATTTTTGGCTCTCTTTTTTTTTTGGGGGATTTTTCACTAGCTATTGGAATGTTCAATTTTGTTGCTAGCTATTGGTACACCAGATGTGTGATTTATGCAATAGATCAGATTAGATGGGATTGATGGTAGGAGATGGAGGGATGAAAAGGCTGGAAAGGAGCATGAGATGGGGATGACATTGGCACATGTTGGGATGGGTGTGAAAAGAGCATATGGGGGATAGATGGTAGATGTGGGCTTGATGGAGGATTTATGGAAGTGTGCTTGGGGATATAGGCACCCAAGATGGAGTTAGGAGATGGGGGACACGAATCACTCGATGGGGGATTAGCAATGGTGGATGCCATTATGCATTGGGTTTCAACTTTTTTCTTTGGGATCCACATGGTTTTGGATTTTCTTTTCATAGGATTTTGCATTGTTTTGCATTCTTTGATTGGATTTTTCCTTTTTGGAGTACGTCTTTTAGAATAGACATATGATTGCCTAGGATGTGGATTTTTAGCTTTATGCATTTTGAAGTTGGAATTCACATTGCTGTGGTAAGCTTTGGGAAGATGGTTAGGAGAAGCTTTGTGAGATGGAGAGGATATGGAAGAGCATGTAGGGGGATGATGATGGATGATGTGCCCTGATATGTGCCTTTGTTGATCTTGTGTAGGAATGGAGGGAATAGGATTTTTATGATGGCTAATAGGAGGATGGAGGATGGTAGATTTTGGGACATGGGGACCCAAAATGGATTTAGTGGATGAAGAGGGGATATGGTAGGTTGTTTTGGGTTGCAAAGATGGTGGAGGGGGGATGACATAAGATTTCTTGAAGGAGTGATAGGAGGCACGGCTTGGAGATAGGCTTGGTTTGGGAATGGCATGTACCAACACTTTTAGATGGTGAACCTTTGGACACATATCCAAGACCATGAAATCCTAGATTCTTTTGTGTAGTAATAGGCTTTCTGATTCCTTGCTCTTGTGGTCCTAAACCTTGACCTTGATAATTCCATCAATTGAGCATTTGAACAAGTTGAGAAAACTTTTTGCTTGTAGAAAATGGTAGAAGTGCTTTATTAGATGTACTGCAATGGGGAGATACTATTCTTAATTCTTCTGCTGAGAGGGGGCCACCATGGATGACTGTAATTGAACCAAGAGGGTAGATTATAGATGGTGGAATATCTTGGATGGGTGGTAAGATGGAAGCATGGAGCGAAGGAGATGGTAGGATAGGATCTTGATTTAGCTGATGGGATGAAAAGATATCCTGCAATAGAGGAGCTATGGCTTGAGGTTTTGGAGATGGAGGGGATGGTGGCTGCACTATGGATGGAAGACATGGTACGATGATATCTTTGTTTATGCTTTGGGGGATGTCAACATGCTTTTGGGAAGGATCTTGATAGGATTGGATTGGAGTGGATGGTACGATAGGAGGTGAAGGGATGGATTCTTTAAAGGCAGCAGATGGATAGATGGGAGATTCAGTAGTGGAGATGGGTGAGTAGAAGATGGATGCATAAGGGTCATTACAGGAGATTTGGGAAATGCTTGGAGGTGATGTGGATAGGATTTGGAGGGATTTGACAAGTGGTGGGATTTTGATGCTTGCGAGAAGTGGAAGGATTTTAAGAAATTTTATGGATGGTATGGGGATGATAGCTATGGGAGATGGAGGTGATATTATAGATGGGGAAGCTTCAAAACTAACTACTTCACATGGTTGGATTAGATGAGATGGGTTATTGACTATTGGAGGCAGCTTTTCTTGTATTTCCTCTAGGAGATTCCTAGGAGACTTGTGTGTTAGAGGTGGAGGTGGTGGATTGATAGCAATAGCTAGTGTGATGGGGGTGGAAGATTGGAAGCTTGGTTGATTAGATGATGGAGGAGTAGCTGGGATATGAGATGGAATGACTAGATAGTTTGGAAGAATCCTTGGATTTTGGGGGATGGTTGGCAGAAGGCATCTAAGGCTCTCAAGATACCCATCATAGTCAACAAGATTTTCATCATCATTGGAATAAGATGTAGTAGGAGAAAGGACAATGTAACCAAAATCATCATGATAGGGTTGGGATTTCAAGTTTTGATGATGAGTTGGATGGGGATGGGGTCTTGCATATGGATGAACACAGAAGCTCATGGTTGGATTTGGATTAAGCATAGATTTTGGATTGGCTGATGAAAGATTTCCTAGGGAGAGTCAAAGCTACATGACAGACCTAAGGAGGAGTTGCTGGAGATTTTTGGCTTTCCTGTGGATGGAAGACTTCAAGGGTATGCTATCAAAAAGTGAGAGTTTTTCTTTCCTATGTGTAGGATAGGTGGCTTTTGGTGTCAACTTGAGGATAGAAAAATGATCCTATGGGCATGACACGAGATTGACCACTTGTGGATCCCAACCTTTAGCTTAAGGTAATGAGGGATGACAAGTGACAAGGCTAGATTACCCTAGACAAAGCTCTGTCAAAGGGATAACCTTGGGGAGATTGAGGGATTTGGATAGCAAACTCTGGCATAGTAACAACAATTCCTTAAAGGATTGGGTGATTTTGGATTGGGTTGCTAGCTGGCTGGGGGGATGATTTGGATGGACTTTGGATTTGGGATTGTTCTAAAGCAAAGAACTAGCTGGATTTGGTTGTGGTGGGGGAGCTTGGATGATTTTCTGATGAGGTAGTGACTATGCTAAGTATGCCTTGAGCTGGGAGATTTCTGCTTTTTTGAGATTGTGACCAAAGTTGGCAAACACTCATTCAAAAGCTATGAAAAAACAAGCAGACAAAATTTTGGAGCAAGCATGTCAAACACACCATCATCCTGAGAAGCTTTCTACAATGATGAAACTTGGTTTAGCTAGGGAGTCCTTGATATACGCAAGGTATGTGAGGCCAAATCCTTAGATAAAACCAAAAAGATGTCACACAGCTGAGAGGAGTGGTAACCCACTTCTCCTTTTTACTTCTCAAGGGTATAAAGTTCCTTGAGGCTAGGCCCGAATGACAAAATTTTGATCTCAAAAGAGGTGTCTTTGGATTCACCTCTCGATCTTTATACTCTGCCAAAATGTTGGAGTTGAGGTCATCCCAAGGGGTGATGAAGTCCCCAAGCAGGCCTCCTAAAAGCTATCATAAGATTTTGGATCCTAATCTTATGCACCCAAGATGGCCCGCAAAGGTGACAAGGGGAGAGAAGATTTAGATGACCTTGGGCTAAAAAGCAGAGTTCTTTCACCAACTAATTCTTAGATTGTTTGATCTATTGAAAACACAAGTGATTAAGATATAGATGTTCAATTCCAACTTGACAGCATCGTCAACATAATGGAAATTGAGAGATCGTCAACATAAGAAATGCGAGTGTTTTTGAAGTGTGTCAAAACCATGCAAATTTTATTGATTGTTAGGCATTCGAGATTGAGTGAATTCATTTTAAAACCCAAAGTTGAAGTGTGAGGTATAGCAATGATTAATTGATCCTTTGCATTCAAGATTGTATTTTTTTTTTTAAGCATGCATTTCAATAAAAATTTGATTTCAATCCATGGCATTTGAGAGTGATTTGAGCGACAATCATTCAATGAAAGATGTATTTAAACATGCAAGTTCATTCTAAGAATAACCTGCAAAAAACATGATTAGGTTTGTTGCTCCAACCTGCAATGCTACAAAAAAGTGATTTGATTAGTCACCAAAAAAAAAATCCTCAAAATCAAAGCTTAACTATGGGAAAAATATTTTTAACTTTTTTTATTCTTTTTGATATGCGTAAAAATCTTAGAATGGTCCATATCCTACTAAACCACTAAAAGTTAAAATTTGATTTATAATTTTTTTTATTTTTTTTTATTTTTTGATTTTTTTGGCAATCCCATGAGTTAGGATAGCGATCCTGCAGGTTTACGATCCCGCATGCGAGAATGTAGGGATAAGTAGTGGGATAGCATTCCCATGGGTTTAGATAGCATTCATGTAGGTAGAACAACATTCTCGCAGGTTTAGACAGTAGTCCTGCAGGTTCAGGTAACAATCCAGTGAGTATAGAAAATTGGTGAAAAGCTATAGAAAGACAGGCTGCGGGATTAAAATCACAGTGCGATTCTACCAAAAAGCGATCCCACAGGAAGATTTATTAGCATTACTTTATGGGAATTCATCAGCGGGTTTGAGAGGTCAAGGGTAGAAATTAGTTTAAAGATTTGTCTAGTTGGAAGTAGCGTTCTTGTAGGCAAATGTCAGCAATCCCGCGGTTGTAGATTCGCGTTCTCACAGAAAAAAGTTCGGCGGGGATGCAAAATTTGTTAAGGACACATGATAGAAACAATTTGGTGATGAACTACGAACTTGCAGTCATGGGTTCGTGTTCCACTCGACTAATATTCACATTCCCATGATCGCGAGATCGCGTTCCTGGGGTCGCGGGATCACAAAACAAGCCAGTTTTGAAGTCTTCAAAAATGAAAAATGATGAGATGGCCAGGAACATGATTTCCAAAAGGTAACCTATGTACCTACAACAAGATCAACAAACCTAACACAAAAACCCACAAGAAAACAAGGTTAATTTGGTTAGTTAACACAAAAAACTCAAAAATTGATTAGATTGACCCAAATTCAGGGTCCCACCGGGCGTGCCAAAATGTATCACCTAGTTTAGTAGTGTAACATGAAAACTAACTATTAAATGAAAGCTTTAACCATACTAAACATGGAAAACACTTAAGATAGGACCAAAGAAGACAAATTTGAGGAAAGTAGACCAAAGATGGTAAATTCCTCAAGTGCTTCTCATGATGACGAAGCTATGTCCTCGATTTAAGGTATGTATGCTCACAAGTATAGCTCAAGCTTAGATGGATGGATGGAGTGAATGAGGCAAGGTTTCAACAATGGAGTCATGGAGGGATTTTTCCATTATAATGGTATTTTGGTAGTTTATGAGCTCTCAAAATAGCATTATAACTTTGCATGGAAGGTGGATCATTTTAGTGAAGGGAGAGGGTTCAATTTATAGGCTAAGGGTTTGAGGGATGGAGGGGTAAGATGGAAGGATGGAAAGATGATGAGGGAGGGCTAGGATGCACTTAAAGGGGAGCACATGGATTGTGCTTGTTTAGCACCAATAGGGAGTGGGCACTTGTCACAATGAGGATGGGTGTGAGAGGATAGGATAAGGGCTTGATGAGGGTGGTTGGGTATGTAAGAGTCATGAGTGAGGATGTAAGAGCCATTTATGGATTTGTAAGAGAATTCATGGCTTGGTGGTTAGGATATTTTGAGGGGAGACTTTAGCTTGGTTTAGGAAAGTCTTAAGCTTGCTTAGGAATGTGAAAATGATTAAGGGATGGGTTAGGCTTGGGTTAGTATTAGATTAGGAATGTTGGAGATGTGCAAATGGATGGCATTCATGAGGGTGGGTGAGTTAGTGGCTAACATTAGTTAGTATGGGTGGATGGGGTGGATTAAGCTAAATGGGGGATTAGAGATAGGTTAGGGGCTATTAGATTTGAGGGCTTTATTTATCAAACAGATTTATTTAATAAATGACGATTTTGGAATTAGATAGGAGAATAGGATTAATTGATAAATAATGGGTTATTTGATTTATCAATTAGGACTATAGATGATTAATTAAAATTTTTAGCTAAGGGATGGCAAAGGATTAATTAAATAAGAATTTAATTAATGATGCCTTTAGAGATAGCTAAATAGGATTACCAAAGTGGTGTAATTGAATTTAGGTGTCTACAATTTTTAGGGAGGTAGAAAAGATGCTCAAAGTGTGAATCATTTATCCCATCTAGCATTCTACCTGGGTAGCCAATATTGTCCCAATGTGGAAGAAAAATGGAGAAATAAGGATCTGTGTGGATTTTGGCAACTTGAATCAAGCTATCCTCAAGGATAACTATGTGATTCCCATAATGGAGCATTTTCTTCAAAAAGTTCTTTGAGTAGAAATGATGTCAATGCTTGACAATTTTCTAGGTTACAACCAAATTAGTGTAACAGAGATAGATCAACACAAAACAACATCCATAAATCCCTGGGGCACATTTTCTTATAATAGAATGCCTTTCAGCCTCATCAATGCTGGCATCACATTTTAGCGAACCATGAATTCCACTTTTAAAAACCCAAGAGACAAAATCATTGTGATCTATCTTGATGACTTGACTGTGTGCTCTCAAAAGAGAAAAGATCACTTTAAATATTTACCTATTATGCTTCAGAGATGTAGGGAACATGGGATATCCTTGAATCTTAAGAAGTTAGTTTTCTTTATTGAAGAAGGGAAGTTGCTAGGACACATTGTGTCAAATAAGGGAATTTAGATAGACTCAAAGAGGGTGACAGATATCTAGCAACTAAGTCTTCTAGTGAATAGAAGTAGAGTCAATTTTTTTTTGGCTAAGTCAACTTTCTTCAATCTTTTGTGCCACATTTTTCTAAACTCACTAAAGAAATAATAAAGATGATGAGTGAGAAAAAATTATATAGGTGGAATGGGGAAGGGAAGAAAGCATTTGAGGAGGTTAAGAGATCTATTGCTCTACCTCCAACCTTGGTAACTCTCAATTTTAAAAAAGACTTCATCATTTATTGTTATGCATATGATCATACATTGTTAGGTATCCTAACACAACAAAATAGTCAAGGTATGGAATCCCCTATTGAATTCATGAGTGTAACTTTAAAAAATCATGAAATGAAGTACCCACTCATTGAAAATCAAGCCTTTGTAGTAGTAAAGGTAGTTAATAAGTTTAGGTATTACATTCTACATTCTCATTCTGTTGTTTATGTTCTTGAAACTACTGTGAAAAGTATTTTAACTCAACAAGATGTGGGACTAAATAAAAGGGCTAGTTGGGTGCTTAAACTACAAGAATATGATATTGATATTAAATTGACAAAATTTTTAAGAGGAAAGGGCTTATGCAAGAATATTTAAAAAAAAATTCCATTACAACTGAGGAGGAAGAATTGCCACAAGTTTTGTTGGTGAGTTTCACCGACTCATGGTTTTTCAAAGTAGCATATTACCTGACATATGGAAATTTTCCTAAAGGTATGATTCCCAAAGAGAGAAGAGATTTGAGATAAAAGCCATGAAATAAGTAATTTCTCAAGGCATGTTGTACAAAAGAGGGATAGATGGGACTTATTCAAGATGCATTGATGAAGCTCAGCAAAAGAAATTACTCAAGTCATTTCATGAAGAAGTATGTGGAGGTCATTTCTCCTCTTCTGTTATAGCCTATAAAATTCATAGGAATTTCTTTTATTGGCCTAGGATATTCTAATATTCTTATTTGTATGTCAAATATTGAGAAAAATGTAAATTATTTATAGGCAAGCCTCAATTTTCAATATTACCTCTTAGACCAGTGGTTATTGATGAACCTTTTAAATAATGAGGCATCAATTTCATTGGACCTATAAATTTGATATCTAATATATGGCATATGTTTATCCTAGTGACAACTAACTATTTCACTAAGTGGGTGAAGGCTATTCCGAACAAGAAAGAAAACACTAAAGTAACTTGTAACTTTCTTATGAATCATATTATGGTAAGGTTCAAAGTACCTAGAAAGATAGTCTTCGATGATGCCTCTTATTTTTCTTCTAAAGAAATCACTATGTTCTGCTATAAAAATGGAGTTACCCTATCACATGCTTTAGATTATTTCCTATAGGGTAATGGTCAAGCTGAGTCAAGTAATAAAAAATTGGTCTCCATCATGAAGAAATTAGTAAGTAGTAATGGTAGGGATTGGGATAAGAAACTATATGAAGTGCTATAGGTAGATAGGACTTCTCCTAAGAGAGTGACATGTATGTCTCTATTTGAACTGGTGCATGGATTTAATGCATAAGTCTCGTTGCCTTTAAATCTTGCTGCTACAAAGTTACAAACAACAATAGAAGATCCCTTCTTCCAATCATCCCATGAGAAAAGGATTATGTACTTGAAAAAATTGGAAAAAGAGAGGAATAAAATGGTGGATAGGATCATAGAACATCAGATGAAGGTGAAAAATATTTTTGATCAAAATGCAAGGCCAAGGAAGCTTGTGCTTGGTGATGAAGTGCTTTTATGGGATAAATGAAATCAGAAGAAAGGGAATCATGGAAAATTTGAATCGTTATGGAAAGGTACTTTCAAGGTGCTTGAACTGATTGGACCCAGTGCTATGAATTTGTCATATCTAGATGGTGAGAGCTTTCCATATACTTACAATGGTAAGGTTGTTAAGCTACTCAAGTATTGAAGTTGTACTTTCCTTTTGTACATATTTAGCCTAGGTTCCTATTTTATATTTTCATTTTTACTTTTCTTTTTCTCAATTTAGGTCTACCTTCCCTAGTTTCTGAGTTCTCTAGTTTTTAGTCAAAAATCAATCCCCAAACAAAGCCAATGTTAGTTCATGATTTTTCAAAGTTTCTATTTTTATTCTCTATTTTTGGTTTACTCTTGTTTTCAAATGTTTATGTTGAACCATCAGTTCTATCAAGAGTCAAATGTAATTTTAGGTATGATAATATTTTCATCAATCATTCACAAACCTCATCCTTTCAATTCATTCTTCCCCCAAGCTAATTGTTGACCAAGTTCAACCCCCAGTTTTCCTTTATAAACAATTTAATTAAGGAAATTGTCAGTAATTTTTTTTCTTTAATCTATCTTGAACCTCTTTTACCCCTTGTACCATTTGAATTAAGTTCAAAAGGTTCAACTGGTTCATCATTTTAAACTTTTTTTGGTCGTCATGTAATATGGCTGATGGGCCCTATCTTTTCACACCACAAAGTTTGATTATTAGAAAATGCACTACAACTAGATGCCTTTTTAGGTCTCACATGGAGATTGTGTGATGTCACTAATAACATATGGTAAATAAATTGAAGTAAGTTAATTATAAAATGTCATGCCGAGAGTTTATTTTAAAGGGTAAAGGAGAATTTTGACACATATGGAGGCAACATATAATTTACATTACTCACTTCACATTTATTGTCAGGTGCCACCTTATAACATCCCATGATTAATGCCCTAATTTGGCTATGAATAATATAAGAGTGACATTTCCCTTCTTTGAAGACATATTTTTCTTCAGTCGATTGAGTGTTGACAATAGGAGTCTAAAGAAGGAAACTTTCTTTTGTAGTAATGATAATCTCTTCTATTTAGGTAATTCTTGAACCCTTCAATCAATTTTCCTTTCACTTGTTAGCAGAAGAAATTGTGTTTGGTACTTTGAATTTCAAGTAATGGGAGGGAATTTTAAACCATGAAATCTACTCTGCACATTTTTGGGAATACCTGAAATCTACATAGTAAATATCCTATTATATAAGACACATAAATTTTAGGGGTTGATTTAGGCAGGGTAACAGAGAGATTGTGTGAAAAACTAGGACAACCCTTCTCTATTAAAGTCTTAACAACTAACTTTCTTATGGTCTCCAATTTCCCAAAAGCCTACCCATGTCTGGAGTTTATTTAGGAATGCATTTAGAGATACAATATACCTAGTGCAAATATTTTGAAGAAAGATAAAAACATACTACTAAATATCTCTAGGGAGATCGTGTCTGAGTTGTTCCATATTGAAGAATAAGAATTTGCATATTTGAATCCTATTTTATTGAGGGCTAGATTTTCAAAGAAGGCAGATGTTTATAGAAATACCATTGCAAAGAGTTGGACTATAACCCCTTATAAAGATTGCTCTAGGTTGCCCAAGATTCTCAAGAAAGGTCAGATGACTCCTCAGGTTCATGATGTCATGGTCCTTTTGCATCAAACTTTTGGTTCCCCAAATGTGTCTTCCTTTGAGGAATTAAAATATTTTTATAGTCAAATTGTTTTGAAAGGATCTCAATTTTTATACTGGGTCAAATTGTCTACCAGTTCTCTAAAGAGTCAGCTCAAAGGAGCTTTAAGTATGAAGAAAGATTTTTATATATCTTCGTACTTGATATATACACTAGCTAGTATGAAATATTTGTGGTACTTACCTCATGAGCCCTAGGCAAAAAACATCACAATATATAACTATTACCCTATGTTGCATGGAGATAAAGTTCTGGAAAGTTTCAGGAAAGTTCATCACACTTTTTCAGGGAAGTTGTGCTTCAAAATGGAAAGTCCTCATGGTAGGTTTTCTTCTAAATCTTTGAAATTTTTTCAAACCTTTAGTAGCATTTATATCCAATTTCCCAAGTTTTCCTACATGAGGGTGGGTCGTTTTGATGAAGAACCTTTGAAACTTGCTATGTTTTCCCTTGATTGTTTCATATTGGCTAAAGTATCTTGACAAATTGTCTTAGTCATAAATAATTTTTCAATAGATGAAGCCTCTGATAACATTTTCTTGCTCAAGCAAGGTAAGTTAACCTATAAGAGTATGGAGGAAACTAGGTGCATAATTTCATATTTAATCAATTTTCATTTTGGCTCCTATCATGATCGGCAAGAATTTGATGGAAAAGGGATAGCTCATAGCCTATTTAATTCTCATGTAAAGTTTTTACATAATCCTAATGTTGAAGACTATTGGGAAGATTGCGCAGATGAGATAGAAGTTTGGAGGAGAGAATATAGCAAGTTTACCATTTTCTAGATTAGATTTTTCTATTTAAATTTGGATATTAATATCTCTTGTATAAAAGAAGATAAAGAAAATTTAATAGGCACTCAAATAACAGAATCTTTAATTTCTAGCAAAGAAATTATTAATTGAGAATTTGAAAAAGAACATAACCTCCTTGAGAGAACAAAGACAATGTTCTTGGTTAATAATGAAAAAGGCACAGCATCCTAAGCAATCAATTGATTCCTATTTTGATGTTCATTTGAAACTTGCATGTAATAGGAGGTTTGCAAGAATTAAGAAGGTGCAGAGCAGTAATCCTCCTCTAGTGAAAAATGCTCATTCTAAGAGAAGAAGTAATATGGCAATGCCTATTGGGTCAAGCGAAGCCGTTCAGGTTGATAGAGAGCCTGATAGAGATTCTGGCGGCATCCTAATTGATAACCTTTAGTAGGTTTAGATGACATTAGGAACTTTTGCATAGAGGATGGAGAGCTTGAACACTTTGGTTAAATACAAGGAACTTCAAAAGGCTTTGGATTCCACACCCAGTTAGATAGTGGCCTCGGTTAATAAGAAAATGAGTTTGGTCCTTGTGTGCATCCTCGTTGATGACAACATGAGTAAATACACCGTCAGAGCCCCTAAATCTAAAAGGACTAAAAGTTCATCTAGGATAGTGTTTGACCAAGACACAGTAACAACGTTGTTGTGGTGGCAACTTATAACCCAAAAGATGATATTGGTACTTTAGACTTGAGTAACTTTGAGATTACTCATACCAATTTGGGGGTGATCAAAAAAGAAACAAAGGAGCATTGGGTGGAATCATCCACAGAACAAATTATCCTGCAATAAAAAAAAGGATGGTGTTGAGAAGAAGAAATTGAAGGCATAAATTTACATGATGGCAGAATATATTAGATCCTTAAAAGGGAAAAGCATTGCTAATAATGGTTAATCTTAGTTCATATTTGATCCTAGTGCACATAAAAAGCAACAACTTATGGGCGATTTGAAGAAGGGGAAAGCCATTATTTCTGTCATCCACAATTAGATTGATTGTGTGATAAACTTGCCTTCTAAGCTGTATGAGAACTATATAAGGTATTTACTCTTGCTAAAGTTTTAATAGGTGAGGCTCATATTTAGATGATAGTATGGAAAGTGGAATCTGAAAGATTGTCTGCTATGGTTACATAGATAGCATATGTAGAGGAGTATAGTCCTAATAAATTCCTAGAGGAAAACCCATTACAGATGGTTGATGCATGGCTAATTTATATATTGTGGAAGAACATAGCTTGGCAAGTCTCTAATTATGGTTTTGTTATTTCTCATGTTCAATCTTTTGAGAAAGAATTTAAAACAATTCCAAATGGTGTGAATAAAGACCTGTAGATTGTCAATTCAGTCTCCTTGGCACCTTTCAAAGAAGGAGGTCTAGATATAGAAACACTGGTTAAGAAATATGGAGAACCATTATATGAAATAAAAAATGAAGCTAACTTGACTATGAAAAACCTCACCAAGCTTGCTAAAGTTGAAACTATGATTAATATATGTAACCAGAAGCTGCCAAAATACCTAGATAGTGTCACCAAAATGAAACAAGATAGGGACATGTGGAAGAATCACCTGCAAAGCATAAAGAGACAAAACAAGAATGCCATGGAAAAATTCATTGGTGCATATAGAGTCTAGAAATTGGCATGCAGACCTCCTACTCAAGATAACAATGAGGAAGAAGAAGAGCCACTAAAGAAACATGATGATGATTCTCTATAGAGAATCTTTACTTTATGCTATTTATATTTTTAAGTTTTAAATCAGTTACTTCAAGGGTTTGTGTACCCATTAAAGACTTGGTTTTCTTATGGTTTTCTTAACTATTTTTAAATTGTTTGAGAATCATGCTTTGATGGAGATTCCTTGACATCTCTTTATTTAAACTAAAAACTTAGTAGTATTGGGGGGTTGGTAGTTTTTGAAGGATATCATACTATGAACTCTAATCTAAGTTTTAATAGCTATGCTATTGTTTTAAGTTTTCCAACATTGTACTTGAACAAGATTGTTCTTTTTGAAATGGGAAAGATCTTATTATTCAAAGATTATATGCTTTGGATTGTTCACTATTGATTTTGTTTGAATCAATACTGAACTATTGAAATCTCTTTATGATGTTAGATGATACATGGCATATATGCTAAATAATTTTTCTATTTTCTAAGAAGTGATTGATAGAGAAACTGTCCTCTCTCCTTTTTATTATTTCTTATTTATTTGATTGTTGCTTATTTAATTATCCCTCTATCCAAGAATATATGGGAAGCCTTACTACTTTCTGGTTAAAAATAATTCTCATTTAGATGGATGTTTTGATTAAATATATAATTATGGAGCTTAATGTTACCAAAATTTAGAGAGGAATCAAAGGAGTTAAGATTCCTCAACTATTGGAAAATTGTATTTGTCTCACAAATGTGGGCATAGAACTTCTTAATTATTTCATTTTATCAAAAGAAAAATTTGTATACCAAGAGATTCGTGAAGAGGAATTATGATTGAGTTTATCACAAGCCCTAATAAGTCATGTATGAAGTAGTAATATTTTATTACTAGTATTGAAATATTGTTTTTATATGAAATATTAGAAATGAATGTTGAAATGAAGGCTATGATTAGCAACAACAAAACATCTAGACCAACATATATCTACATGCACGCACATGTATGTATGTATGTTAGGATTGGTGAGATAGAAATAAAAGTTAGATGCAAATACAACCAATATCAAAAAATAATAAATCACACAAAAGAGAATACAAGACACATAGATTTAATGTGGTTCACCCAATCCTTAGGTTATTTCTACCAAACAACGAGTCTAATATTCTTATTTTCTAGTGATTGCAACCTGATTATAATCCATAATCCCTTTCAAGAAGCTACAATCTCAGCTTACATCATAAAATCTCTAACCCCAAAATATTTTATACAAGATTTTTCCAATTAAAAAATTAGGGCTACATTAAGTTGACCAATAGAAAAACATAACTCATGGTGCCTTTTACAATATTATATTCATTTTTGGCTTTGGGGTGCTACCCCTCAACCTTGTCTTGTATTGCAATGGGGAACACACCTTGGGTTTCTAACCCCAAGACCCTACAAGGGGCACTACTCCTTAACTTCACCTAGGGCATTTCCTTAGCAACTTGCAAAAGGTGTTGCTCCTTGACCCCTAGATTTTGGGTGCACTGCTAAAAAAATCTTGCAGTAAAATCTTGGGGGGGGGGGGAGGGGGACCACACCAAATGAAGTGGGAAAAAATAAACTTCCAAGTCTAATTAGGCTCTGCATCTGAATTATATATGTATGTATGTATGTACATATATATGTGTGTGTGTGTGTGTGTGTGTGTGTGTGTGGTTGTGTGTGTGTACACACACACACACACACACACACACACATGTATACACTATGTTGGCACGGTGCCCCCCACCTTGCCCCAATACATATAAATATACATATGCATATGTATACATATACATATGTATATGTATACACACAAATATACACACACACATACATACATACATAAATACATATACACACACACATATATACATACATATTGTTGGGATTAAAGATAGAGTAATTGAGAGGGGGGTGAATCAGTTACTAACAAAAATTAATCCATAGATCCCTTAGATGTCTTAAAGATCTAGTTACTGTTGATGCTCGACAAACAAATGTTGTAACATGGTAAATTAAATTATTACTTATCTTCAAGCATTCATACATGTAACTGAAAAAAAAGTGAATACAAAAGACACTAGATTTAATGTGGAAACCCAATATGGAAAAAACCACCAAGTAACTAGTCACCAATTTTTCACTCTTTTGAAATGAGCCCTATTAGGAGCCAACCCTGTTAAAGGTTACAATACACACTATTAGGTGTGACCTTGTTAGAGGATTTAATCACCCTGTTAGGAGTGGCCTTGCTAGAGGTTTTTAGAACAATTCAACTGAACTGTCACCTTGTTAGAGGATTTACAAAATGGCTATTAAACCAACTCTGTTAAGAGATTTGAAATCACTGCTACAATGGTTAGAAAGCAACAATGAATTACCCTGAACAAGATGCAATTGAACTTGCTAATTATAGGTCTCTATTTTGCTTCATTAGATCCATCTTGATCAAATATGGCTCTGCTACTCCTCAATGGTCTCTGATCATCCTTCAAGTTTGCTTCCACAATAATCAGTCCTCATATCTCATTAATTCCACACTTTCATCTTCCACACTGTTAGAATTCATAACTTGACCTCTTACTTATACCATTCAGATTGTTAGGTCAACTCATTCACATGTTACATTTACCAATAAACCATACATCAATTGGCTATAGATATTACTCTGAACAAATAAATGTTATTTCATAAAACAATGAAATCCTTTACTAGCCAACCCTGCTCGGTAAATACTACTTCCAAAAATTTCCTGAGTTAACCTTCTTGACTTGGTTAACATTGCAATATCCTTAAAGTCCTTTGGCTGTCGAGTTTACTCGGTAAGAACTGAATCCCTTAGTAAGAACTGCTTCTCCAAATTACCTTTGATGACCGAGTGAGCTTGGTAAGAACTGCTTCTTCCAAATTACCTTTGATGACTAAGTGAGCTTGGTAAGAATTGCTTCTTCCAAATTACCTTTGATGATCGAGCGAGCTCAGTAAGAATTGCTTCTTCTAAATTACCTTTGATGACCGAGTGATCTCGGTAAGAACTACTTCTTTTCTTTGCTAACCTTGTGAGCTCGGTAGACTCTGTCCTTTGTCTAGCTAACTTTCTGATCTCAGTAGACACTATCCTTTGTATAGCTGACCTTCTGAGCTCAGTAGACACTATCCTTTGTCTAGCTGACCTTCTGAGCTCGGTAGAAACTATACTTTGTCTAGCTGACTTTCTGAGCTCGGTAGACACTATCTGATGACTGATATGATATTTGTGTGACATCAAAGACAACATATAATTGAACAATTGTATCCAACAACATATATGTATGTATATATTTCTATCTATAAATACATATATATCTAAGCGTATATATTTATATATCTATGTATATATATTTATATATATAGATAGATACATATATGTTGATATATACATATAGATTTATGTACATATGTATGTACATACACGTATATATGTCTATCTATAAATACATATATATCTATGTTTATATGCATATATATATCTATGTATATATCTATATAGATATAGATATATGTATGGATGTATGTGTGTATGTATGTACATACATGTATACATATATGTTTATCTATCTATATATATGTGTGTGTGTGTGTGTGTGTGTGTGTATCTATGTGTATATCTATATATATGTATATGTAACTATGTGTGTGTATACACACACACACATCCACGTGCACACATAGACACATAGACACACAAAATTTTCCTTCATCAATTAGACATGGTTCGATGATTCATTTTAATTTCTTTTATTGTTATGCATTCTTAGCCTACTTTTGCGATGGTTCTTATTGATTTTTTAATGCTTCTAACAAAATTAACAAGTTTTCTTAACCATAATATGGATGCCTTTTTTTAGTGTTTAAAAGTGAATTTCTATATAGATGCATTTTAATATTGTTATAGTCATTGGTTGCTCAATGTAAATTCTCTAAGCCCTAGTTACATGCATATTTTTTCCTATGACATGTTTTCAATTTTTCATGGAAGCATTGGAAGTGTTAAAGACTTTCACATGTACATGATTACATGACAATCATGTTATTTTTCATTCTTTCTTTTAATTTTTTTTAATGTTATGCTCTTATGTTAATTATCAAAAATAGGATGGAAATAGAGAGAGAGAAGCAGAATAGGAGGAAAATGACTAGATACATGTAAAGACCCATTCAAGGCACTTGACATGACCCCAAACTGCTTAATCAAAGGGAAATATGCTTTTAACATGAAAGTGCTTCCATTTTAAGATGAAACATTAAGCCCCCACTTTAACAAGATTATGGAATTCATGCAAACTCTTGGTAAAGTAGATCATAATGAAAAGATAATGTTATTAAAATTAGAGGGACAAAGAAATCCTCAAGCCCCCAAAGACTCAAGTATTCATCAACTCTTATATCACAATAAGAGAGACATCACTAGAAAAAAGAGAAAAGAAAAAAGAGTGTCATTATCTCGACCAATGAAAAATTAAGTCCCATTGTGAACCACACAAGGAAACTGTAGAATTGGAAAGATGGAATTGAACTACCTAGAGAATGTGGCTACTCACTAGTCAACCCATCAAGGATTCACCCTTAAGAATATTATATTCAATAAGAGTGAAACCAAAAAGCAAAAGAGATCGAATCTTAAGGAAACATTTGACCTTAAGGGATCAACAATATTTGAAATTGGAGGGATCAAGAGATCCTAAAATATAAATCCATGCTTTAAGGATTAGTTACTAATCTGAAAAGGGAGAAAAGTTATGTTGAAAAATAATATATATATATTGAAAAGTTTGTGTGTGTGCAATAAGTGAGTAGAGCATATGCCCCCATGTTAAAGTTGTTGCTAACACTTTAATAAGAGTGATGGCTTTAATAGAAACATAAAAAAATCTATTGATTACGTTTCCACTATGAGATGTCCCCAAATAAAGACAACTCAAGGGAAATAGTACATAAACATATAGGGAACACAAAAGGATGTACCTACTGTGGGGTCAGTATGATCATAAGATTATATATATATATATATATATACAATGTTATTGCAAATGAATTGACATCATTCCCTAAATAAAGTAGAACTACAATCACAAAGGAGGAAAGATCACATAAGAGATAAAAAGAAGAATCTTTTTAGACCATGACCTAGAAACCAAAAAGAATCAGTGCTACCAAGTCACAGATCCAAGAAGATTATACAAGGAAACATGGATGAATAATAGCACAAGTACAAAATATGGAAGAATAGAGATACATATAGAGGAATAATACAACAAGTTTGATTCTTTTATCACCTTGTGTCAATGAAGCAACAAAGATTGTATAAAAGAATCTAACAACATTTAGCAAACATATCACAAGAGAAATATAGTACAATAGACAAACACACAACAAAGACTACCATGAAAGACAAGAGTAATCAAGCATGCCACCTACTCTCCACATCTCATTTTTTATCATTTAGGGAAGGTGGGTAACTCACAAGAGGGACAATATCCAATACTATAGGAGTGATAGCCAGTTCCAAACAAGGATCCTCTTGAGAATCACAGTGTTTAATACTAGGTGTAAGTGTTAATTGTGAGGAAAGTATATTAGTTAAATCAATGTCAATATCAATAGTTTCATATTTATCATTAACATCATTAGTATCATCAAGAGTATCTTCATCATCTAGATTAATCAAAATAGGATCTAAGATATGAACAGAATCACCAGAATTGTTCAACTAAACATCATTATTAGTAACAAATTCTTTCTAACCGAAAATGCATAGTTGCATCCAAAGAAGATAAAGTTTTTTGAATAACATAGTTACAATCTTTAGCTTGAGCATGATGCTTCTCATGACATCTGTAAGAAGATCGATTACATTTTTCCTTACTTGAAATTTGTTGAGAACTAGGATGAACAATTACTTAATCCTTCATAGGTTCTATAGAAGGATTAACAGGATTAACAAGAGAGTAACAAGAAACAAGAGGAGATTTATTAATAGATATAAAAACCATAAATAAAGGGGGTATGGAAGGTGTAGGAAAAAGATCATAGTTAAGATCCCTATGGGTCAAACTTAAGTCAAGAATCTTATGATGCTTATAGACTTGATATGAATAGAAAAGATGATTAGGTTGAGCAATACATGAATTAAGTAATGACGGCCAAAAGAAGTCAATGGTAGTAGCATCCCTAGGCCTAGAAGTATGGTATAAGATATGATTAACCATTTTTACTTCATCATCATAAAAAAACTTAAGACATTTATGAATAGGTGAAGGAATGAAATGCATGACATTTAACCATGGTAAACCAAGCTTATTTGAAATTGATCATAAGTAGGAATAATAACAAAGCTGGTGTTCACAATCTTTCCACAAAATTCAATCGGTAAATCAATAGAACCAAATGATGGATGAATAAAACCATTACAAGTTTAAATCCATACATCTAATTTATCATAAAAATCACATTGCAAACTTTTCATAAAAATATATTCTTCTATAATAACATTGACTAAGGTGATATGATCAACAAGACAACCATGAGTAGGTATCTTAGCAATCTTAGCATAAATGTAAAGGGAACCGTCAAGAGCTTTAATAGTCTCAGAATCATCAAAGGTAATCTAAAGTTCTTGAGGTCATTTTTTCTTAGGTTGTTGTCAAGGTTTAGGTTGAGGCTTAGTTTTTAGCTAAGGTGGAGCTGAAACTTGAGATTGAAGTGGAGGTTGAGATTGAGGTGGAGATATAGATGGAACCACATGCTCCACTTGATTAAGAACATGATTAAGATCATCCATCTTTGAATCATACACAATATCCATAGAAGATGATTGAGCAATAGTATTAGTATCATGTGTAGGTAAAGGATTCATATAGATTTGCAAATTTTGATTAGGAGGAGAAACATATTTATTCCCACTACCATTAAAATTATCAATAGATAAAGAATTAGAATCGATTAAATCCCGAACCTTATGCTTTAAAGAAAAAAATTTCTTAGTATCATGACCATTCTAGCGATCATATTGGCAAAAAGCTTTTCGATCAAAAGATCTAGCCACCATTGTAGTTGGTAAGAGAGGACAAATAAGAGGAATACTAAAAATATTAATAGTTAACAAGCTATTCATAATAGAATGTAAAGATTCAAAGAGAGGATTAAACATATGATTCAATCAAAAAGTAGTGGATGCAGAAGTGGCATTGTTGTTAGAGTAATTATTTGTTCACATTTATTAATTAAATCACTTTGATTTAATTAATTAAGTTGCCTATTACTCTATTTTTCTTAAGCTATCTTGTAGGTGCATATAATTAATATTTTATTAATTATATTGTGCAACCTAGCTTTTTTAGGCTTTAGGGTTTTCGTTCACCTTTAAGGTTGAACTCTTGTAATTCTTTTTTCAAGCATTCATTCAATCAATCTGGGAATATAGTTTCTCTCATCTTGTTGAGTTTTTCCAGGCTCTGCTTTTTTCTCTATTTTCTAGTTTCTCTTCAATAGGTTATTTTCATGTAGGTGATCTTGGCAATCTGTGAAGTTTATTTTCACAACTTGTACATGGTATCAGAGCCAAGACAGAAAACAAAGTCAAAAGTAGACTTTCGATCATCGATATCACCGACCCAATTTGAATCAGTGTAGCCAACAATGTGAGGAGTCCCTATTGTGTAATGAATGCCATACATCAAGGTGCCCTAAATGTATCTCAAAATATGCTTGGCCTTAGCCAGGTAGCCACCATTGTGCCACCGCGGGGCCACCGCGATACCACCAGGAGCCGCCGCCACCAGCCGCGCAACCGTAGAACCACCACGGCCCGGCCATTGCCGATAGGCCACCAACCCACTACCCCTACTAGTGGTGCCACCTGAGTCTTTCGCCACTCCGACCACCATTGCCAGTAGCCGGCGCCCTCCTGCGGCTCCACCATATTAGCTTAGCTAGCATGGAGTTTGTGGCAATTGGTGTGATTTTTGGGAGACACATGGCATGGGTGCCACGTTGGCATTTTCCACATGGCCCTTGCCACATTAGTAGGTACAGTCAACACGGCCATGTGGTCTTCTTTTTTGCTGCAATGGTCTCATGGCCATCAATTTTTTTTCCATGAAATGTTGACATCAGCATGATGTTAGCACTACAACAGCACACTTCCTTGGACTCTCCTTCTAGGTCTTTTTTGACCTACTCACAATTTTTTGGCCACATCTTGAGCATACGGAGATCTTTTTTCGATTCGAAAGAAGTGCAAAAAAGTTGGTTCTGAGACAGAGACAATGGTGTAGGATATTTTTGGTTTTGATGCAATTTAGTTTCCTATTTTTGTAGTTGAAGTCCAAAGTTCCATTTTTGACTCCGGCGAGCGTTTCTTGTACATCTCATCTCTATTTTTTGAAAATGTGATACTTTTGGAAAGCTGGTTCTATCTACTTTTTAGAAATGATGTAATTTCTGCCAAATTCTACCCCATGCTCTTTCTATCATGTTTTTGGCATTTTTTCTCTATGATGGATATCTTGGGTATTTCAAGTCCAAGGATCATTTTCTTGGAATGAGATCTCTTCTTTTGGGCTGTATTATCTTTTGTAACAACTTTTTCCCTATTTTGATCACTGTTGATATTCATTGTAAGCATCTTTATGCAAATGCACTGAGATAAAGTGCCACTCTTGCATTTCGGGATCCTTTTCATCATTGTGGTTTGTTGTACTCACATTATTTTATAAAGTGCCATGGGGGGGATAGTTGTTTTTCGATTTTGTGTCCTCTTCCTCTTTTTGCCTCATGCAGTGTCAGTGAGACATGCCTTTATAGGTGTCTATACCTCACTCTCGATGTGTTTGGTTCCTGTGTTGTAGGAGATTTTTGGCTCATCTTTTCAATTGCCTGTCACCTCACCCCATTTGCATTAAGGAGGGGTTATATTGTTGGTTCTAATTCTTCCTTGGTTCAATGGTTCGTTGGAGTGAGCTATGTATTCAATATTTGATCTTATATACTAGGCGATTGCAGTGGCTGGCTACCTATGCATTTCGATGAGATGGATCACCTACCATATAGACACTCTCAGTTCATGTCTTCTATTTCTGTGGAGGATCTTTAGATCAAGAATTTCTTTTTGATAGAGTTTGCAGCTTCTTCTGCTTCAGTGGTTTTCTTCATGATCTTCTCTTTGTTCCTATCTTCTAGAACATTCTTTGCTATTTCTTTCTGGAGACGGGTTTTTCCCATTGGGTTTTCCCCTTTGTCTCCAGTTCATAGAGATTTCCTTGTATTGGGTACCTAATCAAGCCTTGTTGCTAGGACCCATTTTATCTACTTACATAGATTTGTTAGGTTAGTTTCCTCCTAAGCTTCGCTTAAGGGGGGGTGTTAGAGTAATTATTTGTTTACACATATTAATTAAATCACTTTGATTTAATTAATTAAGTTGCCTATTACTCTAGTTTTCTTAAGCTATCTTGTAAGTGCATATAATTAATATTTTATTAATTATATTGTGCAACCTAGCTTTTTTTGGCTTTAGGGCTTTCGTTCACCTTTAAGGTTGAACTCTTGTAATTATTTTTTCAAGCATTCATTCAATCAATCTGGTAATACAGTTTCTCTCATCTTTTTGAGTTTTTCCAAGCTTCACTTTTTCCTCCATTTTTTGGTTTCTCTTCAACAGGTTATTTGCATGCAGATGATCTTGGTAATCTGTGAAGTTTGTTTTCACAACTTCTACAATTGTGAGATGCAACAACAACTTGATCAGCAACTACATTTTCTTGTTTATTTATCTTGAAATAGTTATTAAATTTTTGAACTTCATTTGGATTAGGACTAGCATCTCTTTTATCAATAGGAACAGGAGCCATTGGAATGGTGCTCTCAAATTGGCTCACTTGTAATTGATAATGATGAAGCACTGCACAAAGTTGTTGAAAAGAAGTAAATTCAGTAAGCAAAACCTTATCTCTAATATCCTTTAACAAATTTGAAATAAACGTACATTGAATATCAATATTAGGAATAGGATAAGAAATTTAAACATGCAAATGCTTAAATCTACTAACAAATTTAGTCAATTTTTCTTAGAATTGTATTTGCAATGCATCAAATCAGTCGAAGACACTTGTGGGCCAATTTGGTTTGAAATTGTTGAATGAAAGAATTAGCAAGTTGAGGAAGTGAATGAATAGAATAAGGAGTCAAAGAACAAAACCATTGTAAAGCTTTGTCATGAAAAGTTTGAGAAAGTAACATCCCTAAAATCCTATGATCATAAGCATAATCACTAAAAAGGATTTGAAATATTTTAACATGATGAATAGGGTCTCCCTTACCATTATAATTCTCAAGATGAGGCATATCAACTTGTTGAGGAATGAGAGTATGAATATTTTCCTAAGACAAAGGAATTCCCATGTCACAATTAGGGATACTAAACTTTTTTGAGTCAAGGATGCAAGTTGTTGTTGTTAAGATGACACAGTTTCAGCCAAAATGATAACTATTGAATCATGAGAAGAAATAGGAGAACTAGAAACATTAGAAACACTAGGTGAAGTGTATGAAGCTACATCAATAGTAGACACAAGTGGAGGAACATTAGGAACTACAATTGGCATAAGAGTTAAATAAGTAAAAGGAATAGTATAATAAGAAAGTTGTGATAAAGGAAGGGAACCAGGAGGAACACTCATAGGGATAGAGGGAACTACCATAGTCACCAAAGCAGTATATGTAGGAACACTAGGGAAAGGAACATAAGAAGCTCCTACACTAGTGATAGGTGAAGTCAACCCTAAATCTTGAGCTTCTTGAGCTAAAGGTTTAACATTGGAATGCACAAGGTGAGTATTACCACGCAAGGGATTAACACCTTGGTCACTATCATGAAGAACTTTCTTAAGAGCCTTAATAGCTAGGATAAAATATTGATTATGGTTTTCTTGAAGAAGCCAATTACCCATTTTATCAAGTTCATTTTAAAGTTTTTGGACTTGTTTAGGAGGAACTCTTAAAGCATCATCCTCATAATGAGATGAGCGAGAAGAGCTTTGCTCCATAAGAGGATTAGAATCGAGAAAAATAGAAGACTTAGGCTCAAAGGCACCCATAAGTCTATAACTACATCTAACCCTAAGATTAGAAGTAGAACTAGAAGTAATAAAGATCATACACCAATGCAAAGCAAATAAACTAAACTAAGAAAACATAAAACAATAATATTTTTGTATTTTGAAAGAGATCTTGCAATTTTTTTTAAAATTTAAAATGCAAGAGCATAAACTAAATTTAATCTTAGTGAAATAAAAGACCTAATGAAATGAAAGGAAATATAACACCACAAAGCACAATAGGGTATCTAATTCCATAAAAGAAAAGAGGGTAAGTGTGTCGGGTTCACCAAAATGAATAGTGAAGTTGAACACACAAGATATTATGAAAGGAAATATAACACCAAAAAACACAATAGGGAATCTAATTCTACAAAAGAAAATAGGGTAAGTGTGTCGGGTTCACCAAAATGAATAGAAAGAAAATAAGTTTTTCTTTCTTAAGCCTATTTTCAATGTGATTATCCAAATTGATTAAGCAAAATAAAGTGTTCACTGCAGAAATGGATCAAGTGATGGAAACTAGGGAGAAAGGAGGTCATATAATTTTTCTATTATGGAGAGAGTATGTGCTTAAATCTTAAAATAGATAAAAGAAAAATACCAACCTTGAATTTGGAAAATGTTGATTTTTGATATTTGTGTACAGTTTCAAGGAATTCTGCAACCTGTTCCACACTAGAAATGTTGAGACAAAGAAAACATAAAAATATTTTGTCTTTTTCAAGGGAGGTCAACCTTGACACTATTGGCGGGGCACAATCTTACCCCAAGGCACAATTTTACCCTAAAAAGTTGACCTTGACTTGCACTACTTTGATGAAATCTCTATTCATAGATCTCCCAAGTTTGATGAAAAGGGTATCCAATCATATTCTTCAATTCACTATTCCACTTCTATATCTACAAGAAAAATGGTTTTTTTGTTGGATGGGGGGTTTGCCTCAGTGAAACCCCAATTTGGAATCAACCTTGAAATATTATTGAAACAATATATGCATAAACAAAGTAAATAGGACTATTCACATTGCTTATGTGGAAATCCTTTTGGAGGATTCAAATCCTTGAATCCATAAGTGTGAATGCTCCGAATGTATGTAGGATGTCTCAAATCAATGACATTAGATCTTCAACACCAATTTTGAATGTATCTTTACATAGAAGAAGGCTTGGATGAATATGGATAGAGACATATTAAACAAGAGGGCTCCATAGAGATTGAATCCTTCAATGACTAGCAATGGACTTTCTTGATGAATTTGATGCTTGAACACTTGAAGAATTGAATGCTAGTAATTCTACACTTCATAGAATAATGAAAACACTTTATAAAGGGTAGCTTCTAGTTCATAGAAAAGTAGATAATAACTTCACTCATAGATACTAGATGTTAAAATGAGGGAAGAAGGCTTCCTTATATAGGGGTCTAGGGCACAAACTTCTAGAGAAGATCAACATAGGAGCATTAAATCCCATTTAACCTTAACCCTTAGGAATGGACCTAGATTAAATGTAAGTTAAGAGTCTACCATTCTGAAACTTGAAACAACCAACTCAAAAGCGGGAAAAGAAATTTTCTAAAGCCTAAGATCCTGAAACTCTTGAAAATTGAAATTGGGACCTGAGGTCAGGGACAAGGTTGAGCCTACCCTAGGTTAGGGTTGAGGTTGTCCATGACCTAGGTTAGGGTCTATTGGAATTACAAGTGGGAAGAGATTAAACTTCTGAGGTGGGGAGGGGGGGGTCAATTAGGAGTTTAAACTTGAACCCATAAAACTTTCACCATTCATACATCACATGCATTGATAAACTAAAATAACATGTAAAGTATGTGCTTCAATCATGTAAACATGTAATCAAACACACACATAACACCAGAAATGATTACCTAGTGACCCTCCAAGTGAGAAGGTAAAATTGGGGTGGGGATGACACCCACACATCTTCACTATTGCAGTAATAAACTGTCCCCAATGAAGGTTACAATGGTTTGACCATTGATCATGGTTTTCCCTATAAAAGGCCTACCCTATTAAAGGCTTACAAAGACTGTTAAGCCCACCTTGTTAGAGGATTTCAAAACCTTGTTAGAAGTGTGCTTGGTTAGAGGAATTTAACTCACAATTAAGTAAGCACCTTGTTAAAGGATTTAATACAACCTATTAGGACTACTCTATCAAGATATTTAACTGAAATATCCTATTAAAATGTCTCAGCATAGATCCTATGGTTGGCACTTGCTTGCCTGATAAAAAATCACCTTTGCACAATGTCCAATTGATCCTTCTTGATTTGATGTATCAACGTTCTTCTCTAACTCATTCTATAACTCATTCTTCTCTCTAACTCATTCTATAATTCACTCTTGCTTGTAACTCACCTTGAATGCTCTAAAAACTACCTTGTTCACTCTTCCAATTTGATCATTCACCCTTCATTCACTATAAATATTTTAGGGCTTCATCCTTTTTAAGAAGACTCTAGTGGCTTAGGGTTAGGTTTTAATCTACAGCTAAGATTCATCCATTTTTCTGCTTAAGCCATCCCATTTTCTAATTGACTACATGTAATTGTATAGGGAATCCAGATATAGATTCATCCTTATCTCCAAAATATCATAATCTATCCTTAAGTCAGCTTAAAAATGGTTTACATAGTTGTTTGTGCCATTACAAACAAATATCTCCAAACTGTGTTACTCGACATATGAAGTCTCTGATGCTTGGCATACATTGTATTTCTACTTCTGACTCAACATCTGGATTACTCAAAATCCACTGTTTACTCGACACTTGAATCACTCGGCATGGTCTATCTTCTTAGCACTAGAGTGACTCGACACATGAGTGACTTGGAACTCCCTGTAACTTTGCATGGTCTAATATTTACATGTTGTGCTTAGCATGTATTACTAATTCGACATGAACTAAGTAAATGGCTTAAGTGTGTTGACACTCACTTGTCAAAACCAATTTGAGATCAACAATTTCCCCCTTTGACATGAGTGTCAAAAACACTTAAATATGCATAATCAATCTTAGTCTTCTCAAGCATAACATATCCATGACTTGGCTTATATACAAAACTTCAAAAATTTAAAATTTTGCAATAACCTATATACCACAAAATTGATACCTCCCTCTGAGTTAATGTGTACATTTTGTATCCAAAATTTGTGCCCCTCTCTGACTTCAATGCGTTGTATCTGATACTCTTTCATTTGATATGCTCTGTCATAGCTGATTTTGTATCTATTTACTACTTTTCTCAAAAATATCTCAAAAATGTATATCACCCCAATGATATAACTTTATTACTAGGTTCCCCCTTTGTTTTTGTCTTCCTTTCTTTTATTTTCTACTCCCCCTTTGTTCATACTCCCCCATTGTATATTTTTCTTTTTCTTTATCTCCCTTTCTATATTTTTTCCCCTTTTCTTTATCTCTCCCCCTTTTTGACACTTATGTCAAATGGGCTATACACGTATAGTGTTCTCATCCAAAAAGGATTTATGGACTTCCATTATGATTTTGAAAGCTACATCTTAGTTGTCACATGCAACATGCAATGACTTGATTTGGATAGCAAGCTCGACAACAAGGTGCACTAGGCAATCTAAGGTAGAAAGATTGGGGTCTTTCTTTAGTAGAGTCTCAGCATAACCTAGTTCCTTGTGTAGTATGTCCATGTGTGGGATAAGGGATGCTTATATACATGTCAATTTTTCTCTTATGCTTGACTCTTCTATTGTTAACACAATTAATTGAATTTGTGTCTGAAGTAATGTCTAAAAATGCTTCTCACTTTGAGCAAGGTTTTTAGGTAACCTTGTACCTAATATGTTGAGATTTCTCTCCAGGTTTAGAATATGATCTTTGGTTTCTTGGGTGAAGATTGTAGGGTCATACAATTTGGTGTACAATGAGAATATATTCTCAAGTACTTTCTTCACATCCCCAACCTTTGTAGCCAATGCAACTTGAGTGAGTGTTATATTACCAAATATCTTTTCATTTACCTTACTATTGAATTTCTTTTCTGACCATTCTAAGAGTTTTTCATTAGTATCAATGTCTTCATTATTGACCTTTTCCACAACATCTGAGAGTTGTTCTAGTAGTGGTTTGGTCTCTTCAAGAGTTGGTAGATTAAATGCATCTAGAAGATTTCTTTAATGTCTTGAAATGCTTGCTTCTACTTGTGTTCTATCCTAAGCATTTCTTGATGCCTTTTCTTCTCTAAGGCTTGTTGAAAAATGCCTATTTGGTCTAATGTCATTGTATCATAATCAAACTTGGGTATAACTATTCCTTCATCAAGAGTGATATCTCCATAGTGAACTACCTTTTCAACTTTTGAAGAACTAGAGCTTGGCATTGAGATTTGCAATGGTATTGCTTCTATGCTCGACTTTTGAAGAACTCATGTAGGAGGAGTGCCAGATGTTAGTAGAGTTACCAATGCTTGGATAGCTTCCTGCTCCTCTACCTTAGGTGTTTGCTCATGTTCTTCAAGCTTGCCCTAATCTATTATAATGACATGGCTAACATCTTGTTCTTGTGCTTTAAGTATAGTTGGATCTATCTATCCTACTTCTTGTTGTCTAGTAGTAGTGTCTTTCTCGTCTTCTACAGTCTCCTTCTGCTCAACTATGTCAATTTTACCAAGTGTATCAACCTTAGTAGATGTATCTACTATTGTTTGAGTCAAAGGTTGTAGTTGAGTAAATAAAGGGATGATAGAAGGTGGTTCTTGTGGATTCACCTTGTCCCTTGTGACATCAGTTATTGCCTTTTGGAGCTCATCTATACTGACCAAAGCTAGATTTTCATCTAGCTTGGCCTGCAGTGTAGATTGATCCAATATCTTTTTCAAGTCTTCTACAATCAGGGGATTGATGTTTTGAGCCAAAATGTTAGAGACATCCTTAACAATAATATTTTCTAGACTTGACTATATCATGGGAGGGACTAACACTCGACACTTGTGTGTCTTGCACACTTTGTTCATCTTGTTGTTGTTCAGCTGTTGCCTTGTCATTAGTTTTATTTTTAGTTTCCTCCTCAACTGTATCATCTTTCTTATCATCATTTTATTTGTCATCATCTTTTTCATCTTCATCCCTATCATCATCTTCACCCTCAAAAGGCTCAGCTTCTCCTTATTTTATAGTGGTCAACCCATAGATAAGTTTCCATATTTGGGTTGATTTCTTGACCACATCTTCAATATTATTTTGAAGAATGTTGAAGGCTCTATATTTAGGTGTAAACCTAACTCCATATTTCTTATTAGCCTTAGCAATCTGCCCTTTTGTTAGTTCTAGCATTACTTGGGCTAAAGTGGTTTCCCTTTTTTTTTCTTTCCAAATTTAAATAATAATGCCATTTTTGATCTACTAAGTCATATAGTTTCTTATGTATTGAGTTGGAAAATTCTAGAGGTGTTGTCTTAAATTTTGACATCATTGCATATAAGTCTTCTTCCACTAGCTTTTTCTCCTCTTTGCCAAAATCATCAAAATTTATATGTCTAAGACCAGATAAATCTGGATTATTTTTGATGTTTTTACACAAATTTTCAATATCAGAGAGTGGTTTGTGACTTACCACTTTGAATTGGCTTATATCATCTGATTTAGTCATTTCTTCATTTAAATATGGTTGTGCCACATATTTTCTTCTTTTCCTTATCTGCTCTTGGCCACCTTGCTCTATTTGCTTGGATTTCTCCTTAGCCTTTTGAGTTGTCACTTGTGTGTTGGCTCTAGAGGTAGGTGCACTCGACTTGGCTTGGCTAGGTTTAATAGTTTTCTTTGCCTTAGCTAGTGGTTGTGTCTTAGCCTTTCTCTTCTTTGGCTTGGCATGAATGGGTGCTTCCTTATCTTCTTCTCCCTCAACAACTCTTGTTTCCTCTTCTTCCTTATCATCTACCATGCCTTGAGTCATTGCAAGAGGTTCTTGTGCTCATACTTGTTCTTCCTCTTCATCCTCTACATCTTTTTCCTCATCTTCCTCATCTGCACCTTCTCCAAGTTTGGCCTTTAGCTTCTTGACCAACTTATCTTTCTTCTATAGTGTGGAGGTAGTTTTCAACTCCATGGTAATTTTTGATTTTACCATTTCATAGTTGCCAAATATATTTTCACTTTTATCAATTTTTTCTACTAGGAGTGTTATGATGGTTGCTGAAGCTTCATTAACATTTATTTCATACCCAACTGGTCTTAACCATCTGACCCTTGGTGTGGCAACTTGCACAAAGGTGTAATCAACATCAACAAGAAAGCATATATCATTATAATGTTGCTCAACCAATGAAAAAGGTATCCTCATTCTTTCCTTGATTTATTTCTTGAAGTCTTCAAAATAAATTGTCATCAATGATTCAAAATTTTCTCCCATCTACTCAATATACTCATTGATCTGTGCTACAATTGACCTATTTGTTTTCCAACTTACAGTACCAAAAGAGGGAAATGTATTCTACATATAAAAGAATATGCAAACTAGAATTGAACCAAATTTTCATTGAGCACTCTTGGTCTTCCTGATTGCTCCAAGAGTTTCCATCAGTTGTTGTAGTTAAAGCTCAGCTAGATTAGAAGTATAATCTTTCTTTACAATTTTGTAGCCAACATCCACAACAATTCATGCTACACAATACTAGATTGATAAAATTTATGAGAAATTACCCTTATAGAAAATTTCAACAATAGATCAACAATAATATCTATTGTCATGCCTCTTTTATTCCAAATTTTCTCTATTACTTCCTTGGAATCACTCCTCAGTGTCTTGGGCCAATCTAGGGTTGGGTAGCCAGTAACCCTATGAATTATTCTTTTGGTAATCTTAATCAATCCACTCTCTAGCCATAATGATCCATCATGTATTTAACTCAACACAATTCTAATCAATTTAGTTTTAAATACACTAGGAAAATCTAGGGCACACGTTAAACCCTTTTTCCTAATGATTTTATACTCATTCTTTAGAACATCATTTTCACATAACCTATCATATGATTATTTGATTTCTAAGTCCCCAATTCTATCAATTTTTTAATTATAACATTTCCTTACATTTTGGACCATTATAACATTCGGCAAAATCATTGATAAAGTGCAAGAAGGATCTTGTTTGTAAGCTATGTCAGGAATGGCCTTAAATATAGGTTTTTTGACTTCATTACAAACAAGTTGAACATTCAAAATCTCTTTCCTTTCTACATTTTTTGAGCTAGATGCCATTTTTCAAACTAGGGTTTATGCAAAGTTAAATTGTGTAGCTCAGCTTGTGATAAATACCTTGTGAAATCTATATATTGAACTGAAATCATTGTTGGATTTTTTGCGAATACTTTGGACAAGTTTCTAAATTGCCTTTCACTCTACACACTCTTGGTCGAATTCAAAATGATGAATAATGAGAAAAATTGATCATATATCTTTCGAAAACCTTGGATTTAATGATTAGTGCTTATAAAGCTATAAGCTCAACATCAACTTGATTTTAGAATCACTTGACAACTACTACAGGCTTGGCATCAACTGGCTAGGTTGGCAATTTGGCATCAACTAGCATTCCACTTGGCATATTTATGAAACATTTCATGCTTAGTAACAATGTAAAGAACTTAAAAAATTCAACTTGAATTTTCAACAACTTGTATCTTTATTCATGCTAATGTTGTCTTTTTAGAACTGTCTCTTTTTGGAACTGATGTATGGTATTACACTTGAATATCAGTCCCACATACCTATTGATTACCTAGTTTGATGAGGTGTGATCACTTGACCCATTGGGTGAAGAGATCCCTTATCCATTTGATGTGTTGCAAGCATCCTTCTTTTTCCATGTCTTTTTCATCTCATCTTTGATGTGTTCAACATTTGCCTTGCCTTTGCCTTTATCAAATTTGCAACTTTGTCTCTTTGACCTGGTTGGACAATGCTTACTGATGTGACCACTCTTCAAACATCTAAAACATGTAGTTTGACTCAACCACGTTTTGTAGTTACTACTAAAGTGTGTTCTAATACAATTCTCAGAGACATGTCCATATTCTTGACAATAGTGATAGCTTTATCTTATATTGTAATCCAAATTATAAAGGTTTCCATAGATTCTTACCTTTTCTGGCTTGTTTGATGACCACATGGATTTGGATCTACATTCAAAGGCTCGACATTTTGATTTGTATTCTTGCTCCTACACACATTAGTAGTATGTCCTTTCTTACCATAGTTATGAAAAATAGGTTTGGAGGTCTTACCTTTGATGTTCCTCTCTTTAGCAACTTTGGATGATTCTCCTTCTTCAATGCTTGTGTAGCCCAATCCTAATGTATCTTTGTTGGATCTAGGGGATCTTAGAAATTGCTCAAAGTATGTGATGGCTTCATTTGGCTTGTTGAGACTTTCAACAAATTCATTTTCTCTTTTCAGGTCATTTTGCAATTGTTCATTCTGCAACTTCAATGTAGTTATCTCAATGTCCTTGACATTTAGTTCATATTTGGCATTCATCATTTGACTTAGAGTATCCAATTGCATGTTGGAGATCTTGGTTAACCTTGCTGACTTCTCTTCCAATTTGTTTGCCATAATTATTTTGTCTTCCATGGCTTTCTTCTTTTGTTCAGTCACCTCACATAGTAGTATAACTTGTGATTCTTGCTCTAGCTTGAGATTTTCGATTTCCTCAACTTGGATTCTATTCTTTTCCATTAGATCTGCAACTACTACATCAAATTCGTTGGTGTTACCATCTACAAATAGATTGGTGGTGTCTATCTATTTTTATAGTGTGTCATTCTTTGCAATAGCAATCTCTTTCCTTCTCTTCAAGGATTTCTTTAGTTCCTCTCTTGCCTCATTTAGCTGATGTAGTATGAGGTGTATTTCAATCTCCGAGTTTTCAATAGTCTTTCCCAACTTGTAGACTTCCATTTTAAGATATTTCCTCTAAGCTGCAAAGCTTCTCTTTTAGAGAACTTGGCTGTGATACCACTTATGGAATTACAAGTGGGAAGAGAGTAAACTTGTGAGGCGGGGGGGTGGGGTGTGGGGGTGAATTAGGAGTTTAAACTTGAACCCATTAAACTTTCACCATTCATACATCACATGCATTTATAAATTGAAATAACATGTAAAGCATATGCATCAATCATGCAAACATGTAATCAAACACACACATAACACCAGATATGATTACTGAGAAACCCTCCAAGTGAGAAGCTAAAACTGGTGTGGGGATGACACTCACAAATCTTCACTACTGCAGCAATAAAGTGTACACAATGAAGGTTGCTATGGTTTGACCATGGATCATGCTCTACCTTGTGAAAGGCCTACCCAGTTAAAGGCTTACAAAGACTATTAAGTCCCACCTTGTTAGAGGATTTTAACACCCTGTTAGAAGTGTGCCTTGTTAGAAGACTTCAATTAACAATTAAGTAAGAACCTTATTAAAGGATTTAAAAAAACCTATTAGGACTACTTTGTTAAGAGATTTAACTGAAATCAATTGTTAAAATGTCTCAACATAGATCTTGTGATTGGCACTTGCTTACCTGATAATAGATCACCTCTACATAATGTCCAATTGATCCTTCTCGATTTGATGTATCAATGTTGTATCCTACTCTATCCTTTGTTCTTCTCTAACTGATTTTGCAATTCACTCTTGCTTCTAAGTCACCTTGAATGCTCTATAAACTGGCTTGTTCGCTCTTCCAATTTGATCATTCACCCATCATTCATTGTAAAGAGTATAGGGCTTTGCCCTCCTTAAGAAGACTTTGGTGGCTTAGGGTTAGGTATGAATCTACGGCTGAGATTCATCCATTTTGCCGCTTAAACCTTTCCATTTTTTGATTGGTTGCATGTAATTGCATATAGATTCGTCCTTATCTCCAAAAGATCATACTCTATCCTTTAGTTGGCTTAAAAATGGTTTACATAGTTGTTTGTGCCATTACAAACAAATATGTCCAAACTATGTCACTTGGGATATGAAGTATTTGATGCTCGACATACATCATATTTCTACTTCTCACTCAACATTTTCATTACTTGACATTGACTATTTACTCAACACTTGAATAAGTTGGCATGGTCTATCTGCTTAGCACTAAAGTGACTTAGCACATGAGTGACTCGACACTCATTGTAACTTGGCATGGTGTAATATTTACATGTTGTGCTCGGTATGTATTAATAGTTTGACATGAACTAAGTAAATGACTTAAGTGTGTTGAGACTCTCTTTATAGAACCAATCTGAGATCAATAAGGGTTGAGGTCAACCTAAATCTAGAAGGTCATCCTTGACCTAGAGGCTAAAGTTCTTAGTTTTGTAGAGCAATTTATCAAAAATGGGCTAGAAATAGAGAGAGAAGTAGAATATGGGGAAAACAATTAGATCCATGCAAAGACCCATTCAGGGCACATGACATGAGCCTGGACCACTTACTTAGAGGGCTAAATACTCTTAATATGAAAATGCTTCCATTTTAAAATGATACAATATATATCTACACACACACACACACACACATGTACACACACACACACAAACACACACATATATGTATATATGTGTGTGTATACATACACATGTATACATATATACATATATACATATACATACATACATATGTATAGTATGTATACTTATGTATATATGTGTGTATATATACATGTGTGTGTATATGTATACATGTATATATATGCATGCATATATATACATGTATAAATATATATACACACATGGATACATACATATATATATACATATATAAGTATACATGTATATATATACACATATATACATGTATAGATATATAGACATATGTATATATTTATATGTATGTATGTATGAATGTATGTATGTATATACATATATGTGCAGATGTATGTATGTGTGTATATATGTATGTATATATACACATATATATACATATGTACATATATGTGTATGTGTATATGTATGTGTGTGTATATATGCATGTATGTATGTTTGTATATATACATACATATATATGATTACAATTTTGAGGTGGATAAATTGTGAAAAGTTTACAAAACAAACATCTCAATTTTTATCTTTATGTGTGTTTGAATGTTTGATTACTCAATGGTAATTTGTTTACTTTGATTTTGATCTTAATGATAGTTCATGAATATATTAAACTAGTGGGGAAGGAATATAGGTAAAAAAATACATATCTTGTTCTTTTTCTCTTTATTTTGAATTCACTTTGGATCATTGGTCTATAATACAATGACAAATTGCAAATAAATGCATTTCACATGAAAGTTAATGAAAAGCTAATTCTATTTTCTCTTCTTTTTCTCTCAGTACTTAGGTTAACTAGATTTTTGGATTATAGATTGATCTAGGTTTGTTTCATGATTTTCAAAATTGGGCCAAAAGTTTAAACTTCATGCCCAAACATTTTCATTAAACTTAGCTACTGTGAGTTAACTTGAAGTATGAAACGCTTGAATTGTAAGAAATGCATTGTGTTTAGAAACAATACAATTCATTGAAACAACCAACCAAGATGTTTAGCACACATCTAATAGTAAGCAAGAAAGCATTGCTATATGCATCACATCATCATAAGCAATCTAGTATTTGGATAGCATCACAAACATATCTTGTGACTGATTGTTGTTTTAATCATTGTACCAAATTATTAAATCTATATGTGTATATATATACACATATATACATGTATAGATATATAGACATATGTATATATTTATATGTATGTATGTATGAATGTATGTATGTATATACATATATGCGCAGATGTATGTATGTGTGTATATATGTATGTATATATACACATATATATACATATGTACATATATGTGTATGTGTATATGTATGTGTGTATATATATGCATGTATGTATGTTTGTATATATACATACATATATATGATTACAGTTTTGAGGTGGATAAATTGTGAAAAGTTTACAAAACAAACATCTCAATTTTTATCTTTATGTGTGTTTGAATGTTTGATTACTCAATGGTAATTTGTTTACTTTGATTTTGATCTTAATGATAGTTCATGAATATATTAAACTAGTGGGGAAGGAATATAGGTAAAAAAATACATATCTTGTTCTTTTTCTCTTTATTTTGAATTCACTTTGGATCATTGGTCTATAATACAATGACAAATTGCAAATAAATGCATTTCACATGAAAGTTAATGAAAAGCTAATTCTATTTTCTCTTCTTTTTCTCTCAGTACTTAGGTTAACTAGATTTTTGGATTATAGATTGATCTAGGTTTGTTTCATGATTTTCAAAATTGGGCCAAAAGTTTAAACTTCATGCCCAAACATTTTCATTAAACTTAGCTACTGTGAGTTAACTTGAAGTATGAAACGCTTGAATTGTAAGAAATGCATTGTGTTTAGAAACAATACAATTCATTGAAACAACCAACCAAGATGTTTAGCACACATCTAATAGTAAGCAAGAAAGCATTGCTATATGCATCACATCATCATAAGCAATCTAGTATTTGGATAGCATCACAAACATATCTTGTGACTGATTGTTGTTTTAATCATTGTACCAAATTATTAAATCTATATGTGTATATATATACACATATATACATGTATAGATATATAGACATATGTATATATTTATATGTATGTATGTATGAATGTATGTATGTATATACATATATGCGCAGATGTATGTATGTGTGTATATATGTATGTATATATACACATATATATACATATGTACATATATGTGTATGTGTATATGTATGTGTGTATATATATGCATGTATGTATGTTTGTATATATACATACATATATATGATTACAATTTTGAGGTGGATAAATTGTGAAAAGTTTACAAAACAAACATCTCAATTTTTATCTTTATGTGTGTTTGAATGTTTGATTACTCAATGGTAATTTGTTTACTTTGATTTTGATCTTAATGATAGTTCATGAATATATTAAACTAGTGGGGAAGGAATATAGGTAAAAAAATACATATCTTGTTCTTTTTCTCTTTATTTTGAATTCACTTTGGATCGTTGGTCTATAATACAATGACAAATTGCAAATAAATGCATTTCACATGAAAGTTAATGAAAAGCAAATTCTATTTTCTCTTCTTTTTCTCTCAGTACTTAGGTTAACTAGATTTTTGGATTATAGATTGATCTAGGTTTGTTTCATGATTTTCAAAATTGGGCCAAAAGTTTAAACTTCATGCCCAAACATTTTCATTAAACTTAGCTACTGTGAGTTAACTTGAAGTATGAAACGCTTGAATTGTAAGAAATGCATTGTGTTTAGAAACAATACAATTCATTGAAACAGCCAGCCAAGATGTTTAGCACACATCTAATAGTAAGCAAGAAAGCATTGCTATATGCATCACATCATCATAAGCAATCTAGTATTTGGATAGCATCACAAACATATCTTGTGACTGATTGTTGTTTTAATCATTGTACCAAATTATTAAATCTATATCTGAATTTAATAAACAAAGAAATATTCTTGACATACTAAACTTGTTTACTATCTATATGATCATTTATTATGCAAGTTCTACATTTAAGATAATGTACTCTCAAGTATAAAAAATTTGTAATTTTAGTATTTATAGTTATGGATATACAATCAAACTCATACAAAAGATCAATCCTACAAACATTTCATTAATTCTACATATGCAAAATAAATTTTACAATTATACAAATAACTAAAACAATCAACAAAAATTAAATTGATTTATATTCAATTATCTAACAAGCTTTAATATTTTTTTTAATATAAAATAAAACTAATGAAACAATTTACAAATCTCCGATCAAAATTAAATAAATAGTTAAATACTATTCATTCAATTAAAAATCTTTTATAATCAACATTATTGAGTCACTTTACCTAAATAACATCATATTTCTAAACTTTTTATTTTATCCAACAATAGTAAAATTTTAAGTTTCTCCTCTTTTTCAATCTTCTCTCTTCGAGAGAGTTGGAATCCCAAAACATTTCACAAATTTAAATAATTGAGTTCCCATGCCAAACTATTCCTAAAGTAATTAACCTGATCTCTCTCTTAGTTTAGTTTTGTTAGAAACTATGTAATAAGACAATGTTATGATAATTTGATATTAAAGGAAAAAGATTGTTTCTTCTAAGGTAGCTAAGGATATAGATTTAATATTTTACATAGAAGAATGTGAAAGATTGGACGTGCTTAACAGCCCCACGTGCAATGTTATTCTATACTCTCATTCCAAGAGATAAAGGATAAATTAATTATAAGAGTTAAGGACACCACATTCAACGCTATACCCAATACAAGGAATCCTATGCCTCCCAGTTTATGAAAAAGAAACATTAACAACCATCATGTACAAAATTCAGCTTGAGTTGCATGGACACAATCTTAACAAATAAAAGGGTCATTCATTTAACACTCATATGCATGGTTACACCAAACTAATGCCACACCATTAAAAATGCTTACTTGGTAAAAGAAAAGTTAACCATTAAATTATTTATTAACCAATATCTTATGTCATTTAAAAAGTTTAAATAGCTAGTAAAACATGCAATTAAATTAAGTATCCCTCTCCTATGATATCCAACATGTTATTTTTCAAAATGGTTATCCATATAAATATATTGTTGGTAATATATTGGATATATTATTATTATTATTATTATTATTATTATTATATATTGTATTTGGTAATCTACATATTTTGTGTGGGTAAACATTTTAAATGATAAAGTTTAAAAGTTTTCAAGGAAAACAAAATTTTATGTTAGAAAGTAAATTAATTATGGACAATTATTATTTATTCATAGTAATAAATAAAAATGATCATTATTTATGTATTTAAAGAGTAAGAAAATATTAATATATCAAGTAATGTAAGTTTAATTATTTCAATTTTCAAAATTTTCTTTAAAATTGATAGAAAATAGAAAATAAATGAAAATTATATTTGTATTAATTAAATGCAATCTAATAGATAGTTATAATTCATTTACGAATTGTCATAATTTACTTATTGGTCTTATAGGTAGTTGGGCTCACTTATGCTTTAATTTGGAATGCAAATAAGATAGAAAAACAGTTCAAGATTTGTATGAAGTGATCTACATGTAGCCTTATTTATTTTCATACATTATTTCAAAAATATTTGTTTCTTAAAGATTTAAATAGTCATCATCAGATTACTATGAAATCAATGTAAAGAGCAAAGATATTTGAAAATAAGTCTATCCAAATAGTATATCCCAATTGTCTTTCTTATGGTAGACTATTAATTATAAAAAAATCTAGCACAATATGGGTATATTACACTTTTCATAAATAATAGAGAACAATTTTTTTTAATCTATGCAAACATATAAAAAGTGGTATCAATGCATGAACTCTATGCTACTAGTATTATTTGTAATCATCAAGTTTAAGAGCTTTTATATATTTATGTGTCTAGGGCCATGATTTGAAAGAGATCATCCTAGCTTGTGTAAACATCATTAGGTGAAAAAAAAAGCATTTAGAAGGCTTAATGCCTTATTCACCATTTTCAAGTATATTATTCATATGCTATCTTACATAAAAAAAACCCAATGTTTTTTCTACAAGAAATTTAGTAACATGTGCATGATCTATCAAACTTGGGAGCTGAGTAAGAACTTTCATCTACGAGCTAGGAGACAAGGCACCTTTCAAGGCATCTCTTGAGTAAGAACTTTCATGTGCAAGCTAGGGGACAAGGGACCTTTCAAGGCATCTCTTGTTGAACATTATTATTGTCATTAATGATAAAGGTGTGTATATTTATGTCTAAGGTAGACAACACTTATGATAGTGCAAACATCTATAAGCTACTATGGTGTCATAATATCTAAGGAAGATAATGTTGCATTCCATTCTGAGTTACAACCACATTGATTGAGATGATTGAATCCCTTAGTTTCCTTTGAAGTGTTCTAGGAGTTTTCTCCAGAAGGTCAGTTGAGTTCCCCACAAAGTGATCTTTCTATGACAACCTTGTCTTGCTTTATCGATCACAAATTCTTAGAGATGCTATCTTGTTGCTTGAGTGTAGAATATGTATACAAAAGATTCATCTATATTATATGTTTCTAGAAGGAAAATGTGGTTGATTAATATATGTAATTGACCAATTTGACGATAGTCAATTTTTAGGGTTCAACTTGATGTGGTAGGTTTCCTTATGTTGATTCTATCAAATTCAAAGGAAGGATGTTCCTTGGAATCACATTGATATCCTATAGAAATTATGTGTATTGGTACCATGTGTGGTGTTGGAGCCCTAATTTTTTTCACAAAATATAGGGTTTTATATGGTGATAAAACCCTAAAAAATTCCTCCTAAAACTCCATTCCCAATAAGTGAGTTCTTCATGAAACTATATTATCCACTTATAAATAGGTTTGCACATTCATTTTTCTCATAGTAAAGTCAAAATAAACATGTTCTTGAAGCTCTAAACCCTAAGGATCCTTAAACAATCTTACAGTATATCTTGTATATTTCTCCAAATAAATCATTTTCATGAGTAGATATTTTAAAGCATAAACCATTCCTCACAAAATCAATTATTCCCTATGATTATTCACATAATATAATATACTCATTTATCCATTTTCGAGGCCCCATGAGTACCAATATAATATTCAAAATATTACATGAATTATACAAATAACATAACATACCCTTATCCATCATATTTCACTATTTTGTCGGGGACAAGTCTTGGCTTGGTGAATCAACAAATATAAAGTTTCACTCAAGGTAGTATGTGATATGACATGTGATACACCATTAGATTATTTTCAATTCAAAGTTGAAGTAGTAAAGAAAGAAGGTTTGTGATAGGAACAATCAAAATTCTCTAAGTGAAGGCTTCAAAGATGCTATTATTTTGATTTGTTGTAAAGTTGATGTCAATAGAGATAAATAATTAATTGAAAATAAAAAAACCTAGAAGTGAAAAAGTTGAGAAAAAAAAAATTTAAGGATCAATCAAAATATTATATTTTCATAAGGTGTTTGGGGTTGATGACCGAGTTAAAATATGAAAGATATGTAATTATCAACTAATTAGCCAATTAGTTTTTTTTCCAAAATATTTTTAAATTTTAATATGGGTGGTGTCCTTTCACTTGAAAGTTGTATGAAAACTATTCAACCACATATATATGTGGTGTAAAATGTAAAGATAAAGGGGTCCATCAAAATGTAATATACCATATCATATTGAAGAAGATAGTTTCATATTCTACAACATGGTTTCTTTACAAAAATATAATCAATACCTTTCATTCCTTGTCAAGTTTACTAGATATATTTACTTTTGACTAGTTCTCTATTATAATCATTTATAGTAAGTGGTTACTTTCTTAAATCCATGTGTGAGGATTTTATGTTGGGTTTGCAAGTTACATGAATATAAAATACATCTAAGACAAAAGATATTTATTTGTATTTTTCTCTTCTTGGCCTTTATAGGGGGCCTTAAATTTATTTAGAGGTCAAAAGAGGGATGACTCTATTTCTAGGGTAAGAAGGAATTGGTCAATTTGTAGAAAGGATTATATTCAAAACATTTAAAACATAAATCAAACTTCAACTACAAAGATAAAAATATGATTTATAGTTATGAGAGATTGATAGAAGAATAATCATCCTAAAATATATATGATACTTTAGAATAGAAGTAAACAATTTTATAGAGACAATGTCTTTTTAAAAAAAATCAATCAAAACTTTAAGTTTTTGAATAGGCTCTAAATTCTTCAAATCCTAAAGACTAGGAGAGTGTAACCATAGTTTGGTTGATCCTATTAGTTGGTGAACCATCTTAAAATGGAAGAACCCATCATTTAAGACCTTGTAGCTCATTCCCTTTAGTGATTTTACAGACCATGGATTCATTTGTGCTCAATAAGCTCTTTATTCTTCCCAATTTTGTTTCTTCAGCTTTCATATGTGTAGTTTCCAAGACCTTGGGGTTATCGATTCTTAGGATATCCCTAGTATATGTCAACCTAGTTGACTTGACTTGGTCAACCTATACTCTAGACATTTTTGGTCTTGGGGACTCAAATTGGAAAATTGGATGACCTCGTTGACTTTCTTTGTTTTCGTGCCCAAAAACTAGTATAAAAGGAAGCCTAAGCACCTAATTTTAATGATCACTAGACATTCAAGGGAATCAATAAATAACTTCAACCACTTAAGCTAGTAGTTTTCATAAGGAATTTCAAGAACTTAAGGTGTTTATCCTTTGCAAGAATTTCCTCTTTAGGATATAACATTTTGTTAGCCATCAAGGGAGTAGATCTACATTATGGAATTCATATTCATCTTCTTTGGTGCACATTTACATCCATTTATGCATTTTTCTTGGTAGATCCATTGAATTTGTGGAGATTTCTTATATCCTCATTGCAAATTCAACATCTATAACATTCAAGCACTGGAAAATCCTTATTGACAACGGTTTCATCAAGCAAGGTGAATATTTATATGTCTTGATTATTTACATAATTTACATTTCTTTTCCTTTCAAGGTTAATTCCGAACCAAGGAAATTCCCTCTCCTCCAACGAAAATCCATTTTTCTTATGTACAAGAGTAAGGAATCAAAATTGCAAATTTGGATATTAAAACTAATTATTGAGGGCTCTCAAAAAAATCTAGGTCAACTTTGTAATAATACTCTAGGAATATGTCCAATTTTTTTTTAAACCTACTAGTAAGTTTTTTTTTTCTCAACATGTACATGGAGGCCTATGCTTTTTTGGGTTTTCTAGGTTTTATGTTCTGATCACAACATCACAATTAGAATCTCAAACACTATTTCAAATCCATGATTTTTGGAGTATAAAAATATTTTCCCTTTTTTATTTTGAGGTTAGTTTTCCAACCTTATTTTTATCTCTTAGTTTATACTTATTTCCATACTTTAATTGGGGTGATTGCACACATATAAAACCTATTGGAAATCTTTAGAATAACTGAGATGAGGGGTGAATCAATTATCCAAGGTCTAGATGTAAAATTAAAATTTTTTAGTGCTTAACAAATCCATATCCATAAAACCTTAACATGCATGCATCCATTAGATCTTAGAATACCTTAACTTAGTAGGTCACTGTCCTAGGTAAAAATAACTTTGTAGAAATGTAAACATGAAATACCATAAGCACATTCATACAATTTGACACAAGGATTTTATGTGGAAACTCAATTTGGGGAAAACCACCAGTAACATGATACTAATTCTCACTATTTTGAAATGAGGCCCTGTGAAGGGCCAACTTTGTTTTAGATTACGGTAAAAGCAGGTTTTGAAGGGGCCCTGAAACCCTTTTAACAAAAGCAAGAAAGATAGGCAATTAAGACCACTAGGAACAGTCCTGAAGCCTATTGAAAAGCAGTATGAAAATCAGGTTTTATAGGGACCTGAAACCACTAGCAAAGTTTAATAAACGTATCTAGGTTTTACAAGGACCTGGAACTTCAAATAAAGTTTTACCAAGAAATAGAATGAGAACCAGAAACCAAAACCAAAAACATAGACCAGAAAAAGGACCTATACATAAACAAAAACAACATAGAAGACCCAAAGCTTCTAATGTAGATCCGTAATCATCTTGACAGCCTCCTTCTCGATCGTAATAGTGTTTTGAATGGACTTGGCAGCCCAAGTCGTAGCAGCTTACAATGCTTTCTTGCTCGAACTCTGCCTTGTTCTCTTACTCAGGCCCTTCGAAGAAATAGTATCTTCATTAACTCTTTTTCCAAGGCTAGCTATAGTGGCACAAATGCTTGATGTTATCTGCTCCATTTTTATACCCCTTTCCTTGATGAGCATTCTAAGGTTTAACTCATAATCTTTAAGTTTTTTAGGAATATCTCCCATTTGCACCTCTAAGTGATTAATTATGGCCCGATCAGCATCCTAGTTGTGTTGCATTATTTCCACTTTCTTCTTTAGTGCCATAATTTCATTATAGATCCAAGAATCAACTTGGAGAATAGAGTCCGCTTTGAGCTTTGCAGAATATAAGAAGGAAAGCTTGTTGTCCCTCTATAGTGAGTCACAAATGTCATCAATAGTCTCATGTAGAGGGGAACCAACCTTATCCATTTGTTCCTCCCTATCCATCTAGACCTCCTCTCTGTTCTCTATAGCGGCTTCTTGCTGGACTGGATTCTCCTTTTGTTGTTCCCCAGTCTCCATAGTAGGAGTAGAAGCCAGAACCATATGATCCACATCCTTCATAGTAACTAGGTCATCAATTAAGTTATCTTTGTCTTTAACAACCCCCCCCTTAGACACAATCTAATTACCTTCATTCTCAGAGATGCTCTGTTCTGAGTTACCCTCTGATGTATCCTCCTCTTTTTCTTTATCAAATTTGAGCTGAATTCCCTAACATTTGTCCCTTCCTCTTCCTCTAGGATATCCTTCTCAGAACCCTCAGAACTCTCCAACTCAGACTCAGTTTCAACAATATGTTTCTGAGAACTAGAGGGTTTAGGTTTTACCTTTTCTGTCCCTTTAACATTCTCATCCTCTATACACTTCTTGGACTGAGAACCTTTCTGATTGTCACAAGAAGGAGTCAAAGAAATGGACTTATTTTTACAAAAGCCCTCAATAAGAAGTATCAGGCCTTCATGTAAAATAGGTTGAGACTCCTTCTTCCTATGGGAAAATAAACTTTGAAGCAACAAAAAATGCAGATAGAAAGGGGAAAAAAATTCTATCCTTATATCTAAAGTGGTTGAGGAAAACAAAATGAAATTTGTGAACTCTTTTGTTCCTACCATCCAGGATAAAGTACTCATGAATGTAGCAAAGCACATCATGCCAGATACCTTTAATATACTCCACATCAAAGAAGTCTCCACTCTTTTCCAGTGGCTTCTCCTCATCATAAGTCTTTGGAAACTTCTTATAGGCCACATTGGAGATACTAGTCTATTTTAAGAACTTTATGCCACCCATGGGGAGCCCTATGACCTTGGCAATGAAGTCCTCCGTAAGCTTCATAGTGACTCCATGGAGAGTGACTCTATCATCAGCCCAATTTTTAAAGAAAGCGATAGTGATATGGGGTTTGAAGCCATGCAAATGCTCCAGATAACTAACCACCTTCCCTTTCTGAAGAATCTTCCAGACATCCTAACGAGCCTTTCAATCATCACATTTTTTGGGTTCTTGTTTCCATGGCTCACCCCCGATTCTGCCAAGCAAACACAAAACCAGAAACACCCAGATACAGAGTATAGAGAGGTTGAAAGGAAACTAGTTATTAGTTGCATGATTTGGAGGTCACCTTTTAGAAGATACATGCTGAGACCACATTACATTCACATGAATGTACCTCCTCAGGGAAGGTAATCTAATAACCGTAAGGCCACTCCACCAAATTATTAAATTACTAATCCAAATAAATCTTTCCCACTTCAAAATGAATGAATTCATAATTGATAATCATTTTAAGATCAGCATGATTTTTTAATTCCTCATGCCACCTCACCTTATGCCTCGTTTGAACAACAAAGTTGGTTATCCAGTCAATAACACCATTGGCCTTGCAGTATGTATGGGAGATGACCACCTTTTCAAATTTTTGAATTAAGGTTTTGATTTCCATAACCGTAGCTTCAATAGACCATGAGATTGCATTTTTATTATTTAGGGTATTTATAATGTTCAAAGAATCACCTTCCAACCATAATTTGGGATACCCCAACTTGATAGCTAGCTTAATAATTTAGAGGGCAGTAGTAGCTTCAGCAATGTAGCTATTAGATTTACCAATAGGGATAGCAATAGCATCAATAACATTACCCACCTCATCTCTCAGGACCCCTCCACATCTTGCTCTTGCTGTGTTTCCCTTTGTAGCCCCATCAAAGTTCCCTTTGATTCATCCAAAAGGAGGCACCTTCCATTTTATACTCAATCTTGGATTATCAGTTTTTAGATTGGACCTTTCAGATCATAAAGGGTTCTCAAAATAGAAAGTTTTCTCAAAAATTCTTTGGGATTTAAAGTTCTCCTTGATGGCTCTAATGATATTCTAACCAAGCACGCATCTCGAAAGATCTTTACTCCTAAAAATTTGATTATTTATTTCTTTCCAGATTCCCCACCAGAGTTGAAGGAGAGTAAGTTTCCAAAGAAAAAGAGCACCAGGATCCTTAGATGGGCAAAGCCAGCTTCTAAAAGAGAGCTCCACATTGTTTTGATGGACCCATGTTATACCCTAGAAGTTAAGAATCTCAGTCCAGACTTGCTAGGTGTAGGAGCAATTCAAAAACAGATGGTCTTTATCTTCAAAACCATTTTTGCATAAAATACACCTGTTAACCACATTAATACCTCTTTTTTGCAAATTATCAAGGGTCAGAATTTTATTTTGAAGAAGAATCCAAAAGAAGATATTAATTTTGGGAATGAGACCCTTTATGCAGGCATGAGACCAAAGAGGTTGACTTCCCTTATCCTTTGAGGTGAATATCAAAGAGACTTTAAAATGGCCACTAGGGTCAATATGCCAAATAACCTCATCCTCAAGATTAGGATAGAGAGAAACAACATTGAGAGATAATTGGATATTGTTGAAGCCTTGATCAACATTATTTAAATTCACCCAAGAATCATTTGTTCAATAATGACTAACTGATATGCCAAATCTCTGCTTGCATTGGTCAATAAGATCATTGTCAAGGAAATCTTCAAACAAGGGGTGATCCATTAACCAAACATCTTCCCAAAATTTCACTTGTAGCCCATTACCAATTTTCCATGAAAATCCTTTTCATAGAGTTTTCTTGGTCCCTAGAACAACCCCCCATATAGATGAAGGATGAAAAACATCAGGAGCAGAGAAGAAATCAGGAAGGGATTTAGCATTGAAGAGGTACTTTTGTTTCCATATAGTACTCCACTCTTTGTTGTCATGATAGACTCTCCAACCTTGTTTTGCTAAAAGAGCATCATTCATGCATATGATTTTCCTAATTCCCAAACCCCCTTCTCTTAACAGTTTGCAAACATTATCCCAAGCAATTAAAGGCATTCTCCTTTTCTCCTCAGAACCAGTCCAAAGGAAGTTTTTTTGGATTTTTTCAATAGACTCAGAAAATTTGGTAGGGGTTCTAAAGAGACTTAAAGCATAAGTTGGTATGCTTTGAAGACAAGCTTTGAGAAGAGTTAACTTACCTACCTGGCTTAAAAGATTCCCTTTCCATCCCGCAAGTTTCTTACTAAATTTGTTAATAAGATCTTCCCAGAAGGTATCAAGGATCTTTAGACCTAGAGGGCGACCTAAGTAAGAAGAGGGGAGGGATCCTATAGAACATCCAAGGATTTTAGCAATTTTATTTTTTCTCTAGATAGGGGTATTTATAAAGTACACAACACTTTTTTTCCAATTAACAAACTGACTAGAGGCAGAGGAATATAAGTTAATAGCTTGCTTTAAAATTGTAGCTTCCTTAACTTCAGCCTTACCCAAGAAGATGGTATCATCAACAAATTGTCCATGAGAGCAAACAAGAGGATGGGAGGAAGGTTGTAAACCCTTAATGAATCCTCTATGGACCAAATCCCCAAAATGCCTCCCCAAGCAATCAGCCATGATTACAAAAAGGATAGGAGATAAAGGATCACCTTGTCTCAAACCTCAAGAGGGAGAAAAGAACCGAGATGAGCTTCCATTAACTAGAACAACAATAGAAGAGGTAGAGATCAATTGATGAATAAGACCAACTACCTTGTGATCAAAACCAAAAGCATAAAGAATTTTTAAGAGGAAAGACCAATCAACTCTATCATAGGCCTTAGCAATATCCACTTTCATAATGAACCCCTAATTGTTAGAACAAGATAACGAATGGATAATCTCATGAGCGGAGATGATAGAGTTAAGGATCTGCCTACTTGGGATGAAGCCATTTTGTTGATGAGTAATGATCATAGGGATTAGTTGGATAAGTTTGGAGGTAAGAACTTTGGAACTAATTTTGTAGAAAGAATTTCAAAGGCTGATCGATCTGAAAAGATCAGGAGAATCAACACCAATTTTCTTAGGGATTAGGCATAGAAAGGTGGAGTTGACTTCCTTAAGCATCTGTTTGGCTCCATATAACTCCTTCACAGTATCACAGACATCTTTGCCCATGAATTTCAAAAGTTTTTGGAGGAAAATCATGGGAAAACCATTAGGCCCAAGAGCTTTATCTCCTCCCAAGGAGCTGACAGCTTTGAAAATTTCATCATCCTTAGGTATAGAGCTTAACATTTTATTCTGTTCCTTCAAAACCAGAGAAGGAATTACTCTAAGGATTTCAACTTGACTCTCCAGATTTATGTTATGATCAGCTATCATAAGAGAAGAGAAAAAGTTACCATTTCTTCCATGATGGTGTTGTCCTCTATAATCTTCAGATCTCCCTTTTTAAGGTGTGATATGTGAATTTTTTCCCTATGTTTAAGAGTAGAGAGATGGAAAAAATTAGTATTTTTGTCACCTTCACTCAACCATAATAGCCTTGACCTTTGTCTCTAGTAGATTTCTTCTTTAGTGATGATGTCATGATATTGAGCCAATTTTTCATTTTCTTCAATGAGGAGATCAGGAGTATAACCAAACTTCTGAATTTTTTCTTGGGTTATAAGAATTTCTTCCTTCATTACAGTTTTGTTCTCAAAGATGTTCGCAAAATTTTTCTTGTTCCAAGTTTTAACTTCCCTTTTAACATTCTTGAGCTTAGAAGCAACTCTATTAAGGGTCGTCCCTTCAATATCAATACTCCACCATTCTTCCAATTTACTTTCAAACTGAGGGTGTTGCAACCACATCTTCTCAAATCTAAAAGGAAAATTCTTCTTGAGATTATTCTTAGCAGTACAAAATATGAGGGGGAAATGATCGAATCCAATTTTCTGACTAGCTTCCAGCTTTCACCTGAAATCTTTAGTCCAATCTAGAGAAATAAGAGCATGGTCAAGCCTGGCCTGAATAAATTCATTACCTACTCTCTTATTACTCTAGGTAAACTAAATTCCATGGAGGTCCATATCCATTAAGCCCTCTTTATTTATAAATTCCAATAAATCCAATATCCCTTCCAACTAGGTAGCATTACCTCCCATTTTTTCATGATCATAGAGAGGCACATTGAAGTCTCCCATTATAATCCATCTTCCAAAATAGTCCTTACTTTTAAAATTGGAGATAGTCTCCCAAACCTTTTTCCTTAGTTGCTTAGTGTTGGGAGCGTAGATATTCACTATATACCATCCATCCTTTTGGTCAACATTAGTAATTTTGGCTATCATAAGATGTTTGCTAGCAATCAGGATAGATCGAGAGAAATTTTTCTTCCATGACATCAAAGTTCCCCCTGATGCACCTTTTGAACTGCTGGCATTTATAGAATAATTTTTAAAAGCTTTAATCTATTATGCCTACTCTTTACTCATCTTAGTTTCTTGTAACAAGAGAAAACCAAGCTTTTGTTCTCTAACAAAATTCCTAACAAAATCCAGTTTGTGAATGCTATTTTTCCCCCTAATATTCCAAGTTATGATTTTCATATCCTATTTTTTAGGGGTGAAATCCAAAATAGTTGCCTGCCTACCATCAACAATATTCTACATACTTTCTAATTCTCTAGTTTTCTTATTGGGTTTTCTTCCTCATTTGTCCAGGGAACCAACATCCGGTTTCACCTTAGAAAGCTGATCCACTCTTTTTCTAGATTTGTTCAAAGTACAAGCACGAGGATTCTTCTTAGATTGCTGATCAATTTTGCTACTTTTAGTTTCTACTACCTTTGTGTTAGTCTTTTTTTCAAGCCTTTTTCTTTGATTTAATATAAGCTTTGAGTTTTCTTCATATTCATTCACAACTTCTAGGGAAAGAGACCTATCCACAAGAAAGTCAACATCAGCCTGAGAAGACACCTGCATCTCCCTAGTTTGAGAAGAAAGAAGATCTCCCTCCTTAGGAATATTTCTTTCATCAACCAAGAATTCACCTTCCTCTAGCTCAATTTTTTCCTCCATATTTCTCCATCCATCTTCTATCCTTTGATAGATAATGATTTGTTTTGATAGATCTGTCAGATCATCTGGTTTTTGTACAGGTTCTGAGGAATTAGTATTCAAACCATGTCCTACTATTTCTAAGATAGCAATCTCAGAAGAGGGTACATTCCCCAACTCAACTTGTGGAGCATTAGAATCTTTGACTGCAGGTCCTTTTCCCACCTCAACATTAGGATCAATAGAATCTTCATTATTCTTTTGAACTTGTCTAAGGACAACTTTGGGTTTCCAAACTTTCTTTTGGTGAACCTTGGGCTTTTCCCCTTATGAAACACTACTTGGAAGTTTTTTACTCTTGGAGGGACAATTTCTAACCAGATGCCCCTGTTTCTTGCAAGCATAACAAGAGTTGGGCAAATCTTCAAAAAGAATCACTTGAGATTTTTTACCTAGCTTGGATATAAGTTCCACCTTATCAAGAAGATGATTCAGGTCTACCACTTTAACAAAGATTCTGGCACAATGAAGTTTGGTTCTAGAAGCCATAGCACTTTCCAATGCCATAAGTTCACCAAAGGAACTGGCAATACCTTAAAAAATATCCTCATGCCAGAATTCAAGAGGGAGACTAGGAAGTCTAGCCCAAATGGGAGTGGTTAAGAAAAAAGAATCAGAGAGATCCATGTTAGGCTCCCATTTTTTAATAGTTAGAGAACTTTTTCCAAAAGACCACAGTCCACCACAAAGAATTGTATTCAAGTCTTCCTTACAGTTGAAGAAAAATGAGAAGAAACCATTTGACATAGGAGCAATATCTACCTCTCCTCGAATAACCCATTTCCTCTTAACCATTTTTCTTACAAATTCTAGATCTGGTCTTGCCCCTAGAAATTTTTTGACTAAAGTGAAATCCATGGAAGACACAGAATAATCAACTAAAGGATTTGGGATAAAAATTTGAAACTCACCTTTCTCCTAGCAAGACTTAGCAGTCACTGGCGGAAAAAGAGATTTACCAGTAGGTTTCTTGCCAAAAAGAGAAGACCAAGTCCTTCATTTTGAGAACCTTCTTTCAGCCCTTCTGAGGACTTTTCCTTGTTGGGTTCAACAAAATATTTCTCCTTCTCGAGATCTTGACCCAACACTTGAAAATTGGAGGAATCCAATGGTGGGACATAGACCCCACCGAAAGGATCAGATTCACACAAAAATTTTCTAATAGATACACACAAAAGCTTCCCATCATCCACATTGACCAGAGGTTCTAATTCACCCTTCTTCTCAGCACTTCCTACCATTCCTCCTGGGTCTCTACCTCCTACCAAATTCTCCTCGACCAGTTTCCCACCTACCTGCAAATGAGCAGATTCAAAATTGCCCATCTTGGATTGCTCTCCAAATTTGAAATATAACAAGATGACATAGGGGCCAACCTTGTTAAAAGTTACAATAGACACTATTAAATGTGACCTATTTACATGATTTTAATCACCCTATTAGGATTGAGCCTTGTTAGAGGAATTTAGAACATTCCATTAGAATGTCACCTAGTTAAAGGATTTACAAATGATTATTAAGTCAACCTTAATCGAAAGGATTTATCCAAATTGGTACAGTTGTTAGAAAGAAACAACAAGACTTGATCTAATAAAAAATTAAAACTCACTTGTAGATTATTGATCTCTGGTTCAGTCCTCCATTTTGCTTGGCATTGATACTCTTTAGCTTTGATAGCTTCTTCACCCTTCAAGCATTCAACCTCTTAAGCCTTCTCTCTCAGCATGCCAACTTTAGTCTCTTCTATTTGGTCACTAGATGAAGAAACACCTTAGATTTCTTGTCTTTCTTAGGTTCTCACACATGACAACAATTGCTTTTGGAAAGCTATCTTTATAAATAGAGAATTTTGATTTTATGCTGCTCAACCATAATCATCCATTTTAGGGTTAGGTAAGACTCAATGAATCTACCCACTTTTTATTTATGTTTCTCTAGAAACTTCTTGTACAATCTTCCTTGAATTTGCCTCAAAATGGTTTACCTTGAATTATGTGCCACTAGCTCATCAAGCTTGTCTTCCACATCGCTCTCATTATTCAATAAATCAAATTAGTTGGCTAAGATTCATTAAATCTTTGATTTAATATTGTTTTTTGTCACTCAACATATATACTATTATATCACTCAGCCCACAATAGTTCACTCGGCAAACACTAAAGTCTACTGATGCTCAACATCATCACAACTTTACTCGGCATATACACTATCTTTCACCCAGCTTGCACTATTTGTCTTCTTTTGTCGGCACCTATTAATTTTCATTTGGCTTCTACTATTTTCTACTCCTCTTGCACTAACTGCTTAGTGAGGATTAGCAAACACTTTTCTTACTTGATCTTCTTCTAGTCTTTTCCTAAGTAATCTTTCATTTCAAACTTCAAGTAGGTAAATAATACCCTATAATATCAATGTCTTACTTGGTCTTAGTGCTCCTTTTTATACACTAAATAACTCAACCTTTCTATAGGTCCTCTTTATATCTCCTCTTTTCAAATATTCTTCATCAATCAACCACATGATAACATTCAAACCAAAAATCAATTGTCTCACCAACAAGTAGCAAGCTTGACATTGTTGACAAAATAATGGTTGTTACATTTCATATTCTCCACTTCAAAACAACCCCTTTTCAAAAATCTCCCTCTTTGGCAGTGCTTGGCAAACCAATACCAAAAAGAAAATAATATCTTTGAAATTCTTCCTCTATCAGTATACTAGTATATGTCCTTCCTCTGTGTAGGGTAATGAAAGCTTTGTCAATCTCCTTACTTTTGTCCCACTTTAGGTTATTTCTCCCTCTTTGACAACAATGCCAAAGACTTGTCATCTATTCATGCATATATAACCAATTCAAATTCACCCTCTGTCACCTTGCATGTGACTGTAAATCATCTGATTTAGATCCTTCATTACTTTAGGTAGCTCCTAAAGTAAGATCAACTACATCAAGTTGTAAGATACAACATTTAGCTTAGTTGATGCAAGTCACTACTTTTTCTTCTTAAGTAGCTTTGGATAGGGGTATCATCCCTAGTTTACCTCTAAGATATTCATGTGCATCCTTGGGTAAGGCTTTTGTGAATATATCAACTATCTATTCTTTTGTATTCATATATTCCATTCTCACTTATTTTTCTTGAACCAAATCTCTCAAGTAATGATACTTGATTGCAATGTTCTTTATCTTTGTGTGCATCACAAGGTTCTTTGATATGTTTATAGTGCTTGTATTATCACAATAAAATAGCATAGGTTTAGTAATTTCTTCCTTCATGCCTTTGAGTAGCTGTTTGAATGATACAAAATCTATACATTTACTGTAGCAACCACATATTTAGCTTCAGTAGTAGATTGAGATATACAATTTTGTTTCTTTCTAGTCCAAGTGACCAATCTCTTTCCTAAGAAAAATGATGCACCACTTGTGCTCATTTTGTCATCAATGTTTCTAGGCCAATCAGTATCTATATAGGCTCTCAACTTAAACTTATCATTTTTCTTGTAGTATAGACCATAATCTTCTATTCCTTTCAAATATCTCATAATTCTCTTAATATCCATCAAATGATTCTCCTTAGGATTTCTAGAAAATCTTGCAACAATCCCGACAACTAATGCAATGTTAGGTTTTCTATGTACTAAATATTGCAACTTGCCAATCATAGACCTATACAATATTTGATTTACTTAAGTGGAATCATTAATTTTAAAAGTTTATGTACTGTCACCATAGGAGTACTAACTGGTTTTGAATCCTCCATACCAAAAGTTTTCAATATTTACTTTACATAGACTGAGTGATGTAAATACCATATTTCACCTGATATACTTGTAAACCAACAAAGAACTTGATCTCTTCAAACATAAACATCTCAAATTATTTATTCATTTCATTTGTAGATGTCTTACATAATGCATTTTGATCTCCAAACATGATATCATCAACGAAAATTTCAGGTAGTAAAATACCTTTACCTCCTTTTGTCTTCAAATACACATTGTTGTTATCATTAGTCTTCTCAGAACCAATCTTCACAAGATAATTGTGAATCCTTTCATACCATGCTCTTGGGGCTTGCTTTACACCATATAAAGCTTTGTGTAGTCTGCCTGCCATGTTTTTTTTTTAGACCAACAAATCCTTCATGTTATTCTATGTAAACTTCCTCTTCTAATATAACATTTAGAAATGTTGACTTCACATCCATTTGATAAACATTGAAACCTTTGTATGTAGAATAAGCAAGAAAAGTTCTTAGTCCTTCAAATCTTACAACTGGGGAAAATGTTTCTCCATAGTCAATTCCTTCTTCTAGTGCATATCCCTTGCATACTAATCTTTCCTTATTCCTTGTGACTTCACCATTCTCATCTACCTTGTTTTTATACACCCACTTGGTTCCAATCACATTCTTGTTCTCTGGTTTGGGTACTAGAGTCCATGTTTTGTTCTTCTCAATCTGATCAATCTATTCTTTCATGGCTTTACTCTTGTCTTCATTATCTAATGCATATTTCACTGACTTAGTCTAATTCATACTCAACAAAAATGTATCACTTCTCAACTTAATCATTGTCACTGGTTTAGCTCCTTTATCTCCAATAGTTTTTTTAGAAGGGTGATGTCTTTTGATACACTTTGACAATATTGGTTCTTCTCTTCTTTCTTCAATGGGTCTGTCAACTTTAGAATCACTGTGTACTTCTCTATTAGGTAGATTGACATTCCTTTAATGTACACTTATCTCAAAATCAAAATGTACCTAAGCTTCTATCTGCAACTCAGCTCTTGAAGCAAATTGGCTCCTAAATTTAACTCGACATCCATTATATGTGACTCGATAGCCACTGATACTTGTTGTTGATGATTTATAACTTGTTTTAGAACACCTTCATCAATAGGCATATCTTCATAAGAGTATACAAAAGATTTCTACTCTTTAGGTTCCCTCATAGGTTCAGCTTCATATACCTTTGTATATTCATCAAACATCACATTTGCACTTTCCACAAATTTTTTAGTATTAGTATATAAACACTTATAAGCTTTACTTCTTGTGGAGAAGCCTAAGAATATACCTTCTTCACTTTTAACATCAATTTTACCATTCTTGAAGTCCTTAAGAATGGAACTCTCACTTCCAAATAATTTAAAATATTTTATATTGGATGAGTATCCATACCATAGTTCAAAAGATGTTGGATGAGTACCTTCCTTAACTTGTACATTGTTCAAGGTATAAACAACTATACTTACAACTTCTCTCTAGTATTTCAATGAAACATTCTTCTGCATCATCAGTGCTCTAGCACAATCCATTATAGATATGTTCCTCCTTTTTAGCAATCTCATTTTATGGAGGGGTCATAGGTGCAGAAGTCTATCTTTTGATTCCTCTATCATTACAAAATACCTCAAACTCATTTGATATAAATTCTCCACCTTTGTCAGATCTCACACATTTCAAGCTTTTGCTAGTCTCCTTTTCAACTCTTGCAAATACCACTTAAACATTTGAAAAGCATCAGATTTTTGTTTTAGAAACATAATTGTCATCATCCTAGAATAATCATCAATGAATAGGATAATGTAAGTGTCACCTTTGTAGCTTTGCATATCAATTGGTCCATACAAATCAACATGAACTAATTCCAAAATTTCTTTAAAGGAGTGAGTCTTACTTTTAAAACTAGATTTTGTCTTCTTACCTAACTGAAATTGTTTGCAAATTACATTATCAGGTTTCTTCAGTTTAGGCAAACCTTTGACTCTTTTCATGTTACTAATAATGGCTAAATTATCAAAGTTAACATGGCATAAGCTCTTGTTCCATAGCTACACATGATCCAATTCTACAGCAAGACAAGTAGCATCATTCATGTCAAGAAAAAATATATTACCTATAGTTTGATCTCCATTTCCAATTAGTTTTATATCAGTGGCATAGATCTTTTCTTTCTTTCTCTCAAATTTAACTCTACAAGTTGAAGTATTTAGTTGTGACACACTCAACAATTTATAGTTAAGTCCTTATACATAGTAAGCATTGTCACACATGATCTTTTCTATCAGTTTGATTGATCCTTTACCTTTTATCAGTCAAGGTGCATCACTACCAAATCTAACACTATTTTTATTGTAATAATCAAGGGTAATGAACTTACTTTTATCTCTAGCCATATGATGTGAACATCCACTATCAATGATCCATCTATTACTCTTGTTCACATAAGATACCAATGTAGTTGCCTCATCCTCATCAGAATCATCCTTCACAGAAACATACACAACTTCATCATCATGGTCATTAGATTAGTATTTTGTTTTTTCTTCAACAATATAGTATGATTTCTTTCCTTAGTCTTTATAATCTTGGTTGTTTTCATCTCTTTTACTTCTGTATTTATCTCCACTTCTATTGTTCTTCTTCTTTGGACATCTAGCAACAATATGACCAACCTCATTGCAATTAAAGCACATGATAGGTAGCTTACCTTTGAATTTTTCTTTGCCTTTGTGAAATCTCCTTGTCAACAATACTTCAAGCTCTTCCGCATCATCTTCATCTATATCTCTCTCACTAGAAACATGCTTGACCTTTTTCTTTTTCTCTTTAGGTTCTTTTAGTGATAATTTAGATTTGAAAGTAGATTCAACATATTCAGTTTTGAAATTATCAAAAATAGAGAGTTCAAAGGTAGTGAGTCTAGCCATCAGTCCAAGGTCCAAATGTACAAATGAAACTTTTGAGTGCTTAATATGTCCATATCCATAAAATCTTAACATGCATGCATCCATTAGATCTTACAATACCTTAACTTAGTAGGTCATTGTCCTAGGTAAAAATAACTTTATAGAAATGTAAAGATGAAATATTATAAACACATTCACACAATTTGACACAAGGATTTAATGTGGAAACTCAATTTGGGAAAAACCACAAATAATATGCTACCAATTCTCACTCTTTTGAAGTGACGCCCTATAAAAGGCCAACCCTATTAAAGGTTACAATACACACTATTAAATGTGACATGTTTATAGGATTTTAATCACCCTATTAGGATTGATCCTTGTTAGAGGAATTTAGAACATTCCATTAGAACGTCACCTAGTTAAATTATTTACAAATGACTATTAGGTAAACTCTAATCCAAAGGGTTTATCCACACTGGTATAGTTGCTAGAAAGAAACAACAAGACTTGATCTAAGAAAAAATTACAACTCACTTGCAGATTACATATCTTTGGTTTAGTCCTCCATTCTACTTGGCATTGATACTTTTTAGCTTTGATAGCTTGTGCACCCTTCAAGCATTCAACCTCTTAAGCCTTCTTTCTTAGCATGCCAATAGTAGTCTGTTCTATTTGGCCACTAGATGAACAAACACCTTAGACTCCTTGTCTTTCTTAGGTTCTCACACATGACAACCATTGCTTTTGGAAAGCTATCTCTAAAAATAGAGAATTTTGATGTTTTGCCACTCAACCACAATCGTCCATTTTAGGATTAGGTGAGATTCAATGAATCTACCCACTTTTTCATTTTCGTTCCTCTAGAAACTTCCTCTATAATTTTCCTTAAATTCACCTCAAAACATTTACCTTGAATTCTATGACACTGGCTCATCAAGCTTATCTTCCACACACTTCACATAATTCAAGAAATCAAATTAGTTAGCTTAGATTTATCAAATCTTTGATTTAACTCTATTTTCTATCACTCAACATCTACACTATTCTGTCACTCAACCAACACTAGTTCACTCAACGAACACTAAAGTTTATTGATGCTCAACATCAACTAAACTTTAGTTGGGCTATACTAAATTTTACTTGGCCTGCACTATTTGTCTTCTTTTGTTGACACCTATTGATTTTCACTCGACTTCTTTTATTTTTTTCTTGGCTTGCACTGACTTCTCAGCAAGGCTTGATAGACACTTTTCTTACTTGATCTTCTTCCAGTCTTTGCTTGAGTAATCTTTCATTTCAGACTTTAATTAGATAAATAACACACAATAGTATCAATGTATTACTTGGTATTAGTGCTCCTTTTTATACACTAAATAACTCAATCTTTCTCTAGGTCCTCTTATTACCTCCTCTTTTCAAATGCTCTTCATCAATCAACCACATGATAACATTCAGACCAAAAAAAAATTGTCTCACCAACAATTAGCAAGTTTAACATCATTGACAAAATTATGATTGTACCATTAAAAATTCTACACTTCAAAACAATCTATTTTCAACAAAACCTAGATCTATTTTACTACTGTCAATTGATTTAATTTACATTTACATTGCACATTTAATTTTAATTAAAATTGCATGAAAGAAGACTTTCTTTCATACTTAGTATAATTTTGGTTTAGTATTTGCATCCCTTCATCCTATTTGAGTTTTTCTATTCTAACTTGAGTTATATTGAGAGTTATGTTTAGGAGCCCATCTTTCTCTTGTATTGAATGGCTTAGTGTGAATGCACGTTGTTAATCAATTTATCTCATCTAATTTACATTTTTAAATGCAGTGATGTGATTTTCACCTTTAAAATCTTGGCCAAATAAATTGGAGGATTCAAACACTAAGGCATGCTCATAGAATTTTCCAATATGTTGATTTTGGAACAAAAAAATTGGTGACTCTATTAAGGATTTGAGTAAGGAATTTTCTAGAATCTTTCATGATATAAGAAGTGCACTATAGTGAAAATAAGGACCCAAATGACCATAAAACATTTTCATCAATAGAGGTGTTGACTTCAACAAACGAAAAATAATCAGAATAGTATATGAAATTAAATTGATTTTGTTGAGGGAGAAAAACTAGCATAAATAAATGATTTTCCTCTTTGAAAAATGTAGTGACTATTAAATAGAAACTAATGAATAGACTAAGAAATTATTAAAAAAATTAGGGATCCAAAATGTACCAAAATACACATCTATATGAAATCATAAACTTTTATAATTCTAAGCCACCAACATGATGTCCATAGAGATAAGTATGTCTTAACAAAGCATATAAGCCATTAGGATTCAATAAGATCCCTCATAATCAAAATTAGTTTTGTGATAAGATTTTAAAGCTTGTACCACAATTCCATGGAGATGAAGGTTAATCAACACTCATGAATATGGAATAACTTTATGAGTTTTCTAGGGTTTATCATATTAGTACAAAAGATGAGAGGATTACTTTTTTTACAAGATAATTGGTAGGTGTTGAAAGAAAAGTCTATAGTTCTCTCAACACTCAAAAGTATCTCATCCTGGGAGGAATTTTAATGGTGGATTATGAATGAACTCCATCGCATAATTGAAGGTGATAGTGAGTACATATAAATGCAAGAAGAAAATTAGAATCACACTATAGAGTCAAAATTTTATACATCTCCTTTAGATGAGTTTTTCAACATAAAATGATGTGAAGGTTAGGTGTTAGTTACCTTTTTTGAAAGGATTTTGAATATTTATGTGCAAATACCTTCATATATAAATCTGCATGATCAATGCACGTTGAGTTGTTCATGCAAATATGTGAGTCCCATTTTTGGGTTTTGGTATGACTCTTTATTTACATATAATAACATTCAAATACTTGATCAATATTTTAAATAAATTATTGCAGAGAATAATGACATCAACAATATAAGTGAAAGGGACAATGATATGGTGCAACCTATAAAATAAGGCATGAGAAACTAATATCATTTCAGATTTAAATAAGGATGAATATGTAGAAGAGAATTCTTGAATAATAAGGAAAAATTTACAAGAAAACATTATCACACTTTAGTGGAGGATCATAATATTCAGGATGCTTATATAATGCATGAATACATTAATGTCATTTCAAATTCAAAAAAGGATGAATATGTAGAAAAGAATGTTTCAATAATGAGGAAAAAATTATAAGCAACCATTATCACACATTGGAGGAAGATCATAATATTCATAATGATAGATGAACAAATGAATGACTCACTTGTAGATGAATATTGTAATGATCCACCCAATAAATTGGATGCACATACCAATGATTGATATTAGAAGGGGAATTTATCTACACAATAGTGAACAAATTGAATATCCTAGACATGTAGATTTTAAGGTATCTATAGGGAAGCATGCATAAAAAAAATGAAATTATTTAGGAGAAGAATTTGGATGAAGAGATAAATAATTTTAACAACCTTTAATTCATGGAAGATAATGATGTTCATAATTGAGAACCAAATCTAGAAGAGGCTACTAAATATTTTAATAATGAGAAGTGGTTTTGGTTATTTGACACTTGTAGTGAAAATGAAGAAATAGTAAGCATGAAGAGAGAGAAGATAGTAGTGGAAATTTTGATGAGGTATGCTGATAGGATTTTGTTGGAGTTGAGCAAAGCCAACTCTGAAGACACCCAAGATCACCTGCATGCGAGACCCTGTCAAAGAGAAGCCAAGGAGAGGAAGAGCATGGAGCAAGGGAAAAACCCTAAACGGACATGAGAGACAATATGTGCAAACACAAGAAGAAAAATGTATTTACAATATGAAGTGATGTTGTGATGTTCTTGATATGAAAATACAAAGAGAGAGCCCATTTATAAAGAGCTCATGGAGGCTTTTAGAACAAGCTGGAAGGTGGTAGAAGATAAGGATGACAACTCAATACACATCCACAAAAGGTGGAACATGCTAGAAGGGAACAAACTCCCGTGTTGTCAACAACTAACCACTACATGCATTAAATACAAAATATTAAATAAATGCATTTACCTAAGTAAGCTTAAGCAATAGAATAAATAATAAATAAATAATTAATTATTTACTCTAATATATTTTTCTTTAATGGAAACATTATGTCAAGGTAAGGCCTCTAAAAACATAAGTCAAGTTTGATTTGTGTTAGTGAAATTATAAAGTGGGATTAGGAAAAATAATCAAATTTTTTATTTCAATAAGCTTCACATGGAACATGTATAAGGCTAAAAATTGTAGATATTATACTATGGACATTGTGTAAGACATGTCTAATGCTGCTAACCTTAATATTGTATTTTGTATATGATTTGGATGGATTTTTTAAGGATAGGTTTTACATTGAAAGATCGAAGTGTAAGGAAAAGTATTGGAAGATTGGTCAAGGAATTGATTTGAATTGTAAATTAAATAACTTGAGAAGGTAGGTATGACATCCTAGATATTAATCATCATCTAGAAGATTTTCATATTGGGTTTTGGTAATGTATGCTTAAGTACAAGGCCAACATATTAATGAATTTAGTATAAAGGAAGGGAGTTTTGTTTAGTGAACATGTCAATTGTATTGTAATGATATGATTGTTATATGTATACTTTCTTTATGTTGGTTTTATGTGAATATCATGTTTAGAGAAGGATATAAAGTTGTATGTATGTTTGTATGCAAGGAACTACAAAGGACTGATCAGATATTGAACATGTCAAGAACAATCAAGGTTTTCATATAATTATATACTACTTGTGAAGTTGTATATGATTGTAAGAGTAGTGAGCTCACCTACCTTTTTAAATTACAATTCCTAACATGGTTGAGGATTCTAAAACAACCTAGTCTTTTAACAAGGACATATACACTATATGTAAGGTCAACACCTATCACAAGGAACTTTTTGTTGGAAAATATAATTGAGACAATTGTTATGTTGTCATTGATGTCAAACCTTATTGGTAAGACAATTTTTATCTAAGTAGAGTCCTATATCAAAATGATTGATGAAGAGGATATGAAAGAATAACATAAAAAATGACCTAGAGGAAAGGTTGAGTTATGAGGAATTACAATAGGCACTTGATTAGTTAGACTTTGACAAGATAATATGATTGTTTAATCATAACCAAAGTGGAGAAGATAGTTGTACTGGAGCCTAGAAGAAGTCATCAAAGAACAACCAAATGCATAGGCTTGAACAAGAAAAAATGCAGAAGACTAAGGAACTTGAAGTGTATACTGAGTGATGTTAGGGTTGATTGAGTGCCAATATAAGCCAATCAAAATATAGTGTCGATCTAACATTAGTATTGACCAAGTGTCAATAAATTGTCAAATAAAAGAATTAGTAGAGACCAAGTAATCAAATGATGAATAAGTGTTGGTTGAGGGACATCATTTGATAGATTATGAGGAAATTGTAATTTCCAACTAACACAATTGATTTCTTGAAACATGTAAAGCATGTTGAAGATAAGGATGGATGAACTAGAGAATTTATATGCATCAATTCAAGGAGAACTTTGAAGAAGTTTATAGAAGAGATGCAATGGTGGAAGGATTTGATGAATATGACCTAACCTTAAGATCTACGGTGATGTTTAAGTTGCAAAAGATCAAAATTACCTATTTAAGGTGGTGTAAGGTCTACTCTAATGTGGTTGGAGAAGTTGTTGATGCTATTTATTGGAAAACTTGAGAAGGAGGTTGAGAAGAGTTGTGAAGAGGTGAAGTTTGATTTCTTGAAGGGTTGCCAAGAAGATCAAAGGCAGAGGTGACAATGGAGGCCAGTCACTGGATCAACATATGAATTGAATTGTGATTGATATTTTCAATGTGATTTTTATTTTTTAGATCAACCTTTTATTAATTTATAACCATTATAGTAGTTTTTAAATCCTTTAATCAAGGCTGACCTAACACTCATATGTAAATCCTCTAATCAAGGTGATATTCTAAAGGAATGTTCTAAATCCCTCTAACAAAGCCACTTTAACAGGGTGATTAAATCCATTAATAAGGTCACATTTGATAGTGTGTTTTGTAACCTTTAACAAGGTTGATTCCTAAATGAGTTCACTTCATAAGAGTGAAAAATTGGTGACATGTTTTTAGTGCTTTTTCCCAAATTAGGTTTCCACGTTAAATCCTAGTGTCATACTTGTGTGGATATCATTTGAGATGTTTTAGTGTTAATGTTTGACATTCTACAAGTTTGTTACTATTAGGATAGTGGATTGCAAGTTTATGTTACTTATTATTTTCTATAGAGATTGAGATATTGAATGTTCAGATCTGAGGTATTTAAAGTTATTAAAAGTCAAATTGGTAAATCTGGACCTAAGGATAATTGATTCACCTCCCCTCCCCCTTTGAATTATTCTAAATTAGTCTAACACTTCTATTTAGTGGATCATTTTGTGAGTACCATCTCCACCATGGTTTTCCATTGGCTAGGTTCTCCCTTGTTAACAAAATATGATGTCATGAGTTTCTCTATGGTATACTTATTATTGCTCTTAAGTTAAATCATTTATGTAAGTTTAAATTTTATAATTGATATCCATAGCTAGGTAAAAATTTATTGCAAAATACAAATTCACCCCCCTCCCCTCCAGTGTACCCTATTTCTAACAATTGGTGCCATGATATAGTTACTCAAAAAGAGCCTAACATCTTGGGGTAAATTTTTTAGAAATAATAGTCCACCAAGATAGCTAAGAGGGGGGGTGAATTAGTTATCCAATAATTAAAACATTTATTATCCTTAAACAATCTTATCCATTTATCCAAAGTAAATATAAACCATAAGAAGATGAACATAGATAATTATACCCAATATGTTAACCAGGGAAACTCTTGATCAGAGGCACATAGACAATTATACCCAATATGTTAACTAGGGAAACTCTTGATAAGAGGGAAAACCCTGGTGGGAATGATGCCCACAAGATGATGTACTAATATAAATACTCCTTGTTAGAGGATGGACCCTTTAGGAGTCTATTACAGCATTTAGTACATAAGAGTCCCTATTAGGAGACTTTGAATCGCTGTTAGGAGATTCCAACCCTATTAGGAGTTGTGCCAACCCTATTAGGAGTTGTAGACGATAGAAGGACCCACTATCCAAATAGCTTCTGTGGCAAGACCACTAAACTCACTATCCAACTGATCTCTCAACTATTTATTTTAGAATAATTGTGTTTACTACACTATAACTCCTTTCCTTTGCCATATCAACTAGACCAATCAGTGTTAGACCTTGAAGACTAGGTCATGAACCTTAGATCCAAGTATCCAACTTTGGACCACATAATAAGACCTTGATAATGAAGTTTCCTTCATTTCCACTTAGCTCTACTTAAGTTCACATTCAACTCTTCAATCATATGCATTCATTCATACTTGATAAAGGAAAATGTCCTTCCTTTATACCAATTCCATAAACCAATTCCCTAAGTTAGCTATTACACCTTCTTAATTAATTATTATAGGACCACATTAAGTACACATTACACTCAGTGATAACATTAATCTTCTACTTTACAACTTGAATAAATTTTCATATGTGCAATATTATAACAAGTGAGCTTAGCCTTGTCATCACCAACATGTCTTCTTCTTATCTATAACATCAACTTCTTAGAATAATAACTTTTCTAAGAGATATAACAAGTTTACTAGAACATGCCTCTGTAAACTCTATCTCACAATTGTCTTCACCAAACTTGCATAACTACTTCCAAACATAATATCTTATGCTTTTGAGGTTACCTTCATATACTAGACACATAGTATAATCTACCTTTAACCTTGCTACTAAAAGTACTCAATGACCTATCTGTACCAACTTGATCTTTTTATTGTTCTTCTATCAAATACCCTAAAAAACTGCTATGTTCACATCAATGACAAACATAGTCATGATTGTAAAATATCATCATGATAATGATCTAATCATGTATCTACAATACTACCCCATATGAAAATCATCAGCAATCATGCTTCCAAAAATCTTCCCCTTTTGCATTGATGGCAGCGGAGGTGAAAAAATTCTAGTTCCATGAATACGAATTGCAAAAGACCATTAACCTATCTTTTCAAATCCTCTTCATCAATCATTCTCCCAAATTATTTTCTTCTTCCTTCAATGTACTAATTTTTTTTTCATGCTCTAGTTCTCCCCCATTGACATCAATGTCAAAGGTTTTAGCAACCATCAAAACTCTGCAACAACCAATTCTTTCTTAGCTCAAGTGTCTAAAGTCACTGTTCAAAATAACATCCAATAAGAGTCCTAGATGACTCTGTCCATCGTAGATACTCCCCTATATAGGAAGCATCAAAATTTAGTCTAGAAAAATAATGATGCTCTATTATACTAGACTGATGCAGTATTGCATCCTCTATATTGATGTAGGAAGGGGCATAACCCCTAGCATACCTAGCAAATACTCAAAAGTCTCTTTGGGAAGAGGCTTAGTGAAAATATCTATAATATTCTCTTTAGTGCTCACATACTCATATCTAATTTCCTTTTTTGCAACTTTCTCTCTCAATATGTGATACATGATATAAATTTGCTTGGTCTTAGAGTGCAACATTGGATTCTTAGACATATTTATTGTGCTTGTATTGTCACAATGTATGACAATAGGTTCACCAAACTCTATCCTTATATCCTTTAGCATTTGTTTCATTCAAACAACTTGATTACAATTGTTCATTTTTGCAACATATTGTGCTTTATCTATACTTTGTGAAGTATAATCCCACTTCTTCCTTATCCAAGAAACTAATCTTCCTCTAAGAAAGAAGGCTCCACCACTGGTGCTCTTTCTGTCATCCATACTTGTAACGCCCCATCAAGGGATCGAAAGAATTAACCTAAAGTTTCACTAAGTTTGGTAACATGTAAAAAAAAAAAAAAAATGAAAGTAAAACCATTCATAACATAGTAGCGAAAACAACAACATCATTTAACTGAAAATAAACATGAAGATACAAACATAACTAGTTTTATTCTTAAGGATCCCTTAACGTTGAATCACATCTAAATTAAATATTAATACTTCCATCTAATACTACATCCACATAAAATAATAATGAAAAGTCCAATGTTCATAAATTACATTTTCGATTGCTCAATCATCCACTGTACATGCCAAAGGGTATGAAAGACTTAAAAGAATATACATATGTGAAATAAAGTATATCATCATTCTAAATCTAATCCATGATGCAAAAAAGTAAAGGTAATCACATGTCATACATGATACATCATCATAAAGATACGAACATCCATCATAAAAGATAACCATATATCATCAAGCATAATTATCTAAGTGCATGGTTCCTTCCAACTGTTAATAGCATCATTAGACCATTCTGGGTCCTAGCCATCCCTCTGTGCATAACATCCCAAATCATGAAAGAGATCATCGATTTTGACATAGCAAGAATGTCACTCCTAAAAACATAATACATCATATGCAAAAAATAAATCTAACATGCAAAGTAAAGCATAAGATAACATCTTCTAACATATGCAAATCATCAATATAAGGTTACATGTCCACCATCATAATCCATGAACAGAATGAAGATAGATACCAACAAAAGAATGCATCAACCATGATGTCTTCAAATGAGTCTCAAATGGTAAGAGTGAAAAAACACTACCACTCGACCGTGTGAAACCTAAATGGTCCACTTCCACCATGCTGAGGAGATAATCTCAAGTCCCAAATAGGTTATCAAATCAAATAGTACAAATACTCTCTAAGTCCAAGAATCCTTAAAGTATACTAACTCAAAGGTTCCAATCACAAACTGACATCTAATCCCAAAGGCACAACAAAGACATGTAAGAAACCTACTATGCAAGTAGGAAAGTGTCATTGCACGGATCATGCTAGAGTTACCCTGGTAGTCTCCCAATAGACCCCTGCCCCCTTGTGATCCCTATGCAGCCACTAGTATCCTCTCATACAGACGAGGCACCCTACGAAATGCAAGGTTGCAACCAAGCATTCTCTCTACTCCCATCCTAGTCTCTACTAGCACTCGAGGCATGGGCAAGAACAAAACAATTATCTTTTTAGGTTCATTAACTCAGTATTAGGTGTGAATGTTTTCACTTATTAAGACAACTTACAATGAGTTACCCTGACAGCCTCTTAGGGCCCCAACTGCCATTGCAAGCCACTTCCCAACACTACAAGTAGATAACCTACCCTAAGCTCATGGAATCATAAATATCAAAATCACAAAAGATAATCCACAATATAAACATCAAATCTCCATGAGCAACTGTAAAGCATCCATCGATAATCATGACCACAACAGTTCTCTATTGGCAACTGAAGGTATCCTTGATAATCACAATAATCAATCGTTCTTAATAAGTAACCAAAAAGCATCTCAAAATAATACTGATTGAAGACTCCAAAATGGTTGAGTCAAAAAATGTCACAACATGACATCATCAAGATCAGATAAACAATTTCAATAACATCAAATGACTGGAAAGTAACCCAAGTATAATTGATCGATGACTCAAAATGGTTAAGTCAAGTGTCTCATACATATGAATCTCAGCTTCACACGAGAAGACTGGAAAGCAATAACAATTAGTAAATAAAAACATCTCATAGAGCATACCATCACATAACCATGGTTGGGTTTATAAAAATCAGAATCAAAGGACATCATCATGACATCACAATCATAATCCCTCGAGCCTCTGGTAGACGTCCTATAACTGGTCAACACTAGTCAACCACAAAACCCAAAACAAGTAGCATAGAGAAAACACAATAGAAGCACATGCTTTGGTTTACTAAAATTACATAGTTAAATTAAGTATGAAGGTCTTAGTTTTCATTTTCAATTGTATTAGATATCAAGTGAAGGAACCATCTATACGTTTTCTCTAATTCCTATATTCGTTTGATAGATATAAGTTTCCCTCAATAGCTCTTTTAAACAATTTCTCTAAAATGTTCTAAGACCACTTAAATTGGAAACTATTCTTTTTAAATTTATATATCATTTTCAAATAAGTCAATTTACAATTTTGAAAACCCCAAACTAAATGGTAACTTAAATATTATAACATTTAAACTCATTCTAATAAATTTATTAATTCTAAATATAAAACTATTTGTATTTTATTACTTAAATAAAAAAATTTCATTAATATTATATATATATATATCTATATATATATATATATATATATATATATATAAAATATTAATTCTTCATGTAATATGAGAATCGATATATGCGTAATCAAATTTACATCACATATCACATAACCTACTTATATTAATAGCTGCCATAGTACATAGTACATTGCGGGCTACTTATTATAATTTTAATATAAATCAAAATGTCATTCCCAAAACTTATATATGTTGCGATATAATAAATCACTGACAGCATCGTACGACTTGGCCGTTTGGCCTCTGCTATCATAGGCCTGCTGATGTAGGTACCTGCGCAGCAGTCGTCCACCAATGTCGTAGAGATAGTGGGGTACAGCAGGTGTAATCCACCCTCCCCATGTTTATTAAGTTTTTTTTTTATAAAATTTTTTTTTTAAAGTATTGTGAATCGGGTTTTATTATAATGTTTTCCACTGCGATTAATTTTAAATGTATCTATTTTTGTACTGCATTTTAAATAAACACACACACACACACACACACACACATATACATATATGCATGTATATGTATATGTATATACGTATATGTGTACATATATACATATATACATATATACATACACACAAACACACACACACACACACACACACACACACACACACACACACACACACACACACACACTCATATATATATGCAGATTTTACATATTTAAAAAGAGAACAAAAATATAACTTTTAACACAAAATGGGCTTTCTAATTCTTTAAATTAAGAATTTCCCCTTTAAAATAATTGTTCTCTAAATTTACCCATTAATCTATCTAATAGGTTTGTCCGTACGCATCTGAAAACCCTAACTTCATAGTTTCCTCATATCTATGCATATGAGAATTTCTTATATAGAATTCAACTACCCATGACAAAAGCATACAACCAAGATATGAAAATCCTCAAAAAGCATTCAGAAGACACCAAGAAGACAGGAAGTGCGAAAAGTGAAAATGACATATGCAAAAATCACACAAGTGTCTACCTGGACACTAATGCTAAATCACTTCTCCTCAGAATTCTGCAGAGCAAGCTCCTTCCTTCTCCAATGTTTCCTCATCCTCCAAATGCTCTCCCTAAGCTTCTAGGAGTTCTTGAATATAAGGAATTCTTAGGAACCATCTAGAATGTCTCTAGAAACAACTAGAAGGTGTTGACAACTAAGCATGAGTCTTTTCCAACCTTCTAGATGAATCACAAGGTTGTAGACACCATGTGCTTAATTTGTGCGCTAAATCCTGTGTTGTTGAGATATGTGCAATCAAGAGGTGTGTTTACTCTTAGGCAAGCTTATAACTTTTATTTAAATTTTTTTATTATTTCTATTATTATTATTTATTTACTATTTTATTATTATTATTTCAATTTCTTTTATTTAATTCTTTTTTCAATTAATTCTCCATTTAATTAATTAAAATCAAAATATCTAAAGGTCATGATATTATATTAATTTTTTCCAAAATAATTAACTTATTAATTAAATCTATTTATTTTAGACTTAATTAATAGAAAATTCACCATAGACCTCCAAGATAAAATATGAAAACCCATTACAGAACAATCCATACAAAATCAGTCTAAAGGGTTAAAATCATGAATTATGTCATTCGACACATTCGAAAGATAAAATATCTCGGATACTTGTCCTACCTCATTAGGACAAATGGTTTAGGGGTTTAGGATTTGGACTTGAGAATTTATCTCCCCTCTCTTACCATTGAGATAGTGCAATAGGGTACACTCATCCTAGCAATTTAGGGAAGTCGATACCCAGTACCTGCAACCTGCATAAAAACAATGCATGTACATACAATATATTATGCTAAGCTAAGCAAGCAATGGCAGGAAGTGGTGCATTGTGTAGATCTCGACTAGCAAGTGACTATGACTCCCTTCCTTAATCACATCAGAAATGTCATAAATAGGAAACAAACACGCACACCATACACATGCAATTATGGGATAAGTATTCATAATAAAACACATGTGATAATAAACCATTTAGCTAACCATCATCAATAATTAAAAGTAATGTAACAATCATCATTCATCCATGAAATGTAGAGTCTAAGTAATCTCATCATATATCAACTGAATCCATAGCATAATATCTAATAGTCTCAAAACAATGCTACTAACCATCAACATAAACTAGTCTAACATAGTCTGATAGTAATAGCAACAATGTGTCCAAAAGAATGTGAATGAGGGCAGGCACTACATCCACCCCCCCAGGATTAGGCTTACTCCTAGAAGCCTACAAGAAAAGTAAAGCTAAGAACTCACTGCGCGGGTCCCATTGAACCCTTTCCCCCCGTAGGGGAATATGATTCCATTGATGACACTACAACACACTTAGAGCAATATGATTCTAGTTTAATGATAAATCAAAAACCATATTGATCCAACATTCATTCTTTTAACGACTACTAAAATAGATCCCCTAACACATTCTAAACAAGAGCAACATAATGCTTGCAAAGAAAATCAAAGCATACTACCTTAAAACATAGATAGAAGATACATGTTTTGAAAATAGAATAAGTTTCAATTTTTTAGTTTTGCCCATGTTTAAGTTTTAGTAAAATTTTAGGTTTGAAACCTAAGTGTTGAAGTATGAAAAATATGCAAGTAATAGTTTAAGTTCTATTTTAGTTCACCTAGTATCAAGTTTGAAGAGATACACATAATAGTTCAAAGTCCTAGTTTTGTTCCAAAATACCCAGAGCTCAAAATGTAGAAACTCGGGCTCTGATACCAAATGTAATGCCCCGCCAAGGTATCCAAAGAATTAACCTTAAGTTTCAATAAGTTTGGTAACATTTAAAAAAATTTAAAAATGAAAGTAAAACCATTCATAACATAGTAGCAAAAGCAACAACATCATTTAACTGAAAATAAACATGAACATAAAAACATAACTAGTTACATTCTTAAGGATCCCTTAACGTTGAATCACATCTAAATTAACTATTAATACTTCCATCTAATACTACATCCACATAAAATAATAATGAAAAGTCTAGTGTTCATAAATTACATTTCTGATTGCTCAATCATCCACTATATATGCCATAGGGTATGAAAGGCTTAAAATAATATACATATGTGAAATAAAGTATGTCATCATTCTAAATCTAATCCATGATGCAATAAAGTAAAGGTAATCACATGTCATACATGATACATCATCATAAAGATATGAACATCCATCATAAAAGATAACCATATATCATTAAGCATAATTATCTAAGTGCACAGTTCCTGCCAACCATTAATAGCATCATTAGACCATTGTGGGTCCTAGCCATCCCTCTGTGCGTAACATCCCAAATCACCGAAGAGATCAGCAGTTTTGACATAGCAGGAATGTCACTCCTAAAAACATACTACATCATATGCAGAAAAGAAATCTAACATGCAAAGTAAAGCATAAGATAACATCTTCTAACATATGCAAATAATCAATATAAGGATACATGTCCACCATCATAATCCATGAATAGAATGAAGATAGATGCCAACAAGAGAATGCATTAGCCATGGTGTCTTCAAATGAGTCTCAAATTATAAGAGTGAAAAAGCACTACCACTCGACTGTGTGAAACCTAAATGGTCCACTCTCACCGTGCTAAGGAGATAATCTCAAGTCCCAAACAAGTTATCAAATCACATAGTACAAATACTCTCTAAGTCTAGGAATCCTAAAAGTATACTAACTAAAAGGTTCCAATCACAAACTGACATCTAATCCCAAAGGCATAACAAAGACATGTAAGAAACCTACTATGCAAGCGAGAAAGTGTCATCGCATGGATCACACTAGAGTTACCCTAGTAGTCTCCCAATAGACCCTGACCCCCTAGTGATATCTATGCGGCCACTAGTATCCTCTCATACAGATGAGGCATACTACAGAATGCAAGGTCACAACCAAATGTTCTCTCTACTCCCATCCTAGTCTATACTAGCACTCGAGGCATGGGCAAGAACAAAACAATTATCTTTTTAGGTTCATTAAGGCAGTATTAGGTGTGAATGTTTTCACTTAGTAAGACAACTTACAATGAGTTACCCTTGTAGCCTCTTAGGGCCCTGGCCCCCATTGCAAGCCACTTCCCAACACTACAAGTAGATAACCTACCCTAAGCTCATGGAATCATAAATCTCAAAATCATAAAAGATAATCCACAATATAAACATCAAATCTTCGTGAGCAAGTGTAAAGCATCCATAGATAATCATGACCACAACAGTTCTCTATTGGCAACTGAAGGTATCCCTAATAATCACAATAATCATTGGTTCTTAATAAGCAACCAAAAAAAATCTCAAAATAATATTGATCGAAGACTCCAAAATGGTTGAGTCAAAACATGTCACAACATGACATCATCAAGATTAGATAAACAATTTCAATTCTATCAAATAACTGGAAAGTAACCCAAGTATAATTGATCGATGACTCAAAATGGTTAATTCAAGTGTCTCATATATATGAATCTCAACTTCATACGAGAAGACTGGAAAGCAATAACAATTAGTAAATACAAACATCTCATAGAGCATACCATCACATAACCATGGTTGGGTTTATAAAGATCAGAATCAAAGGACATCATCATGACATCACAATCATAATCCCTCGAGCCTCTAGTAGATGTCCTATAACTGGTCAACAATAGTTAACCCAAAAACCCAAAAGAAGTAGCATAGAGAAAACACAATACAAGCACATGTTTTGGTTTACTAAAATTACATAGTTGAATTAAGTGTGGAGGTCTCAGTTTTCATTTTCAAGTGTATTAGATATCAAGTGAAGGAACCATCTATACGTTTTCTCTAATTCCTATATTCGTTTGATAGATATAAGTTTCCTTCCATAGCTCTTTTAAACAATTTATTAATTCTGAATATAAAACTATACGTATTTTATTACTTTTATAAAAAAAAATTCATTAATATTATATATTTATATATATGTTATATACATACATATATATATATATATATGTATAAAATATTAATTCTTAATATAATATGAGAATCGATATATGCATAATCAAATTCACATCACACATATCACATAACCTACTTATATTAACAGTTGTTGTGGTACATAGTACACTGTGGGCTACATATTATAATTTTAATATAAATCAAAATGTCGTTCCCAAAACTTATATACACTGTGATATAATAAATCGCAAGTAGCGCCGTACGACTTGGCCATGCAGCCTCTACTGTCGCAGGCCTGCTGATGCAGGTACCTGCGCAGTAGATGTCTATCAGTTTCGCAAAGATAGTGGGGTACGAGGGTGTGTAATCCGCCCTCCCCATGTTCATTAATTTTTTTTTTTATAAAACATTTTTTTTAAAAATGTTGCGATTCAAGTTTTATTATAATGTTTTCCACTATGATTAATTTTAAATATATCTATTTCTCTACTGCATTTTAAATAAACATATACATATATATATATATATATATATATATATATATATATATATATATATATATATATATATATATATATATATATATATATATATATATATAAATATATATATATATATATAAATATATATATATATATATATATAAATATATATATATATATATATATGTATATGTATATATGTATACATATATGTATGTATATGTATATATGTATACATATATATACATATACACACACATATATATATATAGGTAGATTTTACATATTTAAAAAAAGAACATAAATATAACTTTTAACACAAAAAGGGCTTTCTAATTCTTTAAATTAAGAATTTCCTCTTTAAAATAATTGTTCTCTAAATTTACCCATTAATCTATCTAATAGGTTTGTCTGTACGCATCCGAAAACCCTAACCCCATAGTTTCCTTAGATCTATGCATATGCGAATTTCTTATATAGAATTCAACTACCCATGAAAAAAGCATACAACCAAGATATGAAAATCCTCAGAAAGCATTCAGAAGACACGAAGAAGATAGGGAGTCCAAAAAGTGAAAATGACATATGCAAAAATCACAAGTGTCTACTTGGACACTGATGCTAAATCACTTCTCCTCAGAATTCTGCAGAGCAAGCTCCTTCCTTCTCCAATGTTCCTGAGTCCTCCAAATGCTCCCCCTAAGCTTGTAGGAGTGCCTGAATATAAAGAATTCTCAAGAAGCACCTAGAGTGTCTCTAGAAATAACCAAAAGGTGTTGACAACTAAGCATGAGTCTTTTCCAACCTTCTAGATGAGTCACAAGGTTGTAGACACCATGTGCTTAATTTGTGTGCTAACTCCTGTGTTGTTGACATATGTACAATCAAGATGTGTGTTTACTCCTAGGAAAGCTTATAACTTTTATTTAAATTTTTTTATTATTTCTATTATTATTATTTATTTACTATTTTATTATTATTTTTATTTTAATTTCTTTAATTTAATTCTTTTCTCAATTAATTCTCCTTTTAATTAATTAAAATCAAAATATCTAAAGGTCATGATATTCTATTAATTTTTCCCAAAATAAATAAATAATTAATTAAATCTATTTATTTTAGACTTAATTAATAGAAAATTCACCATAGACCTCCAAGATAAAATATGAAAACCCATCATAGAAAAATCCATACAAAATTAGTCTAAAGGGTTAAAATCACAAATTATGTCATCCAACACATTCGAAAGATAAAATATCTCGGATACTTGTCCTACCTCACTAGGACAAATGGTTTAGGGGTTTAGGATTTGGACTTGAGAATTTATCTCCCCTCTCTTACCATTGAGACAGTGCGATAGGGTACGCTCATCCTGGCAATTTAGGGAAGTCGATACCCAGTACTTGCAATCTACATAAAAACCATGCATGTACATACTATATATATATATATATATATATATATATATATATATATATATATATATATGCTAAGCTAAATAGGTAATGGTAGGAAGTGATGCATCGTGTAGATCCCAACTAGCAGGTGACTATGACTCCCTTCCTTAACCACATTAGAAATGCCTTACATAAGAAACAAACACGCACACCATACACATGCAAGTATGGGATAAGTATCCATAATAAAACACATGTCATAATAAACCATCTAACTAACCATCATCAATAACTGAAATTAATGTAACAATCATCATGCATCCATGAAATGTAGAGTCTAAGTAATCTCATCATATATCAACTGAATCCATAGCATAATATCTGATAGTCTCAAAACAATGCTACTAACCATCAACATAAACTAGTCTAACATAGTTTGACAATAATAGCAACAATGTGTCCAAAAGAATGTGAACGAGGGTAGGCACTACAATACTACTTGCCTAATCATCATCAATATAGGCACATAGAGTGAAATTATTAGACTTATCATACCACAATCCAAACTTTGGTGTTCCTTTCAGGTATCTAAATATTCTTTTGATTGCTGCATAATGTGCTTCTTTGGCTCATCTTGGATTCTTCTAACAACTCCAATTACATTTGCTATATCTGGCCTTGTGTGAGTTAGATATTGCAAACCTTTGATCATGGATCTATACTTCTTCTACTCAATAGTAGGTGTCTCATCCTTTGTTGATAACTTGTGTCCAATTACCATAGGTGTTCCAACAAGTTTACATGTTTCCAAACCAAACCTTTTTAGAAAATTCTTCAAATACTTAGTTTTAGAAATAAAGATTCTTTCTTTATCTTGTACAATTTATAATCCTAGAAAATATTTCATTTCTCGTATCATACTCACTTGAAATTCCTTCTTCATTTCTTCTTCAAACTTGTCACTTTCATCATCATTTACTTCAAATATGATATCATTAGCAAATATTACCAAGATCATGAATCCATCATTAATTTCTTTCCAATATAGATTACTATCTGCCATACCTTTGCTATATCCAAGCCTTTTCAAATTCTTGTCTAACCTTGCATACCAGGTTTTGGGTGCTTGCTTCAAGCCATACAATGCTTTCTTCAATTTTCATATTATGTCCTTGTCATTTGTCAAAGGGAAACCTTTATGATGTTCAATGTATACCTCTTCTTCAAGTTCTCCATTCAGAAATGCTGACTTGACATCCATCTAATATACTTTGAATTTCTTATATGCTGTTTATGCTAAGAATAATTTTACTACTTCTATTCTTTACTAAATTAATCCAATTCCTCTTTTATAGCTTGCTTCCAATAGTCATCTTTACATGATTCAACTGCATTCTTAGGTTCAACTTGAGATATCAAACATAGTTCTTCATAAACTCTACTTCTTGTCATCAAACCTTTATCTTTGCTTCCAATAATTTGCTTGGGTGGATGATTCTTTGTCATATTCTTAACCAAAGTAGGAGTTGTTATCTCAACTCTTGGCTTTGCTCAAGGTTCTAAGCTTTGTTCCTAGCTTAGCTCTCCTTCATTCCACAAATCATTGTTAGTATTAAGGGATACTTTGTCATTCCTTGGTTTATTAACAAAAATATCATTTGAATCGTAATTAACTATTCTTTCTTGTATCCTAAATTTCTCATCAACTCTCACATTTGCACTTTTCATAATAGTCTTAGTTCTCTAATTATAATATCTATAAGCCTTATATTTCAATGAATAACCAAGAAACATACCTTCATCACTTCTAGCATCAAACTTACCAATATCATCATGTCTTTTGATATAACATTTACTACCAATTTTTTTGAAATACTTAATATAGGTGAGTGACCAAACCATAGTTCATAAGGGGTCTTTTTTGTGTCTTTCCTAACCTATACTATGTTCATAGTGTAGACTATTGTATTCATAGCTTCTCTCCAAAACATCTTGGATACATCATTCTTGGCTAACATAGTTCTTGCAGCTTTTGTTACTGATCTATTTCTTCTCTCTACTATACCATTCTATTTAGGAGTTCTTAGAGCTAATAAATGTCTTTTAATTCCATTTTCTTCACAAAAGATGTTAAAATCATTTGAAGTAAACTATCCTCCTCTATCTAATCTTAAGAATTTAATCTTAATGCCTGATTCATTCTCAACTCTATTCTTGAATATCTTAAACTTATCAAATGCCTAAGATTTTTCTTTAAGAAATGAAACTGACATCATTCTAGAAAAGTCATCAACTAAAATCATGAAATACCTTTCACTATAGAATCCTTTAGTCTTCATAGGACTGCTGAGATCTGTTTGTACAATCTCCAATTTTGCTACAATAGTAAACTTCTTGTAGGGAAAAGAAGTTCTTGTTATGCTTTGCCAAAACACACTCCTTGCAAATTGTTTTAGAAGGTTTTACAATCTTAGGAAAATCTCTGACTACAAACATACTACTAGTCTTTATAATGCTATCAAAGTTTATATGACAAAATCTCTTATGCCATAACCAACTATCATCTACCTTTACAACCAAACATGTCATTTCAGTAGGATTCAACTAAAATACATTACCTCTAGATCTCGTTCCTATTCCAATTACCTTCCCATCTTTGTCTCTAATCATGCATGTCTTTTCTATGAATTGCATATGATAACCTTTGTCCACTAGTTGTCCAACACTTAGAAGATTGTACTTCAAACCACTGACAAAATATAAATCCTCAGTGTTAGATTTAATCAAGAGTTATAGATCCAATAACTTTAATATGGCATGCTGCATTGTTTCCAATTTAGACAATGCCTCCATCTTGACTTTTGAAGTCAAAAAACTTGTTCATGTCACTAGTCATATGATGTGCACAACCACTATCAATTGTCCAATCAAATTTCTTTTCAACTTGTAATACCAAAGCTACTTTCATTCGGCTTTCTTCTTTGATTGATAAGAATCCTATCTCATCATCACTAGCACTCATTGCTTGTTCATTAGATTCATCTTCTTCATTTCCATACAGGCACTCTCTATCTCTTGAAGGTTTGAAATTTTTTTTTATACTTTTTCTCTCTTTTAGGACACATAGATGCATAATGACAAAATTCATTGCAAGTCCAACATTTAGAGATTTTATTGCCATCTTTTTCTCTTCTTACCAGAAGGGGTACTCCTTCAATCTATTTATCCTCATTAAATTTTCTACTACTATCAAAGTCTCCTCTAGCACTTGTGCTTCTTGATAAACTAGGTCGAATATTCAAGGCACTAAAAGTTGTTTCTATTCTGGTCAATTCTCCTGACTATCTAAGCTAATTCTAAACTACTTCAAGTCTTCCAAGCAATGTCTTCTTTGTGAAATCTTTGGTATAAGACATCAAAAATTGTATGATTTAAAATACCAACTTAAATGGTGGTGGTAAAGTCTTCAATATCTTCCATATAACCTCATCATGTTCTTTGGTTCCCCTTTGAGATTTAATACCTGCAGTGATTTCTGATATTCTTTCTATATATGATCTTATAGATTCATCTTCCATCATTTTAGCATCTTGAAATGCACAAATCCAATTCCATAGCCTCAATTTCTTAGAATGTTCATCATCTTAAAAACTAGTTTCCAATTCTTTCCAAATCAAATGTGAAGCAACAAGTGACTTTAATTGATTATATTCAATTTTAGGAAGTGTAGTCAATAGGGCTTCTCTATCTCTTATGTCACACAAAAGATATCTCTTTCTTCCTCGGTACAAGTTTCCAAATCTTTTTCAGCAATGATTGTCTTTGATGTTTTTGTCAAGATCCAATATCCTGGACCCATACATAGTAGATGTGTCTTCATATTTTCCTTCTATCTCTCATAATTTGTTCCATTGAACTTCAAACTATCTTTCCTGAACATGCTTGGCATGGATCTCCCAAAGTTGTTAAACTTTATCTTCAAGGATCTGATGCTCTAATACCAATTGTTAGAAACAATAGTCCATCAAGATAACTGAGGGGGCAAGAGGGGGGGGGGGGGGGGGGGCGTGAATTAGTTATCCAATAATTAAAACATTTATTTCTTAAACAATCCTATTTGTTTAGCCAAAGTAAACAACAACCATAACAAGATGCACATAGACAATTACACCCGATATGTTAACTAGGGAAACCCTTGATCATAGGTAAAATTATAGTGGGAATGATGCTCACAAGATGATGTACTAATATACATATTCTTTGTTAAAGGATGGAACCTATTAGGAGTCTATTAAAATATTTAGTATATAAGAGTCCTTGTTAGGAGACTTTGAATTCTTGTTAGGAGTTGTAGAAGATAGAAGGACCCACTGTTCAAACAACTTCAAAAGCAAGACCATTGAACTCATTGTGTAACTAATCTCTCATCTATTCCTTATAGAATAATTTTTTGTATTGCACTATAACTTCTTTCCTTTGACCTATCAACTAGACCAATCATTGCCAAGACTTGTAGACCAGGTCACAAACCTTGGAACCAAGTATCCAACTTTGGATCACACAGTAAAACATCAACAATAAAGTTTCCTTCACTTCTGCTCAACTCTTCTTAACTTCACATTTAGCTCTTCAATCATTTTCATCTATTCATACTTGATAAAGGAAAATGTCCTTCCTTTATACCAAGTCCATAAAAAAATTACTTGAGTTAGTTGTTACACCTTCTTAATTAATTATTATAGGACCACATCAAGAACACATTACACTTAGTGATAACATTAATCTTCTACCTTGCAACTTGAATAAATTTTCATACATGCAATATTATGATGAGAAAACTTAGCCACATCATCACCAACATGCTTCTTCTTATCTGTAACTTTGGCTTCTCAGAATAATAACTCTGCTAAGAGATGTAACAAGTTTACCAGAACATGCCTTTGTAAATTCTATCTTAGAACTATCTTTGCTGAAATTTACATAAGTTCTTACAGACTTAATATCTTATGCTTTTGAGGTTACCTTCATATACTAGACAAATAATATAATCCCCCTTTAACCTTGCTACTAAAAGTACTCAACGATCTATCTATACCAACTTGATTTTTTGATGTTCTTCTTTCAGATACCATAGAAAACTACTATGTTAACATCAATGACAAACACAATCATGCATGTAATATATCATCATGATAATGATCTAATTATGTATCTACAGTACTCCCCCATAGGAATATCATCAGCATTCATGCTTCCAACAAAATTACCATGGATCCAATAGAATTTTTTAGGATTTGGGTCTTTCAAATGATGAAAGGAATAAATTGAAGACCAAGCTTAAAGACACCCAAGATTTCATTTAGAAGGTGAATGACCAGATTAAAAATTTAGGATTAAAGAAAAGGAATTACTTGACCAGATCAAGGATTGTGAATCAGTTACCAATCTTAAGAAAGAGAATGAGCATCTAAGGTATAAACTTGAGATCACAAAATTAAAGATAAGCTTGATTTTAGATGAGAAGAAGGTAGAGATAAATCCAAGGACTGAAAATGCAGATATGAGATCACAACTTACAAAGGAAACATCTAAACTTAAGAGTACTAAGTTGAATATTTATGAACTTGAGAAATATAATTTCATAGTTAAAGGATAACTTCTATGCACCAAGAAACATCTTAAAAAGATAAAGACAATCATAGAGAGTCTTGATGAGAAGATAATAATACATGTGGTAGGAGACATTATATGAATTAGTTATATTGAAGGGGAATCATCAAAGAAATTAGAGATAACAAAAGAACATGAAATCCAACAAGAGCCTCATCAACTAGTAGACAATATTAATTAGACAACAAATCATTTTGGGAAACCTAGAGACTAAAAAAGATAATTCAGTGGAAGATGCTCTGCATGCAATAAGTTTGGACACATGAAGAAAGATTGCAAAGGTAACTTGAATGCTAAACCTATTTCTTTATGGACATAAATCTTCTAAATGCAATAAGTCTAATAAAAATCAAATATGAGAATGAATTAAAGGACTAACATGACAACCAATAGACCTTTGGGAATGAAAAATATTATAAACAATGAAGGTTTGCATTATAAGAGAAATATAAGAATAGAATCATTGGAAGATTCAATTTATTCATACGTCATTTGTCACCTAAAATTAGTATTTTACAAAAGAAGTTGAATACTTTATTGATTATAAAGAGGTCATATGAAAATTTTGTACCTATGGATCTGAATGGAGTAGAGGTCATTGCATATGGAATTTGTACAATCATTAATGTTGGAGAATTAATTATGGAAACTTGAGACATAGAATTTCAGATCTTAAAGAGGAATTTTTAGATTGTATCAATATTATGTCTTAGAAAGATAGTTTTGAGACATAATTTTTCCATGTACATGATAATTTTAACTCACCTTTGTCATTGATGTGAAAGTGGGAGTAAAAGGTAGTGGAAAATATTGATTAGTATGCAAGGTATGCATATAGAGAATTAGTTATATACTAAGGGGGAGCACTTATATGGAGTATAGTCAAAGGGTGAGTACAATATAGACATGTAGAGATGATATGTATAGATGGTATATGTGATGATCCACACATTTTTGTATTGGCTAGTTTTGACATTTTAAAGATTTTTGAAGTTTTAGAGAAGTACCTCTTATACTTAGCCAAATTTACACAATGCTTCCATCATGACATAGTGAAAGGTAGGAGAATCCCCAAAGGAGATGTCCTAGCCCCCAACAAATAATCACATAGTGGAAACAAAAAATAAAAATACAAGATCTGATACCAAATTACAATAATTTATTCATAAAAGTAGGTGTAATGTGCCAGGCTATAAGGCCTTCCTGGTTATGGCCAAATACAAGACATTACAATAATAGCTCTATAAGATCCCTTAAGATTCAACCGAAACCTATCCTAGCTAACCCAATTCTATAACATAACAATAATCTAGAAGAAACCACCAAGGAAATCTAAACTTGTGTTCACAAGCCCACAAAGCAATCTCCTTGTTTTCCAGCTACAGTCCTAACTCTGCTCCTACTTTATCCAAGATCCAAGTGTAAACTACCTCACATTTTGTGCTCTATTCAAAACTCCATCATAATCCTATTGTAAACTTCCTCACATTTGGCACTCTATCCATAGACTCAGGGAAAACTTGCTCTTTAGCTACTCTCCACACTCACTACTCTTTTGAATGAATGAATCATCCCTCCATGAATTAATGAATAAAAGACCATAGAAGACCCCCATACTAACAAAAAACTAAGCCATAAGTCAGCATATCAATTAAAAATTACATAAAACTAACATTAATATAATTGAAGAGCCACAAGTTGGCCTCGAACAACAATTAAATGTCCAAAAATTGATACCCAAGAAAAATCACAATATCTCCTAGCCCTGATTGGATTAGAACTTGTGCTTTTGAATGAAGGAAGTAATTTAATTCCTCTACAACCCTTGAAATGTGAAAATTCTAATTCATCAAGGATATCCACACATCCATCGTGAAAGTCCCGCATAGAAACATGTCACACAAATTGCCAAAAATTGCTACTCCAAGAGAATTGCCATATCTCCTAAATTATAATGAATAGGACCTACACCTTTGATAAAAGGAAGTAATATAGGCCCTCTTCAATCTATGAAATGTGAATCCTATCATTTATTGTGCAAAATTAATTACATGGCCTACAATAGGAACTTAGAAACTGGAAAATGTAGCTCTAGCAACAAGTTAAAAATGACTCAAACTTCAACTCAATCCATCCAATCTCTATGCAATCATGAGGAAAGGTTCCCCAACTATCTCCAAAACATGTCTAACCATTAAAAGCATAATTCCACCAAAATTCAAGCTCGATGCTCTTGCATCAGACCCCCTAGGTAAATAGAAAAGTATGTCCCATACTTTGATGTGCAATGAAAGATATGCAACCAACTTCATCTTTACCAAAGGCTTCCACTTCATCAAAGTCAATAGAACAAATATGGAAATCTAGCATCTATGCTTCATCCACTAAATTTTTTGGAAATATTATGACAAGCTAAGCTATTGAGAGGGGAGGGGTGAATCAATATCTTCTAAATATTTTAACATTAAGTTCTTGATTAGAAATTAATCCATTATGTGAATTCTGATCTAATTACATGCATGAGAAACTGAAAACAATGAAAGAATACACAACACTTTAACACAAGATTTGGTGACCTAGAAACTTTCCAAGTAGAAAGTAAAACTAGGGTGTGGATGATACCCGCAAAATTTAGTATTTTAGTATAAAGTTGGCCTATTAAGGTTTACAATGATCACTCCTGATGATCTACCCTATTAAGAGCAATAAAGATAGCTAGATGCACCTTGCAAAAGGATTTACAAACATACAATGAAGTCTGGACTTGGTAAAGGGATTTACATAATATTTTTAGGTCTACTTTATTAAAGGATTTGACTAATCCACATGTTAGGATGAAATAGTAGTTGATTTCTTGATTTGCAACTTGGTTTGTTGAATGAGATTCCTTTGAGTGTACAAATCACCTTGTTGTGATAGATGAATCTTTTCCACTCCTTATACTATTGTAGCCTTTTGTAATTCACTCTTCTACTCTTCTATGATGATTATATTACTTCCTTCAATGATTTGGATGTGATACAATAAATTACATATATATCAATCCAATTACATAATTACAAAGTTGGCCATAATACAAGTTTACAAAAATATCACAAAGTCGGCCAAAGTGTAGAAACTCAGGCTATGAAGGCTCACTCGGTGAGGTTCTGATACTTGACATCCACTATCAATGCTTGGCATCATCATGCACTAAGTAGACATAGAACCTTGGTCCATACTGATCACTTCCAAGTAGTCTTGAACTTAGTCTAAACTGGTGACTCGGTGAATATTGTGAAACTCAACATATAAACTGAGTCTCTTCTTTTACACTGCATGACTCGATAAACACTGTCACCTTGAGCTCAGTATAAATTGAGTCTCTTGGTTAACACTAAGAAGCTCAATTAACACTAGACATATATCACCTCAACTACAAACTTGGTAAACACTACACAAATTGGTTTACACTGGTAAACTTGGCATAAACTGAAATGCTCAATTTACTCTATTGATATTCAACTCTATAGAAACTGCTTGGTTCAAACTAAAATCTATCCATAGGAGTCAGTAGCAATTATAGGACTCAGTAGCAACTAAAATGATTGGTAAATAGTATTAACTATACAATATTCTCAGTATGAACTCACAATATGAATAAGTATATGTCACTAATAACAAACATGAATGAAATGTCAACAGTCTCCCCCTTTGGCATTAGTGACAAAAACACTTATCAGTCAAAACTGAATTATCCATCACCTTATATCTCCAACTCGGTAGAGTATACTATTTTTGAGATTTTACAAATTTTTTTTTGTAAAGGATACCTTTTTGTACATGGTAATGCTTCTCCATAGATAATATATAGTATACTATATAGATTTTCTTCTCATTCTTCTTACAATCTTCTCCCCCTATGTTTTTACATCTTTTCTCCTTATGACTTCTATAGCTTCTCTTCTTTATATCATCTTATATCTTCTCTCCATTTTTGACATTAATGGGAAAGATTTATACTACATGTATTTACATAGTAATGCCAAAATGAGACAAGAATTTTGAATGTACCTTTAGTATGAGTGCTAAAGTCCTATCCCAGTTCTCTTGCAAGACCTCACTTGTGTGTAATGCCACCTACATTTCTTCTTATAGTTGAATCATATGGTTTGGAAATGAGAAATTATTATCATGGATGAGAGTTTTTGAATATGAAATATGCTTCTATAGTGCATCCATGTTAGGGCGTATCATATTCTAAATATCCACCAAAGTAGATTTGATTCTAGCTTTTTCTTTGAGCAATTCTGCCTATATATCTATGAAAAATTTGATCTTATTAAAATGGGTAGAGCCTGAACTCAGGTCAAGTTACAATTTTTGAGCACTCACCTTAAGATCTTCATCAATCTTAGATAATTTGTCTTTTATTTCCCTTTTAAATTTGAAATATCACATAATTTACCAAAAAGTAAAGTTACATTAGTGCAAGAAGTTTCTAGAGAGCTCAAAATATTAGATAACTCTATTAGGTAAATGGAAATCTGTTGAGCAATAAGTTCTAAGACCTTATTCCCAAACTTATTCTCTACATTTTTTAATAATTTATCTTGTCCATCTAGATCTTGATTAAACTTCTAGACTACTTTTGCCAATTAATAGAAAATTGGTTGAGAAGAATCAACCTCTACACCTATAGCCTCTACCAAAATATTCATGGCATTCTCAATGATTTTAAATTCTTTATCTCTTTCCTCTCTTAGCCTTTGCTACTTGGCTTTCTTTTGGAGTAGTTCTCTGAAGGTCTATGTTTGATTAGGATTGAGTTTTGAAATATTCCAATTAGGAATCACAATTTCCTCATCAAGATCTACATCCTCCTCCTTTTCTTTACGTTTTCCCAAAAATTTTGTGCTCAGTTGAGGCTTGGTCTCAAGTTTCTTTTCACTTACTACTTGCATACTCAGAATGGAAACAATAGTAGAAATAGTAGGGCTTGCTAGAAAAATTGATATTGCACTTATTATAGAAATACCTATAGAAAAAGTACCTATTGTAGCCAAAATTGATGTATCCAAAACTACTATATTCAAAAACTATTGAAGAGGGAAAAGTCTGTAGCTTGGTAGATGAAGTGTTTGATACTTTAGGCAATGATGCACTGAGCTAAACTAGTGCAAAGATTGATTGGATGTTTGTTCTTGCAGTGCTAGTCACAACCAATCTTGCTGAGGCTATCTTTGTACTTGATGTAGTCACTATTTTTCTTGGAGAGAGAGGAAGTGAGGCAATAACTGCTACAGTAATCTTGACTAGGTTAGTTTCCTCAACTTCTTCTGCATCTTCCTCTATAGCCTCTTGCTTTTTTTCCTCTTCATCATCCTCATTATCAAAATGTGTTACTTCATCATCATTTCTCTCTTCATCTTTTTCTTGATCATTATCATCATCTTTGTCACTTATGTTGATTGGAAAATCACTCAGTTTATGAAGAAGATATACATTCTTCCATGTATTTGTTGCATTCTTCACAAAATGCTCTATTTCATTTAACAAAATAAGACAAGTATTGAACCTTAAAGTCAAATTTTCTTCATTTTTCTTTAAAAATTCCTTTACTTCCTTCTCAGTTAGATTTTACATAAGCTATTTCAAGGTTTTCTCATGAATATCTTTTGTTGTTTTCATTGATTGTTCCCATCTTGGCTTTATTTTGTTCATTAATTCATTAGGAATCTATTAAGTGAGTTTATCGGGTGAGTATTTCCATTTTCTCATCTTAGATATTAGTATATCTTCAATCTGCTTCTTCTCATTAGCTATTTTGGTTTCATATTTTAATGCCTTGAAATTTGTTATTCTAGAATCTGATTCCAATCCCTTCATTCCCTCCTCAAATGTGGGTGGAAACCTTATTAAAATTATGTCTTTTCCTTTGGTATCTGCTTTCTTCCTAGAGTATCTCCTTGTAAACACTACAATGGATATCTTGGCAAGATTAGTAATGATTACCTTGCCCTTTTTCTTTACTGGCTCCTCTTCCTCTGATTTTTCATTCTCTACTTCTTCATCTTCACCTTTTCCCTCAGTTAACAATAGATTAGAGCTTGTTTTTAACTTGGCAATCCTCTTCTTGCCTTTGTTAACTGCCTAAGGAAGCTTGATCTCTAGTTCTATTTAGGCCTTAGCCTCATAATATGTACCAAAATATGCAGCCTTGGGATCCATTGGTTCATTAATCAATGTCTCAATTATATTTTGTGTTTCATCAATATTGACCTCATAACCTAGAGGTTTCAACCATGCAATTCTAGGCCTAACTACCTGAATGTATACCTTGTCACTATCCACCATAAAAAATACATCATCCTTATAATCCTCAACTAGTTTCTTGGGGATTTGGTATCTATTGTTCATTCTCTCCTTGAATTCATTGAAATAGTTATCCATAATACTAGTATAATTTTCTCCCATCTTAGCAATATATTCATTAATATGATAGAGTATAGGCACATCTTTCCTCCAAACAATAGTACCCTTTGATGGAAATAATTTTTGAGCATAAAAGAACAAACATGTCAAAAGTGAGGAAAACTTACATGGATTATTCTTTTATGTCCTAATGTTTTCCATGTTCTTGTTGAATTGATTGAACAATAGCTCGACAAGGTCAAGAGAAAGGTTGTTCTTGACTACCTTGTATGCTAGGTCAACTACTTTATAAGATACACTATTCAACCTGCTAGAACTTGGATCTTGTGTACAATGATATGGATACTGAACCTCAATTCCATATCAGTGACACTACTAATTTTCATTCCCCTACCATCCCACTCAACTAGGGTTTTCTTTTCTAGTTTGACCTGACCTAGGGTTTTTGTCATTTTCACTTTAGCCAACATAGGGAGGCTAGTGATCCTATGGATCATCTTCTTGGTAACCACTATTGGTTGCTCCAACCATAACTATCCATTCTGCACATGGCTAAGGATAAACCTAATCCATTTAACTTGGAAATCATGGGGCATGTGAGGAATATGGGTTAAACCTTTGGCTTTGAGATGTTGGTTCTTGGGTTTCAAAATGCCATCAACACATAACTCCTTCAAACATTCATCCATTTCAAGTGTACCAATATCTTGAATTGCACATTTAAAATGAGAACAAACATCATTGATTAATAGTACCTTTGGACGGATTTGTGACTGCGCTCCACTTAGATCTAGGGTTTCAGCGATGGTAGGAGTGAGCTTGAATTTTGGTGCTTTCCATTCTACACCATGAACCAACATATCTAATCCTCATTTTTCCTTGTTGCTAGTAGCTACCATCTTCACTCAATAGGGTTTGAGAAATTCAAAATCTTTTGGTGACAATTTTCTCAAATTGCTTGAGTGCCCTCAAAGATTGCTGTGCACAATTTTTCTCTAAAAAATTTATGGTAAAGATGACTATGATTCCTTTCCTTTTTATCAAATTTCACCATAAATGCATGGTACAAATGTTAGATCAAGTTGATAGACTATCAACCACTTCTCTTGCATTGATTACTTGGTAAAGTCTTCCATCATTTGGTAGCCATATAAAATTTAGTTACTCTCGACCTCACTCAGTAGAGTCTTTCATCATTCGGTAATGACATAAGATTTAGTTATTCCTAACCTCACTCGATTGAGTCTATGACCTGACCTCTCTTGGTAAGGGAGGTAACTTAGTAGTAATTGGTACCTCGTACTTGGAGATCCCTTTGTATCTTGAATAGTGATATGGATCTCTTGTCTTGTCAACTAGAACTAATTTAGATGTCTTCTTTAGTAACCTAGTTCCAATTCTCCTTTGAGAAATCAGGTGGAAATAATGGAGTCACCTAATTCTTCAGTGACTTGATCATCATTGCTCAAACTTGCATTCTTGGTAGATTTTGGAAGCCAGCGTTGTCTCATTTGTTTGATGACATTATCAGCTTTTGCCTTCTTTTCGTCTTTTATTCTTCTAGTATTCATATAGTTCTTGGCAAGATGACCAAGTTCTGTACAAATGAAACATCTTTTGGTAATATCTATTTTCCTCATGTGATGCTTTACACAATTTTTCCAATGTGTCCAAATTCTCCATAGTAATGACATCTGCACCAAGTGTTATAGTCCCAACCAAATATAGCTTTCACAATTTGTTCTACTAGATTCAATATCTTGGTTTTGCATTCTAATTAATTGATGCAGGAGCATCCTAGGTGTAAGAGCAATCTTTCATCACCCAAAAAATATTTTATTTTCAGCCTTTCCTATTTTAATAAGGACTAGTAGATAGAGTGGTTACTATTTATGGGAACATACTATTTTTAGTAAGTTTTTCATACAAGCTCAGAATGTTCTCATTTTCTATAGGAAGGTTCATTTTAGAGTTGTAAGCCTATGAAAAAAATATCATTTCTCAAACATTAGTATTAGAGAAATTATTGCAGATTTTCGGTGAAAAAAATTTGCAAAAAAATCTTTAGGCTCACTGTTGGAGGCCTTGGAGTACCTAGATGAGGTCCAAAAACTCGATGGAAGGGCACTAGTGCCATTTTGAGCTTGTAGATTAGGAGTTAGCATTTTTTTAAAGTGGTTATAATAGCCAATCAAAGCAATGTTTTGTGAGTTATGGCCTTTGGAAGTTGGGCTACCAAAATTTCTAAAATAATTTGTCAAAGATGTATTTGGTTGACTCTATGTGTATTGTTAGGGTCTGTTGGCCAAGGTATTAAGTTTAAGCATCTTGAACCTTCTCAGATGGCATAAAACTACCTATTTAAGAAAGGCCTGAAGATTGTCTAGGAGAGCTCTAGGTGATAGTTTGCAACACTGTCTTGCAGATTTTTGTAATGAAGGCACCTATTTGGGTTAGCATATTGTAATTTAGAATTTTTTAATTTCACATTTGTGGTGATAATAAGAAGTCCATATTTTTTTTCTTGCATTTGTTGTTGTTTCTTTTTTTTTGTTATAAGTTTATGGTATTAAGAGGAGCACCCTACATTAAGTGGTATCAGAGCTCGAGTTCTTAAGCATGTGTACAAATTGCCAACTATGAGGTAGTTCACACCAGGACCATGGTTTCAGCTGAGCATGTAGACAAATAACTGATTGTGAGGTAGTTTGCACTAGGGTTTTAGTAGAAGTGTGAAAATGCCTCCACAAAGAGAGCATGGTGGAAGAGTTGCAGGTGTTACACTTGAGGGTTTTTGAGCCCTCCTAAGAAAAATGCAAGTGATGATGAGGACGAAGTAGAAGAAAATGCTGAAGAAAAGGAAATTCTAAAGTCAGAGGAAGAGAGGCTTTTTAGAGCCATCCCAAGATTGGAAAAAGACCTAAGTTTGAGGTTCCCACATTTTTAAGAAATCTTAACCCAAAAGATTTGATTGATTCAATCGATGAGCTAGAGGAGTACTTTGAGTATGAAGATATTGAGGATCTAGATAGGGTCAAGTTTGGAAAGGAAAAACTAAAGGGACATGCAAAGATTTGGTGGCAAGAGGTTTAGTTGGAATGTAATAGAAAGGGAAAGGAAAAAATCACTAGATGGGATTAGATGATAACTAAAATGAAGTGATAATTCATTCCTATGGATTATGAGCTTGATTTGTTGAAGAAGATGCAAGGAATGAAGCAAGTGGGAAAATTTGTTCAAGAGTATACCAAAGAGTTCTACCAAGTTCTCATTAGAACTGGCCATGTAGAAGATGATAAGGAGAAAGTCACCCATTATCTTAATGGGTTAAGTATGAGCTGAGTCTAGTTTAAATGAACAATATTGAGGAGGCATACCAGTTTGGCCTAAGAGTTGAGGAGAAACTAAGCAAGAAGTTTGATAATAAGAATAGTGGAAGAGGTCAAGGTGGAAGATCTAGTGGGTGATCTTATGGAGGTTATAATGATGATCAAAAGAATAAGGATGATGCTGGAAGTAGTAGTTAGAATATGAAGGGAAATAGTTCCAATCATTTTCATGATCAGAACAATAGAGATCACAGAGGAAGAGGTAGGGGACAAGGATTTGGAAGAGGAGGCTTCTTTGGGAAATGTTTTCACTATAGAGAGGAATTTCATAGAGTGTTTGAATGTACCCAATGCCAAAGAAGGATAGATCAAAGAATGAAAGGTTAGGCTAGAGTTGCACATGTTGATGAAGATGCCAAATCTTTGCATTCTAAAGATGCTAAAAGAGGAGAAGTTCTAGTTAACAGAAGAGTCATGTTGAGTGGTGAAAATGAACTTAATCAAAGGAGTTTGTTTCAAACAAGGTGCATATGTGAAGATAAGTGTTGTGATGTAATCGTTGATGGTAGAAATACTGACAATTTGGTTTCAGAATCAATGGTCACCAAGTTGAAGCTAAAGAGATAGAAACACTCACATCCATACCATATTGCTTGGGTGCAAGATTAACATAAGGTTTTGGTCAATGAGTAGTGCTCAGAAAAGTTTAAGATTGGAAGCTATGAGGATGAGGTACTATGTGATATGATACCTATGGACATATGTATATGTTGGTAGGTAGGTTGTGGTAGTTTGATAGGTATGATGTACATGATGGGTGAGAAAATACCTACACTCTAACTAAGGATGGAGAGAAACATAAGTCGAAGCCATTGAAGGATAAAGAAGAAAAGGTATGTAGTACTACAAGAATATGTTTTGTTGATGAAAAAGAGTTTCTTAAAGGTATGAAGCATGAGCATATGTGTTTTTCTATAATTCTTAAAGATAATAAGGAAGAAGTAGAGGAGCTACCTGAAGAAGTTGTAGATATGTTGGAAGAGTTTTCTAATATTGTATCAGATAATGTACCTGATGGATTGCCCCCAGTGAGGAAGATTAGTCACCATATGGATTTGGTTCCAGGAGCCAATTACCAAATAAAGCAATGCATAAAATGACACCAGTAGAAAGTGAAGAGTTGAATAGTCAAGTTCATGAGTTATTAAAATAGGATTTGATTCAAGAGAGTTTGAGTCCATGTGCTATAATAGCAATATTAACACCAAAAAAGAATGGAGAATGGAGGATGTGCATAGATTCTTGTGCTATCAACATGATCACGATAAAGTATAGATTTCCATTGCCAAGGATAGATGATATTATGGACTTTTTGAGTGGAGCTATGTACTTCAAAAAGATAGATCTAAAGAGTGGGTACCATCAGATTTGTATCAGAGAAGGTGATGAGTGGAAGACTACTTTCAAGACAAGGGAAGGACTGTATGAGTGGTTAGTCATGACTTTTGGGCTCACCAATGCACCAAGCACTTTGATGAGGCTCATGAATGAGGCACTGAAGGAGTTTCTAGGTAAGTTTATCATTGTTTACCTAGATGATATTTTGATCTTTAGTATGACATTAGAGGAGCATTTGATTCATATTCACAAGGTGTTTGATAAGTTGAGGGAAGAAAAGTTATTGGTAAACCTGAAGAAGTGTAGTTTTGTAAAGAAGGAGTTGGTGTACTTGGGATTTGTAGTCTCAGGAGAAGGTCTAAAAATGGACCAAGAGAAAGTGAAGGCTATCCTTGAATGGCCTACTCCAAGGAGTATGACAAAGATAAGATCTTTTCATGGACTATCTACATTTTACAAAAAGTTCATAAGAAGTTTTAGCAATATTTGTGGACCCTTGACTGAAACAATGAGAGGGAATAGGAAAGAGTTTAAGTGGACTGCAGGAGCAGATAAGAGTTTTAATTTGTTGAAATAGGAAGTTACTAAGCAGCCTATTTTAGCACTTCTTGATTTTAACAAGGCATTTCAAGTAGACTATGATGCTAGCGGTATTGCAATAGGAGTTGTTTTGAGCCAAGAAGGTAGACCTGTTTCTTATTTTAGTGAGAAGTTAAATGATGAAAAAAGAAAATATTCTGTTTATGATTAGGAATTTTATGCTATAGTTCAAGAATTGAAGAAGTGGAGACACTATCTTCTTCCTAAGGAGTCTATTTTCTATACTGATCATCAAGCTTTGCAATATTTGAATAGTTAAGAAAAATTGAACCAAAGGCACTTAAAATGGGTTGAGTTTTTGTAGTGTTATACATTTTTTTTGAAACACATGAGTGGGAAGTCTAACAAAGTTGTAGATGCTCTTAGTAGAAGACAATTTTTTCTAATAGAAATGTAGATAGAGGTGGTTGGGTTCAGGGAACTACTTTGTATCCAAATGTTCTTGATTTTGGTGAAGCATAGAAGGCAACCTATTACACTTGACAGGACAAAGTGGTTGGATTTCATGATCCAAGATAATATGTTTTTCAAAGGAAGCCAGTTGTGCATTCCCAAAAGTTCAACGAGAGAGAATCTCATCAAGGAGAAGCATAATGGAGGATTGGCTAGAAATTTTGGTAGAGATAAAACCATAGCTTTGGTTGCTAAGAATTATTACTAGCCCCAGTTGTAGCAAGATGTGAAGAAGTTTGTATATAGTTGTAGAGTATGTTAGATGGTGAAAGGAGTGAAGAAAAATATAGGGTTGTATCAGGCATTATCTATACTAGAGATGCCATGGGAGAATGTCAACATGGATTTTGTTCTGGGATTACCAAGGACACATTGTGGGTATGATTTTATTTTTGTGGTGGTTGATAGGTTTTCAAAGATGGAACATTTTATTCCTTGCAAGAAGACTAGTGATGTTGTTCACATGGCAGAATTTTTTTTTAGAGAAGTGGTGAGACTACATGGTCTGCCAAAGAGTATATTTTTAGAATGAGATACCAAATTTGTTGATTATTTCTGGCTTACATTGTAGAAGAAGTTGAAGATAGATTTTAAGTTTAGCTCATCACATCATCCACATATTGATGGATAGATAGAAGCTATGAATTACAGTTTAGGAAACTTGCTGAGATGCTTGGTTGGAGATAAACCAAAAGGATAGAATATGATTTTACCATAGGCAAAATTTACATATAATAATTTTTTTTATAAGAGTATTGGTAAATCACCATTCTAGATTGTATATGGGAGTAGTCCTAGAAATTCTTTTGAATTGAGGTAGTTGGATAAAGGAGAGATAAGCAGTGTTGAAGTAGAAGATTTTGTTGAACATTTGAACAACATCCATGAGGAGGTGAGAAAGCACATCATAAAGATGAATACATAGTATAAGGCAAAGGCATATGTGAAAAGGAGATATAAGGAATTTCAAGTTGGAGATGAAGTCATGGTTCATTTGAGAAAGGACCATTTTCCAGTGGGTACATATAATAAGCTAAAGATGAAGAAGTTTGGATCATGCAAGATAGTGAAGAGGCATGATTCTGGCAATGCATATGAAGTGGAATTGCCTACTAAATTGAATATTTCACTAGTATTTAATATTTTAGATTTGACAAAGTATTATGAAGGAGGTGATGGAGATGAAGTTGCAAAAGCACAGTGGAGCATCCCAACAACTAGTTTAGCTACAAAGGAGATTGAGGAGATGCAAGATAGTCATGTTGGAAAAAGTACTAGAAACAAAACTTATGAGAAATATCTAGTCAAATGAAAAGGGAGACTAGTTAAGGATTCATCATGGCTAGGAAAGGAGGAGGTTAACCATCTGGGTTTTCCTTTGAACACCTAAGACATGACAACATCACTTCTCAAATTACCTCAGGTGTTTGATGCAAGATCATCTTGGGTGTAAGAGCAATCTTGCATCACCCAAAAAATATTTTATTTTCAGCCTTTTCTATTTTAATAAGGACTAGTAGACAGGGTGGTTACTATTTATGGGAACTTACTATTTCTAGTAAGTTTTTCATACAAGATTAGAATGTTCTCATTTTCTAAAGGAAGGTTCATTTTAGAGTTGTAAGGCTACCATAAAAATCTCATTTCTCAAGCATTAGTATCAGAGAAGTTATTGTGGATTTTTGATGGAAAAAAATTGCAAAAAAATCTCCAAGCTCACCATTGGAGGCCTTAGAGTGCCCAGATGAGGTTTGAAAACTCAGTGAAAGGTGCTAGTGCCATTTTGAGCCTAGAGATCAAGAGCTAACATTTCCAAAAAGTGGTTATAATAGCCAATTAGAGCAATGGTTCATGAGTTATGGCCTTCAGAAGTTGGGCCACCAAAATTTCTAAAATAATTTGTCAAAGATGTATTTGGCCGACTCTATGTGTATTGTTAGGGTCTATCAGCCCTAGGTATTAAGTTTAAGCATCTAGAACCTTCCCAGGCGGCATAAAACTGCTTATTTAAGAAAGACCCAAAGATTGTCTAGGAGAGTCCTAGGTGATAATTCACAGCACTATCTTGTAGATTTCTGTAATGAAGGCACCCATTTGGGTTAGCATATTGTAATTGAGAATTTTGTAATTCTGCATTTGTGGCGATAATAAGAAGTCCATAATTTGTTTCTCGCATTTGTTGTTGTTTCTTTATTTTTGTTATAAGTTTATGATATTAAGGGGAGCACCCTGCATTATGACTTGTGTCCATGCTTCTTACATTTGTGACATTTACATTCAAATCTTGGTTTCTCTTTGCTTTCATTTTCTTTATGACCATGCTAATTACAATTATAGCAAGTTCCATTGAATTTTTCTTTCCCATTGCTCAAACATTTGTATGATGTGTAACCTAACTTACCATAGTGACTACAAGTAGGTTTTTGGTTCCTTTGAGCTCCTTGCTTGGATGATTCTACTTCTTGTGTATATCCAATTCTTGCTTTGCCTTTTTGTCTAAAGTGACTTTGTTCATTCAACTAATTCATGTCTACTTGGGATTTCAACATTCTTTCATTGGTTTGCCTTTCAATGTTTAGATCATTCTGTAATCTTTCATTCTCTAATCTTAGGTTCATGATTTCTTCATTTGTATTGGTGAGCTAATCAATGAAGTCTGCTTGCTGAAGTGTTAGGTGTTGGATCTCATTGTTCTTTCCTTTTATCTCTTTTCTTATCTTATTTTTCTCTTCCATGACTTCACACAATCTCACTAACTAAATTTCTTGCTCTCTTCTTGGTTTTCTTACTTCTTCTTGAAGAGTACTATTCTTTTCCAATAGTTCTTTGATTGCTTCATTAGCTTCATCTAAATTGCCTGAATGGATGTCTTCAATTCTTTCTTTAATGTAGAGTGAATCATTCATCTTGATTGCAAGATCTTTTCTTCTTTTTAGGGATTGGGAGAGTTTCCCTTTTGCTTTCTTGAGTTGTCTAATGGCCAATTTTAAATCTAGCTTTTCAGTGTCAAAAGGTTTGTGTAGTCAGAATACCTCCATTGCCTTTGATCTTTTCTCAAGCTATTAATCTTTCCACTGAGAACCACAAAGCTCTGATACTAATTTTTGGAAATATTATGACAAGCTAAGTTACTAAGAGGGGATGGTTGAATTAGTAACTTCTAAAACTTTTAACAATAAGTCCCTAATTAGCAATTAATCCTTTATGTGAATTCTAATCTAATTGCATGCATGAGAAACTAAAAACAATGAAAGCATACACAACACTTTGACACAAGATTTGGTGACCCAAAAACCTTCCAAATAGAAAGTAAAACTAGGGTGGGGATGATACTCACAAGCTTTAGTACTATAGTATAAAGTTGGCTTGTTAAGGCTTATAATGATCACTTATGATGATATACCCTATTAGGAGCAATAAGGACAACTTGGTCCACCTTGAAAGATGATTTACAAACATACAATGAAGTATGCACTTGGTAAAGAGATTTACATAAGATTGCTAGGTCTACCTTGTTAAAGAATTTGATTGATCCACCTACTAGGATGAAATGATAGCTAATCTCTTGATTTGCAACTTGGTTTGCTAAATTAGATTCCTTTGAGTGTACAAATCACCTTGCTATGTTAGATGAATCTTTGCTACTCCTTATGCTATTGTAGCCTTTTTTAATTTGTTCTTCTTCTCTTCTATGATGATTACATTACTTCCTTCGATGATTTGGATGTGATACAATACATTGCATATATATCAATTAATTACATAAATACAAAGTCAACCACAATACAAGTTGACACAAATATTACAGTCAGCCAAAGTGTAGAAAATTAGGCTCTAAAGATTGACTTGATGAGGTTCTAATACTTGGCATCCATACTGATCACTTCAAAGTAGCCTTGAACTTGGTCTGCATAGGGGACTCAATGAATATTGTGAAACTCGGCATATAAACTAAGTCTCTTGATTTACACTACATGACTTGGTAAAAACTATCACCTTGAGCTTGGTATAAACTAAGTCTCTTGGTTAACACTAAGAAGCTTGGTTAACACTAGACTTATATCACCTCAACTATGAACTCGATAAACACTGTACAACTTAGTTTACATTGGTAAACTCAACATACATTGAAATGCTTATTTACACTACTGATCTTTAACTTTGTAGAAATTGCTCAGTTCAAACTGAAATCTATCCATGGGACTTGGTAGCAACTAAAGGACTTGGTAGCAACTAGAATGCTTGGCTAATACTATTAACTATACAATATGCTTGGTATGAACTCACAATCTGAATAAGTGTATGTCACTAATAACAAACATGATTGGAATGTCAACAGAAACATCAGAATCAAATACATATCAGCAACCCAATCAGCATACTTGCACTTAAGATCAGACTGAACATAATACTTCATCAACAAATCCTTATCTACATTATTAAATAGTGAATCCACACCAACAACAATAAACTTCACATTAGTAGCAATATATAGATCTCCATTAACACATGCCAAACTCACAACACCAACAACCTCATTGCTCACAACAAGATGCTCTGCAACACATAACTCATCACCAACAATATCTAGATCATCCATGACCAAGTGCTCTTCAATTTCCATGTCAAATCCAACTGACTGATCATGAAAACCAATGTCTATCCTAGCATCAACAAGGTTAGGAATATCTTTAGCAATGACGTCCAACTGCTCTATAGGTTCTATATCAAACTTCACAAACTGATCAACAAAATCAACCTCTTCCACCTTGACCTTGCAATGCCATCTCTCTTAAACAAGTCTTCTAACTAGCCAAACAACTCTCTTTTTGATTAGTAGACTCCAAATCTACTAGCATATGAATTTCTTCTTGGGTTCTTCAACTCTTTAAAAAAAAGCAACATCCACAACAACATCCATTTAAGCTATTGTGTCATTAATCCTCCTCTCCATGATATTAGGGAGACTCACAATCATCCTAGGGTCCAATCCTCTCAGAGCCATCTCCCAAGATCTTCACAAACCCTCTAAAAAAAATCACCAGTAGATCAATCTTCCCAAACAAGATCAACCTTCTGTCTTCACAACCATAGATCCATTTGCATGTCCTCCCAAGGTCTTGGTGCAAATTGCCTCAACTTCAATGATTTATCCACACACTTAGGAAAAACCTTCACTCTAATACTACCTAACATAGTGCAAGGTAGGAGAATCCCCAAAGGAGATGTCCTAGCCCCCAACAAATAATTACACAACAAAAATAGAAAAACAATGCAAGATTTGATACCAAATTACAATAATTAATTCATAAAAGTAATTGTTACATGCAATGTGCTAGGCTATAAGGCCTTCTCAGTTATAGCCAAATCCAAAAATTATAACAAAAGTTCCACAAGATCCCTCAAGATCCAATCCAAACCTATCCCAGCTATCCTAGATCTATAAAATAATAGCAATCTCGAAGAAACCACCAAGGAAATCTAAACTTGTGCTCGCAAGCCCACTAAGTAATCTCCTTGTTTTCCAGCCACAACTTAGCTCTGCTCCAACTTTATCCAAGATTCAAGTGTAAAATACCTCACATTTGGTGCTATATCCACACACTCACAAATCCATCATAATCTTTTTGTAAACTACCTCACATTCGACACTCTATCCATAGACTCAAGAAAAACTCACTCTTAAGCTACTCTCCACACTCACTCCTCTTCTAAATGAACAAATCATCCCTCCATGAATGAATGAATAAAAGAATCCAAATTACCCCCCTAATTATACCCAACTAATCCATAAGTTGGCCTAGTAATTAAAAATTAAATAAGACTAACATTAAATACTTGAAGAGCCACAAGTCAGCCTCCAACAATAATTAAATGTCCAAAAATCGATACCCGAGAAAAATCATGATATCTCCTAGTCCCAATTGAATTAGAACTTGTTATTTAGTAAAGGAATTTCTTTAGGTCCTCTACAACTCTTTAAATGAACAAAGTTTGATTCATCAAGGATATCTATGCATCCATCCCAAAAGTCATGCATAGAAACCTATCATGCAAACTACCAAAAATTGATACTCCAGGAGAATTTCCATATCTCCCAAATTATAATGAATTATTATTTTTTACTTTGAAAAAATGAATTAATCTAGGCCCTCTTCAATCCTTGAAATAAAAATCCTCTCATTCATTATGATAAATTAGTTACACAACCTACAACAGGCACCCAAAAACCAAAAAACATAGCTCCGGCAACAAGGTTAAAAATGACTCAAACTTCAACTCAATCCATCCAATCTCTATGCAATCATGAGGAAAGGTTACCCAATGTGTCTCAAACACATCCCTAACCATTAAAATCATAACTCTAAAAAAATCCAAGCTCAATGCTCCTACATCACATCAATGCCAAGGGGGAGATCACTAGAAATCTAGCTAAGGATACTAAAAGAAGAAGTCAACTTTGATTTGTATTAGTGAAAGTATTAAACAATATTATGACACAACCAAATTATTTATTTTTATTAGCTTCATTGGGAGCATGTATAAGGATACAAATCAAAGTGGTTATAGTTTGGATAGTGTATATTACATGTCTAAGGCTAATAAACTTATTATTATTTTTTGCATATGATTTGGATGGATTTTCTAAGAAGTTTGACACCACAAAATTAGAGTATACGGTAGAGTATTGAAAAATTGGTCAAGGAATAAATTTCACTTGTTGAATAATGAACTTGAAAAGGTAGGGATACATCCTAGATGTTAACCCTTGGCTATAATATTATAATATTGAATTTTTTTTACCGTACAACTAAATACAAGGTTGATAGATTACATAATCCAATATAAAGGAAGGGGTTTTTATTTAGTAAACATGTTAATTGTAAATTGTAATGATATTATTTCTATATTCCCACTTTCTTTATATTGGTTGGATGTAAATGTGATGGCTAGAGTATTGAAAATAGTTGTATGCATGTTTGTATGATAGGATCCACAAATAAATGATTATACATTAAAAATATCAGCAATAGTCAAGGTTTTGGTATAATTATATTGTGAATTTGTATATGATTGTAAGAGTAGTGAGATTTTTAGCAAAGGTGTTCTAGAGTGAATGATAAACAAATTGGTAGACTTAGTTAGTAAGGTTGTTGTCATTTATGGAAACACTATAAAGAAAACTAAACTAGTAGTAAGGCACAACCAGTTAGGTATGACAATGTGAAACTCTCATCATACAAGTAGTATGAGTCTAAGAAGATATGAAAGCCCAAGAAAGGAAAAGATAAAAGTGATCCAATTAGCTAAAGGATGATAAGTTAAGTCCACATGAGAAGTAGGTAGCCAAGTGGAAGGAAAAATAGATAGATCAACAAGAAGATCTAGCATGGAAATTACAATGGACATCAATCAAGATAACCACGACTGCCTAGTCATGGAAAGGGTAAGAGTGCACTCTATATCACATTTAATGGTGATGGGAATATATATTGAGAAAAAATTGGGAGAAATTAAACTTAAATTCATTCTAAATAGAGTGAACCATTGAAGGAACATGGCACCCATCACTCCTATACAAACATGTCATGTCTAACAAAAGTGATGCACTACTACAATAGGAAGCTAAGCTAGTAGTAGGGGTAAATTAAAAAATTGAATTTTAAGTCCAAGGCTTCCAAGAGAAGGTGAAAGGGAAGTATAAAAGAATACAATGAAAAGGTGTAAGGTGAGATTACCAAGTAATTAACCAAAAATCTAGAGAGAGCCAAGCTAAGAGGAGAAGAAGAGTGAAAAGAGAGACCATCTTCAAAGAACTATTGTGATAAGGAAATCTTGGGAGAAGATTCAAAGACTATATATCAAAAGGATATCATATGAAAGGGCTAGGAGAGCCAAATACAAAAGTGATCAAAAGATAAAGGTTATAGAGACAAGAGAAGAAAGATCACAATAGTAGACTAGTCAAGAGAGATAACAAGAGATCTATACCAACCTAAGATTAGTACCTAAAATATTAGATCAATCTCATGTTGTTTACTTACCTTTGTAATAGTAAATCTTGATGAGGGTATACCCTAGCATGTTCTTTTTATAAATCCTTTAACAAGATGACACATTAACTTATGTTCAAAAGTCCTTTAACCAATGTGCTCCTAACAAGGAAGGATCTTAGTATAGGCCTCATCCAAAAAACCTAATAATGTGACACCTGATAGTTTAATTGTAATATTTTAACATGGATAATCTCTTGATCAATTACACTTTAGAAGAGTGTAACCTTGTGAGGATCTACTCACAGATCGTGGTTTCTAACCTAGACAAGTTCCAATGAGATAAATATTGTGTTGTATGTTGATATTTTTCCGTGATTTGTTTTTTCTTGGTCCTAACTAGTTGATTCATAGCTTGCACTTATCAGTAGACATGTGTGGAGTGAAATTTAGAATGAAAATTTTAACTTAGTGAGTATATTGATTCACTCCCCCCAAACCTCTTAGTCTACTAACTTGTAGTTGGGACCAACAATTGGTATCAGAGCTTAGGTCCTTAGAAGAAGAGAAATTGAATAGCTCAAGGAAAAGATCAAGATGTTCAAAAGAGAGGCATCAAAGTTTGCTAAGGAAAACTACAGCTCATAGTGTAGGAAGATGCACGTACATCTAAAGACTCTTAGAGCCATATATAGGTCAAATATGTTGAACCAAATCGTCAAATCACTTTTAATAAGTTGAAAGAGAAAGAGATACATATGACCACAATGAATGCCTTAGCAAGCACCCTATCATACTTTGAATAAAAAGATGTAAAGGAACTAGAGACAACCTATAAAATGTGGGATAAATTGAAGGTCATCTATGGTGGAGACAAGCACGTCACTAGGGCTAAATCTCAAATCTTGTGGGGAAAATTTGATGGCATGAGAATGCAAGGAGAGGATATTGAATCCTATGACAAGTGAGTAAAGGACATCATTCTTTTCATTAGAGCATGTGGCAAAGTAATATTAGAAGATGAGTACATAAGGAAGATGTTAAGAAATCTACTACCAAAGTATGCCATAAGGATGTTAACTATTCAAGAGATGAGGATAATAGGTAAGATCACTTGATGCCTTGATAGGAAATTTCACTATGTTTGATCTTATTAACTATGACAATAGTCAAACACCAAGGGTTGATATGAAATTCAAATATTTTGTTTCTCCAACTACAATACCATAGGAGAAAGGAAGACCAAGTATGTGTGCACACAAGAAGGAGCTAGAAAGCTTGTATTTTGTAGAAGTAGGGAAATAAGAAATGGAAGATCTATTTCAAAAAATAATGGTCAAAGGAAAAGGGAAGTACAAAGGCAAGCTTTCTTTCAAATGGTTTAGCTGCAAAAAGATAGGACACTATGTTGCTAGCCAACTTGAACCTGTCAAAAAAGAGACCAGTGATTGGAGAGAAAATAATAGCTAGAAAGGATCTAGCAAGAAGTAGTTAAAGGTGAAAGAGAAGAAGTGATGCTACATTGCTAAAGAACATGTAATTGAAGAAGAGTTAACAATGACAAGGAAGATGATGAGGATGAAGTATACTATATTTCCATTATAGAGGAAAGGGTAGATAGAGTCCAGATAACCAACTCTAGTATCCATAAGAACTAGATGATATATAAAAATTTCTCACATTACATGTTAGGTGACATGAGAAAGTTCAACAAAGTCAAATCTTATGATGGAGGAATGGTGAATTTGAAAAAAAATTGCCATGTAGAGTGATAGCTAAGGGCATTGTTGCACTAAATTAATCTACTACCTATGATATATATGGTGGAAGGACTGGAGCATAACATGTTGAACATGGTTCAACTAATGGATAAAGACTATAAGTTTGAGTTCAATAGAGGGTCATGCAAAATATTTTACAAGGATGAGAAGCTACTAGCCACACCTAAATAAAGAAGAGGAAACTTTTTCTACCTCAACATTTCTAATAATACTTGTATGGTAGCTAGAAATGACAATAGTTGGTTCTAGAATAGAAGATTTTTTCATGTATATTTTGGAAGCATTTTCAAAGTAGGAAAGAATTTTTTTGTAAGGGGTCTACTCCCCATCATTAAACCTAATAATGTTATGTGTAAGGATTGTGAACTAAGAAAGTTACAAAGATCAAGTTTCTCTAGCAAGTCATTTACTTTAGAAAATGTATTAAATCTAGTTCACACTAATTTTTGTGGTCCCATGAGGATGAGGAATGTATTTGGCGATACATACTTTATGCCTTCTTTTGATAATTTCTATAGAATGATGTGGACTATTTACTTGAAAGAAAAGTCAGAAGTGTTAGGATTTAACCACAAACAAAAATAACAATTGCATGCAAATATTGTAAGGAAACTCAGGTGCAAAAATAGCTTCCTACACTAATCTCTTAAGAGAAGTATTGTGAAAATCCTATTAAAATCTTCTACACTTATAGATCCAATATCATGTAAACAAAAATATTTCAGCCAAGCAAGCATAAAGAAAATAGACAAAGAAAGAAACACATAACACAAAGATTTTTCGGTGGGGAAAATCAGTAAAACAACACCACCCCTCCGGAACCTGCACAATGTATTATCTTCAACACAAGGTTACAATACACTTGCAATGTAAGTTCAATAGCAATAACATAAGACTCTAGTAACAACTCACAGTACCAACAACACACTTTCTTGCATACCTTCTCTTCAAAACCCTAAAAATGCTTATAACACGTGCTTCACTTTAGGGCTACTCCCAAAGATACTCATATTAGGGTTTTACCATTCTTCGAGAAAATAGGAACCCCAAATTTTTTTTGGTGCGATGCCCCGAACCCCTCTATTGGGGTAGAGTGTACAGTACTCAAATTTATCAGTTGTCACTTGTCTTCACTTGTCATTGGATCTTCCTAACATAGCTCTTACGTGTCATAGGAATTCGTCATAACTATTTTATTGATGATCTCCTTATACATAATTCAAGATGCCGACACATCAACATTATTTGCAATAAATACATTTTACAAAACAAATAATAAGAATAGGAATTATCCAAGGTTGAGACACCTTATTCCTAACATTCTACCACTTGTCGAACATCTTGTAAGAGAACCAAGAATATAACAGGAACTAATTGCTATAGGCCAAAAGGCCCATAGACTGAACACCATCTAAATTTCTTAGTGCCCATTGTTTTCGTTAATGCATCCACAACATTCTTCATATTATCTACCTTCTCCAAATTTACCTTTCCATCTTCCACCATATCTCTCACAAAGTGAAACTGCACATCAATGTGCTTTGTTCTGGCATGGAAAGTTGGATTCTTCGCAAGGCAGATAGCACTCTAACTGTCACACCAAATAGTAATCTATTCTGCATCAACACCAACATCAGAACACAATCTCTTAAGCCAAATGGCTTCCTTACAAGCATGAGTAGCAACCATGTACTCAACTTCTATAGTGGAAAAAGCAACCACAGGTTGTCACTTGCTCATTGAATTGATGGCACCACCAAACATAGTGAACACATAAGCACTGGTGGATCTCCTGTGGTCAATATCACTTGCCCAATCTGAATCCACAAACCCATGAATAAAAATTGAATGTGGAGATCTAGAAGAGTTACCATGATTACATACGGAGTAATCTGATGTACCCCTCAAATATCTAAATGCTCGCTTAACTGCATCCCAATGTACTTGTCCAGGATTAGCCATAAATTGACTCAAGACTCCCACTGCTTGGGCAATGTCTGGTCTAGTACAGACCATAGCATACATAAGACTACCAACTGCACTAGCATAAGTACTTTATTCTTGTCCTCCATCTCACTATGAGATTTTGGACAATTATCTATAGATAACTTTGTTCCCATTGGAATAGGAACACATAGTGGTCTACAATTTGCCATGCTAAACCTGTCCAACATAGACTTCACATACTTACTTTGACTCACCCAAAGTTTTTTGTTAGACCTATCTCTACTAATTTCCATACCCAATATGTACCTAGCTGCCCCAAGATATTTCATCTCAAACTATGCTGACAACTGAGATTTAAAATCAGAAATCATACCCTTACCCTTCCCAATCAGCAACATATCATCAATATATAATGTAACAATAAGAAGGGGATCATTTTCAACTCTGAAATAAACACAATGATCTAATTTTGATCTTAGAAATCCAATTTACAATGCAAAGGCATTAAACTTAAGGTACCACATCCTAGGAGATTGCTTCAAACCATATAGAGATTTCTTTAATCTACAAACTAAGGATTCTTTACCTTTAACAATGTAGTGCTCAGGCTGTGACATATAAATCTCTTCCTCCAATTCACCATGAAGGAAAGCTATCTTCACATCCATCTGTTCTATCTCTAAATCATATGATGCAACAAGAGATAATAGAAATCTAATGGATGTCAAATTTGCAATAGGAGAGAATATTTCACCATAATCTATTCCCTCTACCTATGAATACACCTTTGCAACCAATCTAGCTTTGTACCTTTCAATATTGCCATCTGTACAAAATTTCTTCTTGAACACCCATTTATAGCCAACAAATTTTCTCCCTTTAGGAAAAGGTACAAGGTCCCAAGTTTTTTTTTTCTCTAATGAAGTCATCTCATCATCAATAGCCTCAATCTAGGAACCTGCATCTTCCATGCCCAAAGCCTCTTTCACAAGTCTAGGCTCATCAATGTCAGTAATCAAAGAAAAAGCACAATTGGAATCTAACATAGAATAACCAAACCTTTCTGGTTGCTTTCTTTCTCTCGTGGATCTCCTCAAGAGTTATGGTTGAGGTTGTTCTTCCTCTTCTTCTGAACTATTTGCTGCTAGAGCTCTCCTCATCATTAGACCCAACATGGTCTCTTTGTTCAGTCTTCTTAGGGGTAGGAGGCAACTAAACAACATCTTTTTCCTTTTCTTTTTCATCTAGTTGTAGCACAATAGGAGAAGATGTTAGCTCTCTAAAAATAACATTTCTACTATACAACACCTTACTAGTCATAGGATTTGAAAGCTTGTATCCTTTCACACGAGCACTGTATTCGATGAAAATACATTTAATAGATTTTTTTCCAACTTAGATCTTTTCTCCTTTGGAACATGTGCATAAGCTTCACAACCAAAAACACAAAGATGTCTAATTGAAGGCTTCTTACTAGACCACACCTCCATGGGTGTCTTACCAACAAGGGCTGATGTAGGAGATCTGTTAACTAGATACCAAGCAGTGGCCATAGCTTCGGCCTAAAACCTTTGTTCTAAACTAGCTCCACTAAGCATACTTCTAGCCTTCTCCACTAGTGTCCTGTTCATTCTCTCTGCAACTCCATTTTGCTATGGGGTATAAGGAGTTGTCTTATGCCTCTCGATACCTTGTTCTTTATAGAACTATTCAAACTTTGCTGAGAAAAACTCACCACCATTGTTAGTTCTCACACACTTAATCTTCTTACTAGTCTGATTCTCTACAAGGGCTTTAAATTCTTTGAATCAACTAAAGACTTGTGTCTTACTTTTAAGGAAATAAGTCCATGTCCTTCTACTGTAATCATCTATGAAAGATACAAAAAATAAAAACTTGGAGATTGAAGGAAATTTTACAAGACCAAATACATCAGAATGAATGACATCCAAAACATCATAAGATTTGTGAGAACTAGAGTAGAACTAAACACGATTTTGTTTACCATAGACACAATGTTTACAGAAGTTGAACTCGAGATTGCAATCATTTAACCCCTCAACAAAATTTTTATTTTTTAAGGTTCTAAGACCCTTTTCACCAATGTGACCAAATCCCATATGCCACAACATTGTCTTTTCTGTCGGAAGCTTACCTTCCAAAGTGTTTGCATTGCCATCAAAACCAATAACCACAGAATTCTTCACTGCTAGTTTAGATGGTGAGGGTGAAGAACTATTACATAGAGGAATACATGCATCTAGCTGAAGTAGGGTACCTCTCCTAGTACCCCTTGCAAGCACTATCGATCCTCTCATCATCTTGCATCCTTCTTTCAAAAAAACAACTTACAAACCTACCTCATTCAGCATACTTACAGATAATAGGTTTCATGCCAAACCTAGAATGTGCATAACTCCATTGATTCCCTTTACTTGTCCATCACGAAATTTGATAGTGACCCTTCCACGTCCAACTATCTTTAGGTGAGAATCATCACCCAAGTACACCTTTCCACCATCGAACTCTTCATATTTTGAGAACCAGTTTTGATGAGAGGTAATGTAAAAAGATGCACCCGAGTCAACCAACCACACGTAATCAGATGCATGGGCTACCAAAACTACGATGAATGTATCGCCATCTTCTTGAGATATTTTTGAAGCTGAATTTGAACCTTTCTTCTTCTTCTTCAGCTCTTTGCAATCTTTATAGAAGTGCTCAGGTTTATCACAGTTCCAACATTTTTCCTTGGACTTATTGGAAGTCTTTGACTTCCAACGGGATTTGGATCTACCATTATTGTCAGACTTATTGTCATTTTTCTTCCCTCTTTCTATGGATCTCCCATGAACAACAAGGGCTTATTTGTTCCAAATTAAAGCCTTTCTCTGCATCTCCTCTGATAGTAGCAAAGACACCACATCATCCATTTTGAAAGTGACTAACGTGCTTTCGAGAGCCATCATAAGATGGTCCCATGAATTCGATAAAGAACACAAAAGTGTGTAGCAACGATCCTCCTCCTCTAACTTGACACCAACTAATGTCAACTGTGAAACCATAAGATTAAATGCATTTAAATGATCTATTAAGGATCTACCTTCCTCCATTCATAGAGAGTACAACTTATTCCTCAGGAACAACTTGTTCACCAAAGATTTGGCCTGATAGACGGCCCCAAGTCTTTCCCACAAACTATATGCGGTTTTCTCATCTAGAACATTCAGAAGAACTACATCGGTTAAACAAAGTCTTATGAGACCCTTAGCTTTATAGTCTTTGATATCCTAATCTGCTTGAGCTATAGTTGCTTGTCTTGTAGCATTTAAAGTCGTTTCCCATAGGTCATGATCTTCCAACATGTCTTCCATCTTGAGTTTCCACAACATGAAATTAGTGCCATTAAATTTCTCCACCTCCATTCTTCCATATGATGAACTCACCATATCAATCTGAAAATAAGATTTAGGATGCTTTGCACAAGACTCCCACTCAACTTGATATTAGCTCAAAAAACCCTACCCAATAACTAGGATCAAAAGGTGATCAAGCTTTGATACCATATGTAAGGAAACTTAGGTGCGAAAATAGCTTCCTACACTAATCTTTTAAGAGAAGTATGGTGCAAATCCTATTAAAATCTTCTACACTTACAGATCCAATATCATGTAAATAACAATATTTCAGCCAAGCAAGCATAAATAAAATAGACAGAGAAAGAAACACATAACACAAAGATTTTCTAGTGGGGAAAAACCTTTCGGTAAAACAACTCCACCCCTCCAGAACCTGCACAATGTATTATCTTCAACACAAGGTTACAATACACTTGTAGCAATAACAGAAGACTCCAGTAGCAACTCACAGTACCAACAACACACTTTCTTGGATACCTTCTCTTTACAACCCTAAAAATTCTTATAACACATGCTTCACTTTAGGGCTACTCCCAAAGATAACCATATTAGGGTTTTACCATTATCTGAGAAAATAGGAACCCCAAATTTTTTTTTGAGAAACCCCACTATTGGGGTAGAGTGTACAGTACTCAAATTTATCAGTTTCCACATGTCTTCACCTATCATTGAATCTTCCTAACATAGCTCTTACATGTCATGGGAATCTGTCATAATCATTTCAGTGATGATCTCTTATACACAATTGAAGATGCTGACACATCAACATTATTTGCAAGAAATACATTTTACAAAAAAAATAATAAGAATAGGAATTATCCAATGTTGAGATACCTTATTCCTAACAAATATAACCAATAATTAAAAATAATAGATCACACAAAAAAGAACACAAGACACCAAGATTTAACATGGTTCACCCAAACCCTAGGCTACATCCACCAAACAACAAGTCCAATATTATTATGATCGAGTGATTACAACTTGATTACAATCCGTAATCCCTTACAACTTAATACCATCATAAGAACCAATATTCACATCACACCTTATGAAATATGCCTAACCCTAAGCCCTTTTATACAAGTAATTTTATGTTCCTTTAGGGTTACAACAGGTCAACCATATGTTAGCCATAATTTAGCCTTAACTATTTATGAACTATGTACAATAGTTCCCTTATTAGTCACTACAAATTAACAAGAAGCCTTCCATATGTTCAAAGTCGATATAGAAAAAGTGAAAAGAGAGATCAATAGAGAATTGATGTTCTTGTGATTAGACCAAGAAGGTGAGTTCACCTCACAAGAATTTGAGGGCTACTATAAGGAGCATGGAATCAAGAGATAAATGCTAGCTCCTAGGACACCTTAGCAGAATGGGTTTGTAGAGAGAAGACATAAAACCATCATAGATGGTGCAAGAACATTGATGATCCAAAACAATGAATGAAAAAATATTTTGGAGAGAAGCTATAAGAAGATGTGTGTACACCTTGAATAAAGTACAAGTAAAGAAAGGGACAAAGAAGATTCCATATGAACTATGGTTTGGTCACATAACATCTATCAACTACTTCATGGTATTTGTAAGAAAGTGTTACATTAAAAGGGATGAATACAAAAGAAAGTTTGAGCCTAAGAGTGATGAGGGTATATTATCAAGATACTCTACCAAGAGAAAAGCCTATTGATGTTTGAACCTTTGAACAAACAACATTTTAGAGTCTACCGATATAAAGGTAGATGCATTCTCAAAAAAGAATGAAGAAGATTGTATTAAAGAACCAGAGGACTATAGAAAGTTTGAGTACAACCTATTTAACAATACAATAGAGAGAATACCAATAGAAGAGGAATCTATATGAGAATTCATACCGACTCAAGTAGAAGAAGATGAACAAGGAGAGAAAAGAGTTGAGGCACTTGGAGGAGAATCAACATTGGAAAAATATGTAAGAAGAAATAACTCATCAATTAAAATTATTGGTGACAAGGATACAAGAGTGATAACCAAAAGAAAGGCGAGAGAGGTAGTTTGTCTTATCTCACACGTAGAGCTAGAAACAACATGTAAGGCTATAAAATATGAAGAATGGAGAAAGGCCATGGAAGAAGATATAAATCAAATAGTGCAGAATGACACATGGAACTTGGTAGCAGGATGTGATGACAAGAATTTTATTAGGAAAAAAAAATGTATTCATAAATAAGATGAACGAAGAAGGAAAAGTGGTCAAAAACAAGGAAAGACTTGTTTGCAAAGGATATGCATAAGAAGAAGGCATAAAATATAGAGAAATTATTTTTTGAATGGCCAAAATATAAGGAGTTAGGATAATCCTAGCATTTGTAGCACATAAGAACTTTAAGGTATACCAAATGGATGTGAAGTGAGGATTCTTTAATGAAGTTCTAGATGAAGAAGTTTACATAGATAAACCAAAAGAGTTTAAAAATGAACATAGAAATAATTAGGTATGTAGATTAGAAGAAAAAGCATGTATGGACTTAAAAAAGCACTAGGAGCGTGGTATGAGAGACTACACTCATTTTTGATAAAGATTGTATTCATAAGAACTAGTGACAACTTTAATTTGTACATAAAGGAAGAAAAAGAAGTAGGCTATTGATTACATAAATCATTGTGAATGATATCATCATTAGAGGAGATGAAAAGTTTCATGAAAATTTTGCAAAATCCATGAAGGAGTTCAAAATATCCATGATTAGAGAGATAAAATTATTCATTGGACTCCAAGTGTCCTAGTTGAAAAGATGAATCTTCAATGGATAGAATAAGTATGTGAAGGAGGTACTTAATTTTAATCTCAGGTCAATATATATTGTCAATTAGTGTCAAAACACTCAATAAATTACCAATCTATCATGTTAACTGAGCTCATAAAGGAATTGTGCTATCAATGTTAACCTTTTAGAAACTAAGATGTGTCAACTAAGTTGACAATTCCCTTTAAGCTACAATGTTATTCAAGTTGATAGGATCGATCAAGATCTAGTGAGAATTGAGTTGAGTAGAGTATTTTTTTTCTAATATAATGATCAAGCTAACAAAGCAGTGTGAACCGAGTCAGTAATGTCTACTAAATGAGTATGAACTGAGAATCTAGTATGACCCAAGTGCTAGAGTTAGCCAAGGTGGCAGTGTTGCCCGAGTATCTCTAGTATCACTCGAGTAAGCCATTAGATCCGAGTTACAACACTAAGCCAACTTGGTAATTGTTTTTGGAATTTTTTATGTTGTAGCTCACCTATGAATGATTTATTTGGATGGATATAAGTATGAAGAATTTTGTTTATCCAAATTTGAGATGTAAGAATTGTAATTGAAGAACATTAGAAAATATGGAAGAGTAGATTGTTTGAAGGCTACAACCATTCTAAGGAAAGGAAGAGACTCATCTATCATAGTCAGGTGACTAGTTTACTTCAAAGGATATTCATCAATAATTAGAGTTATACATCAGAGATCAATCCACTAATTCATCCTAATAGGTACATTTGTCTCAAATCCTTTAACTAGGTGGACCTTACTATCCTTTGCAGAAACTCCTAATAGAGTACATACTTGATTGTATTTTATAAATCCTTTCACAAGGTGGAACTAACAATCCTTATTACTCCTAACTGAGTAAGATCACCAGAAGTGATCAATTGCTAGCCGTAACAAGCCAACTTTATTATTGCAATTGTGAAGCATTTTGGGTGTCATCCCCACCCTAGTTTTACCTTCTACTTGGAGGGTTTTTGGGTTACCAAATATTGTGTTATGGGTTTTTTACTTTATTGCTTTATGTTTCTTGCATGCAAGTAGATTAGACAATGGAAGTATGCAAGCTAGAGAAAGCCATTGAAAATGAAAATTTGGATCTACATGTGCCCATGGAACAAATCAAGAAATTGAAGGATCAACTAACTAAATCCCTGAAAAGAAGAAAAGAATTGGTAAAAAAGATGAATAAAAAACTATACATAGAAGAAATAATTGAAGATATTTTCAAAGAGAGAAGTTTAGATGAAGTAGATGCACCTATACAAGATCTACTTGGGAGAAACCTTATTCTACAAAGAGAAGTCAGAGAATTGAAAAGAGAACAAGAGATTCATTCATTCAAGATATGTGAACTCATGGAATAGATGAACCAAGCTGAAAGTGACAAAAATATGGTAGAGGAAGACAAAAGATTTCTCAACCCTAGGATGGAAGAAAAGGATAATGAAATCCACCAACATTCACTACATCAAGAAAATATGGAAAAGCAACTGAATAATGAAAATCAGGAAGTCATCAATATAAGGATAGAAAATGAAAGACTCATGAATGATCTTAGAGAAGAAAGAGAAACCAATGCAAGAATGATGAGATCACAGAAAAACATGGATTAGTAGTTGAACTATCTTAGCATAGATAAAAAGGGAAAATAGGATTGGGCTACACTAAACAAGGAGAATCATCACATCAAGGAACTCAAAACAATAAAATACCTACATGCAATCATTGTGAAAAGGAAGGACATACATCAAACAAATGTCAAAGCATGTAAAGTCTAAAAATTATGGCAAATGTTATAGTTGTAATAAAACTGGGCACAGAGCAAGTGAATGCACAAAGAAAACTAAGTTTGAAGGAAAATGTTCTACATGCAACAAACAAGGTCCTAAATCTTTAGAGTGTAGAACCAAGAATTGAAATCCTACTGAACAACTTGCGAAAGGAATCTTTTCTTGTGACTACAACACTTGGTATAGATGTTATCTATATGGAGAGTTTGGACACATAGGAGCTAATTGCATGAAAACTCACTTCAAAAAGAGGAATCCTACCAAAAGATGGTATGTATGCAAAGAACTTGGTCATCTTGCAAAGAATTGCATGAATAGAGGTAAAATTGAAGATGAGAATAAATCAAAGGCTAAGAAGATGAGCACTCAAATGAAGTAGCAATGGGTGAAAAAATCTCTGAATAATTCAAGTGAAAAAAATGAGGTTATTGACACCCAAGACAATGGATTGGGTAATTCAATTATCTCTTCTTGAACAAGTACGAAGACCACTAGAGATATGATCAAATTCATATTCCTCATTAGTTCCAATCATCCAAGTATGAAAGTTTAGATAAGCATATCAGATGCATTTGAACAGAAGAAAGTCATAAACATGACTGAATTGTTAGTTCTAACCATGTCACTCCTTAGGCCTAACCAAGTTGTTAGAACCAACTGAGTGTAGATAGACTCAATTGAGTCACTAACTCAACCAAGCATCTTTTACCTACCTAGGTACGATGCATTAATGGAGACTTAAAATTGAAAATTGATAAAAGGAAGAAACTAAAGTTTCATTTTCACTATGAATTTAGAGTTTTCAAAGAGAACAACATTCCTCAAGCCCCTGAAGTGATTTTGAGAATTTTTTTTGAAGGAAAATCTTAGGAGAAATCACCATCTTTAAATCCTTCATCAACTAAGCAATATGGTAACATCTTCTAGTGCAAAGGTCAAAAGGGGTTAAAAAATATTGGTAAAGAGCTTAGATTGTATTCCTCTAAAATTCAACCTATATCAAACAATTGCCAAGGAGAAGGATCCACAAGGAGCACACTCATCAATTCCTCCTAATGTACTTCTTATTCATGATGTTAGATTATTTTATCACTATTCTATCCAAGAATTAGGGAATTTTGAGCTAGATCAATCCTATGCAAAATTATGTGAAAATGATGTGTTCAAGTAAGAACACAAGCATCTAGAGGTCAAGGGTTTGACCCACATCATCCAAATGCCAATTTTTTTTGAATCAAATAGATCAAGCTTATACTAAGACAAGTTCATAACATGTCATTCTGGTTGGAGAAGACCTATCCTATCATAAAGAAGATGATTCATAGGATAACAAGGTATTCTATGTGGGAAAATTCAAAGGCTACCAAAACCCTAGGATAGGAAGAATTAGAATATCTAACCCTAGCTAAAGGGATGGTAGAGGTATGAAATTAAATAATGTATTTGACATGGAGATCAAGTTTGGCATCCATGTCATTACACAAAAATTCTACAATTCAAGCCATCCAAACATTGTGCCATGTGAAGTTGTAGACCTAGCATACAAGGTCATGAAGAAGAATCTATCCTTTGACCTTGTCGAGGTTTAATTCAGCCAACTGAGCAAGAACATGGAGAGTATTTGAGATTCCAAGAATAACCATGTAAGTTTGTTTGAATCCTAGTCTATTTATTCTTTTATGTTTAGAAATTATTTCCTTCAAAAGGAAATGTTGTTTAAAGAAAGGACACCCTAGTATTGTATCCGATTAATGAATTCATGAATGAGATGGGTGAGAAATCTGAAAGCATCATGGATGCATAGTTTGATAACTTCAAGGAAAGGATGCAGAGTAGGCCTAGGATCCCTAGGAAATTGCTAGATGATTATGAGTAGTATAAATGCTTCCTGGTTGACTGTGATAGAGTTCATATATAGTTGTCAGACCCAGGATTGCGTGGGTAAAACCTCTAGCATATGAGGTAAACATGATAATACAAGAGACATTATTGAGGCTCTCATCAATGAGCCTATGGACCCCAAGGCTACATATTTTGGAACACATGAGGAAGCCAAGACAAGAATCTCACTTGAGATTTAGATTCCTCAAATTCTAAAGAGAGGAAAGAAGAGACTAGAAAACATAAGAAAGAAACTTCCCAAATTAAATTCACCTCTCGAACTCACTGAAGGAAAGGGTGATGATATATAAGAGGAAGATGAAGAAGAAGATGCAAGTGAAGAAGAAGAAGAAGAAGAAGAAGAAGAAGAAGAGGTAGAGGAACCTCCTAAGAAGAAGGTAAAGACCCCATCAAAACCTCCAGCAAAGAGAACAACAAAATCTACTCTTATGTTTACTACCACCAGGCAAGGAGGCAATGAAAGAAACTAAAGCTTGATGATGAAGATGATGATGATGAAGAAGAAAATAATCCTATCATCTCTCTTAAGAAGCCACAACATACCTTTGACAAAAGATTGAAGATATTAAAAGAAGGTAATGGAATCACAGATTTTAGATATCTAAAATTTAAAACAAAAAGCAAGGGTGAGTAGAAGCATATTGAAGCTACAATAGTTGAGAAGATGAAAAAATTGAAAAATGAACCTTCTAAACTTAGAGGGAATGCTCTTGATTCCCTACTAAAGGTTGCCTCTTATCATTAGATCAATATAGTAAAAATAGAGAAAGACATCAAAGAGAAAACTTTGAGAAAAATAATGCTAAAACTCTCTGACAAATAGATCAAGGAGGAAATGACTAATCATGTAAGAAGACACACTCCTAGGTTTAAAGCTTTCCAAATTTTGTGTAATAAGATAGACAATGTTGTGCAGTCAACAAAACATATGTGGAAAATAATTTTTGATATCAAGAAAGAACGAGATCTTCTAGAGATTCAAACAATTGAGGATTCTAATGCTGAGAAGATTGTTGTAGAGGTCATGGCATCACTTTCCTACCACTACACCTAAGGTAGCATCTGAGAAACAATCTATTGAGTTGAACACAGTTAAAAAAAGTAGTGAAGTGAAGATTGTCACACCTTCACTAACCACTCTCCTAGAGCCAACCGAGCTACATCAATAGAAGGAGTTAGTTGACAAAGGTAAATAAATCACTCCTTCCTTAGCAGTCAAGAGAAAAAGCAAAGAGAAGAATATTGACGACATTGATCTAGATGAGGAAATTTTGATCCCAAAAAGGGACCAATCCAATGTATCTACTAATCAAATGGATATTTTTGGAGAACTATGGAAGAAAAGAGCCAAGCAATAGACGTTAAGGGCTAAAAGAGATAGAAGCAAAGTTTTGGAAGACATCATAGAAATATTTTTGGATGCTCTATCTATAGAGGTAAATGATAAAGCTCCTATCATTGATCAATTAATTGATATTTTTCAAAGTTCTATAAGAAAACTAATGGGAAGGAAAAACTTCTTATGAAAGCTGAAGGGAGTTTTGAGAAAAAAGTGCTAGAAAATGTAGCACAAAAGATAGCAATTGATCAAGTAGAACTATCTACTTTAATTTCTGCACTAGAAATTATTGTAAACAATGTTGTATCTTTATTTATAAAGTTAAGTAATTCTACTAACTTTACCAAGGAAATAAAAGAGATATTGGCCAAAATTGAGATGGACTTGAAGGTTGTGCAAATCAGTTGGCACTCAATCTAAGCTTCAATTCCATTCATTTTGTAAAAACCATATTTTTGATAGGTTTTTTAGGAAAAAATACTAAGGGAAGAGGCCAGAATAAGAGCAGCATTGATTGATATTAAAATTATGATACTTACCCACATGGACACCATATATAAGAGAATGGATCATGTATTGGTCAAAGATACAAATGTATCAGTTACCAATCACATGCTTGAGTTATCAGTAGAGCTTCAAATTGATCTACATACATTTAAGCTGTTACAAGATAACTAGGACAAGACTTTGTCTATACTTTTGAAGGTACACCATGATTCTCTTTCTCATTTTGATATAATCTTGTAAAATTTTGGCATTTGTAAAAAAAACAAGGGGGAAAGTATACAACGAGAAAAGTACATATACAAGGGGAAAAGTAGATAATGGAAGTATGTGTATGTACTTATACATATGAAGGTGACATTATGTATAGTAAGAAAGATATGTAATAAGCAGGAAAAAAAAAATTTTGAAAAATCAAAAATAGAGTTTTTAGTTCAAACCGAGTTGTAGCTTTATCAATGAAAACCAAGCTATAGAACGAACCATACTCAAAGGGGGAGTTTGACTAAAGAAGTTTTTATTTCAGATCTTATGCATGATAAGTATTTTTGTCACTAATGCCAAAGGGGGAGATTGTTAATCTCATGTCAATATATATTGTCAATTAGTGTCAAAACACTTAGTCATAATGAAAGATAATAGTAACTGAGTTAACACTTTGTAGTGTTAACTGAGTTGATAGTATCTGCTAAGCTCCAGTGAGAATTGAGTGAAGTAGATTATTCTTGTTCTAATATAATGATAAAGCTAGCAAAGCAATGTGAACTGAGTCAACAATGTCTACCAGGTAATTGGTATGAACCAAGCATCTAGTGTCAACTAAGTGCTAGAGTTAGCTAGGGTGATAGTGTTGCCTAAGTATCTTTAGCATTACCTGAGTAAGCTATTGGAATTGAGTTACAACACATAGGTGACTTGGTAATTATTTTTGGAATTGTTTATGTAGTATGAAATAATTATTTGGATTGATATAGGTATGAAGTAATTTTTTTATCTAAATATGAGATGTAAGAATTTTAATTAAAGAACATTAGCAAATATGGAAGAGAAGATTGTTTGAAGGCTACAAGAATTCTAAGGAAAGGAATAGATTCATCTATCATAGTCAAAAGACTAGTTTACTTCAAAGGATCTTCATCAACAACTAGAGTTTTACATTAGAGATCAATCCATTAATTCATCCTAATAGGTGCATCAGTCCCAAATCCTTTAACCAGGTAGAACTAATAGGCCTTTACAAAAACTCCTAACAGAGTACATACTTGATTGTATTGTATAAATCCTTTCACAAGGTGGATCTAACAATCCTTATTACTCTTAACTAAGTAAGATCACCATAATTGATCATTTGTGAGAATTAAAAGGCTAACTTTACTACTACAATTTTGAAGCACTATGGGTGTCATCACCACCCTAGTTTTTTTTCTACTTGGAGAGTTTCTAGGTTACCAAATATTGTGTTACAGTGTTGTTACTTTACTGCTTTATGTTTTTTGCATGCAAGTAGATTAGACAATTTAATAAAGTGGGTTAAGTAGAAGAGGTTTAAGTGGTTCTTGATTCACCCCACCTCTTAGTTACTTTGCTTTCATTACATTTCCAACACTTAAGATATTTGGAATGGAGGAAGAAAAAATGATAGGCACCCTGATGGTGATTGGTAGCAAATTATAAAAGGAAGGTAAGAGACCTAAAGTGAATGAGATAATTTATTAATCCATGATTGGTAAATTGCAATATGTTGTGTACATCAGACTAGTCATTGTACAAGCAATTGGCATAGTGGCTATATTCTTGGCCAATCCAAAGGAATCAGACATGGTAGTTATAAAGCAGATCTTTAGATATCTTAATGGTACTAAAGAAAATGGCCTATAGTATCCTCACAAAGGTACCTTTGAACTTAGTGTTTTTACTAATGTAGATTGGGCAAGGAATATAGATGATAAAAGGAGAACAACCAATGGTGCATTCTTTCTTGGAGGAAGATAAGTAGCATGGAGAAGCAAAAATAAGAACTATATATCACAGTTAACTACTAAAGCATAATATACTGCTGAAGTAGAATATATTACTACATCAATGAATTCTATTTAGGTTGTTTGGATTAAATAATTTCTTGTAGGAATTCAAGATAAAATGGAGGAATCAATAGTTATCAGTTGTGCTAACACTAGTACAATGAACATATCCAAAAAATTGGTTATGCACTCAAAGACTAAGCATATATCCATCAAGTGTCATTTTCTTGAGGGAGGAATAGAAATAAAAGTAGGTAAGGTTGGAGTACATACCAACCAAGAAATAACTTCTTGATATTGTCACAAAGCCTATTCAAAATGATACATTTGAGTATTTGAGAGAAAGGCTAGGGATCTTACTCCTATCTAGTCTAAACTAAGAACCTGATTAGGTAGACATCAATCAATACTCAAGAATTGAAGAAATATAATGGGAAATTAATGAGACCAAGGGAATAATACATGGGGGGACAATCAAGAAAAAGAAGATAGGTAACTTTAGCATTGTTGTCAAAGGGGGAAAGTTTGAGGAAAGAAGAAACAAGGATGAAGGAAAAGCTTAAAGAAGTTATGAAAAACTAGCAAATGATCAAATGCATAAAAGTGCACTATCTCAGGTGGAGACAATAAAAGAGGAAAATAAAAGTATAAATATTTCCAACTGAATATGTATTTCCATCAATGTGATAGAGGGATAGTTTTTTCCTAAGTATTGTAGACTGATAATTAAATAGTCTAATAGACTTAGTTAATAAGGTTGTTGTCATTACTGGCAACAGTTACAATGGAAAGTAAACTAGTAGTAAGGTACAATTGGTCAAGTATGTCAATGTGAACATCTCACTCATACAAGTAGTCTAAGTTTGAGAAGATATGAGAGCACAAGAAAGGTAAAGGTAAAGGTGATCCAGTTAGCAAAATGATGCTAAGTGAAGTAATCATGCTTGAGTTTGAGAATATATGAGATCCCAAGAAAGGTAAAGGTAAAGCTGACCCACTTAGCAAAATGATGCTAAGTGAAGTACACATGAGGAAGAGGTAGCCAAGAAAATGGAACAATAGTAGGATAAACAAGAACATACAACATGGACATTATGATGGACATCAAGAAAGATAATTGTGACTTCCTAGTCATGGAAAGGGTAAGAGTACATTGTACATTGCATTTAATGGTGATGGGAATATAGATCAAGAAACAACTAGAATTTTTTTAATTTGAATTCTTCCTAACCAAAGAGAACCATCAAAGTCACATGACACCTATGAGTCTTATAAAAACATGCCATTTCTGACAAAAGTGGCACAATACTACAATGATAAGCTAATGTAGTAGTAGGTGTGAATTCAAAGTCCAAGCTTCCAACATAAGCTAAAAGGGTAGTGTATCATCTTAAAAGGAAGAACTTCCATGTTAAGAGTGTTTATCCCTTCGAGTAAGTGGTTTGGGGTCATGTAAAGCATCTTGAATAGGTCTTTGCATGGATCTGGCTATTTTCCCCTTGTTCTACTTCTCTCTCTCTCTCTCTCTCTCTCTCTCTCTCTCTCTCTCTCTCTCTCTCTCTCTCTCTCTCTCTCTCTCTCTCTCTATTTCTAGCCTCTTTCTGACAATTTTATCTATGAAACTAAGGACTTTGACTTTCTGGGTCAAGGATGACATTAAGGGTCAGGGCCTACCTCAACCATGACCTAGGTCAAGGATGAACTTGATACTAACCTAGAGTAGGGTTAACCTCATCCTTGACCATAGGTGCAATTTTCAATTTTAAGACGTTTCAAGATATCGGGGTCCAAATAGTTTCATTTTCTTGCTTCCAGGTTGGCTACTTCAGGTTTTGAAATGGTATAATCTTAAATTTAATTTAATCTAGATCATTTCTAGGGGTTAAGGTTAACTGGGATTTAATTCTCTAATGTAAGCCTTCTTTAGAATTTTGTGCCCTAGATTTGTATATAAGGAAGCCTTCTTCCCTCATTTTGACATCCACCTACTATGAAGTTCATGTAGACAAGAGAGATAATAGAAAAATGATTATTCCATGAAGTGAAGATTTACCATCCATAAAGTGTTCAAGTATTGAAGCATTCAAGTGTTTAGGCATCCAATTCATCAAGGATATCCATTGCTAGCAATTGAAGGATTCAATGTCTATGGAGCCCTCTTGTTGAAGATTTCTCCATTCACATCCATATCCATCCAAGTCTTTTCCTATGAAAATATCCATTCAATATTGGTGTTAATGATCTAATGCCATTGATTTGAGACATCCTACATTCATTCCTACATTCATTTGGAGCACCTATACTTGTGGATTCAAGGATCCAAATCCTCTACAAGGACTTCAATATAAGCAAGGTAAATAGTTCCATTTACTTTGTTTATTTATATTTTAATTTCAATTATATTTCAAGGTTGATTCCAAACTAGGGTTTGACAAATGCAAACCCCCATCCAGAAAAAAAAAAAGAAAAAAAACATTTTTCTTATAGGTATAGGTACAAAACAACAAATTAAAGTGCAAATTTGGATACCCTTTTTGTCAAACTCGTTAGATCCATGAACAAAATTTTCATGGGAGTTGTAAATGTCAAGTTCAAAATTTTTGGGCACAATTGTACCTTGAGGTAAGATTGTACCCCACTATCTAGGTCAAGGTAAACCTATCCTTGGAAGGACAAAATTTTTCTTGGTTTTCTCCATTGTGACATTTCTAGTTCAAAGCAGGTTGTAGAATTCCCCAAAACTATACACAAACATTAGAAATCAATGTTTTCTAGATTCACCCTACTTCGAGTTTAGTATTTTTCTTATATTCATTCAAGGTTTTTAGTACTTACTTTCTATAGTACATTATAGGATTTCCTCCTTTCTTCATATTCTCCATTATTTGATTCATTTGCGTATTGATCACTTTCTTGTGGTTAATCAATTTGGATCATTCCTTTTGGGAATTTGGGTTAAGGATAGATCCTATATTCACCCTCATATCATATTTACTCCTATACATATTTCTCACATCATATCATCATATTTTATTTTATTCATCTTGGTGAACATAACAGACTTACCCTCTTTTCTTTTGTGGAATTAGATGCCTTATTGTATTTTATGCTATTAGATTCCCTTTAATCTTATCTTGTTAGTGTTAGATTTGTCTTTTATGTTTGATCTTGCATGTTAATTAGATTTCTTTCTATTGCATATATATTTCAAAATAAGAAAAAAATGTGAACTCTCTTTCAAAATTAAAAAAAAATTCATGTGTTATATTTTCTTAGTATAGTTCATTGGCATTGCATTGGTTTATGAGCTTTATTACTTCTAGTCCTACTTCTAATCTTCTGGTTAGACAAAGTTGTAGACTTATGAGTACCTTGATCCCGAGTCTTCTTCTTCTTTCCTTAGGATCCCAGATGATAATTTTCTTCTTCCTAATTCCAATACTATTATGGAGAAAAACTCTTCTCTCTCAGCTGATGATGAGGATTATTCTTTAAGAGTTCCTCTTGAACAAGTCCAAAAAATTTCAACTAAATTTGATAAAATGGGTAATTAGATTATGAGAGAAAACCATAATAGAGATTCTATTCAAGCTATAGAGGCTCTTAAGAAAGTTCTTTGTGATAGTGATCAAGGTGTTAACCTATTGCATGGTATTACTCACCTTGTGCATTCAAATGTAAAACCTTTAGCTCAAGAAGCTCAAGATTTAGGTTTGATTCCTCCTGTCACTAGTGTAGAACCTTCTTTTGTTCCTTTCCCTAGTGTTCCTACCTATACTCCTTTGGTGACTGTGATAGTTCCCTCCATTCCTATGAGTGTTCCTCCTATGTCCCTTCCTATATCACAACCTTCTTATCATAATGTTCGTTTTACTTATTCTAATCATCTACCAACTGTGGTTCCAAGTGTTCCTCCAGTTGTGTCTTCCATTCTTGTACCTTCATACACTTTACCTATGCTGGAAATATTCAAGACTATTATAGGTTACTGAGAGGGGAGGGGTGAATCAGTAACCTCAAAAAATTACCAAATTCATATATTAATTTCACTATTCCAATTACCATTTAATTCATTAAATTAGATCTAATTGCATGCGTGAGAAACTGAAAACATAAAAATCCATAACACTTGAACACAATAATTTGGTGACCCAGAAACCTTCCAAATAGAAAGTAAAATTGGGGTGGGGATGACACCCACAAAACTTCAATACTTATCACTTGTATATGATAAAAGACATTGCATAAATATATATATATATATATATATATATATATATATATATATATATATATATATATATATATATATATATATATATATATATATATCAATCCAATTTACAAAATTATAAAGTCAACCAATATACAAGTTCACCAATATTAAAAATTCATCTCAAATGAAGACACTTAGGTTTAGAAGACTAATTTAGTGAAGTTCTAATATGTGGCATCCATTGCCACTACTCAAATTCGTCATGCATTCGATAGAAGTAGAAGCTTGGTCCATACTAAACATCTCAAAGTAGTCTCAAAGTTGGCATTGGTGACTTAGTAGATGCTATGTAACTTGGTAGAAACTAAATTACTTGTTTACCATGACTATACTTGATAAACACTAATTATCACATAGCTTGGTTAACACTAACTTTGCTTCACATGAATTGCTAGCTCGGTAGAAACTATGAAGCTTGGTAACCACTAAACTGCTCGAGTTGAACTACTAGACTTAACACTACTTGATTCTACTTTGTTTGAACTGTTTCACTTCACACTAACTAAATTCACTTGGTAACCATTGGGATGCTCGGTAGGAACTGTAAAGCTCGGTGGCTACAAAATTACATGGAAAACACTGTAGACTATTCAATGAGCTCGATAGCCATACAAAATCTAAATAAGTGTTGTCACTAATAAAAAACTTGACTTAGTGTCAACAATCTCCCCCTTTAGCATTAGTGACAAAAAAACTTATCAACCAAGACTTATATACATCACAGTGTGATACTGGCTCTATATAATATACTATTTTTGAGATTTTTCAAGATTTGTCTTTGTAAGTATATACAATATACTATATCTACAACTTCTATACTTTCCTTTCCTTTGCATGATTCTCCCCCATACAATATACATAATATAACAAGTATCTCTCATTATATATGTCAATCTTCCTTTTATTGTCTCACCCCATATATAGCATACTAAGTGTCTCTCCCCATATATACATACTATGTCTCTCCCTTTTTTACAATAATGCCAAAGATTTATTTAAAACTTATTTACATAGAGGCACCAATATAAGAAAGAAAATTAGAATATACCTTAAGTATGAGTGCTAAAGTCTTATCCCAATTTTCTTGCAAAACTTTGCACATATGTAGAGAAATTTGGACTTCTATAGAGAGTTCTGTCATGTGATCTGCAATGGAGAAGTTGTTGACATGGATCAAAGTTTTTGAGTAAACAATGTGCTTCAACATTGTATCCATGATGGGAAGGATCATATTCTAAACATCTATCAATGAAGACCGGATCCTTGCTTCTTCTCTCAACAACTCTACTTGCATATTTGACAATAATCTAATTTTCATATGATGTATAGAGCTTTAACTAGGGTCAAGTTGCAACTGCTATCCACTAGCCTTTAGATCTTCATCAATCTTTGTCAGATTTCTCTTTATTTCCTTTGTGAACTTAGTAACATTACATAATTTTCCAAAAGGTGATGTTACACTTGTGTAAGAGGTTTCAAGATTGGTCAAAATTGAGTAAAGCTCTACTTGTTGAATGGAAATTTGTTAAGCAATGTGCTCAAGCATTTTGTTATCAATTTTCTTCTCTATTTTCTCAATCAATTTATCTTGACCACTGGGGTCCTCATTAAACTTATGGACTGCCTCTTCCAATTAGAAAAAAATGTGTTGAGAAGTATCAACTTCAACACTTATCACCTTAGTCAACATATTCTTAGCATCTTCTATGATTTTATATTCTCTATCTCTTTCCTCTCTCACTTTCTTTTTTTTTGCTTCTTTTGGAGGAGTTGACCAACTATTTGCATTTGATCTGTAGTGGCATTATCAAAGTCCCATTTTGGAATCTCAATCTCCTCATCTAGGTCAATATCCTCCTCTATTTCCTTTCCACTAAAAAATCTTGTACTTGGTTGAGCCTTAGGTTCAACTACCTTTGTACTTAATGCCTTAAAATCTAGAATGGAAACAATAGTAGAGATAGTAGGACTAGCTGTAAAAATTAATATAGTACCAACAAATGAAATATTGATTGGTCTGCTTATTGAATCCAAAATTGAAGTACTTACAGAAGTATCCAAAGCTGTAGAAGACAAAACTATAGAATCCAAAATTGTAGAACTTGAAATTGAAGTACTTACTATTGAAGAATAAAAAATTGTAGAACATATTGTACTCATTGCTGATGATGTTGACTCAGGAATTGAAGAAGAGTAAGGTTGAAGCTTGGTAGATGAAGTGGTAGACACTTCTATTAGTGATGTGCTGAGTTGTGAGGGAGCAAAGAGTGATTGGACATTTGATGTATCTATTGTGGTCACAATCAAACTTGTTGAAGTTGTCTTCAAACTTGATGTATCTGCTGATTTTCTTGTAGAATGAGGAAGTGAGGAAATGACTATAGCTATTATCTTCATAGGATCAGTCTCCTCATCATCTTTGTCTTCCTTGGTAGCTTCTTTCTCTTTATCTTCTTCAACTTCTTCATTGTCAAAATGTGTTGGCTCAGAGTATGTTTCTTCTACCTCATCATCATTGTCATCATCCTTGACTTCTACTGGGAAGTTAGTTTGTTTATACAAGTGATAAAAATTCTTCCACATACCTATGGCATTTTTGACTACATGCTCTATATTCTTTAACAACATTAAACAAGTATTAAATCTAAGAGTATTCTTGTCTTCATTTTTCGTCATAGACTCTTTTACCTCAGCATTTGTGATGCTCGGTAACAACTACCTCAGGGTTTGTTAATAGATATTTTTTTCTATTTGCATAGTTGAGTCCCATCTTGGCTTTAATTTCTCTAATAATTAATTAGAGATTTGGGAGGTTATCTGATTAGGGGATACTTCCATTTTCCCATCTTGGTTACCACTAATTCTTCAACCTATTTTCTCTCAGCCTCTGTCTTGATCTCATACTTTAATGATTTGAAGTTGGTTATGCTTGCAACTTCTTTCAATTGTTTCAGTTTTTCTTGGAAGGTGGGAGGAGGCTTGTTAAACACAACTTCACTACCTTTCTTTCCTGGATCTCCTGGTGAACACTGTAGTGGATGGCTTGGGTGGCTTGGTGATGAACACCTTGCCTTTCTTCTTCACTAGCTTTTCTTCCTTTTTGGATTCCTCTTCATCCTCTACTTCATCATTATCTTCTCACTTACACTTGGTCAACATAAGAGGTGTGTTGGTTTTGAGTTTTTCTATTCTCCTCTTTCCTTTGTTAACCACCTGCGGAAGCTTGATTTCAAGCTCTATTCTTTCCTTGGCCTCATCATATGTTCCAAAGTGTAGTGCCTTTAGATCAACAGGTTTATTAATCAAGGCTTCAATTATGTCCTTTGCTTCATCAACTTTCAGGTTGGTATAATTTTTCATATTACAGAAATTTTTGGAAAAATTTAATGAAAAATCATTTGAGTCTTTGTATCTTGCAAATTAGGGTTTTGTTCCTTGTATTTTTCAAATCCGTCCATTTCCCTAATTCATATCCTCGTAATTGTTTCATTTAAATTTTATTAAATTCTTGAGGTGTGTCAGCAAAGAAACCATTGAAAACCCTAAGTGTGAAAACCTTAATGCCTTTCTTTATTTCACCTTAGTTTTGAAAGCCCTTTATCATAATATTCTGAAAAATGATTTTAAGGCATACTACTTTTACCCTAAGGATGGGCTTATGCAAGCATGTCTTCATTAAAAATCTTATTTAAAACTTTATGTGCTTTGCTTGCAATTTGTTCATTTTATTGAAAATGTCCTATGGGATGTAAATTTTGTGTGACAATTGATCTTGTTTAGATCAATGAGCATTGCATTCCCATAATGTTGATATGCGAGGTTTTTAAAAAATATAGGTTTGCGCTTTGATGACATGTAGCACTTACTTTTAAAAAAAAAATCATAGTAAGCCGCAAAGTTTGTGATGAGTCATGAGCTGTTAGAACCTTTTACAGACCTGTTAGTGTTTTTCGTGCTTATTTTGAATTCCTGCAATGTCATTGGTTGAATAATCAATTAAAGATATTCCTTTATTACCAAGATTAATCAACCATTGATTTCATTCAAATCAAGGGCTAGCGCTTTCTTGCAAGAAGGAGGTGCTTAAGAATTAAATAATTTAGGGAAGTGCAAATAGGAAACATAGCACAATTTGACAACATGGGCCTGCCATTTCCAAGGGTGATGTTAAGATGTCTTCCCTAGTAGTGTCAGATGAGTTGGACTAAAGGGAAATATTTTATTTGTCAATGCAGCTGACCTAGAATTTAAGAATGCATGATTCTATGACCATTGATCTGTGTGAGATCAAATGCTAGTGCATGTGTGCATTTTCAAGCTGTAAAAAAGATAAATAAAGCAGGCAAACATGTTTCTGACACATGGAAAGGATGACATCAAGCACCACTTCCTTCTAATGTAATGTGGGACCCACTTGCATGGAGATTTCTAGGAGGCACAAATTCACATAGAGACTTCCTGTTGGTTTGTACAACTGACTGGACCTTTTTCAATTACAAAATTTTTTGGTCATTGATCTTTTCTTGATCAACGGATAGCGATTACCCACAATTTCAAGATGCAAGAAATATAAGGAATGTAGGTAAGTGGTATTGTGATATGTGGTCATAAAACTTGTTACCTTTTTTATTTAAAGCTATCCAATAAGGTCATATGGTTTAGGACTCATTCGTGTGATTTCACTTCTTGAATATAATTAATAACCTTACCATTATTGAACCATAGAATTACAAAGGGTTATCAAAGCACAAATATCTTCTGGAGATGGGGAACAGAATTTTGTAGAGAATACTAGTAAATTGAAGCAAAGAATTTCATAGAGTAAAGCAAAATTTCACGGGCAAGTACTTTTAAAACTTCTGAGTAGTAAATTTGGTGAGATAGAAATTTTAAAATCTCAAAATGTCTCCACATAAAGAGTTTACTGGATAGACTGATTATCTAAAGTGGTTTGTGCATGATCACTTTCTAGAACAATTTCCTTTATTTGTACATGAAATAACTAAGGGGAGGGTTTTGATTCCTAAACACCCTAGGGTAGCCATAGCAAAGGGTTTCCATGACAAGGCTAACTAGGTATGAGATGCCCAGGTCTCCATGGGAGGTCTAGAGTTATTTAGGAAATGTTTTCTAGAGTGAAAATTGGACACTCCTATGAGCAATGTATGGGAGTTTGACATTGGTAAATTAACAGTCCCCACAATTTTCTTTGATAGTGATTTGTTAATGGATTTTACCAAGAAATATGATCCAATTATGGGGTGGGTAAAGAACCATGCTAGAGTAAATCTTTTTAGGGTTTTTCCAAAATTAATTAGAGAGGTTTTTAGTCTTAACCCTAAGCATGTTGTGTAGGAAACTATTGATATGGATGACCTTCAAGCAAGGTATGATGCATAGAGAATTTACGTAAGAACAAGGCCACTGCAAGAGCATGTTGCTAAAATTGGTACTTTGCTTGTAATTATAGCCAACACCCCAGAGCCATTACAAAGAAGGTATTTTAACCTTAGGGTTCAGGCATTGTACTTTTCTCTTTGCAAGATTTTTGGAATGGATGAAGCTGAGCATATTTGAGGCTCAATTGTCCTTATAATGGCTCAAACTCTTCAATTTGGCAAGAGCAGTATTCTAGATTTTGCTACTTTTCTTGCAAAGGAGATTCACAATGATTTGGTGGGGATAGCATGGGGAAAAGTGGATAAACCTTTCTATTGGTATTCATTACTCATGTATGTATTTTTGTATAAGGGATTTACCTTTTTCTCCAAGGGTATGGAGTTGAAAATTAAGAGGGATGGAGAGAGGAATCTATTGCAGTTGTGAAGTATAGATATGACTTCAAAAGCTACAGATGCCATTTATGTGAGGTTTGATAGATAATTTGCATCAAAACTTAGATTACTTTTGAGAGGAGACACCACCAAGATTCCACAAGAATTGTTAGAAATGGTCAGACCTAAGGACTATGCAATAGGGCTATTGGTTAGTCATAATTGGGGAGATATAATCCACTATAATGTCTCAATAGTAATCAAAGTCTATGGTTTTCTAGGAAAGCCACATTTGCTACCATTTCATGTGCCTTTGAAGAGAGGAATAGCCAAGCTATTATGGCAAATAGGAACTATAGATGAGAGGGAGTTTTCTAAGAAGGATACATTTTTTCCATTTGTTACTGTGGTACATGATTTTTTCTTTGTGAGGAAAGGGTGTAAGCATTTGTATTTTTTCTTAGATAGATATAACATGATAGAATCTCATGCCACGTTTATTGATCCTGAAGGATTTTATGATCTCTTAAGAGAGAGAGTAAAAGCTTCCCACATGGTGCAACAAGTTTACTATCTAGAGGATGTGATCAGGGATGTTTTTACTTTATAAGAACAAGAATTGAGAAAGGAGAAGTGGATATTATTCAACAAGACCCTAAAATTCATTAATGCTTTTGATCCCCATTAAGACCCATTGAAAGATAAAAAATATTGGGGAGCCAAGATGCAAGCATTAATGAATAATTTTGCTGTGATAATCCAAGCTATGAATGAGAAGAAGACCATGTATGTCAAGACTTATCTAGACAAGGTAGTAGAGGTAAAAAGAAGGATAAACAATAGAAATGTGGTGGTTCTTGGTTAGTATAATGTGCAAAAAAGAGCAGGTTATGTGATGGTACAAAATGTGCAACAGGCTCCCCTGTAGCAAAGGCCAAGACTAGAAAGTCCATGTGTAGCTAGTGCTCCAAAAAAGACAAAAGTTAGAACAAGGGTCTTCTTCCTCTCAAGTAGAACAATATTCCTGAAGCTAGTCCCCAATCTAGATAGATGATGAAGCATCTTTGAGGGAACAACTTATATAGATTGGTGGAGAAGGAGATGTGATTGTCACTCCCACAAATTTGGAGATTGGAGAACCACAAGAACCTCCTACACCCTTCTTGGATTTAACTGTTTATGATTACCAAGGTAAGGAAATTGATCCAATTGTTTCCCAAGCCTTTGAGAGGTTTATTAATGATGAAAATTTTGTGAAGTCTAGGCATTTGCCCAATTTCTGTAGAGGCTAAACATTGGAAATTTTGAGAAGACTTGTGAAAAGTTAAATGAAGAACAACCTGATAAATTAGATTTTGCTATTAAGGAAGAGGTAAAGTCAAAATTTTTGAATGATTTTTCTCAATTTACCCCCGAGGCCAAAAGGCAAATAACTAGATAGTCAAGAGTCCTTATTTTGCTAGAATGGGATATAGTGAATGCCATGGTTTTTGATTTAGTAAGGAAGCAAAAGGATGTCCAATTTAGAATTGAGGAAGAGGTATTATAGGCTCATAGAGGAATCAAATTTAATGATGATCAACAGGCCCTTGTTAGTTGGTCTATCTAAAAAAGGGATAAGACCAAGATGTAGGAAATTTCCACTACAGAGCATACTAGTGCATTAATGGTGTTTAGAACTAGTGAGGTAGGCAGTAAACAAATAATGGGAATGGCTTAAAAAATGTTAAAATTTGGTAGTGTTGTATTTGGTCAGAAAGAAGATAGATTTTCTCAACTCAATGCTAGGTTTGAAGAAGTTTTGAAAGCATATGAGGAGAGGGGTATGCAGATACAATCATTAGAAAACAAAGCATCTCAAATGGAGAAGGTACTTGGGAAGAGAAAAGAATAAGAAACCAGTAGACCAAGGATTGTATACCCCCCATGGCCACCTATTGATCCTTTCAAATCAACTAAAATTATTGAGATACCAGAGACCTTGGAAAGGCCATAGTTCTACATTGTAGAGAATTTTGAGGAAGAAAAGAATAAATTATATGCACTACATGTCGAACTAAATAAATAATTTGAAAAGAAATTGAGGCAGGGTGTAATGTATCTAGTGGATAGGATAGAATGGCCCACATTTTTTGATCAATTAGCAAGGATTAAAGCTATTAGGGATGAATTGAAATGAAATGAAGCTATATTCAGACCCATTGTACAGAAGTGGACAGAGAGAAATGAAGATATCACTCCTATGTGTATATCTGTTATTCTGCTGATATGTTATCAGATAGAAAAAAATGTTTAATTTATTAAATAAATTGTAAGGTTTTGATGATAAGAAAGATTCTTTCCAAAGAAGATTAACTATTTGTTTTTCCAAGTATTTTGTGGAAAAATTTGATTTATTCCCTTGTGCTTTAAAAAAAATTGATAAAATAAAGGAAAAAGGAAGAATGAAAGAGGGAGCTAGATGAGATCTTTTGTGAATGAATAAATAAAGTTATAAATGAAATTGGCCAGTTGTTATGGGCAATGAAAAATGAGGAGTTGGAAAAAGTAGAGTTGTTCTATAATATTATCAGAAAAGATTTTATTGATATAGAGGCAATTGCAATTTCTTTAGTAGTTGTACAAAGAGAAGTTGTAAATTTTGATTGGGTGGGTAACACTTCTTATAATGAGTGGAAAGATAAGTTTATGTCTATAGAGAAAATGGGAGAAGATGATGAAGCAGAAGATGATGAGGAAGAAGAAGGTGCAAAAGTAAAAGTTACCCTTAGAGTTAATGATGAAGACAAGGAAAATTCTCAAGTTAAAGTAAGTTTGCAAGTAATCAGAGATGACTCATTGCTTTCAAGCTTGATGGCCACTTACTCTAAGGAATCAGAGTAATCAAAGGAATTAGATGGTAGCACTTTTGTCTGTTCAAGTGGAATAACAGAAAGGGACCCACAAAGGAATGTTCATTGTATCAGTCTTTCTGTTATTTGCAATTTTGTCTTTTTGTGACAGGTGTATGTAAGTATCTTTTGAAGGACACCATTCAATCACATTTGCCCTTTTCTCATTGCAACTCATGCCTATATAAATGAGTTTTCAAGGCAATGAAATAGTACAGTCGGTCTAGACATCTATAGTTTTTTTTTTGAGTTTAGTTTTGTGTTATGTACTTTTTTGATGTAGAATAGAGAGGACAATATCAACATGAACTCATGGGTTCTTCATTGAGTCTTTATTGGTTCTTGCATTAATCAATAAAAGGATAATACAAAAGGGTATTTACATCCAATCTGTTTCACTATTTTTCTATCTCCTTTTCATGAGTTTATCAATTTTGAGATCATTTGGATAACATTCATTTGTTTGAATGCATTTTGGATGGGGCTTGTATTGGTTATATTATTGCTTTTAATTCAATGAATTATGTAAATGCTTCAATAAATTAGTACAATTCATGAGTTTATGAAGAGGATATCATGTAAGAATGGAAATAGGTGATTATAGTTGACAGATTCAATTACAAGCTAATTGAACAAGGTCTCCTACTTTTGAGTGACTTTATTGCCCAATGGATAAGGTACTGGTCTTATAAATCAGAGATGATGGAGAGTAATTTCTACTTCTACATGTTAAAACTATTATAAATTCAAAATCATTCATATTCATTTTTGTTCAATGTTGTAATGCTGGTCATGACTCGTTTACATATAGTTTTCTGAGTCTTAGATAGCTGCTAATTCTAGGAATACTCATAAACCATAGGAGATCTATGACCAAATCTACTTATAGGGGATGCATACTGATTGGAAAGATTTAGAGAAATTAGTAATCTATGCATGTATATGAGGATAGAAGGTGAGAATTAGAATGAAACTAAGATAGTTTTTATACATCATTTTGCATTTGAATCATCTGTAGGTATTCCCACCTTGGTTTAGCAGAGCCTAAAGAGTAGGAAATCATCCTTGGTTTCATTGAAGTTGGGTCCAAATGATATGCTTTTTTAATTGATCATAGGAATTGGCTAATATTTAGATTACTTGAGTACTATCATTTTGGGATTGAGCATTCTTGTTGCTCATTTTTTTCAAACACCAACAAAATGGTGACTCCACTGGGGACAAGTGTTAGTATTATAGTTGTTAGATCCTATGAAATTACTTGTGGTTTTAGTGGACTTTTACAGTGACAAACCTTGAGAATTTAAAAGGAAGAAAGGAAAACCCTCATTCCACAGGTGTACAAGGACATATACAGTCCTTGCAAAGGTGTCTTATCCATTAAGAAAGAGCTACAGTCTCAAAAAAAATTCTAGTTGGGTGGTTTCTATTTGTCCATTTCTTTTTTGATAATCCCATGATTTTCTATTAGGTCAACAAAACTATTTCAGTACTTTTCCCTAGGTGGGTGGTGATTCAAAAGGGTTTTAACTAGTGTGAAGATAAAACAACATTTATTATCATGGGAAGTGTGAGAAATCCATAAGAAAATGTGAAGAAAAACCCAGATATTAAGTTACAGACTGATCTTCCTCCTAGAGGAAAGAAAAACTTGGCTGTGAAAGGAGCCTAGATGTAGAAGGGAAATTATTCCCAGGAGCAAATGGCAAGGGAAACTAATACGTATATTTCTATTGAAAAGGAGCCCTTCTGCAAGGGGCCTAGATCTCATCCTATTTTTTTTGATGATGATTTCTATATTACTCCTAAAATGATATGTCAAGAAAAGGCTATCCAACCACATGAAAATAGTCTACATGATAGGACTAGTAATAATTTTTTTTAGCATAGCACAAATGCTTTCATGTTAGATTACTCTCCTGAAAAGGAAAGACCAAAACATTTAGAGCTTGAAAGTTTTAATGATATGAAGACCTCTAGTTTTGAGTTTACCATTCCTAACCCTGATGAGAATGAAATGTTGAGAACGTAGCTTGTTGAGCAGGAAGCCATTGACATGAGATTTCAAAAGGAAAGGGAGGAAAAGATCATGAAGGTCTATGAAGAAAATAAAGAATTACTTAGGAGAATTGTTGTATTAAAAAGGAAGAATGAGATAGCAGCTAGTACTTGGCAGCCTAAAATTGAAGGCCAAGTGGAACAGGTTAAAATACAAGAGAAAAATTTGTTAAAGGATCAACATCTAAACCAAGAGGGTCCTATGGTACAACAAATTAAAAGTTAAAAGACCCTAGAGGTTAAACAAGATCTAGAAAATGCTATTGGTGTTCAAGATAAGGGAAAACAAAAGGAAGTTGGTATTAGGATAAATGAACCAACAAAGTCCACCCAGATTCATGATTCTTTGTCACCTTCTGATGTTGAATTAAAAAACAAAGGAAGGAGAAGGATGCTTTGTCTAATAAATTGGAAATTGTAGAGAATGACGCAACTATAGCTAAGATGAGTAACAAAATTAAGTTTCTAGAAAATGCCAAAAATAAATCTATATTTTCTCCTAAAGATAATGATAGAACAATTATTGCAAATCAAAATGCTACTAAACTGTCTACTTCTTTCTTGTCTTCTTCATCACAGAGAATGGATCCAAATAAATCTACTACATATCCTAGTACTAGTAATGTTTTTAACAATAATGAAAGAAATGATGTCAATGCTTCTAGGGTTGATTTACAAAGAAGACCTATTCAGTTAGAAGGCTATAGATAGATACACTTTGAAGGTATTCTTGGTTTTCCTAATGCTATCCCATAGGAAATGAGAAAAAGATTGCCCAAGTTTGCTAGAAATAATGCTATTACTTATGAGGATCACTTGAGGAACTTTCTTGACATGATGAGTGATTATGAGGTTGAGGCTGAAGATGTTATCATGAAGTTATTTGTGCAATCATTAACTAAAGATGCTAAAGAATGGTTCAAGAGACTCCCTGAGTCATCCATCATAGATTGGAAATACATTGAGTATTGTTTTAAGGAACAATATTCTGAGTTCAATAACATTAAGAGGTTGCATAATGAATCTGTTACTGATTTCAATACTAGGTTCTAGAAGAGGATGTATAAGTTAATGCAAGCTATGTGAGTTGATGATAAGGTATTTATGATTACTTATTTGAATGCCTTTAATGGTAAAATGGCATATCAGCTTAGGGATAAGGATCTTAGGACTTTGAGAGATGCTTTTAGAATTGCTATCAATATAGAAAACAATTTGAGAATTTCAGGAAGATTGCAGAATAAAAGAGATGACCCTAGGTTATTTGGGAGTAAGGGAAATAGAAAAGAAGAGCACAAATATATAGGAGGAGAAAGGTAGGAGCCTAGTGAAATGAGTCAAATATTGAGTGCTATAAAAGGTTTGAATCTTCCCCAAGGAAAAAATGATAGGAATCCCCCGAAAAAAAGGTCCCTTATCAGTCCAATTTTGGTAGATAGAATAGATTGTAAAATTTCCCTTATAATACTACTTGGAAGGATGATCACCCCAATGTTTCTCCTCCTAAGAATACCAGTAATAAGGTTACCCCTAATCCTTTATCAAAAAATTGCATAAATGTGGTAGATGATCCCAAACCCACTACTAAACCCACATGGTGTTTTGTTTGTCAGTTACCTCATGCTCTTGAATATTGTTCAGTAACTTTGTCATTTTTTGAAAATTTAAACTGAGGTAGAATAAAATCAAGAACATTAAGAAAGTAGTGATGATGTAGGATGTAATATGTTTGAGTCACATTAAGACCATTATGATAGTGATGATCCTGATAGAGATATAGTGGAACAAAGATAGTTTCTAAATCATATGTAGTAATAAGTATTCTCTGATGAAGAGAGTGATGCTGAGGACAATATATGCAACATGACATCTACTAGGGAGGAGGTGATACTAAGGAAGCCCTCCAAAGAAGAGGTTGATCAAATTACTGCTAGCATGGTAGCTCAAGTGTAGACCAGAGACATGGCTCAGGATGCTGGCAATGGTAAGGTAGCTAGTATATTTACCAAAAGTGCTGACCCTAGGAAAATGGAAATTGTAAAGCCTAAAGAAATTCCTACTATGAAGGTCAGAATTTTTGGTAAAAAATAGGAACCAAAAAGAGGAGGAAATCCTAAGGAACTAGAATTCCCAAAGAATTTTCCTAAAAAAAATGATGAGAAGGTATCAAAAGTAATCACTATAAATGATAAGAATCATCAACGTGTTTCTGATAAACATTATCAAAAGAGAAATATGATTATTGACAATTCCTTAGATTCCTCTATAGATATGCTAAATGTTCTATCACAAGTCACTGTTAAAGTTCCTTTGGTTGAATTGTTGAGGATCCCTGAACACAAAAATAAAGCCATGGCATGGTTGGGAAACACTAATGTAAAGAAAATACAAGATTACAATGAAAATAATGATCCTAAACAAGGAAGAAAAGAAAAGGTAAAAGAAAAAGAAGCTAAAGTAGTTGTATCCCAGATTCCTCAGATGTTTTTGGATAGCTCTATTAATGAATGTTTGGGAAGTGTTGAGCCATTCTTCTTGAGTATCATAAGAAATGGAAAAACATTAAAAAATTACATGATATACTATGGTGCTTCCAATACTATTATGCCTTTTGAAATAATGAAGGAACTAGGTTTAAAGGTTGACATCAGTTAGGAGATATGTTGTACCATGGATAAAAGAGAAGTGATAGTCATAGGTACTATTGATGCCTTACCTTATAGGCTGATAGCTTGTCCAGACAAAGAACTTGCTATGAGTGTATTGGTTGTAGATATTCCACCTCAGTATGGTATGTTATTATCTTGAAAATGGAGTGCTACCATGGGAGGAAGTTTGCAATGTGATCTATCATTTGGTACTTTTAACATTGATGGGAATTCGGTAAAATTAAATAGAGAACCAAAGAGCATATACATGATAGAAGAAGATATTGAGGATGATATGACAAACTTTGTGGATACAGATGTAAATGCTTTCAGAGCAAAGGTTTTGAATTTGAAGAAGGAAATTCATCAATCTTAGATGGAAGTAGAAGCTGATACAAAAATAGATAAGGGAGATTTATGGACCATGTTCTTCGATGGTGCTTTCTTCAAAGATGGAGAAGGTGCAGGTATTTTATTGATATCTCCAGCAGGAGTAACATACAAATTCTCTTTTACTTTAAGATTCCCTTGTACCAAGAATATAGCAAAATATGAGGCTTTATTATTAGGCCTTAGACTAGCTCATAAGCATGGAATAAAATGTTTACATGTTATAGGAGATTCTGAATTAGTTGTATCCCAAGTGAAAAATGCTTATGTCTCTAAAAATAAGAGATTAAAATAGTATAGAAATGATGTATGGGATATGATTCAATGTTTTCATGCATTTGGGATAATTTGGAAGGATAGAACTAACAAAAAAATGGCAAATTTGTTAGCTAATATAGCAATAAAACTTGATGATGTCACATTTGCTGGCATATCCAAAGTTGAAACTCAAACTAGGCCCTCTATCCCTGATAATGTCCAGAATTGGTAAGTGTTTAAAGATGATAAGGATATTCTAAGATTTTTGAATTGTGAGAATATGTTGTCTGGACAAGAAATTGATTGTGCAACTTATTTAGAGAATATAAATGGAAAGGATACTATTTTTGGGTAGGAATTTTTGCAGTTAAAGAGAAATAAAATCTCAAAGGGTCTAGCTATTTTAGAAACTAATTTTGATAACCAAGACAGGTCACAAGTAAACATCAATGAATATAATGCCAAAGATCTAGAGGAGGTAAACTTGGGAACTCAAGAAACACCTAAAAAGGTATATATTGGTAAGAAATTGCCTTCTAAAATTAGGAAAAATTTGATAGACTTGTTAAGGAAGTATAGGCATGTGTTTGCATGGTCATATGATGACTTAAAAGCCTATAGGGAAGATATTTTTCAGCATGAGATCCCTTTGAAACCAGATGCTAAGTCATTTACACCAAAAAAAAGGCCAATAAATCCTACCCTAGCTCCCAAGATGCAAGAAGAATTGATCAAGTTAAGAGATGGTAGGATTATAACACCTATTAGGCATTCCTCTTGGGTGTCCAATTTATTTCCTATTAGAAAGAAAAATGGAGATATAAGGTTGTGTGTTGATTTCGAGAATCTAAATATATCTTCATTAAAAGATAATTATGGTTTACCAAACACGGAGGCCATGTTGCAAAAGGTCACTGGCTCAAAGCTCATGTCCATGATGGATGTATTTTTAGGTTATAACCAAGTGGTTGTCAAGGAATTAGAGTAATTTAAGACTACTTTTACCACTCCATGGGGTACTTATGTGTATGTCAGGATGCCTTTTGTGCTTACTAATGCTAGGGCTACTTTTCAATGTGCAATGGATGTGGCATTCGTTGATATTATTGATAAATATTTAGCTGTGTGTCATGATGATTTAACTACTTACTCCAAAGATGAAAATGATCATTGCATGCATCTAGATAGAGTATTTATTAGAGCCCTCAGGTATTGTATCTCTTTGAATTCAAGAAAGTGTCATTTTGGTGTTACAAAAGGAAGGTTATTAGGACACTTGGTTGGCAAACATGGAGTGAGGATTGATCCTGAGAGGGTAGAAGCAATAGATAAGATTCAAAAACCTAAGAGTGTTAAAGGAATTTAGTCATTTTTTGGACAAATTAATTTTCTTAGGAGATTTGTGACTAATTTTGTAGAAATTAGTAGGCCTATATCAAGGATGCTAAAGAAAGGATATGAGATTAGATGGGATGGTGAACCTAGCATTGCATTCTAGAAGATCAAGCAGGCTATTAAGGATGCCCCTATTCTCAAAGCCCCAAATTATGATAAACCAATACATATGTTTTCTTTTGCCTCTTTTCACACCATTGCTACAACACTGTTATAGAAAAATGAGGAGGGTTATGAGTAGGCAACAAAAGTCAAGTATGACATAAATGAAAAGCAAGCACATGCATTTGTGAAAGGAGTCAAGGATTTTAGGTGTTACTTAATGGGAGCGAATGTTATTGCTTTTGTTCCTACTCTTTCTATGAAGGATATTTTTACACAAAAAGAGGTATTTGGCAGGAGATGTAGATGGATTAATAGGATACATGAGTTTAATATTAGTTAGGGGTCAAGGTTTGGCCAAATTGATGATAGAAGCCAATCTAGAGGCAAACCAAATTAATCAACTTGATAATAGTTGCAGGGAAAATCTTTTTGATATGGATACCTCTAACTGGTACAAAGATGTAATCTATTTTTTGAAAAACAAGAAATCTCCATCAGGATTGACAAACAACTAGAAAAGATCTTTGAAGTTATAAGAAATAAGGTATGTCATAGTGCAAGGACAGTTATGGTGGAGAAGTATGGAGGGGGTACTCTTGATATGTGTAGATGAGAGTGAATCTAAGAGGATTTTGAAAGATGTGCATGAAGGCATATGTGACGATCATTAAATGGCTAAGACCACTACTCACAAAATTCTTAGGGCTGGTTTTTGGTGGCCAACACTTTTCAAAGATGCCTATGAGTTTGTAAAGGTTTGTGATGCTTGTCAAAGGTTTAGTGGAAAGTTAAAATTCTCAAGGAACTTACCATTGAAACTAGTTGAAGTGTAGGCACCATTTCAAAAAAGGGGATAAGGTTTTATAGGTGAGATCACAAACAAATCTAGTGGTGGAAACTCATGGATCCTAGTTCCTACTGATTACTTTACTAAATGGGTTGAGGAAATCCCCACTAAAAATGCAACAAGTAAAGTAGTCATTAATTTAATTTTAAACAACATTGTGACCAGATTTGGGTGCCCACAAAAAATTGTAATTGACAATGCTATGTGTTTTAGATTTGAGGAATATTAAAATTTTTGTGATGAATATGGAATTATAGGATATACATCTTCACCTTATCATCCTCAGGGAAATGGTCAAGCAGAATCAAGCAACAAGAGTATACTAAAGATTATCAAAACAATTCTAGGGGAAAACAAGAAGGCCTAGGATTCAAAATTTCCATTAGCTTTGTGGGCTGACAAGGTTACAGTGAAAAAATCCATTGGATGTGCTCAATTTTACTTGGTTTATGGTATATAGGCTAGACTTCCACATAATAGCTTAAAAGAAATGTATCAATTTGTTTAATTTATGAAGATGATGTCATTGATAAAATGCAACTTAGAATGGACGATATATTCCAACTAGATGAGACAAGGAGAGAGGCTATTGTTCAAAATGCCAAGTTACAATCACAAATGAAGAATTTATATGACAAAAGAGCTATTGAATAGAAATTTGAAATAGGTGACATGGTACTGATGTGGAATGCTAGAATGGAGGATAAAGGGAAGCATGGAAAATTTGACCCAATTTGGCTTGGCCCATATAATATTTGTGATGCAAATGGAGAAGATTCATATTTTTTGAAGGATTTGATAGGAGATATTCTTGAATTGCTAGTTCATGGACAATTTTTGAAGAGGTACTTTTCTTATGAAGTATTTGTTTTCCATGAATAGTAGATTTAGGTTTCCTTGTTTTCTTGTACATTTTGTATATGTTGTAAATTCTTGTAAATATCCCTGTACAATCTGTTTTCTTTTCTATGCATTGCTCTATGATCGCTAAAAAAGTTGTCATCCCTATACCAAGTATGTGGTCTTCTCTCTCGAAGATTTTGAATTCTTGCATAGACTCAAGTAGTCTATCATCCCCATACAGAGCCACTGTTGGTCTGATTTTTAACAATACAAAATTTTTTGGAAAAATTTAATGAAAATTCATTTGAGTCTTTGTATCTTGCAGATTAAGTTTTTTTCCTTATATTTTTCAAATCCTTACATTGACCTAGTTCATATCCTGGAAATTGTGTCATTTAAATTTTATTAAATTCATTCAAGGTGTATCAGCAGAGAAACCATTGAAAAACCCTAAGTGTGAAAACCTTGATGTGCTTTGCTTGCAATTTGCTCATTTTATTGAAAATGTCCTACGGGATGCAAATTTTGTGTGACCATTGATCTTTTTCAAATCAATGAGCATTGCATTCTTGCAATGTTGAGATGGAAGGTTTTTAAGAAATACAGGTTCGCACTTTGATCACATGTAGCCCTTACTTTAAAAAAAAAATCATAGTAAGCCACAAAGTTTTTGATGAGTCATGAGCTATTAGAACCTTTTATAGACCTATCAATTCTTTTCATGCTTATTTTGAATTCTTGCAATGTCATTGGTTGAATTATTATACAAAGATATTCCTTTATTACCAAGATTGATCAACCATTGATTTCATTCAAATCAAGAGCTAGTGCTTTCCTGCATGAAGGAGATGATTGAGAATTAAATAATGTGGGGAAGCAAAAATAGGACACATAGCATAGTCTAATAGCATGGTCCCCCATTTCCAAGGGTGAAATTAAGATGTCTTCCCTGGCAGTGTTAGATGAGTTGGACTAAAGGGAAATATTTTATTTGTCAATGCAGCTAACTTGGAATTTAGGAATGCAAGATTCTATCACAGTTGATCTATGTGAGACCAAAGGCCATCACATGCCCACATTTTCAAGCTACACAAAAGATAAATAAAGTAGGAAAGTAGGTTTTTGACACATGGAAAGGATGATGTCAAGTACCACTTCCTTCAAATGTAATGTGGGACCTGCTTGTGTGGAGATTTTTGGGAGGCACAAACTCACATAGAGACTTCCTATTCGTTAGTACAGTTGATTAGACCTTTTTCAATTACAAACCTGTCTGATCATTGATCATTTCTTGATCAATAGATAGCGCGTACCCAAAATTTCAAGATGTAAGAAATATAAGGAATGTGGGTAAGTGGTATTGCAACATGTGGCCACATTCTTAAGGTCATAAAGCTTGTTACCTTTTTGATTTAAAGCCATTCGATCTAGTGAGATCGATGGATAAGATTTGAATCTTTCATACAACTTGAAGATAATGATTATTGGAAGTTAATATGGTTCAGGACTCATTTGTGTGATTTCAATGCTTGAATATAATTCATAACCTTGCCATTACTGAACCACAAAATTACAAAGGGTTATCAGAGCACAAAAATCTGCTGGAGCTGGGGCACAAAATTTTGTAGAGAATACTAGTAAATTGCAACAAAGAATTTCACAGAGTAAAGCAAAATTTTGCGAGTAAGTGCTTTTAAAAGTTTTGAGTAGTAAATTTGGTGAGATAGAAATTTTAAAATCTCAAAATGCCTCCACGTAAAGAGTTTACTAGATAGATTGATTATCTAAAGCGCTCTGTGCATGATGACTTTCTAGAACAATTTCCTTTATTTGTACATGAAATAACTAAGGGGAGGGAGTTGATTCCTAAACACCCTAGGGTAGCCATAGTAGAGGGTTTCCATGACAAGGCTGATTGGGTACGAGATTCCTAAGTCTCCATAGGAGGTCTAGAGTTATTTAGAAAATGGTTTTTAGAGAAAAAATTGGACACTCCTATGAGCAATGTATGGGAGTTTGACATTGGTAAATTAACAGTCCCCATAGTTTTCTTTGATAGTGATTTGTTGATGGATTTGGCCAAGAAATATGATCCAATTATGGGGTGGGTAAAGAACCATGCTGGAGTAAATATTTTTAGGGTTTTTCTTGTATTAATTAGAGAGGTTTCTAATCTTAACCCCAACCATGCTATGCATGAAACTATTAATATGGATGACCTTCAAGAAAGGTATGATTCACAGAGAATTTACCTAAGAATAGGGACACTATAGGAGCATGCTACTAAAATTGGTACTTTGCCTATGATTACAACTAGTACCCCAGAGCCATTACTAAGAAGGCATTATAACCTTAGGCCTTAGGCATTGTATTTTTCTCTTTGCAAGATTTTTGGAATGGATGAAGCCAAGCAAATCCCAAGCTCAATTGTCCTTGTAATGGCTCAAACTCTTCAATTTGGGATAAGCCCTTGATTTTGCTACTTTTCTTACAAAGGAGATTCACAAAAAATTAGTGGGCATAGCACAGGGAAAAGTGGATAAACCTTTATGTTGGTATTCATTACTCATGTATGTATGTTTGTATAAGGGATTTACCTTTTTCTCCAAGGGTATGGAGTTGGAAATAACTAAGGATGGAGGGAGGAATCCAATGAAGTTGTGGAGTGTAGATATGACTTTAGAAGCTATTGATGCCAATTATGTGAGGTTTGATAGATACAATGCAGCAAAGCTTAGATTACTTTTGAGAGGAGACAGGCCCAAGATTCCACAAACATTGTTAGAAATGGTTAGACCTAAGGACTATTCAACAGGGCTATTGGTTAGTCATAATTGGGGGGATATAATCCCTTATAATGTCTCAATAGTAATCAAAGTCTATCATCTTTTGGGAAAGCCACATATGCTACCATTTCATGTGCCTTTCAAGATAGGAATAGTTGAGCTGTTATTGCAAATAGGCACTATAGATGAGAGGTAGTTGTCTAAGAAGGGTACATTTTTTCCAATTGTTACTATGGTACATTATTTTGTTTTTGTGAGGAAAGGGTGGAAGCATTTGAATTTCTTCTTAGATAGATATAACATGGCAGAATCTCATGCTTGGTTTATTGATCCGAAAGGATTCTATGACCTCTTAAGAGAGAAAGTAAAAGCTTCTCGCATGGTACAACAAGTTTACTATCTAGAGGATGTGATGAGGAATGTTTTTACTTTGCAAGAACAAGAATTGAGAAAGGAGAAGTGGATAGTATTCAGAAAGATCCTAGAATTCATTAATGCTTTTGACCCCCATTATGACCCATTGAAAGATAAAAAATATTGGGGAGCCAAGATGCAAACATTAATGAATAATTTTGTTGTGATAATCTAAGCTATGAATGAGAAGAAGACCATGTATGTCAAGACTTATCCAAACAAGGCTGTAGAGGTGCAAAGAATGATAAATAGTAGAAATGTGGTGGCTCCTAGTTAGTATATTGTGCAGAAAAGAGTGGGTTATTTGATGGTACAAAATGTGCAACAGGCTCCCTTTCAGTAAAGGCCAAGACCAGAAAGTCCATGTGCAGCAAGTGCTCCACGAAGAAAAAATTTAGAACAAGGGTCTTCTTCCTCTCAAGCATATTAGTACTCCCCAAGCCAGTCCCCAATCTAGATAGATGAAGCATTTTGAGGGAACAACTTATATAGATTGGTGGAGAAGGTGATGTAATTGTTAGTCCCGCAGATTTGGAGATTGGAGAACCACAAGAACCTCCTACATCTTCCTTGGATTTAACTATTGTTGATTACCAAGGTAAGGAAATTGATCCAATAGTTGCCCAAGCCTCTGAGAGGTTTATTAATGATGAAAATTTTGTGAAGTCTAGGGCATTTGCACATTTTTTTTTGAGGCTAAACATAAGAAATTTTGAGAAGACTTGTGAAAAGATAGGTGGAACAACTAGATAAATTGGATTCTGCTATTAAGGAAGAAGTAAAGTCTAAATTTTTGAATGATTTTTCTCAATTTGCCCCTGAAGCTGAAAGGAAAATAATTAGACAGTCATGAGTCCTTATTTTTCTAGAATGGGATATAGTGAATGCCATGGTTTTTGATTCAGTAAGGAAGCAAAGGGATTACCAATTTAGAACTGAGGAAGAGATATTACAGGCTCAGAGAGGAGTCAAATTTAGTGATGATCATTAGGACCTTGTTATTTGGTCTATTGAAAAAAGGGATAAGACCAGGATGTATAAAATTTCCAATACAAAGCATACTAGTGCATTAACGGTGTTCAGAGCTAGTGAGGTAGGCAGTAAAAAAATAATGGGAATGGCTTCAAAAATGTTAAAATTTGGTAGTGTTGTATCTGGTCAGGAAGAAGATAGATTTTCTCAACTCAATGCTAGGTTTGAAGAAGTTTTGAAAGCATATGAGGAGAGGGTTATGTAGATACAATCATTAGAAAACAAAGTGTCTCAAATGGCGAAGGTACTTGGGAAGAGAAAAGAATAAGAAACCAGTAGACCAAGGATTGTATACCCCCATGGCCACTTGTTGAGCCTTTCAAATCAACTCCAATTATTGAGATACTAGACACCTCGAAAAGGCCATAGTTCTACACTGCAGAGGATTTTGAGGAAGAAAAGAATAAATTGTATGCACTACACGTAGAACTAAATAATCAATTTGAAAAGAAATTGAGGCAAGGTGTAATGTATCTAGTGGATAGGATAGAATGGTCCACATTTTTTGATCAATTAGCAAGGATTGCAGCTATTAGGGATGAATTGAAATGAAATGAAGCTATATTTAGACCCATTGTATAGAAGTGGATAGAGAGAAATGAAGATATCACTACTATGTGTATATCTATTATTTAGCTAACATGTCATTAGATAGAAAAAAATATTTAATTTATTAAATAAATTGCAAGTTTTTGATGATAAGAAAGATTCTTTCCAAATAATATTAACTATTTGTTTTTCCAAGTATTTTACAGAAAAAAATGATTTATTCCCTTGTGCTTTAAAAAAAATTGATAAAATAAAGGAAAAGGAAGAATGGAAGAGGGAGTTAGATGAGATCTTTTGTGAAAGAATAAATAAAGTTATAAATGAAACAATCCACTTGTTATGGGCAAGGAAAAATGAGGAGTTGGGAAAAGCACATTTGTTCTATAATATTATTAGAAAAGATTTTGTTGATATAGAGGCAATTGTAATTTCTTTAGTAGTTGTACAAAGAGAAGTTCTAAATTTTGATTGGGTCGGTGACACTGCTTATAATGAGTGGAAAGACAAGTTTATGTCTATAGAGAAAATGGGAGAAGATGATGAAGCAGAAGATGATGAGGAAGAAGAAGGTGCAAAAGTAAAAGTTACCCTTAGAGTTAATGATGAAAATAAGGAAAATTTTTGGGTTAAAGTAAGTTTGTAGGTAATCAGAGATGACTCATCGCTTTCAAGCTTGATGGTCACTTACTCTGAGGAATCATAGTAATCAAAGAAATTAGATGGTAGCACTTTTTTCTGTTCAGGTGGAATAACAGAAAGGGACCCACAAAGGAATGTTTGATGTATCAATCTTTCTATTATTTGCAATTTTGTCTTTTTGTGATAGGTGTATGTAAGTATCTTTTGAAGGACACTTGTCAATCACATTTTCCCTTTGCTTGTTGGAACTCATGCCTATATAAATGAGTTTTCAAGGCAATGTGATGGTCTGCTTTTTGATGTATTTTTGGGAATATCAAGAAATAGTACAATTGGTCCAATCATCTATAGTTTTTTTTTTGAGTTTACTTCTGTGTTATGTACTTTTTTGATGTAGAATAGAGAGGATAGCATTAGCATGAACTCATCAGTTCTTCATTGAGTCTGTATTGGTTCTTGTATTAATCAATAAAAGGATAATACAAGAGGTATTTACATCCAATCTATGTCACTATTTTTCTGTCCTCTTTTCATGAGTTTATCAGTTTTGAGATCATTTGGATAATGTTCGTTTGGTTGAATGCATTTTGGATGCGGTGTGTATTGGTTATATTGTTTCTTTTAATTCAATGAATTATGTAAATGCTTCAATAAATCAGTAGAATTCATGAATTTATTAAGAGGATATCATGTAAGAATGGAAATAGCTGATTATAGTTGATAGATTCAATTACAAGCTAATTGAACAAGGTCTCCTCCTATTGAGTGATTCTATTGCCCAATGGATAAGGTATTGGTCTTATAAATCAAAGATGATTGAGTGTAAATTCTTCTTCTACATGTTAAAACTATTATAAATTCAAAATCATTTGTATTCATTTTTGTTCAACATTATAATGTTTGTCACCACTCATTTACATATAGTTTTCTAAGTCTTAGATAGCTACTAATTCAAGGAATACTCATAAACCATAGGAGATTTATGACCAAATTTTCTTATAGGGGATGTATATCGATTTGAAAGATTTAGAGAAATTAGTAAGCTCTGCATCTATATGAGGATAGAAGATGAGAATCAGAATGAAACTAAGATAGTTGCTAAACATCAATTTGCATTTGAATCATTCTCAAGGACTCCCACCTTGGTTTAGCAGAGCCTAAAGAGTAGGAAATCATCCTTGGTTTCATTGATGTTGGGTCTAGAACATATGCTTGTGTAATTGATCATACGAATCGGCTAATCTTTAGACTACTTAAGTACTATCATTTTGGGATTGAGCATTCTCGTTGCTCAATAGTTTCAAACACCAATAGTTCACTTCATAGGGAAGAGGTTTTACTCATACAACTCTGTGTTTCACTAAATGAATGAAGACTTTGTCACTATCTACCATGAAACAAACATCATCTTTGTAATCTTCAACCAATTTCTAAGGAATCTTGAATCTATTATTCATTTTCTCCTTGAATACATCAAAGTAATTATCCATTATGCATACAAAATTATCACCCATTTTTGCAATATACTTGTTAATATGATACAAAATTGGCACATCCTTTCTCCATACTACCATGCCTTTTGAAGGGAAAAACTTTTGAACATAGAAAAACAAACATGTCAGCAAGGAACTGCATTTACAAGGATTGTTCTTGGATGTCTTTATACTTTCCATGTTTTTGTTAAAATGTTTCAACAACAAATCTACAAGATTTTATGATAGATTGTTCTTCACGGCCTTGAATTCCAAGTCTACTACTTCACACGACACACTATTTAGATGACTAGAACTATAGATCTTGTGAGCTATCACATGTATGCCAAATTTTAGTTTTGCATTAATTACACGATTGATCTTCATCCCACTTAGCTAGGGTTTTCTTCTCTAACTCCACCCAAACTAGGGTTTCAGTGATTTTGGCTTTGGACTACCATAATTTTAAAAATACTCTAAAAAGCTTCCCCAACTTGAGATGCATACAACATACAAATTATGCTACCAATGTAGTATTTTTAAGTTAATAATAGTTTCAATGATTTCCAAACTTGGTCTTGACGTGATGAATCATCTCCTTAGTGATCAAAACTAGTTGCTCAAGCCATAACTGACCATTGTGAACTTGGCTTAGGATTTATCTTATCCATTTGATTTGGAAACTTTGGGGCAGGTGGGGAATGTGGGTTAAACCCTTATCTTCCAAGTTCTTATGTTCAAGTTTAAGAACACCATTTGCACATAATTCACCGAGGGCATCATCAATTTATAGGGTTCTAATTTCTTGAATTGTACACTTCAAATGAGTTTAGATATCATTAATGAGTAGTACCTTAGGATGGATATGTGATTGTGCTCTGTTTGGATCGAGGGTTTGAACAATTGCTAGCACAAGTTTGAAATTTGGTGGTTTCCATTTGACTCCTTGGACCAACATTTTTGACCCTTTCTTTGCCTTGGTATGGCTGCTTTATCCTACCATGACTACTTCATAGGTTATGGAAAATTTTGAAAAACTTTACTACAAATTTTGTTTAGAGTCGCTTGATTGCTCTGCAATTCACTTGATCACAATAACATTTAAAATTCTCTGTGAAAAATAAATTCAATTTCCTACTTTTTGTTAACACTTTTCCATTAATGCTCAGTATGAAGGTAGCTATGATGATATCATTATGTGTGATAGGCTTTCATCTATTATCTATTCGGATCGCTCGGTGAATGCTTCATAACTTGGTAACCAAACATGTGTGACTAGTTACTCCTGACCTTGCTCAGTAGAGTCCATGACCTAACCTTACTTGGTAGAGAAAGTAACTTGGTGATAATTGATACTAATCTTTTGTGATGCTTTTGTATCTAAAATACTGATTTGGATCTTTGCTTCCTTTCAATTTTTGGAATTGTTTGGATGTGATCATGATAATGTAGTTCCAATTCTTACTTAAGAACTTAGTTGGAAATGGTGGAGTTATCCACTTCTTGAGTGATATGACCATCATTACTTGGACTACCTTCCTTGGTGGATTTAGGAATCCATTGCTACCTCATTTACTTTCTGATGTTGTCTGCTTTTGCTTTTTTTTCATTTTCAATTCTACCTGTATTCATGCAATTCTTGGCTAGATGACCATGTTCTATACAAGTGAAACATATTATGGTGGTATCTCTCTTCCTTGTGTGATGTTTAACATATTTCATGACAATGTGTCCATACTCTCCATAGTAATGACATCTACACTAGGTGTTATTATCCCAACCAAATATTGCTTTCACAATTTTCTCTACTGGATTGAATGACTTGGTTGTATAATCTGATGCCTTCTGACCTTGTTTCTTGCATTTGTGACACTTGCCTTCAAATTTTGGTTTCTCTTTACATTCATTAGCCTTGTGACCATGCTGATTGCAATTGTAACATTTACCATTTAATTTTTCTTTAACACTACTCCAACATTTTTTTGATGTATGACCTATCTTACCATAGTGATTGCAAGTAGGTCATTGATTCCTTTGAGCAACTTTTTTGGAGGATTCACCTTCTTCTTTGTATCCAATTCCTACTTTACCTTTTTTTCTATAGATATTCTGCTCATTCAGTTGAGTCAATTGATTCATGTCTACTTGGGATTTCAACATTCTTTTTTTTTTTTTTTTTTTTCAGTGTTTAGGTCATTTTTCAATCTTTCACTAATTTCCTTTTCAGATCACAGCTCACTTCTTATTCTTTGATTGGTTTGTCTTTGGCTCATGATTTCCTCATTTGCATCAAAGATTTGATCTATAAGATCTACATGCTAAAGGGATTGGTTCTAGGTCTCATTGTTTCTTCCATTCATTTCTTCTTTCATCTTGTTCCTTTGTTCCAAGATTTCACATAGCCTTACTGACTAAATTTCTTGTTCTCTTTTGAGCTTTCTTATTTCTTCTTGCAGGGAACCATTCATCTCTCTAAGAGTTCTTTGATTGCATCATTTGCTTCATTTGAACTGCTTAAAGGAAAAAGGTCTTCAATCTTTTCTTCAATGTATTGATGATCATTCATTTGATTTGCAAGTTCCTTCCTTCTTTTCAGGGATTGAAAAAGTTGCTCCTTAGCTTTCTTGAGTTGTGCATTATTTCTAGATCTACCTTTTCATTGTCAATTGCCTTATCAAGTCTGAATATCTCCATTGTCCTTGATCTTTGCTCAAGCTATCAAGCTTTATCCTAAGAACCACAAAGCTCTAATAACAATTGTTGGAAATATTCAAGACTATGCTAGGTTACTGAGAGGGGAGGGGTGAATTAGTAACCTCAAAATTTTTACCAAATTTAGATCTTAATTGCAATAATCCAATTATCATTTAATTCATTAAATAAGATCTAACTGTATGCATGAGAAATAGAAACCATAAACATCCATAACACTTGAACACAATAATTTGGTGACCTATAAACCTTCCAAATAGAAAGTAAAACTGGGGTGGGGACAATACCCATAAAACTTTAATACTACAACATAAAGTTGGCTTGTTAAGGCTTGCAATGATTACTTCTAATGATCTACCCTATTAGGAGCAATTAAGACTGCTTGGTCCACCTTGTCAGAGATTTTACAAACATACAATGATGTATGCACTCGGTAAAGAGATTTGACAAAAGACTATTAAGTCTACCTTGTTAGAGGATTTGGATTGGTTCACCTATGAGGATGAAATAGTAGATCTTTGGCTTACAATTGATTTGTTGATAGAGATTGTTTAAAGTACTGATCACCTTTATGTGATAGATATGACTCTACTGCTCCTTTGTTGATATTGTTAGAATTCTTTAGAATAGTTGAGAGGGGGGGTGAATCAGTTATCCAAAGTGATATGATGTCCAATTCAAACTTTCTAATAAAATAGGAGTGAATCAGAAGTGCTATCCTTCTTCTTTCTTATCATGCATGCAATTAAACATTAAACAATCATAAAAAGTAAACATGCATCACCACATAACACAAATAATTTTGGTAACCTAGAAACCCTTTGGGAATAAGAAGGTAAAACTGGAGTGGGGATGATACCCACAAAATAACTGCGCAATTGATTTCAACCACTTATGATGGTCTGCCCTGTTAAAGGTTACAACACACTGTTAAATGTGACCTTGTTAAAGGATTTCTACACCCTATTAGGAGTGTGCCTTGTTAGAGAACTTAAGAACATTCAACTTAGAATGCCACCCTGTTAAAGGATTTACATAGAGCTATTAGGCTCACCCAAGTCCATGAGATTTATAGTCACCTTCTCAAAAGAATCTTTCATCCCTCTCTAAGGATCTCCTATCCTCCTCCTAAGGATCTCTTATCCTTCTCCCAAGGATCTCTTTATCCTTCTCTTGAGGATCTCTTTATCCTTCTCCTGGGGATCTCTTTATCCTTTTCCTAAGGCTTATCCACCTAGCTATTAAGCTAACCTAGCAAAGTAGGATTTCAATATCTAATACAATGGTAAGAGAGTATTAGAAGGGTTTTGACATGATATAGATTGCAACTTCAACCTTGTAGATTTTAGATCACTCTTCAGCTCTTTTCTCCAGCTTGGCTTTCCTCCCTTGTAGTGGTGACAGCTTGTTCACCCTTCAAGATCTATCTCCTTGAGTTCTTCCACTCATTATGCCAATGTACTCCATGGTCACTTGATCAACTCAGAGTCTTGATGCTCTATTCTTACTCCTCTCGGATTCTTCACATGACCACACTTAAGACCAACTCCCTCTCATACATGCCCATTTGATCTTTGACTTGTAACTCCTTATAAAGAAGTTCTATTCTTCATTTCTCGCTCAAATTTTAATTTGATCTTAAGAAAATGGTATTGTTTTCCCTCCAAATGATTTCTTCTAGAAAATTCATGATAAATCCATTAGCATTTGCCACAAATTGGTTTGCATGGTTTACATAAAATTCTATGATATCTACTTATCATCCTTATCATCCAACTAATTCACAAAATTTGATGTAACAAACTTATCATTGCTGATCTAGTGAATCTTTGACTTAACAAATAATACAGCAACTCGACATCATTGATTTACTGATGCTCGGCTCCTTCTATTTTTTTGATAAGATAAACAGGTTTTAAGGGATCCTGAAACCCATAAGTTTTACAAAAAACAAGGTTGATAATAAGCAAAAGAAGCCCAGCCAAAACAGAGGTCCAACAACTGAAAAAAGCCCAAAGGCCTAGCCCAAAACAAAGGCCCACAGAAAGGCTAGAAAACAAACAAACTAAAACAGACTACATAAAGCCTGTCCAATAGCCAAAAGCCAAAAAGACAAAAATACAAAAGACAAGAAAACTAGTCTTCAATAATCGGCTCCTTCTATGTTACTTGACTTCTACTGTTATTTTACTGGCACTTGGCACCTAAAGACTTACTCAAAACATGAAGATCACTTGGCACCTGTTGGATTTCTCAACACATACTAATGTTGAACTTGCTCGGCTTCAACTAAGAAACTATGAACTTAGTTAGGCTTTACAAATCACTTAGTTAAACCTTACATCTTTGTTGTGTCTTAGTGTGTCCATCTTCTTAGAGTATTTCATCAATACACTATTTCATCAATTGCTTAGCTAATCCTTATACTTCATTACAACATCATAACTTCAACCTTTCTCTAGGTACTCCAGTTACATCTTATTGATTGCCACCTCCTTGTCAATCAAACAATTAATAGTATTTGGATCACTTAAGAAATTATCATTCCTACAAGTAGCACGTTTGACATCAATGACAAAACAATGATTGAAAACATTCTTTACCAGTTCCATTATTCTTTATTCATAATCTTTTCAATCATTTCCAACAGATATGGCCTTACAATACATTTTGTTGCTGGTTCACATTTGCATGCTTTTATCCTTCTTACTCTTTCATCATTTCATGCTTTCTTTCCTTTTTTTATCACTTGGATATGATATAATACATTACATATATATCAATCCAATTAAAAAAATTACAAAGTTGGCCAATATACAAGTTAACACCAATATTACAAAGTCGGCTCAAATGAAGACACTCAGGTTCTGAAGACTAACTTGGTGAAGTTCTGATACATGGCATCCACCGTCACTACTCAACATCATCATGCATTCAGTAGAATTAGAAGCTTAGTCCATACTAATCATCTTAGAGTAGTCTCAAACTTGGTCTACACTGGTGACTTGGTAGATACTATGTAACTTGGTGGAAACTAAGTTACTCGTTTACCATGACTACACTCGATAAACACTAATTATCACATAGCTCATTTAACACTAAATTCACTTCACATGAATTACTTGCTCAGTAGAAAATACAAAGCTTGGCAACCATTGAACTATTCAGGTTGAATTGTTGGACTTCACACTACCTGATTCTACTCAGTTTGAACTATTGCACTTCACACTAACTAAATTCACTTGGTAACCACTAGGATGATCGGTAGGAACTATAAAGCTTAGTGGCTACTAAATTATATGGACAACATTGTAGATTGTTCAATGAGCTTAGTAGCCATATGGAATCTGAATAAGCGTTGTCACCAATAACAAACTTGACTTAATGTCAATAACCTAGTGTTTCTAATGTTTCTAATTCTCCTACTTCTTCTAATGATTCAACACTTATCAATTTGGCTCAAACTATGTCACTTTTATAACAACAAATTTCTATCTTAACTCAAAACAAGTTTAGCATTCCTACTTTTGACATGGGAAGTCCTTTCTCCCAAGATATCATTTGTACTCTTGTTCCTTAGCAAGCTGATATGCCTCATCTTGAGAATTACAATGGTAAGGGAGAACCTGTTCATCATGTTAAAATATATCAAATCCTTTCTAGTGACTATGCTCATGACCATAAGATTTTAGCTAAGTTGTTTGGTCAAAATTTTCATGACAAGGCCTTACAATGGTTTTTTTCCTTGCCTCCTTATTCTATTGATTAATTTACACAATTTGCCAATGCTTTTATTCAACAATTTCAAAACAACATTGGCTTGCAAGTGTCTTTGACTGATTTGATGCTTTGTAAAAAAATACTAAGGACAAATTGCCTAACTTTATTAGTAGATTTAAGCATTTATATGCTCACATTTCCTATCCTGATACTAATATTGATATTGAATGTATTTTTATTACAAATTTTCAAAAGGATATTAGAGATAAAATTATTCTTACTAAATTTACCTCTTTTTAACATCTTTGTGCAACACTTTGTCATTATCAATTACAAGTGAGTCAATTTGAGAGCAACACTCTAATGGCTTATGTTCCTATTGATAAAAGTGATGCTACTCCTAATCAAAATAAATTTGAAACATTCAACAACTATGTCAAGATAAACAAACAAAAAAATGTAGTTGTTGATCAAGTTGTTGTTGTGTCTCACAATTCCACTTTTGCATCCACTACTTTTCAATTGAATCGTATGTTTAATCCTCTTTTTTAATCTTTTCATTCTATTATGAATAGGTTGTTAACTACTAATATGATTACTTTACCTCCTATTTGATGTCTTTTACCTACTATGATTGCATCTAAATCATTTTATTTTAAGGATTATTTTCAATATCGTCGTTACAATGGTCATGATACTAAGAAATATTATTGTTTAAAACATAAGGTTCAAGATTTAAATGATTCTAGTGCTTTATGTGTTGATAATTTTATAGTAGTGGGAATAAGTCTAGTTCTCCTCCTAATCAAAATCTACAAATCTATACAAATCATTCAACTCAATATTATATTAATATTATTGCTTAGTTATATTCTATGGATATTGTGTATAATTCCAAGATGGATGATCTTGATCATGTTGTTCAATTTGTATCTCCACCTTAGCCCCAACATCAACTTCAATCTCAAGTTTCTTCTCAATATCAACTAAAACCTAAGCCTAAATTGAAGCCTCAACCTAAACCTCAACAACAACCTAAGAATAGAAGATCTTGGAAAATTTTGATTACCTTCAATGGTTCTGAGACTATTAAAGATCCTGATGGTCCCCTTTATATTTCTACGAGGGTTTCTCAGATACCTGCTCGTGATTGTCTCATTCATCCTATATCGTTAAACAATGTTATTATTGAAAAAAAATATTTTTATGAAAAGATTTCAATGTGATTTTTATGATACATTTGATGTGTGGGTTCCAACTTGTAATGGTTTTCTTTATCCATCATTTGGTTGTATTGATTTACTGGTTGAACTTTATGGAAAAATTGTGAACACTACCCTTTTTTTTGTTCCTACTTCTGATCAATTTCAAGATAAGCTTGGTTTTCCATAGTTAAATTCCATGCATGTTGTTGCTTCACCTATTCATAAATGTCTTAAATTTTTTCATGATGAAGAAATGAAAATAGTTAATCATTGTTTGTATCACCCTTGTAGGCCCAACGATTGTACTACACTTGACTTCTTCTAACCTTCATTACCTAATTCATGTCCTTCTAGGCTTGATCATCTTTTCTATTCATATCAAGCCTATAAGCATCCTTAGATTCTTGAGTTAATTTTACTTCCTATGGGTCTTAATAATGGTCTTTTGTATGAACCTTCCATACATCATTTATCTATGGCTTCTACATCTGCTAATCAAGCTCCTACCATGGCTTGTAAGTTTGTTGGTAATCCTATTAATCCTCCTCTAGAACCTGTGAAGGATCTAGTAATTGTTCCTCTTAGTTCTCAACACATTTCAAACAAGAAAAAACATAATTGATCTTCTAATGAACATTGTAAGAAGTGTCAATCTCAAGCTTAATCTTAGAATTCTGCTCTTCAATTTTTTTTACCTTCTTTGGATACAACTATGCATGATGTGTTAGAAGTTGTTGCTAATAATGATGTTAAGTTGTATGATTTAGATGATTCTATTTGTATCTTAGACCCTATTTTGATCAATCTATATGAAGAAGATGCTCTTGATAATACTGATGATGTTAATGATGAATATGAAACTATTAACGTTAACATTGATTTACCTAATATGATTTCTTGATAATTCACACTTACACCTAGTATCGAACATTATGATTCTCAAGAGGATCCTTGTTTGGAACTTACTATCATTCCTACTATGTTGCATATAGTCCCTCATGTGAGTTACCCACCTTCCCTAAATGATATAGAACAAGATGGGGAGAGTAGGCAATGTGCTTGATTGGCTAGTCCTTCATGGTATCCATTTCTGTGTTTGTCTTTTTTACTATGCTTCTCCTATGATATGTTTTCCAAATGTTGTTAGAATATTTTATACAATCTATTTTTCTTTGTTGGTGCAAGATGATAAAAGAATCAAACCTATTATATTCTTCCTCTGTATGTATCTTTATTTTTCCATATGTATTTTCATGTTATGTTGTACCTATGGTATTGTTTTTACATGTTTCCTCATGTAATTTCCTTAGATTTATGACTTGGTAGCACTAATTCTTTTTGGTCTCTAGGTCATTGTCCAAAAAGATTCTTCTTCGTATCTCTTATGTGATATTTCCAATTCATTTGAAATAATATCATATATATTATCTTATGATCATACTAATCCCACAATAGGTGGATCCCTTCTATGTTCTTTGTATGTTTATGTGGTGTTTCCCTTGATTTGTCTTTCTCTAGGGGAATCTCATAGTGGAAACATAATTAGTAGAGTTGTTTTTTTTTTTTTTTAAAGCCATTGCTCCTATTAAAGTGTTAGCAATGACTTTAATGTGGGGGCATACACTCTTTTCACTTATTTCACACACACAAACTTTTTGATACACATATTATTTTTCAAGATACCTTTTCTCCCTTTTTGGATTAGTGACTAATCCTTAAAGAATGGATTTATATTTTAGGATCTCTTGATCTCTCAAGTTTCAAAAAAAATTGGTCCTTTAAGGTTGAAGGTGTTCTTAAGACTGGATCTCTTTTACTTTTTGGTTTTATTCTTATGGAATAGAATATTCTTGAGAGTAATCCTTGATGGGTTGACTAGTGAGTAGCCACATTCACTAGGCAGTTCAATTCTATCTTTTTAATTGCATGTTTTCTTTGTGTGGTTCTCAATGGGACATAAGGTCTCATTGGGTGAGATAATCACACTTTATTTTCTTTATTTTTTAGAGATTTTTCTCTTATTTTGATTTTAGAGTTGATGAAGACTTGAGTCTTGCGAAGCTTGAGGATCTCTTTACCCCTTTTATTTTAATAAGATTCTCTTTTCATCATGATCAACTTTACCAAGAGTCTACATTGAGTCCATGCCCTTGCTAAAGTGGGGGCTTAATGTATCATCTTAAAATGGAAGCACTTCCATGTTAAGATCATTTATCCCTCCAAGTAAGTGGCATGGGGTCATGTCAAGTGCATTGAATAGGTCTTTGCATGGATCTAGTTGTTTTCCCCTTGTTTTTCCTCTCTCTCTCTCTCTCTCTCTCTCTCTCTCTCTCTCTCTCTCTATTTCTAGACTCTTTCTAACAACCTTCTCTATGAAATTGAGTATTTTGAATTTTTGGGTCAAGGATGACCTAAAGGGTCAAGGTTGACCTTCACCTTGACCTAGGTCAAAGACAACCTCAACCCTATCCTAGGACAGGGTCAACCTCGTCCTCAATTCTAGGTCCAATTTTCAATTTTTGGAGGTTTCAGGATATTGAGATTTAGAAAGTTTCATTTTTCCACTTTCAGGTCGACTGTTTTGGGTTTTATAATGGTACACTCTTAAATTGCATTTAATCTAGGAAAATTTCTAAGGGTTAAGGTTAATTGGGATTTAATTCTCTAATGTCAGCCTTCTTTAGAAGTTTGTGCTCTAGACCTCTATATAAGGAAGCTTCTTCCCTCAATTTGGGATCCACCTACTATGAAATTTATGCACATAAGAGAGATATCAGACGAATGATTATTCTATAAAGTGAAGATTCACTATCCATCAAATTTTCAACTATTCAAGAATTCAAGTGTTAAAGCATCCAATTCATCAAGGTGATCCATTGTTAGCCATTAAAGGATCCAATCTAAATGGAACCCTCTTGTTGAAGATTTCTCCATCCACATCCATACTAATCCAAGTTTTTTCCTATGAAAAGATCCATTCAAGATTATTTTTGAAGAACTAATGCTATTGATTTGAGACATCCTACATTCATTTGGAGCATTTGTACTTGTGGATTCAAGGATTCAAATCCTCCACAAGGATTTCAATATAAGAAAGATGAATAGTTCCATTTACTTTATTTATATTGTAATTTCAATTATATTTCAAGGTTGATTCCAAACCAGGGTTTGACCAAGGAAAATCCCCCATCCAAATAAAAAACCATTTTTCTTATAGGTATAGGTACATGCCAATGAATTAAAGTGCATATTTGGATACCCTTTTCATTGAACTTGCATGATCTATGAACATAATTTTCATTAGAGATGTGTAGGTGAAGATCAACTTTTGGGGGCACAATTGTGCCTCGAGGTAAGATTGTGCCCCATTATCTAGGTCAAAGTCAACCTAACATTAGAAGGAAAAATATTTATGCAATTTTCTCTATCTTGACATTTCCAATTTAGAATAGGTTGCAGAATTCCTTGAAACTATAGACAGACATCAGAAATTAGTATTTTCCAGATTCATCCTATGTTGAGGTTAATATTTTTCTTATATTCATTCATGGTTTTAAGTACTTAATTTTTATAGTAGAATATAGGATTTCCTCCTTTCTTCATATTCTCCATTGTTTGATTCATTTGCATATTGATCACTTTCTTGTGCTTAATTAATTTGGATAATTCCTTTTGGGAATTTGGGTTAAGGATAGATTGTCATGCCCAAAACTTGAAGGCAAAAACACACACACAATTTTTTTTGAATTAATAATTAAACATGCCCTAGGTTTGAAATGATTGATAATAGTTTTAGTACAGGTTCTTTACTTTACGTCTTAAGGTTATAAACATGAGGGCGATTACATTGTTAAGATTTTGAAACTTTCGTTACTAGATTGATATCAATCTTAAGTTATGCCATTTAAGAATTAAACATATCAAAAGATATTAACAATGTAAGTTACACTTAACTTTTGACTAAAAGATAAAGGAAACAATCCAAGATTTTCTATTTGTTTTAACATATGCTAACGTAATGAAACAAGATAATAGTTTCATAATGAGTTTTCTAAAACCTTAAATGTTTAAAATTTATACTAAATATATTAAAACAGATAACCTAAAACCAACTCACAATTAAACAACATAGTTATCAACTAACTTAATAATTAAATGATTTTAAAATAATTTCAACGTAATACTAACTTAAAACTTTATTAAATTAAACTAAGTACACTTTAACAAATTAGAATATCATTTTAAACTAACAATTTAAAATTAAAAAAAAAATAACAATATATAAAAAGAAACTAACTAAACTAACATGCTAAAATAAAATAACTTAAAAATTTAAACTAATTAACTAATTACATTCAGAAATTTATCAACTAAAAAACAATTTTAATAGACTTAAATTAATATAAAATCTAATTAACATTTATTAAATAACTAAATTAACTAAATACTAAACTAGCTAATCTAATGCTAAATTATATTCTAAATTCTAACTATATTCAAAATGAAAAAAACAATTAAATCATACACTACTAACTAAGCCTACCTATTTACTAGCATCTAACCACTGACCCTCCTATCCTAAGGCCTTACCTACACCCTAGCCTCTAACATCCACTTGACCACAAGTCAAGTGGATGTGACCCCTCCCTACTCCTCTCCCTAGGCCCCACGCAATCCCAAACCTGCACATCCAAGAGAAGGTACGTAGGGGAAACAAGGACTAAAGTTTTAAAACAAGCAAAAAAAACTTATTAACAACAAAACCATCCCCAAACTAAACCAATGTCCAATAACAATGTCATATCATGACATAACTCTCTCTCCACTCCACTTGCCACGCAACCTGAGGTAAGGAAAATGCGGCCCAAGAGGGGGCACGTGAACAGAGGTGAGCTAGGAAGGGTTAAGGAAATGAAGGTGGCCATTCAAATTTCCCTTCACAACATTAATGCCACCTTTCCCACAACTGGCCACTAGGAATGGAGGAGGATGGGGATGGGACAAGGTGGCAGGGTGACATCACCCACCCATCCCATCCACTATGACCTGAGGCAGACACTAAAGACCTCTTTAAGGCAAGCTTAAACTGACGTGCAAGGCCAAGGAGAGCAATAAAAACATAAATTTTTATAGGTGAAGAAAAGATATTTAGATATTGAATTTATATAAAAATATACATATTTATATATTCAAAATTATGCACCCAAGAGATTTTACATAATATTTATTTTGTTTCTTTATTCACTAAGGAAGGAATCTGAGCAAGAATATGCTCTAAGGTTTGGAAGCAATGAATTCTTTCCCCATGTATTTTCCAGAGAGTTTTTACTCCTGGGAGTGCATTTTTTTTTTTGAAGCATAATTTTAACAAGGCATGGTCATGCCATTTTATGGATTTCATTTATGTTACTAGGGATTTGAATAATTCTATTATTAACATTCTTCCTTAATACAAGTATTCCAATGCAAAGGAGTACATTAGGTATAGTTTCTCAATCTCTAGTTTAAACATGTATGTTTTATATTGGTTCTACAAGGACATGGTAAGAGTTCTAAGTTCTAATTATTATTATTATTGATTTCAAGAATACAACCTCTTAGTCCAATTGATCATATTTGAAGAACTTACAAGGTGAATGATACTATACACATAATTAACAAAACAAAAAGGTGGTGGATTATCCTCATTCGAATTTGATTATAACCATCATGAAATTTGTCAAGAAATGAAATATCTTTGATCTCGTAATATAGGGTTTGCTCTTGATAGATCTCATCACAATACTTATACATCATAATTGAAACTCACTATATCAATTCAACTCTTGATTATCGTAATTAAAACTTGAACATTCATAAACCATGACATTATCTATGATTCTATTCTCCCATTTATATATATGCAAATTAATTTATTCTATTTTGATGAGCACTCTTACAACTGAACATTATGATCAAATATTATGAGAACCAAATACACTCAACCATTATTTTATTGGCTAACCTGATTCAAAGGCTCAGCCGGGAAAGAATCAGGAAGAAAACCCGGCTTCGTTGCCATATACAATAAGATTTAAAAAATACAATTTCCAATAGGATCTCAATCCCAATTACAACAATTTTATCCAATTTTCTTCATGATCATAATCAAGAATTTTGTAATGTTTTCTTAATCTCATTTCAAGAGCCATGGAGGAAACCAATAACTGATCGGGTGACAACCAAGCAGAACCAAAAGAACATCAAGCATGCATAATCATACATGGTTTACACAATAGGATTCACAATGAATCAAGACTAGGGGGAGGTGGATTCTTCCAACTGGAGAAGTCAAGAACAACACCAAATTCAGATGCCCAATCGGGGCCAATAACCAAGAACTTTCATTCTTCCATTTAACTTGCCATACTCATACCAGGTTTGTGCTGACAGGTAGGGGCCCATAACACCCTACCCTTTATCCCTCTTCTCATCCTGAGAAGAGACTCTACACAGGTTGGAGTCCAACTAAACTGACCTCTCCCAAAATTGGTCACTTCTGCCCTCTCCTAGGGTGAGTAATACCAAAACACCCATGCAAGAAAAACTCAAAATTTCAAACATAAACAAGAAAGGAAACAACCAAAAAGACATGGTTTAAAAATCTTCCCCACATACCCACAACCATACAACAGTACAACAACAGCAAGGTAACAAGAACATGAAACAAAACATAAAAACTGAAATAAGGGAGATGGGAGTCTCCTACCTTCACAAGAGGTAATGGCAATGAACCAGTTTGAATAGAGTATCCCTCCTTCCTTCAAGCTTCAAGAAAACCTTCTCTAAATGTAGAGATTTGGTAACCAAACCACTAGACCAAGGAAGGCCTCTAAATAAGCCTCCAACCCAAAAGGAGCAATAACTATTTCCACCCACTAGCCACTCTAGAAACTCCTAACTCAACCTACACCATGGTTAAACCCTAAAAGGAGGTGGGGTAAGACAACTCATGACAACCAATTGCAATTTTCGCACAAAGGCAAAAAGGGGCTTTTTGAGTGCCCTCAAAAGTCAAAGCTAGGGGCTTAGGGGTTGGAAAAGACCCCTAACCCATACCCACACCCACAGGTTAAAAAAAAACATGTTTTAAAGCCTTAGGGAAGAGGTTAGAGTCAAATAAAATCTAGAGATAAAATAGGTCTATCTAACAACTCTAACTTGCAAATCAAGCACAAATCTGAAATAGGGATAACTAACCCTAATTAAGAACCTAATAGAAAATTGACACTAACTTGAACCAACTTGAATCCAAAGGTTAAACAATTAACCCTAACTAGCATACTGAAGCACATAAACACTTTACGAGTGTCAAGCGACACTGAAAGAACATAATTACGAACAATAGGGTTTCCAAATTTTAGCACATGGAGATCAGTTTTGTTCCTCCGTAGGGTTTCTCGGCTAAATATCTGCACACTCATTGCACACATCAGTAGTCCCAAAAAATCACATGTATATAAACGTATATGTATCAGATTTTTTTTTTAATAAATTAAAACATACATCAATAAGAGTTTCTTCATCCTACATAATTCTTAACCTTTTGAAATGTCTTAAATCAAATCTCAATCCTACATTTACTGATTTCGTCAACATACATATATATGAACATTAAAGGAAAATCATCAAATATATCTGGAAATAACATCACACAACATGAAATAATAAAATATGTTCTAAGCATCAGATAATGTCTCAACATCTCGAGTCACGGATAACAAAATAAGAGTAATGTATCCCTATGCTACGATGGGTTGGGGGCGAGGCCTCACATAGATACTATATTCCTCCTACACATATATATCATATTTATTCCTACACATATTTCTCACATCATATCATCATATTTTATTCTATTCATTTAGTATAAAAGAAGATGGAATGAAAAGGTGTAAGGTCATATTGCTAAATAATCAGAAACAAAGCTAGAGAAAGAAGAGCTAAGAGGAATATTAGAGAGAAGAAGAAGAGTGATAAGAGAGGTCATCTTAGAAGAACTATTATGCTAAGGAAAGCTTGAGAGAAGCTTCAAAGACTTTATAGCATGAGGATATCACATGAAAGAGCTATGAGAGCCAAGTACAAAAGTAATTAGAAGTTGAAGGTTGCAGAGCCAAGAGAAGATAGAGCACAATAGTAGACTAGTCAAGAGAGCCAACAATATATCTATACCAAGATAAGTTTAGAAGCTAAAATTTGAGATCACTTTACTATTTTTTATTTATCTTTGTAATAGTAAATCCTAATGAAGATGAACCCTAACAAGCTCTTTGTATAAATCCTTTAATAGGGTAATTGATGCAGGAGCATCTAGAGGTATAAGGGCAATCCTGTGTCACCAAAAACAATGTACTTAGACTTAGTTTATGTTTTAGGTATTTTCATTTCTGGATACCCATTTGGGTCAAATAAAGGTTCCAACTCTCACAGTTCCACTATCAGTGTTCTAAGATAGAGTTTTTAATCACCTTGGGATACGTGTAAATGCCAAAAAAATAGGAGTATGTAATTGAGCCATCATTTTGGTGAACTAGAAGGTGTAAATTGGTTGAAAGATTTTCATTGTAATTTAGAGCATTCCAGAAAAAGAATCAGGTCAAAAGGCCCCAGGGTTTGAAAGTTATTACAATCTTTCAATTTTTGGAGACATCCTAAGAATGCTTTGAATTTAGGTTAGGCACATTAAATGACCTCAAACAAGGCCAAAAATGGGGGACGAGTGAATCTGGTCCATAAGGCTATAGAGTGTTTCGAGAGCTTTCCAGAAATTTAAATGGTTCGTCAATCAGAGCTATGGTTCAAAAGTTATGCCTCTCGAAAGTTTGGTTACCGTTTCTAGATTCTTCTTAATTTGTGCTGACTTCTAATGTGACTTCTAGAGCCTTCCATTTGGTCGATGGATGCCTACTAGCACTTTCTAGAATGTATTCCTAATCCTTAACCCTCCGAGGTCTATTTAAGAATATTTTTGGCATTGTAAAAGGCAGTTTGAAGTGGGTTTTGAGAGGAGGTACTGAAAGGAGAAATTATCTCCAGATTTATACTATTGTAAGCCCTTAGGGCATGTTTTGAAGTCTATTTTCTCTGTACTGAATGTATTAGCATTTTCTCACAGCTAATCAAATTTTCCCTTTTCTGTTGTGTCCATTATGTGCTTGGGTTGTGTCCCCATCAGTAACACATTAACTTGTGTTCAAAAGTCCTAAAATAAAATGATCCTAACAAGGAAAGATCTTAAAAAGTCTCTTCCAAATCTCCTAACAAGGTGGCACATCATAGTTTTGTTGTAATCTTTTAAAACGGATAAGATCTTGGCTGGGCACACTTCAAAAGAGTGCAACTTTGTGAGCATTAACAAATACAATGTGGTTTACCCTAATCAGGTTTCTACAAGATAAATAGTGTTGTGTTGTTATTTTATGTGATGTATTTTTTGTTGACCTTGACTTGTTGAGTCATAGCAATGCAAGTAATAGGTGTAATCCAATAGGATATCCTAATATTACTCCTTAGGACCTACTCAAGACTAGGGTAATTGTGATTGGTTTCCTTCACAAACCAACTTCACCTTACACTGCTATCCCTATCTTCCAAGTAGCCTCAAGCCTTTCAAAAGGGAAAAAACCTTAATACACCCCTCTCCCTTGCACCCTCTAGGATCTAAGACTCTAGGACACCTCCTCACAAGTTTCATAACCCTTTGATAGGTTTTGGGCTTCTTTCTAAGCCAAACTTGTAAGTTCCTCTAGGAGGCCTAATAGGGGCTCATTCCTAGTACCCCTATCCAACCAAAATAAAACTAAAATTTGAAAACTTCCAAATAACCCTTCAAACCAATTACATAATTTCTTGTAACATAATAAGACCTAACTAATTCCACAAGATGGGTTTAGGATCAACTCTTTAGACTCCTTAACTCTTGAGCCCTAGTTTAGGGCTTATAAGGCTTAAATACATTGTTTGGGCTTCTAAACCTTCAAAAAAAAAACCCATAGTAGAAATAATTCTTCCATACTCAATGGAATACTTCCAAATTTCTACTCACCCAACCTAAACCATCCATGACCTATCCTCTATCTTCTACAATGTAATCTCAGACTATCATCACACCAAGCATACCGATTGCTTAGCTTTAGATGTTGTAAGAATATCCCAAGTAGGTGGATGAGGGTGAAAAAAGGTTACCATATTCATCTTCATCCTAACATGCCTCTACACACCAATCATTAAGGTTTTCCACTATGGGAATTAGGATGGAGGAGCCATTTTAGTTCAAATCCTAATGGTAGAATAGGATAAACATTAGCTACAAATAAAACCAAAAGAGATACCAACTTATCTAACACTACAAATAAAATTAGTATATTCACAAGAAACATAAAACATAACTTTTGATACTCATAACATATACTTCCACTCTACATGTAGATTTCAAATATGTACTCATTGTCTGTGCATGTTGTCCCACCAAAAAACACTTGTTATTTCATTCAAATTCCATACAAAACATTCCAACCCTTTCTTAGGTTGAAGATATTCACTTTATAGGTGAAATCTATTGACCTTACAAATTCATTCCTTCATGTTTTATCCAAACAAAAAACTGGTTGTTGATCTTCCGCTTTGCAAGAAAAGTTCCAAAAATGTTGCATGACAACTTTTATTGCAATTTTGCAATTTTTACAACTTTTCCCACACTTCAAAACCTATCAAACCTTAAAAAATCATTCCAAAAGACTAAAAATATGAAAATGAAGATTTTTGGTCAACTCACAGTGTTGACCAATTGTTGACCAACCTTTGACTTGCCTATATGTCTTATTAGAACATGCATAAAACTTGCCTAAATGCATTCTAGGAATGCTTTAGATTGACCTAATGACTTGTATAATCAAGAACACTTATTAATCTCCTACAATAACCAAAATTGGTGTTTGACCACCTTATTTAGGACCTAGGGCCCCTGTACCATACTCCTACAGTTTGAAAAACTCAAGTCCCTTGAGTTTCCATTGCTGAAGAGTGGTGTCATGCTTTATGATATCTTCCTTTGTCATCTAGATTACTTCCACATTAGGTAGGCCTTTCCAATTCATTAGTTACTCCATGTATGTCTTGTTTCTTGTCTTCTTGATTGTCTTAGTATCCAATATGCACTCCAATTGTAATAGTCTGTTAGGTGGTAGGTCTTTTACCCACTCCACTTCAAAATTTTCCCTACTGCTACTACTAGAATTCATGTTATTGTTATTTCCTGTATACAATATGAGGTTTTCTACATTAAAAATAGGTGATATTCCTACCCCCTATGGTAGTTCCAATTCATATGCATTGCTTCCATATTTATGCAAAATTTTGCAAGGACCAATATTTTCATCTGTAGTTTTTTGCCTAGTCCTTTATGTAACCTATCCTTGTTTAGGAATGCCATCACTAGGTCACCAACTTTGAAGTGAATCTCTTTCTTTCTCTAATTTTACCTATCTTTATACTTAGTTACTGACTACTCCAAGTAATCTTTTACTTGATCATGTACGATTTTCATTAGTTCTACAAGTGTCTCCCCTATGGCACTTCTTGATTTCATGTCTTGTTAATCCCTTAGTTCCATGGGTCCCCTTGGATGAAACCCATACACTACCCCAAAGAATGTCTCATCTATTGACCTATTAATAGAGTCATTATATGCATATTCAACTTGAATGACTACTTGATCCCAAACTAGACCATATTTTTTTGTTAGGTGTATAAGTAGATTTCACAAGGACCTATTCACCACCTCAATTTGGCCATCATTTTGAGGGTGATAAGCTAATGAATAAGACAAATGTGTGCCAGTTTTCTTCCACAAGGTTCTCCAAAAATTTCCAATGAATTTGGTGTCTCTATCAGTCACTATTGTCATAGGGAATCCATGAATTCTTACTACTTCCTTGAAGAAAAGGTTTTCAATCTTAGATGCATAATGGTTTCTCCTACAAGGTATAAAGTGAGCCATTTTTGTGAACCTATCAACTACTACAAACATCATGTCTACTCCTCTAGATGTTTTAGGTAACCCAAGGACAAAGTCCATGCTTATGTTATCCCAAGGTTTTGTAGGTATTGGAAAAGGTTGATATAACCTTGCATTAGATGACATTCCTTTGTCCCTTTGACAAATCAAATAACTCTCTGCATACCTCCTCACCTCATTCTGTAATCAAGGCCAATAATAAAACCTTGCTACTTGTTGTAGTGTCTTGTCTTCTCCAAAATGTCCTCCAAGAGTGCCATTTTTCCTTTCTTTTATAATTTTTTCTCTCTTCTATGACTTAGGAATACACAACCTATTGTCGTTGAATAATAAATCATCTTACATGACATAGTTAGAAAACTCAACATGAAAAGTGTTAGCAAATCCAAACAAGTTTTATAGGCTTCTCTAAAATCAAAATCTTCCTTATACAAATCTTTGATCTTCTCCAATACCACACTTTGTAGTTTGACTTCTTAGATTGCAAGTATCATCCTGCTTAAAGCATCAGCCATCTTGTTGGTAGTTCCCTTTTTGTATTTTATTAAAAATGCAAATTCTTGAATATGCTCCACCCAATTAACATGTCTATGGTTGAGTTTATCTTGTCTATTTAGGAATCTGAGGGCATGATTACCAGTATAAACTATGCACTCCTTTGGCATGAGTTAGTGTTTCCATTTATTTAGTGCTTGAACCATGGAGTATAGTTCAAGGTTAGAAGTGGAGTACTTCTTTATCTTTATTCAACTTTTCTAAGAAAAATGCAATGGGATGATTTTCTTGACTAAGCACAGCTCCTATAACATACTTGCTAGCATCACACTCCATAGTAAACACCTTATCAAAACTCGGTAGCATTGTGATGGGGGGGAGGGGTGGGTGGTGTAATTCTACCACTTTCTTCTTCAACAATTGGAAACTCCTATATATTGTTTCAATCCATCTAAACTTTCATTTTATTCCTCATTTGATGGTGTCAAGTATGTGAGCTACTCTCCCATTGAATCTCCTAATGAATTTCCTATAAAAGGTAGCTAGGCCATGAAATCTCCTAAGATCCCCTACTACCTTAGGACTTGGCCATTTAAAAATAGATTTTACCTACTAGGATCTATTTTTATGCATCATTTTGAAATTAAAAAACCAAGGTAAACCAATTCAGACTTAAAGAACTCACATATTTCTAAGTTGATGTGTAGCTTCTCCTCATGCAACTTCTTCATCACTATTCTAAGATGATCCAAGTGTTCTTCTCTATTCTTGCTAAATATTAGAATATCATCTAAATAGACTATTACAAATTTTCCCATGAATTATACCAAAACTTCATTCATTAATCTCATGGATGTGCTAGGTGCATTGCTCAAGACAAATGTCATCACTAGCCACTCATATAGTCCCTCATTAGTCTTAAAAGTTGTTTTCCACTCATCCCTAATCCTAATTTAATGATATCCTGATTTCAAATCCAACTTGGAATATACACATGATTCTCCTAGATAATCCATAAGGTCTTCAATTCTAGGCATGGGAAACCTATACCTAATAGTGATCTTATTGATTTCCCTTAAATCAACAAAAAGTCTCCACTTACCATCCTTCTTGGGTGCTAGAACTGATGTACATACACATGGGCTCAAAATTTTCTTCACCAATCCTTTATTTAGTAAACCCACAACTTGTCTACTTACCTTTACATTCTATGTAGTGTGGGATTGTAGGTAGGCTTCTTCGAAAAGGTTACACTAGGCACTAAGTTAATCTGATGGCTTATGCTCCAAATAGGTGGTAATGCTTCTTGTTTCTCTTCTACTATTAGTGAAGGATAAGGTTTTAGTAATACTACAACCTCTGCAAGTGTTGATTCTTTTTTTTGACTTCCTCCGTTGGTTTAGCAATTAGAGAATACCCTTGAAATCCATCTTCTTTAGTTAACTGCAAAAATTCTTTACCTCTGATCAATTTGACTACACTATCATCTTGGTCTTTCACCATATGATCAGGCAAAGGATCCATCTTGAACTATCTACCATCCTTCTCTATCAAATAGGTGTTCTTTTCAACATTATGTTGGGCCTTTACATCATAATTTCATGGCATTCCTAGGATCAAATGATAGACATCCATATAAATGATTTCACATAACACCTTATCCTTATACTTACCAAGTTCAAATTCTACCCATGTTTGTTCTTCAACTGTAAAACTATGATTCTTGTTTAACCATGAAATTTTGTGTGGGCTAGATGGGGTAATCTCTTAAGTTTATACTTCTCATCCATCTCTAAAGATAAATCATTCTTTGTTGATACAAGTCAACAATGATTTTACACAATTTTCCATATGCCTTATCTTGAGTTCTGAATAGGGATTTTCTTTGTGGTGGCTTTATCTTAAAAAGTATCTTTAGCATAGTTCTTCTCAACATCATGTTCTTCCCTTAAAATATTGTTGTTGCACTCCCAACTTGTGTGGAGCTATTGTTGTAGCAAGATTCATCAGTCATGGCTAACTAATTCCTTCTATCTCTATTCTAGTTAGGAAAATTTGTATTCTTGAGTGGACACTAAGCCATTGTATTCCATGGTTTCCCACATGAATGACACTTTAGGGTCTCATGTCCCATTCCTTGTCCATTTATATCCTCTACCTCTTTTAAATGGCCTCCTCTACCATTTGAATCCTTGATTCCCTCAATGTAATATTTCACCTCTATTACCAACTTCACTATTTTGTTGATTGTCTTATGGTCTCCTTGGAAAGTTTTCTCTTCCCCTTTGTTGATTAATTGTTCCTCCTTTACCCCTATTAGAATTTTCCTGTCTCCTTTCTATCTTTTGTTCAATCTTTATTGCTAGCTGAAAGCATTTTTCTATTCTATTCGAGCATAAGATGGTAACTTCTTATATGTTATACCTTAAACAAGTTAGATATTTGGCCACCTTCACACTATCTGGCTCCAACATCCTTGACCTAAAGCAGAGCCTATGAAACTCCTTAGTATATGAGCTCACACTTATCTCCTTTTGCCTTAGATTTTGTCTTCTCATGTGTAACTAGATGTTATAGTCCTCTAGATCATAAGTATCTCTTATCATATTAGAAATTACCTTCCAGGAGGTAATTTTGTTCTTACCTTCTTTGACTCTCTCCTCCTAAATGAAATTCTACCATACGAGGGCTACTCCTTTCATTCTTAAATGAGCTAGCCTCATCTTCTTCCCTTCTATTATTCCATGGCATACAAAATCACTCTAAAGAGCTTACATCCAATCCATTATGTCATTAGGATCCATCTTGCCTCCAAAAATAGGTGTATCAATGGATTTATTGCCAAAGGTCTCTATGTATTTTATGAATGTTTCCTGGTCTACAAGCATGTTGTCATACTCATCATCTACATACTTCTTTTCCTCTTCTTCCATCTCTCCTTCTCCTTTTTGAGGTCTTCCTCAATCTTCTTAGTAGCTTTCTCTACTACTCCCATATTGTCTTCCAACTACACTAACCTCTCTTTCATCTTCTAATTCTCATCTTTCTATTCTTGAAGTTCCTTGGCCAACTCTACACTTGTCACCATCTTCTCTATCCCTGATGTAGAACACTGATTAGATGCAAACATCCAATCTACAAGATCCAATATGAGCTCTTATTACACTTATCCTACAAGTAATGGGTGTAATCCAATATAATATCATAATATCCCTCCTTAGGAGCTACTCAAGACTAGGGTAGTGGTGATTGGTTTGCTTCACACACCAACTTCACCTCACAAGACTATCCCTATCTTCCAACTAGCCTCAAGCCTTTTGAAAGGAAAAAAAACCTCAACACACCCCACTCTCTTGCATCCTCCTTATGATATTTTCCACCTTTACACCAAGTTTCATAACCCTCTATTAGGTTCTAGTCTTCTTTCTAAGCCAAACCTGTAAGTTTCTCTAGGAGGCCTAATAGGGGCTCATTCCTAGTAGCCCTGTCCAACCAAAATAACACTAAATTTTAAAATTTTCAAAATAAACCTTCCAAAAAATTTAAGAATCTCTTGTAACATAATAAGACCTAACTAATCCCATAAGATGGGTTTTGGGTCGACTCTTTAGACCCCTTAACTCTTGAGCCCTAGTTTAGTGTTTATAAGGCTTAAATACACTATTTTTGCTTCTAAACCTCCAAACCAAAAATTGTAGAAGAAATAATTCTTCCATACTCAATGAAATCCTTCCACATTTCTACTCACCCAACCTTAAGCATTCATGACATATCCTCTATCTTCTGCAATGTAATCTCAGACTGTCAGCATGCCAAACATACCCGTTGCTTAGTTTTAGATGTTGTTAGAATATCCTAAGTAGGTGGGTAAGGGTAAAACAAAGGACAAAATAGTCATATCCATCCTAAATACCCCTCTACACACCAATCATTAGGGTTTTTCACCATGGGAATTAGGAGGGAGGAGTCATTTTAGTTCAAACCCTAATTATAGAATAGGGTAAACAATAGGCACAAATAAAACCAAAAGAGATACCAACTTATCTAACACTACCAAATAAAATTATTACATTCAAAAGAAACCTAAAACATAACTTTCCATAGTCATAACATGTACTTACTTCCACTCTGCATGTAGATTTCAAATATGTACTCACTATCTATACATGATTTCCCACCAAAAAACACTTGTTATTTCATTTAAATTTTGTACAACACATTTCGACCCTTTCTTAGGTTGAAGATATTCACTTTATAGGCCAAACCTATTGACCTTAAAAAATCATTGATTCATGTTTGATCCAAATAGTAAACTAACTATTGATCTTCCACTTTGCAAGAGAAGTTGCATGACAACTTTTAACACAATTTTACATTTTTTACAACTTTTCCCATACTTCAAAAAGAGAAGACTCAAAATGACTACCAAACCTTAAAAAATCATGCCAAAAGACTAGAAATATGAAAATAATGTTTTTTGGTCAACTCATAGTGTTGACCAATCATTGACCAACCTTCAACTTGCCTATATGTCTTATTACAACATGCATAAAACTTTCCTAAATGCATTCTAGTAATGCTTGAGATTGACCTAATGACTTGTGTCATCATGGACACTTATTAATCTCCTACAATAACAAAAATTGGTGTTTGACCACCTTATTTAGGACCTAGGGCCCTTGCACCCATAGCTTGCACTTACCAGTAGATAGGTGTAGAGTGTGATTCATAATTCAAATTTCAACTTAGTGAGTATACTAATTCACTCCCCACCTCTTTGTGTACTGACTTGTAGTTGGGACCAATAGATCTTATCTACCTTTTATAATTACAACTCCTATCAAGGTTGATGCTTCTAACATACCCTAGTCCTTTAACATGGGTAGATATGCTATATGTATATAATTTACTCATAATAGGGTCAACACCTTCCACATGATACTTTTTATTACTTGATCATTTTGTGGGTACCATCCTTGCCCAAGTTTTCCTCTATCCAAGATTTCCCTAGTTAGCAAAATATGGTGTTATGAGTTTCTTTGTGGTATAATTATTATTGCTCTTAAGTGTAATCATTTATGAAAGTTTAAGATTTATAATTGATATCCATAATTGGGAAAAAAAGTTGTTATGGAATACTAATTCACCCCCCTCTCAGTATTCCCCATTTCTAACAAATACACACTCACTTACCATTAATCAAATTCATTTTTTAAACTATTAGGATACTATCAATGATATAAATACATATGTCAATGGAAAAAATATAAGAGGATATATATATGTGAATATACTTTTAATTTCTTTTTTCAAATAATTTATGTGATATAGAAATGAAGGAAGAATAGATGATAAACTGACAAGGTATTTTTCTAAATAATTTTAATGTATTTTCAAATCCACTATAAGAGGAAGAAAAAATTATTTCATGTGATCAAGATTACTTATATGAAGTTTAAATGAAGTCATGTAAATAATGCGGGGATAAAATTGAAGTAATCAATGATATTTCAAATCAAAGAAATCCAAATAATGAAGTGGATATAGTTGATTTTAAGGACAAGTAAGAGGTGTCATACATCATTCCCTAGTCAAAATAAGACATGCTAGTAAAAAAAAGGAATATTTTTATGATAATTTAATTTTTCTCTCTTTCTTTATATCATTCAAGACATATGTTGATTCCCATGGGAAAGAAACTTCCAATATAGTTGCTAAAACTAACCTAGAGTAAATTATTCAAAAAAATCTTGATATAGATGGGGATAGCTAGGATATAGATGTAGTTATTTGTGCTTTACAAGAAAGTTTCAACAACCTAGAATGCACTATAGAATATTTACACTCAACATGTAACTTTTTTTCCTAAATATTGAGTTGTGTTATCTTTATATTTTCTTATTATTTCATTCCATCATGCCATGCTAAACATTTTAAGGGCATTCTAGAAGTGGCAAAAGTGCTAGCTCTAGTAGTTCACCTTCCAACTTCAAACTTACCAATAACTAGAGTTGGAAACACTATTATTCCAATACCTCCAACAACCCCAACTTAGCCAACACCTCCATCCACAGGCCTAAATGCAACTCCCTTAGATCTTTCCTTACATGTAGATCTGAGGTTTTATTTTCTAATATTGTTAATTGATTACAAATATTTTTGATCTCATACAAGAATTAACATGATATTAATATAGTTTTGAGATAATATATCAAAATTTTTGACTTTATTACCTTAGTGTTTGGATTTACATATTTAGATTTGTGGAGTCTTATGGATTTGATTTTTGTGACATCATCCATTGAATTAAAGTACCATTAATTTTTTTTAACAAGGTCTCCTAGATTTTGATCAGAGACACAAAGAAAGAGGGGGTTATATTGAAGATAGTTTTGACATTTTTTTTCCATTATTCTTTAAAAGTTTCTAACTCAATGGAAGAAAAACTACTTTACAAGTAGGAGGATGTTGGTTTGATTCCATCATGACCTAATATTGCTAAACTAATTATTAAATAGACATACAAATAAATGATAAAATTAAATACCAAATCAATGATTAAATCAACTACCCAATCAATAAACAAATCAATGGCTAAATAAATAATTAAATAAACTACAAGATAAACTACCAAGTAAGTGACCAAATATACAACTAGATAACAATAATCAATGACTAAAAAAACTATTAGTTAATGACTAAGTTATCAATTAACAATAATAAATGACCCAATTAATGATAAAAATAGTTTAGTCAGAAATTTAATCACAAGATAAATAACCAACAAGAAACTACTAATGACCATGTGATCAAAATTAGTCATATAACTACAATTTTAGTAGTTTATTTAGTCATATAATTTTGTTTTTGTATTAGTGGAAGCATCACTATTTATGGCTTAACAATTTGAAGAAAGTTCATTTCAAGAAAAAAACCAAACTAGATGTTTCAAAATTGGCTAAAGGAAGTAATAAGATTAAAATGATAAAGAAACACATCCAATAAAGTCAAGTCAATAAGAAGAACCTAGGAATGTATAGGAAAAAAACATTCCAATGAGATAAGAAAGGAACAAAAGAACAAGAACATGTCGAAGAAATTTACACCAATGATATCTAAACAAATAGTATTATGATATATTAGAGAACCTTGCACAAACATAACATTATTTAGTATAGCAAAAAATATTGTTGAATGTCATTGTGGCTCTTCCAAATACCTAATTTAATTATCAAATAAAGTTGCAATAATGTAATATATTTAGGGATGTTAGGAGACAATGATCAAGAAAAAATTTATCATGTATAAAAATAAAGGATCTAAGAGGTGTTACAATAAGAAATCTATTGGCCAAGCTAATACTTCCAAAGAAACCCATTTTGAGACATCTTGATCCTTGATAGTTTCATCGAAGAGTCTTGTGGCAATATGGGATTCATCAACATAACTTACACTATCAATGTAAGTGATTTTAAACACCCTAATCCCTAATGGAACTTGTAGTTAAACATACGCCAATGATCTTTAAAGGAAAATGATCATCTAAAGTCATGATACATAAATGAAATCAACAAAGTCAGATGAATAACACCACTAAAGTTTAGATTGATAAAGGAAAAAATGTTGGCCAGAGATACATTAGTAAACATTTCATTGGGCTAACTTCTACTATTGGTATAACATGAAAATAGTTCTCCCAAGCCCTAATGAAATCAATGGAATGAATTACATTGATGAATACTAAAGAAAGGTTACTAGCCTATATAATACCAATGAATCTATGAATGGATATATGTAAGGTGGCATTGTAGAGACTTATGTTGATAATAACATAGACATTGGACTAATGTGTGTTAATAATGCACTCATTGGTATAATGTCAACTATTGGGATAATATAAAAAATCTTATTTGAAGCTCGATGGATACATTTGAATTACTTATATAGATTGTCTGGTAATAGAATTTTTTTTCACATGAGTTGTTCTAATGATGCCAAAAGGGGATATTATATAAAAAAACCCATGCCAAAATTAATTTGTTATCATTTTAATTTTATTTCTAATATAATTTTCATTTAAATTTTACACTAGGAGAGAAATTTACTATGTACAAATATTGAGATATTTCACATGACATCAAGAGGAATATTTTTCTAAAGATGTATGTGTTTTAGACACCTAGAGAAAAGTGGCCAACAAAATTGATAATTTCTTTTAAATAGTTAATTATAATCATGTTTACCAAGAAATTGAATCCTCATATATATATATATATAGGATCATTTTTGGTCATAGGATATAAGTTTTCTATAATAGAACAAGAAATATACATAAGTTAGCTTCTTTTATAGATTGAATTTTTAGAAGTACCACATGGAATGTTTTCTTACTAGTCTATGAATAATATCTTTTTCACTTTAAATACAAATAAATTTCCATTATATTAAAGCAATTTATAATGCATAACTTATGAGTAGATATTGTTCTTGGTGATTTTTATTTTGATAAGTAAATACCAATTATGTAGTCTTATGTGGAGATTAATTGATACATTTTCAATTTGATTATTGGATTGAAATTGTGGTTGTCATTTTTTAATGTGTTATTGGTCTTTAAAGGTAGTTAAATTTAATAAGATAATTTTAAATTTCTCAAATAATCAAAACACACAGAAACCCTTTGGTTGATGGTAAACATATCATCTAATCAAGCTATACATGAAAGTATTTATCATAAGAAGATGTAGTTGAAAACTATATATTAAAGAAATTTTCTATTAAAATTAAATCAATCTTATTTAAGGTAATTTGGTAATTCCTTTAATTAAAGTAATGACTTACTTTATCATATTCAATAATATACAATTCATAAAGAAATAAACAAGTAATTATATCCTACAAGTAATCTGTAATCTTAACTTATTCACCAAGAGAGTAATTTTCCTTTGGGCGAAGAGTGAGGAAGCCCATTAAAGGCCTATTTAGTTCTTAGTTTATGATAGTTTTAAGGGTTTTATGGTGATTTCATAAAATAATTTATGAATAATCTTTTTTATAAACTGATATATGCATATACATATTTTGGTTTGATGCTTTGAGACTATGGGTTATAATACTCTAGAACTATGGATAAAGCTTATGATCATAATACAAATTAGTGATATATGTATGAATGGATGTTTTTTAATCTTTTTTCCTAAGCTTTATTACATATATTTCTTGTAGCCAACTTTTCTACATATGAAAAAATTAGTTAGTGTGATGAATTTCTTTCTATGAACTAAATGGTATGGATATATTTTTTGACATTTGGCATGTGTCACTAACCCTCTTGCAAGAATGGGTCAAATGGAGCAAGGAAGAATTATCAAGCATGGAGTTGACAAATTCAAATGATAACTACATGAAGGAAGAGGTTAAATGATAATTAATACCTTGTGATTGGGTCAAAATAGTAACCGATTCCTTGTAGATGAATCTAGAGTCATGTTCTACTATATTTCTGGAAGACTTGTTCTATGGATAAGAAAATATCTCATAAATTTGTAATTCATTGAAGAATGTTGTTAGATCAAGTTATTACTAAAAGGATTATCAATATAAGGAGTTTGTTTTTCTTAATTATACTATAAATAAGTTTGTGTTTGTACTTCTTCTAGTTAGTTGAGAATTGGATTGTAATTTAAACATCATTAGTACTCTAGAGGTTTATTTTCCTCAGTTTGTGCTCATGGTATTTCAAGAATAAAAAAAATGAGAATGTTAATTTCAATTCTCTTGTTTTGGGTATTCTTTCATTCACTCATTCAAGGGGGCCCACTTAATGAGTCAATCTTATTACTAGTTAGACCTAGAATTAGTTCCTTATTCTTAAAAGTACTTTAGCACTCTATTGTTCCTATAGAAATGCAGTAGCAAGACTGATGGTTGTTCCTATAGCATAAGTAGGTAGAGTATACTCCTATTTGTATTTTAATCAATTTCAGTATAGTAATTTGTTTCCTTTCCTAAATTTAGTATTTGATTTGTAAGGATTTCATTTCCAAAGTTTAAGTGATAGTAATTAAGTGAGTTTAGAGAATATACTTTGCAAGCATTGTTTCAGGTTAACATCTCTTGTTGATACAATAGATGAGTCTAATAATTCATTTGGTTGCTACTTTAGGATGTCCAATCCCTAAGTTATGAGTGAAATAATCTAGTTTCCAAGTTGATAAATTGTCCAAGGATTTTTGGTGCCATTGCCAGGGATGGTGTCAATCTAAACCTTCATAAGGTCCATTTCCCTAGTTTTCATAAAATAAGATGTTTTTTTTTTTTTCATTCATTTTGTATGCATAGAAAAAGAGACTACCTTGGGTGATTTCTTCCTTATAATGACCCCTTTGAAATAGAAGAAATTATTTACCTTGAGCAAAAATTTCCCCAAGAAGAAGACCAAGAAAGAAACCAAGAAGAGAACTTACCATTTGAAAATCTATTTGATGATTCCCAAGACGAATTACCTTATTCCATTCTTTAGAAGGATCATTGCACTTGAATGACCTCTTTGCTGAACCAAAATATCAAGATAACCATTTAGCCCTTGTAATTTATTAGCAAGGAAGACAAAGAGTTCCACCTCTACCACTAAGGATGGCTCAACCTAATTTTCCCTTTCCTATACTAGACCAACATGATAATAACAACTTAAAGAACATTCCAGCCTCTACACTCCCAAAATTCTATGGCCTGATAATTGAAGATCTTGAAATCATTATTTTTGAGTCTAACATCCTCTATAGGAGTTATGATTATATAATTGATGCTCATAGGATGAATTTGTTTTCCTCCACTTTGAAAGAGGTAGCTTTAAGGTGGTTCATAGGACTACCTATGCTAATGTTGTAGCTAATTAGGATGCAATGAAGAATTTATTCTTAAAAAAATATAAAGTGTATTTTAGTGGGTATGAAATGAAAGGTGATGCCATTTTTAAATTGTCACAAAAGAGGGATGAGACCTTGGAAGATTATGTCTCCAACTTTGTGTTCAATCTATAGAAAAATACCCATCAATAGTCGAATGAGGAATCTCAAAAACATATTTTATTGAAAGATTTTAATAGTTCATGTATTGAATCTCTGATCCTCATGAAAGGATGTGATATTACTCAAGAAAACTGGGATGATATCAAAATAATTTGCCTCAATTATTCAAGGACAATTGTGAACAAAGGAAGAGGGAGTCAACTTACATCTAGTAAGTCTAATGGTTATGGAGTATCCAAAGTAGAGATTCCTAAACTTTTATTTGACTTCAAGAAAGACATCATCACAATATTGCTACCCAAGTGGATACCATGCAAGCTAAAAAGAAACATGATGAAGTTGAAACTATGATGGTTGAATTCTTCTCAAATTGTAAAGAAAATAAGAGGAATTGCAAATGCAAGACAATTACCAACTTGGAGAACCAAATAATTCCTACTAAATTTAAAGCTATTGATGAGAATGGGGAAGTTCTTTATATTTCTCAAAAAAGGCCATGGACCTAAAGACAAGCTATGCATCAAGATCCTTTGCAAGTTCTAATTATAGTAATAGTAATTATTGACAAAATCAATACTCCTAGAAATTTTCTCCCAAAGGTTCCAATTGGAATAGTAGTTGGTTTAAGCAGCCATAGCCTCCATGGAATAACAAAAATTAGTAGCAACCCTCATCTAATTAATGGTAGTAGTCCAACCTAAATTGGTAGAAACCAAAATAGAACTACAAAGCTAATAAATGAGAACAATCTCAATATAGTTTGCAACAACATAATTAGTGGTAGTCTCCATATGGTAACTATAAATAATCATTTCAATGGGGGTCTAACTAACCTAACCAATACATGATAATGCCATTGCCTAAGCTATAAGCTATAATTCCTCCTCCACCTATAGCCAACACAAACTCACCTAAAAAAACCTAGTTGCATATACAACTTGCACCTAATCCAAACAATAAGTAGTCTAATAAGTGGAAAACCTATTCTATAACCCTTAATTACATACACTTAAGGTCATGAACTACTCTTCTTGCACCTAAAGAGAACATCATAATCAAGGTAATTGGTGAGGATGATTATGCTAAAAAGGATAAGACTCTGTCATTTCTCCAAAGACTTTCTTACCCTACTATTCTAGTTGAGAATACAAAAACAACATAATTACTAAATCAATTAGAAAAAATGAATATGAAAACACCTCTTCTAGATGCTAATAAGGAAGTGTTGATTTATACTAAGGCCATTAATGAAGCTTGTCTTAAAAACCCTAGTAGAAGAAGAAAGGATCCCAAGACTATTCACATCTGTGGTCAATTATTTAATTTGATGTTTGATAAGGATGTAGTACCTAAGCACTCTAATATTAATAGTCCTATAGTTACAATAAAAATTAATGGAGTTTAAGTTCAGAACACCTTAGTTGATTTAGGGATATCTATTAATGTCATTAGAAAGGAATTTTTACTACAAAAAGATATAATTGGTCTAAGAGAAACATCTATTGTCCTCTAACTTGTGTATAGCTCTATTGTTAAACCTAATCGTATGGTTAAAAATGTGATTATAACATTGGATTCATGGTAATATCTTATTGATTTTGTCATTTTCTCACCAAAAGAAACATTGGGAGGGTATCCTATCATCCTAGGTAGACCATGGTTAGCCACAATGGATGCCTATATAGCCTATCATTATGGAAGAATGAAAACACCTAATGGACTTCATACTAAGATGTTAGCACTATAATCTCCTGCTAAACCTCAATTAGAACTTGATCAAGCTTTGTGGCCAAAATTAGGTGATAATGAAATATAATCTAGCTCAATAAGCCAACTCATGGTGATTGATCATAAGAAATTCATGATTTCCCAAAAAGATGATGATATTATCACAACTATCCTTTCTGATGAATATGGTGTTGATACTTCATAGTGTGATGATAGTAGTTGTTCTCTCCAAATAATTCTTCCTCCTAAGAGTACACACAAATTTCTTGTGCTACCCCATAAATTATAGTCATTTTCTTTCTTAGAAGTAGTAATTATAGATAAATTATCAAAGCTAGAAGTCAATCCAAGAAGGGAACTAAATGTAAATACAAGTCTCTCACCAACCCACCTAGATAGCCTACTCAAGTTGTTGTAGGAAAAACAACAAGTTTTTGCATGAAATTATGCACAAATGAAAAGATTGGATCTTATACTATGTACTCATAGAGTTTACATAAGCCAAGAATGTGAACTTGTTAGGAAACCACAAAGGAGAATTAATTTGATCTTAAGGGACATAGTAAAAATTGAGTTGCAAAAATTACTTACTTTTTGGGTTTATCTATCCTATTTTTGATAGTGAATGAGTCTCATCCTTATTCATAGTACGTAAAAGTGGGGAAAATGGAGGGAACACGTGGAGTATAGAGAAATTTATTGAGCCACTAAGAAAGATCATTTTCCATTTCATTTCATAGATCAAGTTCTTGATAACTTAGTTGGTAAAAATTATTTCTCCTTCTTGGATGGGTTCAGTGGGTACAATTAGATTAACATAGCACCTAAGGATTATGATAAAACAACTTTTACCTATCCTTGGGAAACCTTTTCATGTTTAGTATTTCTATTTGGTCTATTTCATGCACCTACTACTTTCCAAATAGATGTAATCGGTATGTTCTCTAATATCTTTCAACTATATGGAGATATACATGGATGACTTCATTGCTTATGGATCTACTTTTGAAGAAGCTTAGGCTAGTTGGAAAAGGTCCTTAAAAGGTCTCAAGAACATAATTTATCTCTCAATAGGGAAAAGTGTTTCATGGTGATGGAAGAAGGAGGTGTGTTGGGACATTATCTTTTTTCACTTGGTATTCAAGTGGACCTAGAATAGATAGAGGTAATTAGTACTCTATTTAACCAACAAAACTAAAAAGATGTCAAAAGTTTCTTAGGAACTACTAGTTACAATAAGAGATTCATAAAGGATGCCAGTCAAATTGAAATCCCATTATATAATATCCTCAAAAGAGAAGAAGATTTTGTTTGGACATCAGATGGTGACAAGTCCTTTCTATTGACAATTGGCTAATAGTGATATGTAATTTTTGTCATTTATGGCAACACATGATGTACATGTTCATAGAAAAACTTAGAAATAAAGATACTTAGTGTTTGGTAATCAAAAAATTGTTTAAGTATAGAATTTGGTTTATAATAGTGTATTGTTTTTTGTATAACTTGTTGCTGACATCATATTATGACTAGAAAAGTCACATGGAGATTGTAAATATGTTGATGATGACATGTATAACCTTTGAAGTCTATACAGATTGTATGGAACATAGATACTCATGTTTTGATGAAGTAGGACAACAGAATTGAAGGATATAATTATTTTGTTTACAAAATAATTAATTTGTCCAATTAGGGCTGACATCCTATATGTTGACTCTAACTTGGAAAATTGAATTGTGGTCTTAGCCAACATAGTAGTAATCTATGTAAAGGCATGGTATTTATGCAAATGAATTCTTGTGATAAGAAGTGTGTTATCTTGTAAGATTGTGTAATTTTGAATTGTGAATTTTGATGAGTGAACTTTTATGAAAGTGATATATGTAGAGTTTTATATGAGATATAAGGTGATCTAAGATTGAGCTAAAGATCAAAGATCAGTCAAGGAAGTAAGATAATAGTAAATTACTTGTTTGAGTAGTGAGCTCTTCTTGTAGTTGAAACTGCATGTTTGGGTAGTGGGCTCTTCTTGCATACATTATACCACAACTCCTAACAAGGTTGGAATATCCTAATAGGGACTCTTTATACTAAATTTTCTAATTGAATCCTAAAAGGGTCCATCCTCTAACAAGAAACTTATATACTAGTATATTATCTAGTGGGTATCCCTTGGCTAGGGTTTCCCTAGTTAACAAAGTATAGTATTATGAGTTATCTTTGTGGGTTTTTACTATTACTATTCAGAATTACTTTATTTCTTTGTTATGCATGGTTTAAAGTAAGTAATAATATCCAATTAGCAACTAAAGTTTGTAGATTACTAATTCACCCCCCCTTTCAGTAATCCCTATTTCTAACACTTTCACTAAATTGCAACAATTCTTAACTAAAGTAAATGTGTTGAGAGGCCTTGATTGGATTCTTCCATTCCATATTCACATTGAAGCTTCAAATTATGTAATAGGTATTTTTCTTTAGCAAAAATATGTGTAGTGTAACATGCTATTTATTATTATAACCAAAAACTTGCAAGGATCATAACTAAATTACAGTATTACTAAGAAAGAATTACTTTTCATTTATGCACTTAACAAGTTTAGGCATTAAATAATAGGATATGAGATATTTGTGCATATTGATCATGCAATGCTTAACTATTTGATTAAAAAAACCCACCATCTCAAGAAGGCTACCTTGGTGGTTACTCCTAATGTAGGAGTTTGATATTAAGATAGTAGATAAAGTAGGCAAAGAAAATGTTGTTACACACACACTCTCTCTCATAGTTGCAAATTCTAGATGATCTTGTAGAAATTGATGATATATTTCTAGATGAGCATCTATTTTCCATATCCACTCAAAATCCATGATATCCCAATATAGTGAACTATCTTACTAAAATAGGTACTCTAACACATTTTGTTAGAAAGAAAAGTCCACCAATATGACTAAGAGGGAGAGGGAGGTTGAATCACTTATCAAACTATTAAAAAATTTATCAACCTTCTTAATCCTTAACCATGTGATAAATATATCCCACAACCATAAAAATATATACATAGAAAATAACACAAGATATGTTAACTAGGTAAACCCTTGATTAGAGGGAAAACCATGAGGGGGATGGTACCCACAAAATGATAAACTAATATAAAATTTTCTTGTAAGAGGATGGACTATATTAGGATCCAATGAAATACATTTAGTACATATCAATCCATGTTAGGAGATTTTGTATCTCTATTAGGATATTCCATCCCTGTTAGGAGTTGTGCCAACCATGTTAGGAGTTGTAGAAGGTAGAAGGATTCACTATCTAAAGAGCTCTAGGGGAAAGACCACCGAACACACTGCATGCCCAACTAATCTCTATATTATTCCCTATAGAATAATAGAAATGAATAACTTAAAATTGTCTCTCCTCTTGACTGGACCAAACCTCTTTTAGATCTCAATACTAGATTGTTAACTTCACATCCAATAATCCCTTCGATTGCTTGGATGCATTTACTAACTTTGCGTATCACTTGCTCACATACAATAGAATTCAAAGACTTTCCATACTTCATCATAAGGAAAATAACTTTCCTTTATACCATATCTATAAAATAATTCCTCAAATCAGCGTTGAGGCTTTCCAATTTAATTATAATAGGACCTTATTAAGACATAACAATTCTTTAATTATAATAGGACTAGGATCTAGGAGGAAGAGGCCAACCAGAAGCAAAGCGACACTGCAGAAACCTTGCAGGCAATGGAAAAGAAGGGACACTAATATGCTCGCCAGGCTCTGATCCTGGCCTTTGTTTCTCAGGCTTAAGACCTTTTTATTTCTGGCCTTTTGAGGCAATTTTTTTTTTGTCTTTTTAGTTTTAAGTTGTTTTCTGCTGTAAAACTTTGGGTTTCAGGATCCCTATAAAACTTGTTTTCCTAATAAAAAACAATTCTTTACATCTTTTCATAATTATAAAACATTGTCAACTCACGATAAATATAAATTTTTGCACATGCAACCATTAACCTTGTGCACTTGTTGACATTATCATTAGGTTGTATACTATATCTATCTAATTTCACTCACCATGATTCTATCCTTGTTAAGAGATACAATCGAAATATTTGAAACTACTTCTGAGGGACTTTGTCTATAGACTATCCTTTGTAATTCTTAAATAACTCATATGTCTTCAACTTTCTATATGCACACTTTTCCACTTCATCAAGAAATGATGTAGAAAATTTCCTCAACTATTCTTGACCTCATCATAAATACACAACCCATACAACCTTATTCTCTATTTTCTATTCTGCTAGTCTTTACAAAAAACAATACTATGTTGACATCAATGACAAATATAGTCATGAGTGCAATATGTCAATCATGCTAACCAACTCTCCAATTCTTAATGCTCCCCCAAATGAATATAATCAACATCCATGCTAACAATCTCCCCATTTGGCATTGATGTCAACATAGATGAAAAAAATCTAAATTCCAAGAATACCAAATCAAACTCTATTGCTACTACTGCTTTCTTCTCTTCTGAATCCTCTTCATCGATCAAATCTAAAACTCATAGGAAGAATTCTTTATCTATTCTTACATGGATGGAAATCAATCATTCACACTTCTCCCCCATACATATTGTACACGGTGTGAATGTGTATTCATGAAACTTTAGTGTAGAATGCAAATAGACTGACATCAAACTATAGTAGACCCAAGATATCATCATTAGAATGTAATATCTATGAGCATCTCATGTTTCCCTAACTACAACTACTAAAATAACTCTTAGACTAGCAACTTAATGATAGTTATAGAATGGGAGTATGCTTAAAATGCAGATCTACAATGAAAACATGCAAGATCTATGACTAAAATGCAGATTATATGTTAAATAAAACTCCTAGAAATGCTCTTGAAATGATCATACAATGATCTAACATGCAATAAATGGTCCTAAATGAGACAAACTGATGCCAAAATATAAACTTGCAACAATGAAAATGTTAAAATGATGAGTCCAAATATTCCTATAGTGTAGATGCATAAAAACTTGTGTCCTTTTGCTCTTGGATTTCCCTCCTACTTATAGGATTTCGGAAGGGGTTGAAGTAAGAATCAAAATTTTTACCTTTGACTGGTGGGTGAAAGTGAAACTAAAAATATATCATAAGAGACTAGGAGGAAGAGTCCAACAAACTTGATTTTGAGGATTATTGAGGATATTTCTAATTCTTTTAAAATGAAAAAGGGAGATTTCCAATTTTGTGAGGATAAATGATTTTGTTGATTTAATAAATGTCTTATTTATTTTCAACACTTTTTTCTTTTGCCTCCTTTTTTTGAATTTCATTTTATGAATTTAAATTATTTTTCTCCTCTTTTAAAGTTTATTTAGGTCTGGTCGATTTGATAAGTGATTAATGACCTGATATGATTTTTGATTTGAAAGTTTACTGTGTTTCTTCTAATTTTCTCTTTAATTTGCACTAATTGATTGGAATTGTGTGATTTAGGTCTTTGCCAATTTTTGGGTGTCTACAAATGCACCTCTTTGAGCTAATATGTGAAGCATATTAGTTCAAAGACTATCTTGATTTTCTAATTTTAGGTTAGCTTCTGATGATTGGATGTTTATTCGATGATATTTTGACATTTTGTTATTGTCATGGTGTCTATCTGTTGATGGTTTGATTTTTTATTGTCGATGATTTGATGTTTTTGATTGTCATTGATTTGATGATTTGGTTGCAATGTTGATTTGGTGTTGTGATATTTCTACTTGGATACCCTAGTTTTCATAGACTTGCTATTTCAAATTTTTGGCTAGGCTAGGATGTTTTTGATTTTGCTAAAAAAATTGATGCCCTAGTTTGAATGCCCCGATTTGATTTGATGTTTAAAATTTTGTGGTGGTAGGACGTTTTTGATATTTCAAAATTTTTTGATGCCCCAATATACTACTCCCTCATAAATGAAATTGGAAAAAAGAATGTGCGAAATATGGATGTTTCAATTTTATTTTTGAAAATGTTTACTAAGAACAGTTGATAGGGAATGTGTAGTCACAAAGTGATGTTTAGAATCAATTAGGTAATTTTGATAGATAGAAAAAGTCCCCCCCCCCCCGCCCCCTTAGCATATAGAGTAGAGAAAACTAACATGTCCATCTTAGGATACATAGTAGGAAAAATAACTGGTTCAAGATAGAACCATTAGTAGAATAGCTAGATGTTGAGATCTGATTGATGTAGGATGATCACTTGTAATGAAAAAATAATGTCGCTGTGTAGTGCTCAATTGTTCAAGATGGGATGAGTGCCCCCAGTGAGCAAGGATCTTCAGATCAGACATAGACAGATGATCTAGATGGTGAGACATAGGGTTAATTTGTGGAGCTTTTGTGTTTAGTTTATTGGTTTATCATGTATGTTAGTTATGATGAGGATCCTTTTATGTTCATGATGATGAATTTTTGATGTGGATGATTGAATCTTTTTCTTTATGAGATATCCAAGCTGGTTGATGTTTTAGATGTGTGTACTTATTATATCATGGACTTACATGTGCATGTGATTGTATGAGTTGATGATTATGGTGGCAATGGATGCGGATGTGTATATATATGTGAATGATGAACGTAGGTAAATCATGAGTTAGAATAGATGGTATGTCATTGATGATGTGATGAAAATGTGATGTGGTACTATGAATGTAATGATAGGAAATGAAATGTGGTAAAATAGAATGCGATGTAATGAAATTGGATGAAATGATATAACAAAATATGACATGAGGTAATGTGATGTGAGAAAATTATTTTTAATGTAATGTAATGGAATGAAATGAATGGGGTGATAATGTAATGAAATGTGATAAAAATGTGTGGAAAAGAAATTATATATGATGAAATACAATGTGATTTAATGAGATGGAATAAAATAAAATAAAATAGGGAATGAAATGAAAATGCAATGAAATGAAAATGAAATGGAATATGTAATGAAATAAAATGAAATGAGTAATGAAGTGAAATGCAATGTAATATGTAATGGATGGAAATAGGTAATGAAATGAAATGATATGTGATGACATGATATATAATGAAATGAAATAAAATGTAATGAAGTGAAATGATATGTAAGGATGTGATAGTTAATGAAATGAAAATGTAATGAAGTGAAACGATATGATATGAAATGTAATAAAATGAAATGATAAGTAAGAGGTGATGGATTGAAATAGGGAATGAAAGGAAAATGAAATGAAATGATATGTGAGGCCATGGTAGGTAATGAAATGGGTATTGAAATGAAATAAAATGTAATAGTTAATGAAAGAAAAATGAAATGACATGATATGTGATGTAATGCAATGAAATGGATAGTGAAAGGGAATGGAATGCCTAAGGAACAAAATGATACACGATGAAATGAACTGAAGTAATGAAACTTTGAAGGAACAAAATGATATATGATAGGATGATATGGAATAATAAAATGGAATAAGCAATTAAGTAGGATGAAATGTTTAATGAACAAAGTGATACATGGTAGGATGACATGAAATAATGAAGTGGAAGGAAACGTCTAAGTGCAGGGATGAGATGAAAGGAGATGAAAAGATAAATGGAAATGTGATAAAATGGGATGTGACAAATGAAGGGTGAGTGAAAGTGAAAAATGGAAGGAAATGAAATTTTTTGAGATTCAAAGGCTATGAAGTGGACTGTCAAATTTTGAGATTCAAAAGCCATGGAATGATTGGATGAAATGGAAAAATGAAGGAGATGGAGGATGAGAAAAGATGATGCAATCAATAAGATGATATAGAAGATGAATAAATGAGATTGTTTGAGATTCAAAGGCCATGCAAGGAAGCCAATGAGGTGGTGAAATTTGGTAGTGACTAAGAGTGTCTGAGATTCTAATGCCACATAATAGAATGATGGAGTGGAAAGGTGAATTCATGAAGTGTAATGCTAGTGTGGATGGGATGAAGAGGCAAAGTACATGATAGATGAGTGCTCAGAAGCTCGCTTTGAGGTTGATGTTGATGTTGTTCACTTTTTGATAACCATTCATGAAGTTACTAGTTAATGTTGGTGAATGTGCCAATCATGTGTTTTCAAGGAACCCAAGATGAAAATGCAAACTATATGAATGCAACTAACTATCTTTTTTTCAAAGAGATGCAAACTAATTTTCATCATAGATCATGTGAGAAAAAAAAGTGACTAAGTACAACCACCACTAGCTTAGCTATAGTGATATGAATACTATGTCATGCAAAGAAGTACTAGCAAAGAGGAACAATGTACAAGAAAACATGACAACCACTAAGAAATAGAAGCTATAGCCACAAGATAATAAAAATAGGCACACAAACTATCACATGTTAGATAAAAGACTTCACCTAAGGTAGCACACAAAATTGGTCGAGGTACACATGGTGTTCCATATGAGAGGAGGCACTTATAAGTAGACACCAATAATGTGAAAAACCAAAGGATCACTGGTGTTAAAAAGTGAAAAACCAAAAAAATATCATGACTTCATCTTGGTACCTCTAGTCACACACATCATGGGGTACTAAAGGTACTAGAAAAAAATTATTTGCAGACTAGGTATGCTTCCCATTGTGTGTAAGAGTGTTGAGTTTGTTTAGTTTTTCCAAGAGAGACTATTATCCCAGGTGGATAAGAAGGCATGAGATGTGTTAGTGGTTATTTAGTAGTAGAATCCAATGGTTGGTGTGCATCAACAAAAATTTGGGTGGCTGAATGTCAGAGCCAAGGGTCAAGTGTATTGGGTACTAGTGTGGCAAGATGTAGAGAGTGGATACATGGAAGACTAGTACAGAACGAGTCTCAGGTGAGTGACAGCTATAAGTAGGTGGATAATATGGAAATGAGTCAAGGCAAAGTGAAGAGTAGAATGTGATTATTGGATGTATTGAGAAGTTGTAGGAATCATGCAAGTGAAAGTATGTCATGCTCACCAAATTAGTCACTGCAGGAGGGTAGTACTAACTAGGGAAGGTGGATGAGGCAAGAGCAAAGAGTGAAGCACATTCAAAAAACCTCTAAGGAGTGGGTGGATCAGTCAAAACTCTCAGTGTTAATTTTGGGTCTAGGTGAGGCAAGTCAGATAGGACAAGGGTTAGCACAACCTTAAGAGGCAGGGATAGATGTGGAAGAAATGCCCTTGTCAGCTTTAATGATGTTATCAAGGACTACAACACAACAAGTATTGTAGGTGATATTAGATGATGAGCCAATGACACAGGTGGAGAGTAGTCTACTTGAGAAGATGAACAATATGTTGGGAGCAGAGGAGGAGGTGGGGGAAATAAAATCTCCTAAAAATTCTGTGAGAGAAACTTCGAAGAATGTGGTAGGTACTAGTGGATGTGAAGTAATGAGTAGGACATGTCGATGGATTAACCTCAAGATACCAAGATGGGGGTCAATAGAAGGGAGAATGAGCAGTGTAAATGTGGAGGAGCCACAACTAGAGGTGGGAGATGAAGATCAATAATCATGAGATGTGGGAGGATTACAGAGACTGTTAGTTGTAAAGAGAGTTCAAGCAGAGAAAATAGAACAAGAGGTCACATTTTTTCTGGGATTGATGGAAAAGGCACAGGAGCATGGGGTACAAATGGAGGCAAGATGACTATAGGTGGTGGTGGATGTAGAGCACACACAATTGCAATCGCTAGAGATAGAGCTGTGTGTGGAACATGCATGAGCAGAGGGAAGTGATGTGAGAATGTGGGTTGAACAGTCACAGGCTTAGTAGTTGCAAGAATTGCTAAAGATGGTGTAGGTGGGTTTAGAGAGTACTCAGAATGAGCTGGTGTTATTATAATCACAATCTAATTCATTTAGGGAAGCGATTTTGAAGGAAAACTCCTTGGCATTGAAGTTGTAGGAGTAGTTAGCATTAAGTGAGGGGAAGGTGAGGCAATTGCAACAGCATTTGGGTGAGGCAAAAGCAGACATAGAGTGTTGGCAAAAGATGATTGATCATATGCAATAGGAATGGGATGTGGCCCAATAAGTGATCACTACATAGGGCTAAACAAGTCGGTGGAGAATGTGTTCATGGAAATGCACTAGATGAAAATGGTACATCGACAAGCTGCTTATTGGATGGGACATTATTATTTGGCATTTTTGAATGAGGACTGGTGAGAGACACATTTTATAGATAGGGAATTTACACATCTATTGAACACACAATTATGTAGCAAGAGGTTTCCAATTCCCATAGATGCGGTGTGGACACATAGGGTGTTGACACTAGGGGCTTCTTTGTCTAGAGCTAGGCCAGAAGGGATGCCATTGAGTGGAAACCCTACAGTGATGTCCCCTTCTAGCTAGAGACATCACTTTAGCTGGTGATTAGCCTATCAAAGACCCTCGTAGGCTAATAAGATTTGATAGAGGGTCACCTTGGTGTGGAGATCCTCCAAGGACCAAAGCAGAGTACTCTTCTGGGTTGCCAGAGTTTGTTTATGATGAGTTTTCCTTTGAGTTTGGCTTGGTCAGGCTATTTTTAGCAGTTTTGGAGTTATAAAGATAGACCCCTGCTATTTTTAGAAAAGGGGTATGGTCATATGCAGTTCTATCATGTTAGCTCCCAGTCCAAACGACATTCAAAAATGTTGAGTAATAATGGAGATATTAATGTTTATTTAGTTAAAATAAACATTATTGGTTTTGAGCCTATATTGTTAAGTTATAATATATAACTTAAGTGAGGGTCATGATATCATAAAAGGGGCCATCGTTTCAATTAATTGTGGGTCCAAGCTTATGGAAAAATTAAAAGGGGTTTTCTAAGTTTTAATGTAATAACATTTTTTATGTTATTATTATATCTTTTATCCCACATTGAGCGTGGAGACTCATTCTGGAGTTGAGGAGTCCTTATAAACAAACCTTGTCTTCCTTCAAGAGCAGGTTATGAGAATTGCTTAAAAACTTTGCCTTGTGAAATTTCTTGAAGTTGTGGCAACAAGGGTTTCTACAAGTTTAAGAAGAATTCAGACTGTGGAGAACGTAGTATCTTCAGAGTTGATGCAATTTGAGGGTGTGAAATATCGCTTGAATTTTGCCTATGAGTTGACTTCATTCTGGAGTCAATATTGTGTTTAGTAGGAAAGAATTGGATGAATCTGTTACAGGTTGGAAGGGGTTATAATAGCAGCTATAGTGCTGTGAATAGTACAACGCTACAATGAATTAAAAATCAGAGATTTAATATTGCAGTTTTTGATAGGCGCTACCTAAGGAGGAAGAAACTAGCAGCGTGGTTGCGTATCAGAGAAAAAAATCAAGTTTTTTTCAACTATTAATGATGATGTTTTTAATGTATGCTTCCAGCAATAAGTATTGTACAAACATTAGGAGCCATCTGAATAAATGAATTTGATTAGCATTATAATCAGATTTGAGTTATAATTTGAGGTAGATTAGTTTTCAATATTTGTATTTTCTTTTCATCAACCCAAAAACCCAAAAATAGCTTAAAACATTCAAAAACAAACCAAAAACAATTATTACACCCAGGGAAACAAACAGTGATCAGCATAGAGCCTATTTGGGGTTCTTACATTGGTATCAGAGCCTAGTTCCTGCCATCCTGAGGGTTTGGGGAGTCATATGCAGCCATTGGAAATTGGACCACATAGGTACCATACTCGTAGGAGAGCTCTGATTGAAAGAGAATAGTTACAGGAAATAGGAAATATGGAAGAGAGGCATGATGGTAGTCCACCTAGAAATAGGAGGAATAATGATGATCAGGATACCAGAGAATTCTACCGTGCTATGGTTACAGGGCAGCAGTAGATGGCACAGGCATTACAGGCACTCACTACTATGGTAGAAAGGATGAACCCACCTGTTAGACAAAATGGGGAGCCAGGAGAATAGGGAGATAACAAGAGTGCTATAGGTAATCAGAGCCCACAACGGGCCCATTCCAAAATAGCTGATAGGCCTACACGCCCTACATTTGTTCCGAAGGAGCCAGAAGAAGCTCCGGTAGAGGAGACGACAAGAGACCCCATATTCATAGATGCACTCATGGCTGCAAATGATGAATGTGAATTATTAACTCTGCAGGTTCGGGAGAGGATGACCTTTGAACACTTTGTAAATCAGAGGAGAGAGCATTACAGGTCACTCAGACAAGATAGGAGGCCTAGAGGTCAAAATAGTGAGCTGAAGAGGGCTACAGGCAAGCTTACTATGCCTACATTTGATGGGAGTGGTAAGATGATAGCTCAAGCTTGGATTCACAAGCTTGACACATTTTTGGCACTGAGGCCAATGACAGAAATTGAAGCTATCAAATATGCCACCTTGCATTTGGAGGGAATAGCACATGATTGGTGGTACCATGGTATGGTAACACTTCATCATAACCAAGTGACAGAATACCAGGACTTCATGGATAGGTTGGTTGAAAGATTTGACAAGAAAGATCTAGAGATTTACTTCTGGGACTTAGTACAGCTGAAACAAACAGGCAACTTGGAGTATTTCATTGGTGAATTTCAGCGGTTGGCAGTCATGGTGCCAAACATTTCAGAGCATAGATTGATAGTTCTTTTCATTGAGGGCCTATCCGAACCACTGAGAGGTTGGATAAAGGCATTTGATCCTATTTCTTTATAGGAAGCGATGAGAAAGGCAAGAAGTATGGAACATGCAATCCCAACAAACAAATTTCAGTCCAAAGGAGCATCTTCTAGTAAGGATAACAAACCATTTTATAAAAAACCAAAGAGGACTGATTTTAAAAATGTTTCTAAAGATAAAACTCCAACACCTTTTGACAGGGAAACATTAAATGATTTGAGGAAGAAAAAATTATGCTTCTACTGTAAGGGACCCTATGATGCAAACCATGATTGTCCTCTTAGGCCAAAGGGAAAAGCTAACAGAGTTATGTGGGCATACTATGAGGAATCAGAATCAGATAATTCAGATCAGCAGTCTGATATAGAGGAAATAGATGGTGAAAAAGAGGAAGACAAGGCTAAAAACTTGTCTAAAATGGAGTCCAAGGATGGGGAAGGAGATGGGCAACTTAGGGAAGCTCGTCTCACTAGTATTAAGCAAGAAGGGTCATTCCGGATGAGAGGAGTACTTGCTGGACAGCGATTCATAACCTTGGTTGATACAGGTGCCACTCATAATTTCATTGATGCTAGGATGGTGGAGAAGCGTGGCATACAAACAGAGGAGTTTGGGGGAATTAGAGTGAGGGTAGCGGATGACTATGTCCTCAAATGTGATCGTAGGATCACTAGACTCCCATTGAAAGTTAATAATTATGACTTTAAGGCAGATTTTTATGTTGTACCTATGGGAGATACAGATATAGTTCTTGGGATGAGTTGGTTGCACGATATTGGTGAGTTCACTCTTAACCTCAAGGAGATGGAGATGAGGTTTAAAGTGAATGGGAAGAAACATATTCTTAAGGCAATCAGGGACAGTGATCTCAGGATGGTCTCTTTTTGTAGAATGGCTAGATTGATTTGACATGATCAAGTAGAGTGGGCAGTAGAGTGCATGTGGATGCCATCATAGGAGGGATAGCATAAGATTGAATATCCTCCTAATATTCAGGAGCTTAGAGTTAAACACTCTAAGGTGTTCAGTGACATTCCACCAAGTAGACCACCACACAGAGGTATTGAGCACATCATTGAGTTAGAGGAGGGGGCTAAGCCCATCATGATTACACCTTACAGGCATCCAAAGAGGTTGAAGGATGAAATTGAGAAAACCATAAAGGAGTTACTTGCTATGGGCCACATTAGACCAAGTAAGTCTCCTTTTGCTTCTTCAGTGGTGTTAGTAAAGAAGAAGGATGGGACATTGAGGATGTGCATTGATTACAGAGTGCTTAATAGGAAGATGATTAAAAATAGATACCCCATTCCTAGGATCAATGAGTTGATAGATGAGCTTCATGGAGCTTGCTTCTTCTCAAAGATAGATTTGAGATTAGGTTATCACTAGATCAGAGTTAGAGAGAAGGATATCGAGAAGACAACCTTTAGATGTCATTGTGGCCATTTTGAGTTTGTAGTTATGCCATTTGGGCTAACTAATGCACCTGCTACTTTTCAGGCAACAATGAATAGGGTTTTCCATCCTCAGTTGAGGAGATTTGTACTTGTCTTCTTTGATGATATCTTGGTATATAGTAGATCTTGGGAGGAGCACTTGGTTCACCTGGACACAGTGCTGGGTATATTGGACAGAGAATCCTTGTATGCAAAGGAGTCAAAGTGTGATTTGGGCATGACAGAGTTGTTGTACTTGGGTCACATCATCAGTGCAGAGGGCGTGTGCATGGATCCTTAAAAGATTCGTGCCATTGTGGAGTGGCCTTCACCGGTGAACCTTACATAGTTGAGGGGCTTTCTAGGACTATGTGGTTTCTATAGAAGGTTTGTGGATGGATATTCCAGGCATGCGGCACCCTTGACAGATTTGATGAGAAAGGGAGATTTCTTGTGGACTCTTGAAGCACAGGAGTGTTTTGAGAAATTTAAGGGGTTGATGACTTCTTGTCCAGTGTTAGCATTACCAAATTTCAGCAAACCTTTTGAGCTACATTGTGATGCTTTCGGAGAGGGCATTGGAGCGGTGCTTATGCAGGAGAAGCACCCTATTGCTTATGAGAGTAGGAAATTGAGAGGGACAGAGCAGAGCTTCAACATATATGATAAGGAGATGTTAGCCATTATGCATGCTTTGGCCAAATTCAGGCAATATTTGGTAGGTAGAAAATTTTGTATCAAAATTGACCATAATAGCCTAAGACACTTTTTGGGGCAGCGAGATCTCAATGATAGGCAGCAAAAGTGGGTGAGCAAGTTACAGTCCTATGAATTTTACATTACATATTTTAAGGGGACACAGAATGTAGTTGCTGATGCCTTATCACATAGGCCCCATTTGAGCTTACTGACAGACATATCGGAGGATTGGAGACACTTGATCCTTGCAGAGTATGTAAAGGACACTTGGGCAGCTGGATTCATAGATGGGACTATTCAGGACAGCAAATACACCCTTGTGAATGAGCTCATCATTTACAAAGGATGAATATTTTTGGTCCCAGGATCAGTAGTGAGGAGGGTGGTTTTGAAATCTTTTCATGATTCACCTATGGCAGGACATCCTGGTTTCTACAAGACATACCGATAGATTAGAGAGCGATTCACATGGAAAGGGCTCAAAGTAGAGGTACTTCAATATGTTAGGGAGTGTCCCACTTGCCAGCAGAATAAGAAAGAACACTCCTATCCAGCCAGTTTACTTCAGCCACTTCCAATTCCTGATAGGAAGTGGGAGTGTTTGTCTATGGACTTCATCACAGGACTGCCTAGATCCCAAGGCAGAGACTAGATATATGTGGTTGTGGATCACCTTACGAAGTTTGCACACTTCTTTCCGATCACTGCTACATAGGTGGCAAAGTTTTTCTTCAAAGAGATATTCAGATTACATGGCTTACCTCAGAGCATTGTAAGTGACAGAGACAGTAGGTTTATGAATCACTTTTGGCAGGAACTATTTAGGTTGTGTGCGACAGAGCTCACTCTGAGTACTAGCTACCACCCTCAGACAGATGGTCAAACAGAGATAGTAAACAAATGGGTGGAGGGATATCTCAGAAATTATATAGCAGGGCAACAGAGGGCATGGGTAAAGTGGATTTATCTTTGTGAGTATTGCTACAATACCACTTATCACATGTCTATTCAGATGTCACCCTTTATGGCCCTGTATGGGTATGAGGCACCCAATTTTATGGATCTTCTTTTGAGTGACAGTAGAGTGCCCAGTGCAGGTGATTTGTTACAGGAGAGTCAAGACCTTGTTAAGACTCTCAAGGATAATCTAAGGCACAAAATCAACAAAAGTAGTATGCAGATCAGAAGAGGACTGAGCGGACTTTTGAGGTTGGAGACATGGTGTATCTTATGTTGCAGCCTTACCATCAATCCACTCTCAAGAAGAGTGGTGCCGAGAAACTCAAGCCACGATACTATGGTCCATTTAAGATTATCAGGAAAGTGGGAGAGGTGGCTTATGAGTTAGACTTGCCGGCGGAGAGCAAGGTGCACAATTTTTTTCATGTGTCACACCTCAAAAAGGCGCTAGGGCATCATATTGTGCCTTCTACAGTGCTACCACCCCTGGATGATGAGGGAAAACTTGTTTTGATATCGAAGGCTATCATTTATTTTAGAGAGAGGAACTTGAGGAAATGTACCATCCGAGAATATTCGATGAAGTGGAAGGATTTGCTGATAGAGGATGCTACTTGGGAGAGCGAGGAGATTTTACAGCATCCAGAGTTGAGATTGCTTGAGGACAAGCAATTTCAAGGAGGGCAGACTGTGATGTCCCCTTCTAGCTAGAGACATCACTTTAGCTGGTGATTAGCCTATCAAAGACCCTCGTAGGCTAATAAGATTGGATAGAGGGTCACCTTGGTGTGGAGATCCTCCAAGGACCAGAGCAGAGTACTCTTCTGGGTTGCCAGAGTTTGTTTATGATGAGTTTTCCTTTGAGTTTGGCTTGGTTAGGCTATTTTTAGCAGTTTTGGAGTTATAAAGATAGACCCCTGCTATTTTTAGAAAAGGGGTATGGTCATATGTAGTTCTATCATGTTAGCTCCCAGTCCAAATGACATTCAAAAATGTTGAGTGATAATGGAGATATTAATGTTTATTTAGTTAAAATAAACATTATTGGTTTTGAGCCTATATTGTTAAGTTATAATATATAACTTAAGTGAGGGTCATGATATCATAAAAGGGGCCATCGTTTCAATTAATTGTGGGTCCAAGATTATAGAAAAATTAAAAGGGGTTTTCTAAGTTTTAATGTAATAACATTTTTTATGTTATTATTATATCTTTTATCCCACATTAAGTGTGGAGACTCATTTTGGAGTTGAGGAGTCCTTATAAACAAACCTTGTCTTCCTTCAAGAGCAGGTTATGAGAATTGCTTAAAAACTTTGCCTTGTGAAATTTCTTGAAGTTGTGGCAACAAGGGTTTCTACAAGTTTAAGAAGAATTCAGACTGTGGAGAATGTAGTATCTTCAGAGTTGATGCAATTTGAGGGTGTGAAATATCACTTGAATTTTGCCTGTGAGTTGACTTCATTCTGGAGTCAATATTGTGTTTAGTAGGAAAGAATTGGATGAATCTGTTATAGGTTGGAAGGGGTTATAACAGTAGCTACAATGTTGTGAACAGTACAGCGCTACAGTGAATTAAAAATCAGAGATTTAATATTGCGGTTTTTGATAGGCGCTGCCCAAGGAGGAAGCAACCAGCAGCGTGGTTGCGTATCAGATACAAAAATCAAGTTTTTTTCAACTATTAATGATGATGTTTTTAATGTATGCTTCCAGCAATAAGTATTGTACAAACATTAGGAGCCATCTAAATAAATGAATTTGATTAGCATTATAATCAGATTTGAGTTATAATTTTAGGTAGATTAGTTTTCAATATTTGTATTTTCTTTTCATCAACTCAAAAACCCAAAAATAGCTTAAAACATTAAAAAAAAACCAAAAACAATTATTACACCCAGGGAAACAAACAGTGATCAGCGTAGAGCCTATTTGGGGTTCTTACAAAACCCTATTGTGCCACCTCCCCTGAGGAGGCTAGAATAAATAATTTGCCAAACACTAGTTAAATGTAATGTTGTCATTTCCGTCATAGTAGAATAAAAAGTTTGTGCTTGTTGTTGTGGCAATCAAAGGGACAACTAATGTTGATTGTAATGTAGGGTCATGTTTTGTTTTTGGGATTTTGTGTAGTATATATGAATGTTTTTATATTTTTTTCAAATATTTTAATGTTTTTGGGATGTTTGATAGATATTTGAATGTTTTTTGTGTTTTTGTGATAAATATTGGAACAGTTTGACTCTCATAAAAGTGGGAACAATATAATCCATAGAGTGAAGATAACCATGACTAGTAGGCAAGAATGTTTGTGTGTATATTAAGAACTGTTACAAAAAATAAGAAGGCCAATGTGGGGACATTTCTCTAGGTGTGTGATGAGACAAACATTCTCAAGGCCTATGAAAAGGTGTTTGGGGCCCAAAAGAGGATACTTGGGTCTCAAGAAGGTGAAATAGGGCCTTGAAAAGGTGCTCTAACTCGAAGCAGGGCCTTGAGAAAAGATGTTTGGGCAAAAAAAAGGCATTTGAGGCCTAAAAATTCATTTGAGGGGCCTAAAAAAGGCATTTGAAGGGCCTAAAAAGGTGCTTGGGGCCTAACAAGGCACTAGAGGGATTTGAAAAGGACACTTGGGCCTAGAAAAAGGTGCTAAAGGGGCCTAAAAAGGCATTTTGGGCCTATAAAGGCATTGGAGGGGTCTGAAAAGGACACATGGGCCTAGAAAATGGTGCTTTGGGCCTAAAAAAGATGCTTGGGCCTATAAAGGCACTAGAGGGGCCTAAAAAGGCATTAGAGGGGTCCAAAAAGGACACTTGGGCCTTGGAAAAGGCACTTGAGGGGGAGCCATGCTCTCATGCTTACGCTTACTTATTCTGTGCCCCCAGTTGAGTGAGGATGAAAGAATCTGATGGATATCTAGGCTTTTGGGATAGCACTGATATATTTTTTCAAGGGGCCTAGACTAATCATGGCCACTGTAACATAAATAAGACTTAATGATCCATGGGGAATTGTTGCTTATGACAAGAGGAAGGAAACGGGGGCACCTCTTGTGCTATCTGCATTGTGCCAGATTTTCCAAAGTCCTACAAAATATTTTAGGACATATTACACTGCTTCTTATTATCAATGAGGCATGTTGGTTTCAAATATTTTGTCTTGTTGTATAGCCTAAGGGAGCAAAGGTGAGGTGGGAATTGATAGAAATTTGGGGGTGTTGTTAATGTTTCCTATGTTTGGCAATTATGACCCCTTTTCAAATGTTTTTGGAAAATTTGGATAATATTTGAACAATTTTGTGTAAATTAAATTTTTTTTTGAGTTTTTTGATAGTTTTTGGCAATTTTTGGATTTTTTTTTTGATATTTTAGGCAATTTGTGATTTTTTTTGATAATTTAGGTTTTTTTTTTTTTTTGATATTTTAGGTAATTTGTGAATTTTTTGATAATCTTGGATAATTTTTTATTTTTTTTGATATTTTGGATAATTTCTGGTCTTTGGGGGTAAAATGGAGGATGTGAGTGAGATTCGTTGGAATATAGGGGTAACCAAGACCATGTAAGATACCTAAAGAGGAAATGAAGGGAGTTTATGACATTAAATGGGTTGAATGAGGCCTAAAATAACATTGGAGATCATTGGCCAAGGTGGATAGCGAAGATGTGCATTGATTTGCCTACAATTCAAGTCTATGGTATCTCAATACATAATCAAACTCCCTATTTTTCTAAATTTGTTGTGCTTGCCTTTTTTGTAGTCATATTGGTTCTTTTTGCTACTGTGAACCACATTTGATGCCAAAGAACCATGAGATTATGACCCACAAATGTTTATCGATTCCTACTACTCCCACTTCTAGTTCTAGTTTAGTCATTGCTTCGTGGTATTGACAAGGGTTGTTGCATAAACATAAAGAGCTATGAGTGTACATTCAATAAAGGAAAAGGGCTTTGATTTTCTCTTGTTATTGTTATTGTCATTGCTATTATGGGCTCTATTTGCCTTACTCTATTGCTGTTGTCATACTAGTTGTTTCTACTACTATGAACCACATTTGATACCAAAAGACCCCATAACTATAATCCACAAGTGTTTCTCAATTGGGTATGTGTGAAATTAACTTGACTGTGTGAGATGAGCCCCAAACAAGCAAATTTTTTCTAGAGGAGGTTGCTTGAGGGCTATCTTGACTATTTTTCAGCATTGAAGGACTTGTGTTGTCTAGGGAAAGGTATTGTCTTTCACCCCTTTTCAAACCAAAGGTGGCATTCTCACTTCTTTTGTGCCAATTTGTATTTTTTAAAAAGAAAAATTTATGGTATTTTGGTGTGTGTCTTAGAGCTCCAGACATAAAATTATTTAAGATGGATATTGTTGATGGGTTATGCTCTTTCTATACCATTGCAATATAAAAGTCTGTAAGTACCAATCCCAAATGATTCTGTGATAAGGTAAGGAGCACTAGGTCACCAATTTGAAAAACATGGGTTTTGACCTTTTTGTTGTAATGTCTTGATAATCTATTCTGATACACTTTGAGATTTTTATGTGTTATACGATGATGTTCTTCTAACAAATCTTGTTGTTCTAGATAGCCCACTCTGTAATCCTCATCTAATAGGATGTCTTGAAGAGTAACTCTCAAGGATGGGATCTCAACCTCTAAAAGGAGAATAGGTTCGCAGCTATAAACCAAGTAGAAGGGTGTCACACTTTTAGGCATCCTAACACTCTTCCTATAGGCCCAAAGGGTGGGGTTCAACTGTAAATGCCAATCTCTACCAATATCATTGATGGTTCTTTCAAAGATATTGATAATGGTTTTGTTAGTGGCCTCTACTTGGCGATTGCCTTGGGGATAATAAATTGATGAGGAGTGGTGTATAATATGAAATTTTTCACATAATTCATCAATTATTTAATTTTTGAAGTACAGGGCATTAATTGTGAAAATGGCATGAGGTATACAAAACTGACAAATGATATGGTTTAGAATGAAAGAAGAGATCTATTTTCCCATAGAGTCGGCAAGTGGCACCACTTTGACCCACTTGGTGAAGTATTTGATGGTGGTGATAATCCATTTATGCCCACTAGAGGAGGGTGGATGGATGGCTTCAATAAAATCAAAGCCCCACTAATAAAAAGGCCATGATGTGGCAAAATGGTTGAGCTCTTCGGCTAGTGCATGAACAAGGTTAACATGGATTTGAAATTTTTTGTAGGTTTTGACATAGTTGATAGAATCCTTTTACATGGTTGGCCAAAAATACCCCATCCTAAGAATCTTCTTTGCTAGTGTGAACCCACTAGAGTGTGACCCTCAAATCCCTACATGGACTTCCTGCAGAGTGACTCTAGACTCACTCTTTTTGAGACATCTAAATAAAGTACTATCAATACCTTTCATATATAGCATATTAGCCACCAAGGTGTAATGGGAGGTTTGTCAAATGAAGTTTCATTTTTGGTTATGCGAGAGGTTAGACAAAATGGTATTATCATAGAGGTAAGTGATGATGGGGTTGTACCAAAGGTAATTGGGAGTGTCTAAGTGGAAAATGATAAGGGAATTGGGTTGAAAAAACATGGGTTGAACCACCTCTTCTACCAAGAACTCATACTTCTCATGTTGCTCTAGGAGCTAAAGTAAGGAGGCCAAGGTGGCCATAGCATCTACTACTCTATTCTTCTCTCTGGGAATTTGTTCAAAAGTAATGTGAACAAAACATTCCTTGAGTGTCTCAACCATATGTTTATAAGGCAATAATTTTTCATCTTTGGTTTGGCAAGTGTCGGTGACCTGATTAATGATAAGCTAGGAGTCTCCAAAAAGGAGTCTCCAAAAAACCTCTAGAACTCTTAGCTTCCATTCTAAAGCTAGTTTGAGAGCCAAGACTAAAGCCTCATATTCTTCCATGTTGTTGGTGTAGGGGAAATGCAATTTGTAACACTTGGGGATGCTAACACCTAGTGGGGTGATGAACAAGATACCAACGTCTGATCCATGGTATGTGTAGGAACCATCAAAATATAATTTCCACATTACTAACTTTTTTTGAAGAATACATGTCTAGGAAATTTTCTAGGATAGGATTTTGAACTCTCTATAAGTGCATCTACCAATTGATCAGCAATGGCCTACCCTTTGATCGCCTTCCTATCAACATACTCAATGTCAAAATTTCTTAGGATCATCACCCATTTAGCCAATCAACCAGTTAATTTTGTTTTGCTAAGAAGATATTTGAGGGGGTTGATTTTGGAGATGAGCTTGACTTTGTGTGTTAGAAGATAATGATGTAGTTTTTGGGAAGCAAAAACTATGACTAGGCAAGCCTTTTTGATAAAAGAGTAATTGAGCTCATAATTAACCAAGGTACGACTGATGTAGTAGATGGCCTATTCTTTTCCTTGGTCATTTTCTTGTGCTAGGAGGGCTTTGATTGATTTATGCATTATAGAAATGTATAATAAAAAAGGTTTGTGGTATGAGAGGTACCAACATGGGTGCATTCATCAAGTAGGTTTTGAGTAAGTCGAAAGCCTTCTGGCATTGGTCATCCCACTTCAAATTTATATCTTTGTGTAGTAAGTGGGTGAAAGGTATACACTTTTTTGCCAGCTGAGAAATGAACCAACAAACTAATTGAAGTCTACCTTGAAGAGAGTGTAACCAACTCAAGTTCTTTGGAGGTGGCATACTGATTATGGCTTGTACCTTTTTTGGGGTCAACTTCTATCCCTTTGGTTGAGACAATGTATCCTAGGAGCTTGCCTAATTTGACACCAAAAGCACATTTCTTGGGATTGAACCTAACTTTGAAGGTTTCTAAGTAGGTGGGTATTTTGGCTAGTATGAGGAGATGTTCTTCTTAACTATGGGATTTGGCAAGAATGTCATCTACATAATCTTCCATGAAGATATGCATCATATCATGAAAGATAGTGGTCATGGCCCATTGATAGATAGCCCCAACATTATTTAACCCAAAGGGCATCAAATTCCAACAAAATGTGCCCCATGCACAAGTAAAAGTTATTTTCTCTTGATCTCTAGGTTCTATCCTAATTTGATTATACCCTGAAAACCCATCCATGAGTGAAAACATGGAATGACCTACTGTTAGATTGACAATGGTGTTGATGTTGGGGAGGGGGAAATCATCTTTGGGACATGCTTTGTTTAGATCTTGAAAATTGATGTAGATGTGTATGCTGCCATTCTTCCTTGATATGGGGACAATGTTGGATATCCATGATGCATACACCAAGGGTTGGATGAAATTGGTGTTGATTAACTTTTCTAACTCTTCCTTGACCAATAGAGCTATATGGGGATGAATTTTTCTATGCTTTTGGTTTACTAGCTTGGCCTCCAGAGAAATATTGAGATGGTAGAGGATTAAATTCAGGTCTAAGCTAGGCATGTCTATGTAAGACCAATCAAAGTTTATCTATCTTTTCTCAAATAAGTGAATGAATGCCTATCTTTCCTTTAGGATTAAGGACTGTGCTAAATAAATGAACCTTTATTCTTGCTCTATGCTGATGTTGAATGACTCTATTGGTTCAATTGGAATAGAAGATCTTTCCTCATAGTGTTCAGGTAAAGTATCAATCACCTCATTTGTGGGTGCCATAGTTGGGTTTTCACCTTTGGATGTGTCACTTCTATTTGTTTCCATTTTTTTCTTGAGGTCAGCCACAACTTGGTAGTAATAATTGAGGTTGTGGAATGCTTGACCTATTCTAATGTGAGTGAGGTAATTGATAGTAGGCTCGACTATATGCCTTTTTCTATGCTTTATCAACAAGATGGTTCAATTGTGATAAGGTAGAGGAAGATTTCATGGTCACTATCAAAATGAGGGATGTGGTGAGGCTCAGTTGTATCCCAGATAATGAGTTCAAGATGGAGTAGGGTTAATGATTTGTAATATGGAATAGGTTCGATAGGGTTTAAAGACATGATTTTTTTGGATGGCTCATACACTATATCTATTAGATCTATGGCATGAGCTTCTTCTAGAGTGTCAGGAAAAGTAGAACTTGCGAGAGGCTCATAGTACTCATCCTCAACCTCTAGTGGAAATCCTTCAACATTTTCATCATCTTCTAAGTTTCTTTGTAGTATCCTAATTCTCAATGAAGTGGGTCTTGGACTATGAGTTGTTCCTTGTATAGCCAAGCTGTTAGATGTGGGTATGTGAACTATATCACATTCTTTATCATGAAGAGACTCCTCAGATAATGAATTGAATTCTCATTTAGTGGAATCATCATAGTCTTCCATATTAGAGGTGTTTATAGATGATTCTTTCATGGGATGTGAGCTTGAGAGGGATAGGTTCTCATTTATGATGTTAGTTGTCTTTGGCTATTGGCTATAACCATCCTTTTGTTTAGGTACCCACACCAAGATGGAAAAGGAGGAATCACTATGCTTAGGATGAGCATTAGAAGAGGTTTGTGTCCTATCTTGTTCATCATATCCTACCCCCATTTTAGACTTGTTGGACCTAAATTGTGCCATTAGAGGTTCAATGATGCTTTTCCTTGGTCCATCCCATCTTTTTCATTAGGTTAAAACCTTTTTCGTGTAGGTGGGGAGAGATATCAATATTTTGTTGACTAATTTCTACCATTGAATTTGGAGGCATGTTTCTTGTTTAAATAAAATGTGCATGATAAGGCTTGGTGGATGATGGTTTTCTATGGGATCTTGGAGAAAGTGGGGGATCAAATAAGGAAACTAAGTACTCACCCACCACTTTGCGATGCAATTTACACTTTCTATTAAATTGTTTCATCAATATATCCATTTCTTCATAGTGTGACCATTTAGGGTCTTTAGATGATGACGGTGAAGGAATGAAAGGACCCAAAGAACCCACTTTCTCTTTACCCTTAGTTGACATTGATGAGTGGTTGTCATTTTGATTAGTAGAGCATGAAGTGTCTGTAGTTGTGGACTGGCTAATGTCATCTATTGGTGTATTAGTTTCTTCCCTATTGTGAGGAACTAGGGAATTACAATATTGTGAAAAATGTTGATCTCTAGGTATGGTCACTTCTTGACCCATGTAAGGAAATTTAAGACACTGTTGATAAGTGGAGGGAATGGCCTACATGTCATGAATCTACAATCTTCCCAATAGGATGTTATAAGTTAATTGTAGATCTAAGACTTGACAAGTAGTCTCTTTAACAATTGGTCCTACTCTAATTGGCAAAATAACCATGCTTTTGAGGATTTTTCCTTAACATAGTAAGCTTTGATGGTAATTTACTTTCTTGGGTCAATAGCATCCTCTATATACCCTAGGGATTTTACTAAATTGAGTGTGCACATATTGAGGCCTACTCCACCATCGACCAATGCTCACTTAACTTTGTTTCTATGGATAAAGACATCAATATGAAAAGGAAGGTTTTTGGGGTTGGATGACAGACATGTCATCTTGGGCTAAAAAAGATATGTAGTAAGAGGCAAAAAAATTGCTGACCATGTTATGAAATATACTCACATCTAGGTCGTTTAGTACTAAGCCTTTGGTAAGTATTTCCTTATGTTCCATGGAGATTTTCCATAGTTCAAAAATGGATATATGAGCCAGATTCTTGAGTAATTGGTTGACCAGGTTGTACTTGGACAAGGAGGAACTTCTAGCTACATGATCAAGATTAATCACAGGTCCTGGTAGGATAATTTTAGAGGCTTGGCCTCAGGGACCGACATTTCAAGATTGCCTTTTTTTTTTTTTTTCTTTAATTATGATGAAATTTATAGTGTCATCAAATCTAGAGATCATGCCAATAGTATTATCATAGTGATGTGCATAATTGACCTTAGTTTGAGGGGGTGCATTCTAATTGGCTTGGCTTCACCCTTTTCATGACTCATGAAGGGGTTCTTGAAAGTCGTACGATCTTCATTATTCCTAAGGTTTTTTACTTTGATGACCCCATCATTGATTAATTTTTGGATTGGCCCCTTAAGGGAAAAAAAATTGTCTGTTAAATGCTCCCTCTTTCCATGATAGGCACAAATGTGCTTGTCATTCCACCATTACGGTTTGACTTGGGGTTCATAAGGTTTGGCTCAGGAAGTACAATGAGCTCATCCACCAAGAAGGTTTACAAGGCACTCTTGTAAGACACTCTTATAGGAGTATACACCTTGGGTATATCAGAAGATTGGTATCTACGAGGAGGAGGAGCTTGATTGTAAGCAACTTGTTGATTGGTCATCAAGGGGCTTTCTGCATTGCATCAATAGAATAGGCAAGAATTGTCTTGTTGGGGTGCATTTGGGTTAGTGTTGTTGCCAATAGGATATGATTGGTTTAGATGGAATTGGTCTTGAGGTTTCACATGGTTGGCTTCAACCATCCCATCATTAATAGCGTTCTTGTTATTGTTTTGCCACCACAACTTTTGTTTATTGGTAGCCCGATCGGAGGAATTATGAGTCTATGTGGAGTTATTTGAAAAGCCCTTACTATCTTTTGATAGTTTAATGATGTCATTATTTAGTAAGGTCTCTTCTACCTTAGCAACATTTTCTAAGGTAGTTTTGAAATCTTTAGGCCCTTGGAGTTGGAGCCAATAATTCATTGGTTTGGAGAGGCTATTAATGAAGATGCCAGTCTTCTCTTTATTATGTATGTCTCTATAGTACTTAGTGAAAGTGTGTCTCCACTATTGTAAGAAAGTTTTGAATAACTCATGAGGGAGTTTTTTTGTGCTACATAGGTCGATCATTGTAACTTCCCTTTCGATATTGTAAGAATATTGGGAGATGAACACAAAATCTAGTTGGTCAAAGGTTTTGATATTGGAGGGTAACATGGAGAACCACTAAATGGCTTGCCCTCCAAGGCTTCTAGGAAATAGTCACATTAGGTACGTCATGCCATGGAAAAATTCCATACTCAAGGTATATAATTGTCTGAGGTGATCTTGTGGATCTAATGTGCCAAAATATTTATCATATTTTGGTATTTTTACATTTTGGGGGAAAGACGTGAAGGTAATGTTCTTGTCAAAGGGGAGAGGACACACCTTCTTGAGGCTGAATTTCATGGGTTGTGTTTTTCCTCTCTTCATTCTTTCCATTTCCATTTGTAGGTCTTGTAACTTTTTCATGACAACATCTAGGGGTGACTCTTCTTTGTCTTGTTTCAAGTTGGTCACATCAAAATTAGATGGTAATTTTGCACCTTGTTGTGCTAACATTAGTATATAATGTTCCTTATGTTTTTTGAGTATCTTGTCCATGATGTCGACAAGCTTGGGATTTTTTTAGAAATCCTCAATCTTAGTTTCAATACTTTTGTCATCCCAGATGTTAGATGAACCCTTTATGGCCACAAATTCTAAGTTTCAATTAAATAAGGGTGACTTGTGAATAGCTACGTTTTGTGGGAAATTTGTTGTTGTAGTAGGCTTGAGGAGATTTAGAGGTTTTATGCATTTGATTTGTAGCTTTGCTTATTTTGGAAGGATTTTTTCAATTAGATATAGAATTTCTTAGACTATGTAAAATACCAGCAAGGAAAAGGGTATCCAAATTGATCATTTGTTTATGATTATTATGCCCATAGTCCTCTATTTTATGTTTTTGTTTATATGTGTCATAGGAATGGTTAGAAGTGTTGTTTTAGTGATCAAATGCATTGTTTCATTACTCATATGCACTATTATAAATGTTATATGCATTTTTTAATGATCCAGATGCATCATTCTGCTGGGCAAATGTATTTTTTTAAGGCTCATATTGTAGTTTAATAGGAATATTTATTATAATAGAGATCAAAAGTGTTATGGAAATATTTAGAAGTATTGTTTTATGTAGTATATGCACTACTTTCAGGGTTGTTTAGCAATGTCTTTGTCATAGACTTGGTTTCTCGATACAAGTTTGAAGTTTTTCTTTCTAGAAGGTTTGTGATCTACACTGGTGTTCATTATTAAGTTTTAAAACATTTCCAAAAACATAAGTAGTAAGACGAAAACAAAATGAAAAATTACATGCACCTAGAAAATTGAAGAAAATGTCTTCTTATCAAGGTTATCTAAAGTTGGTGACTAGTGGGTCTTAGTATTCCAATTGTGTTTGGATTTACCTCTCCTTTGACAGAGAGCTTCCCATCAATGCTAGGGAGGTTTGGCACAATCCCTTGCAAGACTATTAGAGGAAGGCTATGTTTCAAACATAGGTGGCTTGCATTTGATTAGGGATGCAAGATTAGGGAGCAATTCCTCTCATAGGTCTTGCTAAGGCAACTCGGGAGGTAGCCCTTCTATGGAAAGATAATCCTACCTAGTGTAAAGTAGGAAATGTAAATCATGATAGCTCTGGGAGTCTGATCACTCGAGGAGAGTAAGAGCATATCCCTACTATTTTGACTTCCCAAACACAATAGGCATGAAGTTTGATTACCAACCCTTATATTACTAAAGATAGAGGGGCTCCTAATTAGACTATGTATGGGTTCTTTCCTTGTTCAATTGTGACCAATATTTATAGAAGGTCACCAATTCTGATTAACTCAAAGGAGTTGAGAGCATAGGCCTACTTCTTTATTAGATCAGCAAGATTGAATGCTAATATTAAGCTATGTTTGAAAACTTAGAAATTCCACACTTTTAATAAATGAGAGCTGAACTCCACCAACTTGATTTAGAGCTAGCAAAGGCTAGGCACTTTTAGGAGGGTCTTCAATCCTACCACATAGTGTCTACAATTTGGAAGCTTTTTATTAAATTGGAAGGGACCTATAGGCAAATGAGATTCTGGTCTGGAACTTAGATTCAAGAAACTATAAATTTTACCAAATGTGCTACATAAATGCTCATATGTGTTACATAAAACCTTATATGCACTATTTAGTCATGTAAATGCCTTATAAGAAAATCAAATGCACTTTAAGATGCTTCATATGCACTACAAAAAAGATTAAATGAATTATAGAACTCTTCAAAAGCAATATAAGAATATGAAGATGCATTAGAAAACTATGTAAATGTACTATAGAAAGATTAAATGCAATAAAATAGAGTTCATAAGCATTAGAATATCTCTTGGAAGCATTGAAACAAAGTGCAAAAGCTTCAGAAGATTCATATCTAGCCCTTGTATGCTTGAGGAAGACTTTGGAATGCTATTCTTGCTGATATGAGGCCTCCTAAATCCTATAGAACCTATATTCAATTGGATCTGCACAAGAGAATAGCAAGAAACACAAATCCATACTAGATATGAAAGATTAGATTGAAAAACTTGAAAATAGAGAGGTTTTTAGTTCAGCCCCACGATGGGTATCATTTTGTACACAGCACGAACATTTATTCATGAAACTTTAGTGTAGAATGCAAATAGATTGACGACGAACTATACTAGACTGAAGATATCATCATCCAGAATATAATCTCTATGAGTGTCTCATATTTCCCTAACTACAATTACTAAAATAGCTCCCAAACTGACATCTCAGTGATAGTTCTAGAATGGGAGTATGCTTAAAATGTAGATCAACAATGAAAACATCCAAGATCTATGACTAAAATGTAGATTATATGTGAAATAAAACTCCTAGAAATGCTATTGAAATGATCATACAATGAACTAACATGCAATAAATGGTGCTAAATGAGACAAACTGATGCTGAAATGCTATGAACTTGGTACAATGAAAATGCTAAAACGATGAGTCCAGATATGCCTACAGTGAAGATGCATAAAAACTTGGGTCCTTTTGCTCTTGGATTTCCCTCCTATTTATAGGATTTTAAAAGGCGTGGGGTAAGAATCAAGATTTTCACCTTTGACTAGTGGGTGAAAGTGAAACTAAAAATATCTCATACGAGACTAGGAGGAAGAGTCCAATAGACTTTATTTTGAGGATAACTAAGGATATTTCTAATTTTTTAAAATGAAAAAGGGAGATTTCCAATTTTGTGAGGTAAATGATTTTGTTGATTTAATAAATGTCTTATTTATTTTCAACACTTTTGTCTTTTTCCTCCTTTTTTTTGAATTTCATTTTATGAATTTGAACTTTTTTTGTCCTCTTTTAAAGTTGATTTAGGTCTTGTTAATTTGATAGGTGATTAATGACTTGATGTGATTTTCAGTTTGAAAGTCTATTACGTTTCTTCTAATTTTCTATTTAATTTGCACTGATTGATCAGAATTGCATGATTTAGGTCTTTGCCAATTTTTTGGTGTCTACACATACATTGCCCATATTCTACAAAAAGATGGCTTTCTTATGATCATCTCCCCCATTGACATCAATGAATAAGGCTTCATTATGTTAATCAACTTCTCAAAGTCTTAAACCAACTCAAGTGTCCCAAGACACTGTTATATACTAACTACTAAGAGTCCTTCATAACTATGCTCATCATAGATACTCTTCCATATAGGAAGCATCAACATTCAATCTATATAAACAATAGTGCTCTATACTACTAGATCAATGCATCATCTACTCAGATGTAGGTAGGGGTATAACTCCAACCACACCTCAAAAATACTCAAATATATCCTTAGGAAAAGGCTTTGTAAAGCTATTTTTAGTCTTCTCTTTTGTAGTCACATACTCTAGTTTGATTTCTTTCTATACAACTTTCTTTCTCAAAATGTGATATTTGATAGATATATGCTTAGTCTTAGGATGCAACACATGATTCTTTGGCATACCTACTATTATTATGTTATTAGGAAGTATGATAAAACGTTTTGAAAAATCTATCCAATTATCCTTCAACATCTAATTTTTCTATACTCTATGAGATATAGTCTTGTTTCTTTCTTAGAAAGGAAATGAATCTTCCTCCAAGGAAAAATGTTCCACCATTGGTGCTCTTTCTTTCATTCATATTGCCTACCCAATTTGCATTATTATATGCACATAAAGTAAAGTATCTTGATCTATCATACTACAAGCAAAAATTAGTTGTAACCTTCAAATATTTGAATAGTCTCTTTAATGTTGCATAATGTGCTTCTATATGATCTACTTGAAATCTTGCTACTATACCAATTGCATTTTCTATATCTAGTCTTGTATGAGTCTTATATTGCAAACCTCCAATCATAGATCTATACTTCTTTTTCTCAACTATAGGTGTCTCATCTTTGCCAAATAACTTGTGAATAGTTATCATAGAATTACCAACAAGCTTATGACTTTCCAAGCCAAATCTTTTCAACATGTCTCTCAAATACTTAGTCTATGATAGGAAGATATCATCATTATTTTTCATAATCTATAGACTTGAGAAATATTTCATCTCACCAATCATACTCATCTCAAATTCATTCTTCATTTCATTAGCAAATTTGTCACTTGCTTCGTCATTACCTCCAAAGATGGTGTCATCCAAAAATATCACAATAATCAACAATCCATTCTCAATTTCTTGCAAATAAAAATTACTATGTTCTGTACCTTTAGAAAATCCTAAAACTTCTAAATACTTGTCCAATCTTGCATACCAGGTTCTAGGTGCTTTCTTTATGCCATACAATTCTTTCTTAAATCTACATACCATATCCTTTTCTAATATCAAAGGAAATCCTTCAAGTTGCTCAATGTAGACTTCTTCTTCAAGTTCTTCATTCATAAATATTGACTTTACATCCATCTAATACACTTTGAAATTATTACTTGTTGTAAACACCAAGAACATTCTTATTGCTTCAATTCTGGCAAGAAGGGAAAATATATCTTCATAGTCTATACCTTCTTGTTGTGATTATCCTTTGCATACCAATCTTGCCATATATCTTACAACCTCACCCTGTTCATTCATCTTGTTTCTAAAACCCATTTAGTTCCTATAAAATTCTTATCTTTAGGTCTAGGAACCAATTCCCATATCTCATTCTTCACAATATGATCTAGTTCTTCCTTAATTGCTTGAATCCAATGATAATTCTTGCATTCTTCATTTGTACTCTTTAGTTTTACTTGAGAGATCAAACACAAATCTTCATGTACTATGTTTCTTGTCATAACTCTTTTTTCTTTGCTTTCAATAACCTGATTAGCAAGGTGATTCTTTGTCAAATTCTTGTTAGGTGTAGGCATTATTGTATCAACTCTTACTTCTTCTCTAGGTTTAGATCTTGATTCTTCTCTCTATTCAACAATTTGAACATCATTATGAAAATTGTTTCTAGTCTCAAATAAAACTTTAACATTTTTTGTAAAGGTTTAGAATTAGTTTCTTCATCATCATAATCATAATCCTACATTATTTCTTTGACTCCAAACTTTTCATTCACTTTTACATTTGTGCACTCAACAATAGTCTTAGCTCTTTGATTAAAATATCTATAAGATTTTATTTTCAGTGAATAACCAAGGAACATAAAATATCTCTTCTTGTATTAAACTTACCAATATCATCATCTCTCTTTATGTAATACTTACTTCCCAAAAAAATTTGAAATACTTTACTAAGGGTGCATGTCCAAAACCATAATCCATAGGGATTTTTGTATGTACCTTTTCTGGACTATACTATGTTTATTTTGTATACTATTGTATTGACTACTTCTCTCCAAAATTTCTTTAATGCATCATTTGACTCAAACATAATGGCTCTCACTGCTTCTATTATAGCCTTGCTTATTCTTTTGGTAATCCCATTTCTCTCAAGGTTCTTAGGTGCTAATAGTTGTCTCTGTATGTTAGTTACTTTACAAAAGGTGTTAAACTCATTCAAGGTAAACTCTCCACCTCTATTCTATTTTAAAAATTTAATCATCACTCTACATTCATTCTAAACTCTTTTCTTAAACAACATAAAGTTTTCAAATGCCTCTAACTTTTCTTTAAAAAATGCTACCCACATAATTCTAGTAAAATCATCAACAAAAATCATAAAGTTTTCACCATAGAATCCTCTTGTTTTAGTAGGACCAATCAGATATGTATAAACAATATCCAATTTTTCTATAGTAGAGAAATTCTTGCTAGGAAAGGAAACTTTATTTTTCTTAGCCATAACACATTCTTTACACACAATATTGGTAGGTTTTATAATTTTAGATAAATATTTGACAAAATATTTACTACTAGCCCTCACAATTTTATCAAGTTTATATGATAAAATCTTCTATTCCATAACCAACTATTATCCACCTTTTTAACCAAACATTTCATCTCTATAGGGTTCAATTAAAAAAATTACCTTTGGATCTTGTACTAGTGCCAATCAACTTGCATGTCTCATTTGTGAGTTGTAATTGGTATCCTTTATCAATCAACTCTCCAACAATCAATAGGTTATGCTTTAATCCCTCAACAAAATATACATCATTAATGTTAGTCTTTCCATTAAGAGTAATAGATCCTATTCCCTTGATATGACAAGTTGCATTGTTACGAACTATGATTATCCCTCCTTCATGACTAATGAACTTAACATAATTATTCATCTCATTAATCATATGATGTAAACAACCACTGCCTATGATCCAATCAACTTTCTTTTCAATCCATGAAACTAGGGGTTTCTCTTCTAACTTCTTCTTTAAGATCTATAAGTCCTAGCTCATCATCACTTTCACTCTAAACTCATTCAATCAGATTCATCATCGTCATTTCCATACAAAAAATCTCTAGGTCTTCTAGACTTGAAATTCTTCTTAAACTTTTTCTCTCTTTTAGGAAACATAGAATCATAATGATCAAATTCATTGCAAGTCCAACATTTAAAGATTATATTATTATTTGGTTCTCAACTTACAAGAAGGAAAATTTCTTCTTCAATTCTTCTATTCTCCTCAGATCTGGATCTAGTGCTACTGGCATAGTTTTCACTAGTTCTTGCACTTCTTGACAAGGAAGGGTGAACACTTATTTCACTAAAAGTTGTTTCCACTCATGGACATTCTCCCAATTGGTTCAAGCTCACTTATGTTGCTTCCAATCTTCCAAGTAGAGTCTCTCTAGTGAACTTTTCAATGCAAGGTATCACTTTCTCAATCATCTGCATTGTTTTCTTGATTGGTGGTGTCAAGGTTTTCAAGGTCTTTCACATAATCTAATATTCATCATTAGATACATTAAAAGATTTAATTCCTACAACAATTTTTGATATTCTACCAATATATCTTCTTATAGATTTATCTTCCATCATCTGAGTATCTTCAAACAAACAAATCCAATCATGTAATTTGATTCTCTTAGCATGCACATCACCTTCAAAAGTTGATTCTAAAGCTTTCCAAATTTCATGAGATGTCTCTAAGGATTTTACCTGACTAAATTTATTTTTAGAAAGAGCTAACAATAATGCTTCTTTGGCAAGCATATTGCATATGAATAGATCTATTTCAACTTCACTACATTCCTCAAGTTTTCTTTCTTCCACAATCTTATTTCCATTCTTTATCATCACCCAATATCTTAGTGCCATACATAGAAAATGAGTCTTCATCTTCCCTTTCTATCTATCATAGTTAATTCCATAAAACTTAGGACTATCCTTTATGAAATGAACTACCATTGATTTCCTTAAGTTGTTAAGTTTTTCCTTCAAGGATTTGATGCTCTAAAATCAATTGTTAAAGTAAATTCCACTGAGATAACAGAGAGGGAGGGGGTGGTGAATCATTTATCCAACTATTAAATTTTTTTTAAACCTTATTAATCCTTAACCTTGTAATAAATTAAACTAGTAACCATAAGAATATACACATACACAATAGCACTAGATATGTTAACTACGAAAACCCTTGATCAAAGGGAAAACCCTGATGGGGATGGTACCCACAAAATGATGTACTAACATAAAAGTTGTTTGTAAGAAGATGGACTCTATTAGGAACCAATAAAATAAATAAATACATATCTCTCTCTATTAGGAGACTTTGAATCGCTATTAGGAGATTCCAACCATTTTAGGAGTTGTGCCAACCCTGTTAGGAGTTAAGGTAGAAGGACCCAACATCCAAATAAATTCATGGGAAAGACCACATAACACACTATCCAACTGATCTTTGTATTATTCCTTTTAGAATAATATAAATGGATAACTTGAACTCCTCTATCCTCTTGACTAGATGAAACCTCTTTCATATCTCAATACCACATCACCAACTTTGCATCCTATAATCCTTTTGATCGCTTACACACAATTACCAACTTCGCATATCACTTGCTCACATAAAATATAATTTATGCACTTTCCATTCTTCATCACAAGGAAAATAACTTACCTTTATACTATATCCTTAAAATAATTCCTTGAGTTGGCCTTGAGACTTTCACAATTAATTACAATAGGACCTCATTAAGACATAACAATTATTTAAATCTTTTCATAATTACAAAATATTGTACCTTATAGTGAATACAAATTTTCACACATACAACCTTTGAGCTTGTGCACTCACTAAAATCATCGTCAAGTTGTCTACTATCATTGTCTATCTTTTCTCATCATGATTCTATCCCTGTTAAAAGATATAATCTAAATATCAAAAACCACTTCTTTGATTATTTGTCTTCACATTTTCCTCTATAATTATTGAATAACTCTCACATGTCTTCAACTTTCTATATGCACACTTTTCCACTTCATCAAGCCACAATATAGAACAAGTTTTCAACTACCCTTGACCTCATCAATACATTGTTTGTACAACCTTGTTCTCTTCCTTCTACTCTATCAGTCTTTAAAGGAATAATACAATGTTGACATAAATGAAAAACACAATCATGAATGAAACATGTCAATCATGCTAACCAACTCTCAATGCTTAATACTCCCCAAAATCAATACCACCAACATCTTTAACTTTTCTTGGATAATTGGATGTATGTTTTACATAGGTCTAGATCATGTAATGTATAGATGTGTCTTTGAGGATGATACATATGACATCCTTCATGCAAGTCATGATGAGCCATGTGGTTCTCAATTTGCAACAAAGAGGACAATATCTATGATCTTGAACACATTTTATTATTGGTCAACATTACACAAAGATGCTAAAAGGTATACTAAGAATTGTGATAGATGTTAGTATATGTGAATACTTGTCAAATCATATTGTAAGATTCTATAGAATGGATATGAGGAACAACACAAGGAATCCAAACTTCAAAAGAAATATGAATAGGAATGCCAAAAGAATTGATAGCAACAATGACAGTTAGAAAGAAAGAATAAAGGAACATGTAGAAGAATTTAAAGTGGTATTTTACAAAGCTAAATATCCATCCAATTCACATGTGGTGTTAGAAGAACAATAAAATGAAGCATTTGAAGGTAGATTGAAGTGAACAATTGTATTTGATTCATCCTATTTGAATTAAGCATTTTCCATAAGAGATCAAGCATCAAAGAGGTAGAAGTGATGATAGAGAGTAAGTTAAGGTTTGCAAAGTTAATATGACATACAATATGATGTGTTAAAACTGTGGTTGAGAGAACATATGGTGTAGAGATTATATGTGAGTGTGAAAGAAATCAAATGAATGGTAACCAGAAATAGTGTTTAATTGAATAAGTATTTACACAATTAATGCAGTGATGAATTGAAAGTAATTTAAAGGTTGAATTGAGTTAGTGAACACCATTTGATTGTGAAAGAGTTAAAGGAGAGGTTTGAAAATAATTTAAGGTGAATTTGAAGTATTCTCAAAGGCTAATCAAAGCAAGTCCTAGTTTTGTAAAATCAAGGTATTTATTGCTTGTGTAGTCATAATTTGTGATTTTAATTTGAAAAAATGGTGAATCCTTCTATATGTGATGTGAGTGAGAGGCTTAGGAATTTGTTTAAGAATAATCCATATAATTCTATGGAGGATGATCCCCTAGGTGAATTTTCACAAGTACAACATACCATATTACATGTCAAGGATGCTACGAAATACATTCATTGTAAGTTTGAAAGCATTGTTGATAGTGATATATACAAGGAATTAGAACTAGTTTGTTGATGTATCACTGAAGTAAGGGTTTGAGAACTTGAATGAGTGAAACATTGTCAAGAATATATTTTACACCAAGTTTGATAACCATGAATGGACCAAGATTATACTAAGTAGAATTCATGAAGACATGTTTTGGATAGGAGATATTCCTACCATGATTGATTATGAGTTGATCCACAAACTCACTAGTCTCAACAATGAGGGTTGTAATCTTGCTAATGAGAAGACTGTAAAGAAGTTAGGGGTAGAAAACTTGAAAACCAAGTCTACTGGTAGGAATTGGAGAATTTACCTAATAACTAAAAGTAATGTAAGAGTTATTAGCAAGGTAATTGGGTATAAAATGAATTACAATTCTAGAGTGAACTTTGTACCTATTGGATTTATCCATGCAACTTATCTTATGGAAGTTAAGAAGGAGAAAGTTAGAATGTGTGAGATTATGAAACCATAGTTATTGGATAACATTAAGAGATTGAAGAAAAAAAAGAAATCTTTATTTAGATTTGAGTCTTTACTAACACATTTCTTCTTCCAAGTTATTACAAGCTTCCCTCGTATGCCTAACCTGGAATGGTACAATGATAAATGCACAATGAGTATGATAACTCAATACTACAAAAATTAACCAAAGGATAGAATTATTGATGATATATCAAGTATGATGAAGAGTTTCTAGTCTGTTATGAAACAAAGATTTAGAATTCCACTACCTTTATTTGAGAAGTAGAAAAATGATATTTGCTTCATGGTACAGGCACATGTTACATGTATGGAAGAAGTGGAGCCTAGAGTAAAATTCATTGACCCTATGGGTTATGAGATGACAAAAGAGTTGATTAAATATTATGCGAAGATCATCTTAGACTCTAAAAATGATGAGGAATGTCCTAGATAGGGAACATATGAGTAAATGGTTAAGGAATTTTATAGTGAACTTCATAGCAAAGATATCAAGAAGAAAGTTGAGAAGAAAATTGATGCAATGTTGAAGAAATCCAAAATTAAAAGGGAGGAATATAAAGAGGCAGTGGGAAGAGCTATGGAAATGAGTGTTAGTGGTCAGACAAAAGTGTTGATGGCTAAACCCCTAGCAGTTGAAGTCGAGACTTCATAAGGAGTTGCTATAATAGGAAAAATAGAGAATGAACCATATGTTGTAAGATCCCAAGTACAACCTACTTTTGTACAACTAGTCCAGAAGGAAAAAGAACAAGATGACATTTTTATAATGAAAGTTCAGATACTAACCTCTCCCAACACCAAGATGTCAATGAGGATGATAGAAGTAAAGAAAAAACAAGTTGAACCACATCCAAAGAAGAGAACAAAGAAAATGTGTAGTGGACCAGGTAAAAGAAGAAAAACATTGTAGATAGTTGAATCAAATGAGTCTGATGAAGAGGAATTAGAACGAAAAATAGTTGAGAAGAAAAAACAAAAGTAAATAAATTCTTTCATAAGAAACTTCAAAAGCTGAACATTGAGAATTTGAATGTTCAAATTATTAACAATAAAAAATTTGTATAGTTAAATAAATACTATGATTTGTACAATACTATGGATAGACTGCAATTAGAAAACACAATAGTTAGGCATATAATATTGGTGAAGATGAAATTTGAAGATATACAAAAGGACCTATATAATAGATTAATAAATAGAAGACGAGTAGCATATGAGGATAAAATAATTAGAGAAAATATAATTAGAAAACTTTACAAAGTAAATAGTGATGAGGATATGGAAAGGATAATGAAGGATATTGAACCCCTATTGAGAAATGAGAAAAGATAAATTCTTTCGATGGGTGGAAATTATGAGGAAGTAAATGAGGAGAAAGAACAAGAAATTGTTATCTTTATGGCCTCTAAACCTAATTATGTGCAAAAAGGTAAAGTTTTAGGGGGAGAAATCCCTATGGTAGAAGAGAAGTTATTACCTATTGAGTCTAAAAATGACAGAGAAGTTTGCATAGACTATGTGTGCACTTATATCAGTGTTTGAGGTAGTAAATGATACTCTAACAATAGAGGATACTTAGCAAGTAACATATTGCAAAACACTATATCAGTAAAGATAATTGAACTAGGTCTAGAGGATAGAGAAAAAGCTATTGTTCAAGCTTTTGATGCTGAATTTACATTACTATTTGATATAGAAGTAGTAAAGGCACAAACTCTTCATGATGGAGATATATTTAGAAAGGTTTGTGAAAATATTAAGGGTGATCTAAAGAACCTTGATTAAAAGATTAAGGAGCTAAGCCATTGTTTTGCAAAAGTAAAGTAATCTATAGAAACTGTGTCTATTCTCATACACATACTTGAGATATCATAGATGGGATGAACAAACAAATTAGAGAATTGGAAGCATCGATGAATGAAGTACAAGATCCCTTAGTCAAGATTACACATCTCTAGAATAGAGTCATCAAAATAAATGATGACATTAGAATGTTAGATATGCAAAAGGAAATAAAGTTAAAGATATTTTCATTGCTAAGGGAATACCTTGCATTGAAAATTGAAGATAGTAGATAGACAACTAGAAAAATGTCTGTCAGTAAAGGTATCTTATGATATGTTTGCATATACAAACATAGATGCAAGAGAGATATCATTAAATTCTCTATGTATAGTTGAGTATAGTTCATACAATGAATGACAAGTGGGACATGGAGTTCACCATGTTGAAACATAACTTTGGTGATTGCATCACACAAATCTCTAGCCAATAGAAGCCATGAATATAGCATAAATTTTGACCATAAGTTTTGACAACTTTGTCATTGATGTCAAAGGGGGAGAGAAGGATAAGAAAAATTGTAGAGAAGGATGAATGTGAGAGGAGGATAATTGTGTTGAATATAATTATTTAATTATGTGTTGTATTTGATGCTACACAAATGCCAAGCCTTTACCAAGAAATTAATGTTAGCTGAGCTCACTCGGGCATTCAAAGAAGTTTCCTACATATGCCAAGTGTTCTAGGAAAGTTTGCAATTAAACACTATTAGCCGAGTTCATTTAGTTACTAAAGGAAATTTGGCATGAAACTAGTGTTAATCGAGCTCACTCTATTATGAAAGGATGTATGAAGGAAAGTCATTTTTGAGTTAGTGTTGACCGAGCTAGGTCAGCTAACGAAAGATTTTCCTATATTAGCATATTGAATCTGACAATTTTTTTGGTTAGTTCTAGTTGACTCAAGGGATGAATATTATTAGTTTGAAAGTGTATTCAAGCTGACTTGACAAGGTAAATCATATAAATGTAAGGTTAAGTTTAGGATTGAACTGTAAGAAGCATAGGATTGAAAAAGATAAATTAAGGAAGTGAATTGGAAGGATATCAATGTATTTGAGTTGACTAAGTTGAAAAGAACATTCTAATCAAGGAGGATCAAGATTCAAGCTAGAATAGAGATCTAAAATCAGCAAAGATAGTTGCATCAACAATCAAGTCAAATCATTGTTACTCTCTAATAATTGTAGCAGTGAATCAAATCTCTTAATAGAGTTAGCCTAACATCTATCTTGTAAATCCTCTAACAAGGTGATATTTCTAGATTGAAGTGTCTGAATACCTCTAACAAGTCCACTCCTAATAGGGTGAATTAAATCCTTTAATAACATCACACCAAACAATGTGTTTTGTAACCTTTAATAGGGTTGTCTCCTAATAGGGTTCACTTTAGAAGAGTGAAAAATAGTAACTAGGTGCAATTGGCGGTTTCTACAAATTGGGTTTCCATGTTAAATCTTGGTATCTCTTATGTTCATGTTATTTTATTTATGTTTCTACATCTAAGTTAATTAAGGATAAATATACTAAACATGTTAAGAAGTGATTATTTTAGTGTGTATCACTCCTGATAGAGTGAATTAAATCCTTTAATAACATCACACCAAACAATGTGTTTTGTAACCTTTAATAGTGTTGGCTCCTAATAGGCCTCACTTCAGAAGAGTGAAAAATAGTAACTAGGTGCAATTGGTGGTTTTCCCAAATTGGGTTTCCATGTTAAATCTTGTTATCTCTTGTGTTCATGTTATTTTATTTATGTTTCTACGTATAAGTTAATTAAGGATAAATACACTGAACATGTTAAGAAGTGATTATTTTAGTGTGTATTGAGTGACAATAATTCTTAGTGTAAACCAAGTGTTCTTGTGTTAATCGAGTTACAACAGTATTTTAGTTCCAGTAGATTTTTGATTTTGTATTGTATTGACATCTTAAGGGATCTTGTATTTGTCTTTGTGGTAATTGCTTCACCTATCCCCTCTTAGTTACTTTTCTTATATTCCCAACAATTGGTATCAAAGCTTTTGGTGCTTACAGTAAAGGTTTCAAAGACCTAAGCTAAAGATCAGGATGTCTTACAGACAGGAGATTCTTAAGCTAAATAGAGATAACTTCCAAGCCTGGCCTAGGAACTCATAAAGCTCCATTTGGAAACCGTTGGTGATACAGGCCTAGAATATCTAGAGAACAAATATGTGGTACCTACAGGAAAATTGAATATGGATTAGATTGTGGAAAAGAAGAATCATAACATAATGATGATTGACATTGTTTCTACTCTCAATTATGTTGAATTTGATGAAGTCAGAGATTGTACTAATGCTCATGTAATGTGGAACAAGCTAAAAGATATCTATGGAGGTTATGAAAATGTAAGAAGAGCTAAGGTAGAAAGTCTCAAATGTTAGTTTGATCAAATGAAGATGAAAGAAGATGAGAACATTGTACAGTACATTGAAAGAATCAAAGCTAGTGTGAGAGCAATTAGAGCCTCAAGTGGGAAAATTGATGATGTAATAGTGGTCAGCAAGGTAATGAGAACCCTTCTTCCTATTTATGCAACTAGAGTTTCATCTATTCAAGAAATGAGATGTGCTCCTAAGAATGATATAACTTTGGATGCACTAGTGGGAAGGTCGACAACCTTTGAGTTAGATAAGTTTGATAACTATGTTCCTAACTCTAGTAAAATTGAGTCTGTATTTAAAGCTAAACTATCACTAAAAAAGAAATTTGTAAAATCTAAAAGAAAAAAGTCTGACAGTGAAGATGAAGATGGTTCTGGTGATGATCTTGAAGTCATTGAAGCATTTCTTGCAAGAAGATTTCCTAAAGGCAAAGGAAAATACAAAGGCAAAATACCTTTGATCTATTTTTCTTGTGAAGAAGTTGGTGACATTGTTGTAAGGTGTTCAAACAAAGAAGGAAAAGAAGAAAATAAGCATGACAAGTTCAAAGACAATAAAGATTTCAAAAGCTACAAAGATTATAAGGATAAAGGTAAGAAATCTTGTTACATGGCTAAAGATTCTAATAGTAGTGATGAAGATGAAATGTCTACATTTCTATTAAGGATGAACCAAATGGTGAGAATGATATGATGGCCCTCATTTCTCATGTTAGAAAAAAATGACACATGGATCATAGATAGTGGTGGTTATCACCACATGATTGTTGATAAATCTAAATTTGAGCACTTGGGACACTATGATGGTGGGAGTGTCAGATTCAGAAATGATGAACCTTGTTATGTGAAAGGAAAAGGTTGTATTGCACTAACCAATGAACTTAGATGCAACAATACTTATTGGGTTGAAGGATTGAAGCATAATCTACTTAGTGTGGCCCAATTGAATAACATTGGATTCAAGGTAGAATTCATGAATAGGCAAGCCAAGATGATGGATGGAAAAGGAACTATAGTTGGGATTGGCAATCAAATAAGAGGTAATCTATTCTATCTAGATCTAACTAAAAATTCATGCTTCATAGCTCAAGTAGAAGAAAGTAAGTTATGGTATAAAAGGTTGCGTCATGTGAATTTTGATAACCTAGTCAACATAAGAAAGAATAAAAGAGTGAGAGGCATTCCAAGCCTAAAAAAACCTAATATGGGCATGGGAAAAAATTTCCAAATTGGAAAGATGGGAAAGACAAGATTCAAAAGAAAGAATTATCATTATGAAGAAGTTTTGGAGCTAGTTCATACTGATATTTATGGACCTGTCGTTATACAAAGCTACTATGAAAATAAGTACTTTGTTTTGTTTGTTGATGGTTATTCTAAGATGATGGTAGTTATGTATTGAAAGGATAAATAAGATATTTTTCAAAAGTTTAAGTGGTATCTAGATAGAGTTAAGAAAGAAATAAGCAGGAAATTAAAGTGTCTAAGGTCAGATAGAGGAGGAGAATTCATCTCAAATGAATTCAATGAATTTTGAAATGAAAGAAGAATAAAAATATGGGTATCTACATCTAGTACACCTTAACAAAATGGCATAGCAGAGAGAAGGAATAGAGAAATCATGAATTATGAAAGGACACTAATGATAAAGAAGAATGTTGTTATCAAATATTGGAAGGAAGTAGTCAAAAAAATAGTTCATTCCTTGAACTGAGTTCAGTTAAAGAAAAACTCAAATCAAACTCCTTATGAAATATGGTATGGCTATAAACCTAATGTATGTTATTTCAAAGTATTTGGAAGAAAATTTTATATCTTGAAGGAGTCAAGAAAATAAAAATTTTATGTGAAAAGTGATGAAGGCATATTCTTGGGATACTCCAATAAGAGAAAAGAATACAAATATTTGAATCTATCTACTCACAAAGTTATAGAAATTGCATGTGTAAAGATTGATGAATTTGCAAAAGAGTGTGAAGAAAAAAGCATAAAATAACCTTACAACTACATAAAATTTGTTTAATATGAACCTGATACTTTACCATAATCAATACTCTTCACCACCCAAGTCCCCAAAATCTACAGTTCAACCCAAGTTACAACAAGTGCAACCTGAGTCATAGTTTGAAGGACCTAAGTTTCAGCTAGTGAAAATTGAGTCATCTGATGGACCCAAGTCACAGATAGTGGGACCCTAGCATGATTTAGAAGATCATTTTGAGCGAGGTGAAGCAAGTGAAACGAGTCCAAAATCTAAAAAGAAGGATCCTAGACTTACTAGACATGTTAGAAAGCATCATGCACTTAAGAAAATAATTGGAGATTAGTCAAAAAAAATAATATCAAGGAACAAATTAAAAGGTACATTTTTTCTTATTGAGTTTGAACCTAGAACTATTAAAGATGCATTAGAAAATGAAGGTTGGATTGGGGCAATGAATGAAGAGATTGATTAGATTGAAAGGAACAAACTTGGACTCTTGTTCTTAGACCTAAGGACAAAAATGTAATTGGCATAAAATGGGTATTCAGAAACAAGTTTAATGGGAATGGAGAAGTTTCAAGAAATAAAGCAAGGTTAGTATGCAAAGGCTATGCTCAAGAAGAAGGTATTGATTATGGAGATAATTTTACTCTGGTTGCAAGACTAGAAGGTGTTATAACACTACTTGCATATGCAACCTACAAAGGATTAAAAGTATATCAGATGGATGTAAAATCAACATTCTTGAATGGAATCTTAGAAGAAGAACTCTACATTGAGAAACCAAACGGTTTCATAGATCCTAACAAAAGGGATATGGTTTGCAGATTACACAAAGCTTTGTATGGTCTTAAACAATCCCCTATTGGAGTTGATGAAATCCAACTCTGAAGATGCCCAAGATCACCTGCATGCAAAAACATGTGAAAGGGAAGCCAAGGAAGGAAGAGCATGGAGCAAGGGAAAACCCTTAAATAGACATTACAGAAAAAGAATATTGCAACACAAGAAAAAATGTATTTACAATATGCCTTGATGAAAATACCCAAAGCCTAGTATGAAAGATTACATAATTATCTCATAAAGATTGGTTTCCAAAGGACTACTGATAACACTAGCCTATACATCAAATAAGGGCTAGATAAGAAGATAGTGTTGGTAGAAGTCATTGTGGATGAAACATTATTTACTAGAAATGATGATTTGTGTAAAAAGAATTTGTGGAAATCAGTAAAGAATTTGAAATGCCAATGTTTGGAGAGATTAAGTTCTTTGTTGGCTTGCAAATTCAACAGATAAAGGATGGTATCTACCTTACTCAATCAAAATACATCAAGGATTTATTAAATTTTTTTGGAATGGAAGATTATAGACCAGTTAGAACACCTATGTCCATTGGACATAAGCTTTCCAAAAATGATGATTCCAAGGAGGTAGACTAGACTACATATAGATCAATGATTGGAAAACTTTAGTATGTAGTACACACAAGACCTGATATTGCATTAGCAATTGATATGGTGAAAATATTCTCTACTAATCCTAAAGAAAATCAAATGATGGCAATAAAAAGAATCATGAGATATTTGAAAGTTACTAAAGATTATGATTTTTTGTATAAGAAAGGGGGAAACTTTGAATTGAAAACATTCACTAATGTTGATTAGGCAGGAAGTTTTGATGACAGGAAGAGCACTAGTAGTGGAGCATTCTTTCTTAGAAAGAGGCTAGTATCTTGGACAAGAAAGAAGTATAATTGTATCTCTCATCCTACAATAGAAGCAAAATATGTTGCAACAATAGTCAATTGTTCCAACATTGTCTGGTTCAAAAAAATGTTGTCAGTTATGAAGGAGGAGATCAAGCACCCAATTGTTATCTTTTGTGATAACACTAGTGCAATCAACATATCCAAAAATATAGTAATGCATACCAAGACCAAGAACATTGCAATAAAGTATCATTTCTTGAGGGAATTGGTGCAAGATAAGGATGTGAGATTAGAATATGTAAATAAAAAACAACACATTGTAGACATATTCACCAAGCCATTACCTAATGATGAATTTTTGTATCTAAGAGGTAAGATAGGAGTCATTCCCCTATCTAAAGCTGACTAAATAATGTTTAGTGATGCATCAACCAAGCTCTTTGAAGATCAAATAAGTCGATGTAGTATTGACGGAGAAGATTACATATGAATCAATAAAATAGGTACATGTAAATTATATTTATTTTTGTCTTTGGGATAAGTTGTCAAAGAGTGAGAGTTTGTCATATAAAAAATCATAAATTTTAGATGTCAAAGAGGATAGTTTGCTATCACAAGGAGAAATTATAGTTAGAGAAATTAGAGAAATCATTCCAGAGGGAGAGATTGATGTCAGAGGGAGCTCACACTGATAGAGGGATTTCTCATGGATGAGAATTAGAATGAAACTAAGGATATTATACTTCTATTTCTACTATAAAAATTTCTTTGTATCATGACATGTTGTGTTGTCATCAATGCCAAAGAGGGAGATTGTTGAATACAATTATTTAATTTTATATTGTTTTTGATGTTACACAAATGTCAAGCCTTTATCGAAAAATTAGTGTTAGTTGAGCTCACTCAAGTGTTGAAGGAATTTTCCTATGTATGTTGAGCATTCAAAAAAACTTTGTAGGAAATACTATTGGCCTAGTTCACTTGGTTACCAAATGAAAGTTGGCATGGAACTAGTGTTAATGGAGCTCACTTGATTGCCAAAGAAAGTCTAAAGGATAGTCTTTTATGAGTTAGTGTGGATCGAGTTGGGTCAACTAAGTAAGGATTTTCCTATATTAGCATATTGAATATGACAATTTTTTTGGTTAGTTCTAGCTAACTCAAGGGATGAATATTATTTGTTTGAAAGTGTATTCAAGCTAACTTGACAAAAAAAATCACACAAATGTATAGTCAAGTTGAGGATTGAATAGCAAGAAGCATGGGATTGAAAAAGATAATTTAAGGAAGCGAATTGGAAGGATATCAGAGTATCCAAGTTGACTGAGCTACAAAGAACATTCTGATCAAGGAGGATCAAGTATTCAAACTATAATAGATTTCTAAAATCAGCAAAGATAGTTGCATCAACAATCAGGTCAAGTCATTGTTACTCTCTAATAATTTTAGGTTTGAATAAAATCTCTTTTGAAAGTTAGCCTAACAGTTATTTTGTAAATCCTCTAACTAGGTGACATTTCTAGATTGAAGTGTCTGAAGACCTCTAACAAGGCCACTCCGAATAGGGTGAACTAAATACTTTAACATGAACACACCTAAAAGTATGTTTTTAAACCTTTAATAGGGTTGGCTCCTAATAGGGCTCACTTTAGAAGAGTGAAAAAATAATGACTAGTTGCAATTGGTGGTTTTCCCAAATTGAGTTTCCACATTAAATCTTGGTGTCTCTTGTGTTCATGTTATTAGGTTTATGTTTATGCATCTAAGTTAATTAAGGATAAATACATTAAAAATCTTAAGAAGTGATTATTTCAGTGTTTACTAAGTGATAGTAATTCTTAGTGTAAACTAAGTGTTCCTATGTTAATCGAGTTACAATAGTATTTTAATTCCAACAAAGTTTTGGTTTTGTATTATATTGACATCTAAAGGGATCTTGAATTTGTTTATGTGGTAATTGATTCACCCCTCCCCTCTTAGTTACTTCTCTTATATTTCCAACAAATTGTATAGATTCATATATGTAGAAGGATAAGGAAAATATATTAAATACATATGTATAAAAGGGAGAATAGTCAAAGGGGGAGTTATATAATGTAATTATGAGATATGAAAGATGGTTAAAATGTAATGTTCCACAATTTTCAAAATTTTTTAAGGCCAAAGTTTGTAAAGCTTTGAAGTTATAAATTTTTGGGAGTTACTCAATTTTCCCATATGTTGCCATCAATGCCAAAGGCCGAGATTGTTGGAAATTTGGCTAAGGTAGACATTGGATGTTGTCATTTATGGCAATGAATCTCTAGTATGAAGAGGGAAGACTATGAAAAATGAGTTATGACATTCATACTTCAAAAATTATCTAAGTATCACTTAGCTTATATGGTAAAACATATAGAGTTTTTATCAATGCGATTTATTGAGAAAGGATAACTTTAAGAAACCCCTCTCGATAAAAATACCTAAAATGCTGGTGAATCCAACATTTTATGGGTGGGATAATTTTCATGTTGAGGGCAATATTTAGGTTTCATGTAGGGAAATTAAATATTTAATGTTGGCTAATGAATAATAATGGTCTTGGCTAATATTTAATGGTAAACTAAAAAATTGTTTAATCTAAAAATGAATTTGCTAAGTTTATTGGCTAGTGACCTTAAGGATTTATTGTTGCCAAGTGTACTCACTAGTGTACTACCTATTATTAATAATGTTAGTATCACCATTACCAACTTGTCTACTATCACTTTTGTATCATTAATACATTAGTTTCACTAATTGTTGATTAATTACGACCTAGAGCCACATGAAACTTTGCATAATGGAGACAGATGGAAAATTCTCCATGGAAACCATTAATTGTAATGTATTCAACATCATATAAATATTAAAATCATAAATTTGGTATTGTCAATTACAATTATTTCATTCCATTTACAATTGGCTTGGTAGGCACTTTGACTATCTAACATTAATGTGAGTACATTTCCCATACTTGCAAATTAACAGGAATACGAAAACAAAAGATATGAAAGATTGCAACCAATTTAATCTAGTTGTTATTAAAGAGTCTCTTCAATTCCTTTTTCAGTATCATTTCTCAAATTCTTAATTTGGTTTTCTGATTTTCTTAGTTTGTAGAGATTTTTATGTTTGTAATTGTCATTGATACACCAATTCGGTTGAAATGCACAACAATGGGTCTGCAAAATCCCTTTTGGGCATGATACCTAAAGATGTCCTAGAAATAGTTTGCAAGGAATATTTCATAGGTTCTTTTTTCCACTATTATTTTTTCATGGTCCTCGTCCATGAATTCTTAAGAAATGATAAGATGTACCACATGTCCACAGATATTACCTTCCACTTCCTTGCATCTTTTCTCAACCTTGAAAAAGAAATTAAGTAGAAATTTTGATGCTTCTACATGTAACATTTTTAAGGAAACATTTTTAGGAGATGATGTCAAAATTATTGTATTGGTCGAGTGGGTATCGGGGTTGGGCATTGGCATCCCTTTTACAGATATAGCAGACAAGTGTTGGGAGCAATGCACAAGGAGCATTGTATAGAAGCTTCCCTTCTTGTTTGACATGAATGAACACCAATTGAATCACCATTGGAAGTGGGCATGGCATAGGAGGGATACTTTGTGGAAGTGGTTGTTGTTGGACAACATTAGTGACACTGACTTCATATGGCTGTACGAGTTCAACAACATTATCATCTGCAAGAGATTCCTCATGGAGGGGTTTGAAGACATTTTTGATTGAAGGATTCTAGTCCTCAACCTACTCCCTATTTCTTGTTTCCTTTACCCTTGCCCTCTGGGAATTTTTTTTAAAGATATTTGTTTTTGATAAAAATGATATGTAGTTACTTCAAATTGGGCCTTGCCCTTGAATGTAAATTAAAAAATAGTAAAATTAGATTTATTTAATCAACTACTTTGAATATCTATGCTATGAATATGTACATTGTGCAATCTTGAATATAATCAATGAAAACAATAGTGTTTGGCTTCTCAATTGATTGTTCCTATTAGTCTGCACTATGTTTATGGCTTTTCAGTGCACTATTCAAATGTTAGTCTATGACTCTATAATAAAAAAAAATTAATTGCTACAAAGTTAGAAACAAAAAAAAAGGATTTTAAAAATCCCTTTACGGTTTCATATTTGATTCATGATTTATAGTAAAAAATTATTCAATTGAAAATTATCCAATGAAAATTTATAATATGTATATGTATGGCCTACAAATTTCAAATCTTGTAAATTTTGATAATATATGAATGCAGGGGCCAAGGCCATGCAAGTTATATAATAATATTTTGTAGTTAATAGTTATAATAGTTTTAACTATTATTAATTTACATAACCATATTAAATAAATAAATAAATAGTTTGTTAAAGAAAAACCTATGATACATGTAACATCATGAATCATGATTCATGATCATTCAATTTAAATTGTATAACTTATAGTGAAATATAATTTCAAAATAAAAAGATCAAATTATAACTTATATACAAATGCTCATATAAACTATTGAATACTAATTTATTAATTCATTACTTCCTATTTTAATTTATTTAAATATCATGATCATCATAATATTTTTAATATTTTTATCATATTTTGAATTAAATGAAAAATGCCACAATTATTAAAATTAAAATTAAGTTATCATTATTAAGCAATTATTTATCAATGAATGATTACAAATTATAATTTTATATTTTCAAAAATATAATATTCCATTAATTTTTCGTGTTTAATTTTATTCTAATTCAAATTAGGGATTTTGGAAATTGTCAAAAAATTCAAATAATTTGTATGTTTTAACTAAATCATTTAGTTAAAATGTGTGGAACTACACTTTGTGACTTAAATTTTAATTTACAGTAATAAGATAAATTATAATTTAATATTTGTTATGTGAAAGGTTGAACGAATTGAGCTAGACCATCCAATGAATGATAGATAATTGATCATGACTCTATTTTGAGACTAATTTTAAAATGTCTAAGTTAAATTCTATTTCTGCCTAAAATTAGGACACGTGTCCCGAAATCACTCAAGAGACAATGTAATGGTTGTAGTCTAATATTCTTTCTTATATTTATATCTGACCATTGATTAAAAGAAAGATTGACGACTCTAAATAAATTTTTGATCAATTAGGGGAATATTTTCCCATGTGTGTAAGTTCATCCAAAATCATGAAATGTGTATGATCATTGCAATGCTTGATTAAGTGTCAGTTATTAATTTTAGTTTTTGTTATTAGTTAATCTTGATTATCAAGTAAAAGAAAGATTGACGACTTGATATGATTTTTTGGTAAATTTTGGTAATGCTATCATTGTTGTTGAGAAACATATAACAATGATAACATTCTACAAATCGACCCAAAAATCACATCAGGTGAGGGTCCTTGACTATTAAGTTTGATTTTTATTATTTAATTTATTTAAAATGTACAAATGTATTACATAATTAATTATTACTTTTTTTTAAAATTATAACTATGTACATGATTGATGATAGTAACATACATGCATATTGCATAGAGTATAGTACTTTAGACCATTAATTACTTACGTTTTAATTTTTAACTATTAAAATTTTTCTTTTATGTTTTTAGACTATGAAATTATGAGTTCTTGAGAGTCTGATACTATAGGGTTTTCAAATTTCAACTTCTCAAAGACTGTGATTAAATTCCATTTTTGTCTTGAAGACTAAAAGTCTAAAGCTTGAATGTCATAAGAGAGCACCAATTATCTATATATCTACTAGCACCATTATTATTGAATCTCAATTTTGGGTATTTAAGTTTTTAAAAAAAAAATTTGCAGTGTAATTGGAACAATAGAGATCTTATTGTCTTAGGTTTACACTTAAAAAAAATTAATTAGGGCTTGAAGAAGAATTTTGTGTAATCAGTAGCAAGAATGGGAAAAAAGAGTTAAAAAATTCCACTAGGAGTGCAAGAAAAAAGGAAAAGAAAGACATTATAGAACTCAGGTGGGTGCTGAAAACCCTAGGTTTCACTAATGAATATCATGATATTTTTAATCCTCTTATTCATGTAGATTTGGGAATGATAGGAATTAGACATTCATTATTTAATAAGTGAAAAGATCCACATAAGGAGAGAAATTATTTGAAATATAACAAAAGTATTGGTGCACATACAAATAAACTAGCTACTTTCATTAGTGGATTAACAAACCTCATTCTATCTAAAGTATTCTCTCACTCTGAAATTATAATGTTATGCACTCATAATTATGATAAAAATAGAAAGGCATTTGTAAACCAAAACACTTAGGAGGAAATTTTATCCATAACTCGGAGTGAATTTTTCACTCTATTAGACCTAGGGCTCGGGTTTAAAGTAGAAAGCTTTAAAGAGTGTATCGAGTTAGAAAAACTAGTAGAGGCTTATGAAAAATTGGATAGAGTTTTTCAAGATACCTATATTAAGGGTTTAATAAACATAGAGTCATCTATTGATCATACTAGTGTTAGTGTTACACTGGACATAGATCATAAGCCTCCTTATTAGTATGATATTTTTGTTCCATGGGTTTATAATACTTTTTATTTGTTATCATTTTATCTGCGATTAGATAGTAATAAGGAAGTGGGGGTGGATTTGAATATGAATGCTTTGCAACTTTTTCATGTTTCCTATTTTTTCCTTCTCTCTTAGTTCTTGAATTTTGATGGGCTATGGTGGCTCTCCAGAGATGGGTTAGATCTTGGGGATTTGCCCAGATCTTAACTTGTTATGCATTTGACTAGGAGTACCTAGGGAGTAGTGGATCCTAAGTGACCTTGAGATGGGGACCCTATGGAATCTATTGTGACACTTGAAAATTGTCATGACAAAGCCACAACATCTCTTGTGACCCAAGGATATAAGGACATGATCCTAGGAGAGAAATTAACCCAAGTCCCCCTAAAAGCCCCTAAGATGATTAGTGGTGAGGAAGGGCTACAGATTATTGTTCCAAACAACTTGGTTAATAGTATTTTGGCCAACCTAAAGTTTTGTCTAGTGGGTCAATTTGTGGCTGTTTTCCCATTGATTGAGATGGTTAGGAAGTGGGTAAGCCAAAAGCGGAAGGTGAAAGGGAGTGTTTATGTTTTTGTGATGTTTGGGGGGCTCTTCCACTTCAAGTTTATCGTGGCAGAAGATATGACAATGGTTCTAGCTAGGTCATGGTACTATGGTAAGCACAACCTAACAATGGCTAAATAACACCCTTATTTGGACCCAAAGGAAGAGTTGAATAGGGTGGCACCTATCTAGGTTAGACTCTCGAGCTTCCTCCTAGAGTTTTGGAATGAAAGGATCCTTGAGTCAATTGGGAACTCATTTGGACACTTTATTGTTGCAAATGTGGTAACCCTTCAAAAGTCCAGGCTAATTTTTGCAAGGTTTAGTGTGGATGTAGTGATTGATGCTACACTACCTGAATCCATTATGTTGAGCTCTATGTGGGGGAAGAAGGTTTAGCCTATTTTTTATGAGAATGTAGGGCTATTCTACCAAAATTATTCAATGTTTGGGAATCTATTTGTCGATTGTGAAAAGAACAATAAGTCCTCCAGGAAGGGGTAGAGAACATGAGAGAAAAGGACATAGAGGAATCTGTAAAGGAGAGGGAGGAGGAAGAGGTTTGTGGGAAGGTGCTTAAGGAAGCACTTATTTTGGAGGTTTCAATTAAGGAAAATGAGGAGGTGAATATCTTTCCTTCTAATAGGGATAAAATAAGGGCAGTGGAGCTAGTGTTGCTCTCAAAGAATATCCTAGAGTTAGGAGATTCTTCAGGAGTGGTGGATGAAGGTAAGATTCTAGACATTTATGGGGATGATCCTTTCCCCTTTCTACAAGGAATTGAGGATCTTCTAAAAACTCCCATGAGGAATATGGTGATTGAGGAGGTGTATGGGGGATTGGAGGTAAAATGTAAAGAGATTTTGGAAGTCAAGGGGAATAATTTGGAGGATAAAGAGGTTCCCATGTGATTAGCTAGAGTGATGACTACCCCTTGGATACCAAGTTATTGGAAAAATTCACTACCTCTACTTCCTTTCTATGGGAAGAGAAGGAAAAATGAAAAACTAAAAGAAGACAAACTAGAGCTTCAAAGAAACCTAAGGAAGGGAGAAGATGAAGTTGGATGTGGGGAAGATGGTGAAGAAAAATAGAAGGATGAAGTAGATGGAAAGGGAGGTAGCTAGTCGAAGGCAACCTACCTTAGAGTCTATGGCCAAGCGTAGAAAATGATTTTTCTATCATGGAATATGAGGGGGTTGAACAAACCCCAAAAGCAGTTTGTGCTCAAGAAACAACTATCTAAAACAAGGATAGATATCCTTCTGATTTATGAAGTTAAAATGACCATCACTAAATTGGATAATATTGTAGGTTATATTTGGCTAGGGGCTAAATATTGTTATAGTGAAGTAAAGGGAACATATGGAGGTGTGGATACCTTTTGGAACCCTAGTGTTGGTAAAAGGAATTTCATCTATGGTTCTAAATACTATCTCATCACTAAGCACAAGAAAGATGAGGAGACTTACAATTTATTAATGTGTATGCCCCAAATTCAAGGCAAGGAAGATGTCATCTCTGGGAGGAATTGTCTAGTTTCCTTTCCTACTCTAGGAACTCTTTCTACATGGGAGATTTTAATTCCCCATTATACCCCTCTTAAAAGGCTAGAGGAGCGATGGATTTTACTAAAGGTATGAAGGATTTGGCTAAGTTCATACAAAAAAATGAGTTGATGGATTTGGAGATGAAAGGTGTCAAGTTTACATGGTTGAATAATAGGAAGGGGGTTGACCTCATTCAAGGAAAACTGGATAGACTCCTTATCCCGACTAGCTAGAATGGGCTGACTTCTTCCATTGTCTCATGGGATTACTTAGGATGGTCTCAGATAATGCCCCCATCCTTTTTAATTAGAAAGAGGAGACATAGGCATCCCAAGGCCTTTTAGATATGAAATTATGTGGGAGTCTCATCTAGACTTTAGAACTTGTATAGAGGAGTGGTGGAGTATAACTATTGAGGGAATTGCAAGGTTCAAGATCTTAGCTAAACTAGACAATGTGAGAAGGAATGTTAGACCTTTGAAAAAGAGATACTTTGGTGATATTTTTAAGACCAAGGAGGTGGAAGAGAAATTAGAGGAACTCCAAAAGGTGATGGGGGAGGGCTAGGATTCTAAAGACATGATCCTTGAAGAGAAAAATAGTAGGACGGTATGGAAGGATACAATGAATAGAGAGGAAATTTTTTGAAAGCAAAGATCAAGAATATTATGGTTGAAGCTGGGAGATATAAATACAAAATTATTTCATAGATCAGCCTCTAATTTTAAAAGGAGAAACACTATTGACTCAATCACGAATGATCAAAATATAAAGTCAAAAAAAAAATAGAGGAGATTGGTAACTGGGCTAGTAGTTACTTCAAAAATCTTATGAGGACCATAGGAATTTCAATAGGGATGGTAGATAGTGTTTGATTGAATCCATGCCTAATGTGATCTTGGTAGTGGAGAATGAGGAGCTTACACAACTGGTCACTGAGGAGGAAGTGTGCAAAGCTATCTTCTCCATGAAAGCCTACAAGTCTTTAGGACCTGATGGTTTCCCCCCAACCTTCTTCAAATACTTTTGGGGTGATATAAAGGTTGATTTGGTTAGAGTTGTGCATGAATTCTTCAAGATTGGATAATTACTCAATAGAATTAATAAAACTTACATTGTTCTAGTCCTAAACATTAAGGACCTAGGGGCTCTTTCTAACTTCAGGCCCATTACCCTATGTAACACTATGTATAAGACATTCTCTAAGATAATGGTGAATTTTCTAAACCTTCTCCTCCATAATTCATAAGGAAAAAAAAATGGTTTTGTCCTAGGATGACATATCCTAGATGTTGCTATCACTACTCATGAGGTGTTACACTTAATGGATAAGAGTGGTAATCCAGGTACAGCTTAAAGTTAGACATTTCCAATTCTTATGATATAATTTTGCTAGACTTTCCTATTTGAATTCATGGAGATAATCAACTTTAGTTAAGGAGTTATCAATATTATTGGATCAATGGTTGAGACTTTCAACTACTCGATGTGGGTGAATAGTAGACCCTGGGGAAATTTCAATGGGAAAATAGGCCTAAGACAAGGGGCTCTATTTCTCTTTACCTATTCATCATGATTTCTAAAGTACTGGGAAGAGCATTCTTGAGAAAGGTGGATGGAGGAGAGATCAAAGGAATTAAACCTGCTAACTCCCTCCTAGCAGAGGTCATACAAAATTTTTTGGATGATACCTTCCTTAGTGGGGACTCTTTAGTCTCAGAAGCTAAAGCCTACAAACATGTCCTATATATCTATGTTGTCAACATTGGCCAAAAGATAAACTTGGATATAAGAAAGGTGTTCTTCTTCAACAATGATTTGAATAGCTAGAGAAGGGTGCCAAATATTCTTGGTTGCAATACTTCCTCCCTTCTAGATATGTATTTGGGGCTCCCATTGACTGTTAAAGAGTTAAGTAATCACTTTTGGAATATTATTCTAGAAAAGATACAAAATAAGTTGATTGGGTGGAAAGGACAAACTTTAAGTAGTGTGGGTAAACTCCAACTAATGAATTCTTCACTCCAAGGTATCCCAGTTTACTTCCAATTCCTATTCAAAATTTCTTAGGCAATGGCTAAGAAACTAGAGAAAATCCAAAGAAACCTCCTTTGGTTGGGGTGGAGAAGAATAGGTTGAGTCTAGTGAGTTGGCATACTATGTGTAGACCAAAAAATAAAGGTAGTTTAGGTATAAGAAAGATTACTAACTTAAAAAATGCTCTCCTTACAAAGATTGGTTGGAAATTGGCAAAGATTGAAGCCAACTACTGTAAGATACTCAAAGCTAAATACTTGGGGAAATTGAAATATATTCACTGTAATCAGAGAAATGAGATTCTTGTGGGGTTGAGGATATGGGGTAACATTTAAAAAAATAGAAGGTTGCCAAGGGAAGGAGTGAGGTGGTTGGTGGGTGAGGGTAGCCAAGTTAGTTTCTAGGAGGATACTTGGTTAATATGAAAATTTCTAGTTAGAATGAAGTTTGGTATCCTTAGAGAGCACCTCCAATTACAAGTGGGAAGTAAGGTAATGGATTTCATTGGGTTGACTAGGAGGTGGAAGAAGTTACAACTGCACCAAGGTTATGTTGATGGAGGTAGTCTGGTGGAGAAACTGGAGGAGCTCCTCAAAGGTTATAGAATTCTAGGGGTGGTTCGGGATGACACCTTCATTTGGAAGGCTACATCATCTAAGGACTTTTCTACCAGTTCTACTTATAGGATGATTTTTGAGAAAGATTTGGAGCCTAATTGCTGGCAAAAAATTTGGTTCAGTCATCTGATTCTAAAGGTCAATATTTTTTGGTAGGTCAAGATGTACAGGAAGATCCTAACCATAGATACCCTAAGGAAAAGGGGATTCTAATTACCCAATAGATGCTATCTATGTAAAAGTGAGGATGATAGTATTCCCTAATTGTTCTTTAGGTGTAGCTTTTCTATTAACATCTGGGATAGGTTGTTTCAAAAATTGGAGATAGTTTGAGTTTTCCATAAGGGAATTGATCTATTCACTATGATTGGGAATGCCCGTACCTCCACCTGCTCCTTATCCAAATGTGTAAAGTGATCTGTCCCATTTCTGCTAGGGCATTTGGAAGGAGAGAAATAATAGGGTCTTCAAAAATGAAGATAGAAGTGAGGAGGTTGTAACTGAGTTGATCTTCAAGCGAATATGTAGAATTGTAGGTGGCAGAAACTATTTGTTCCTCCCACTATGATGGAACAAAGGATTGCTAGATGTTGGAATCTTGAACAAAGTCTCATGGAGTTTGATAATTCCAAACAACTTGTAAGAATAAGAATGAGATGGCACCTCCCTAAGGAGAACTAGGTTGAACTTAACTTTTATGGAGTAGCAAAAAGGGAGGGATCAACAAGAGGGGGTATGGTCAGAGATTGTAATGGTAGAATGTTGATGGCCTATGTTGGTAATTTGGGGAAAGTTTCAAATAATGTGGCAAAGGCTATGGCCCTCCTTTGGGGCTTGAAAATGGTTATAGGTGTGGGATGGGAGAATGTGGAGATTGAAGGAGACTCAAAGATTATTGTTGAAATAGTGAAAGACAACATGAAAGATGGTTGGGAGATCAAAATGGTGATAAAAGAAATCTAGAATTTATTAACTATCATAGAAAGGTATGATTTGTAGCATATTTATCAAGAGGAAAATATGAAAGTTGACATGATGGTGGTGTTGGGATTGAGAGTGCATGGATTACGTTGCTAGAGAGAAATTGGAGTGTTACCAAATTTGGTAAGAATTTTAGTGAATACAGATAATATCCCATGATTGGGTCTATGTGGGAAGATTTTAGTGATTTTAGTGACAACTCAGTGCTAAGTTGACTGATGGGGTGGGTTCACTATGGAAAGATGGAAAGGAAGGAAGGAAAGGGTACTTTCAATAATAAATTTGCATGGTTCAAAAGGAAAACCAAATCAAAGTATAATTTGAGTGTGGCTTTTATAATTTTTTTTATCACTACTTTGCACTGGATGTCTAGCAACATTTCAAATTTAAAAAGGCTTCAACATCTTGGAAATGATGAAAAAGAGTGGTATTGGGATAAAGGTAGTTCACATGTGATAATCAATTAAAGAACTGACTCGAGTACTAATGATAGTAAAGGCCTTTATGAGTACTTAGTGCAACTTATTTTTTTGCATAAGTGTGACTATGTTTTTGAAATTTTCCTCTAGTCTAGAGCTTTGAAAGGATCAAGAATTATGGTGAAGGTTGCTATAATGGGGGTAGATATGTTGCATATTGAGCCTTCAATGATCAAGGATAGTGCTTGTAAACCCTTAACCTCATATATTCTTGAGGAAAGGGGATTAATTTTGTTCATGCAGACGTTGAATGGGTTTGATGAGAGTTTTTCCCAATATTTTGTGAATTCTTGAGATGAACGAAAAGTGAAGGTTAATGGTATTACGTTTTAGGTTTCCAAGGAAATTATTTCTTTGGTGATGGGTCTTGCAATGAAGGGAGAAAATGACAGAAGGTGACTAGGGTTGTGGATGAAGCTAGCCTAAATCACTTTTTCCAGGAAGGTGAAGAACTCATTCACCATTATGGTGGATTTCTATCTAAAAATCTCCTAGAGTCATGGAATTAAGTCTGCTTGGTGTTGATGAAATATTTGACTCTGGAAGGGAGGTATGGTGTTTTATACTACTACTATTTCCCCATCTTAAATCACTTCTGCCATCATGATTATATTTCTATTTCTTTCTTCCTATTACATGAATTAGTTGATATTATTTATGATGTTAAGAGAAAGATGATAAAAGGGGTTAATTATACTATTCTCCACTAGGGGTTGATTTTTTATCTTTACCAATTCCATCTGGCCTTGTTACCCCCTAGAATTATGGAGGTAGATATCCCAACTCTAGATAACCCCCACCCCAATCACATCCCCTTGAGAATTACTGGCCATAGAGCCCCTAGCCCCCAACCTTCACCTAGTGGGTCCCCTCTAGAGAGGAAGACTTCCCCCTTGGTAATAAAGAAAAATTGGAGAAAGAAAAGGAGAAGGAGCTAGAAGACTTAGATGATGACGTTAGAGGTGAGAGGTGAAGGTCTGGTAGAATTGTGAAATCTAATGTGAAAAGGAAGATGGGGTCTAATGCCTCATAGGAGGGTTCATATTCTAAAGAGATGACCCATCCCAAAAAGAGAGTGAAACATAAGACATTGAGCTATAGCTTGGGGAATCAGAAGGAGAAGGTGGGAATTTTAGACTCTTCTATGTCTAGCTCAAGTGAGGTTAAAGATCGCAAAGAGAGAACCCACTTCTCTACTTCTATTACTATGGTTAGAGTGGATCTTATATAGGACTAGTTCCTTGAAATTGTGGAAAGAGCCCCTTTCCCTATGAAGATGTCTTCTCTGGCTAGGATGATAACTAAAGAAAATATTATTGCTAACCCCCCAATTTTGTAGGATAAGAACATGGACATGGTGAAGGGTAATCTAGGTGGTAATTTGGAGGCTTCCAAGGAGATCCATAAATTGGAGGTTAAAGATTTGAGAGAGAGGATGCAGGCTCTGGAGGAAAAGCTTAGAATTTTGTCTAAGTTCACCATTAAGGTGACACACACAACAGCTACTACACTACACTTGCTGAAGGATAACTAGGAGGAGGACTTGATGCATGAGGACTCTAGAATTCTATTTTATTTCTTGGTAGAAGAATAGCCCAACATCCTCCTTAAAGGGAAGGATTATAAAAACCCTAATTAGGGCCTGCTACTCTTTGTTTTTATGTTTAGTGGTTTGCTAGTTTTTGGAGTTAGTCAGTTTAAAGGTTGTTATGCCTTTGTTTAGAAAATCTTTTACTTATGGCATTGTTCTAGGAAATCTTAGGAGGGTGCATGTTGACTTTATTATTGAGCTCCTTCATATGATGTTTTTGTTTTGATAAATAGTTGTAGGGGGTAATTATATTTTGTTGGTAACCTACTGGTTGTGGGCCAATTTATCTTTTGTATGGGCTAGCCTTCTTATTTTGGCTACTTTATTATTAAAAAACAAGGAAGTGTGGATGAGTGTTCTTGAAATGATTTATAATATCCATTTTTGAGGCTAGTCAATTGAGAAGGTAGAAGTAAGATATAATTATGTTTAACACATTGTTAAATCTATGCAAGAACAATTTCTAATGATTAAACAAAGTACAACTACAACCAAGATTAAGAAATTTAGGTTCAAAAGTTACTTGTACTACCTTTTTTTAGCAAATTATCACACAATAGTTGAGACTCATAAAAACAAGCTTTATATTGAGGTCTATAAGTTTGATGAGAAAACCCAGAAGAAAGCAGAAACTCCAAGTCCAATATATGAGTGGACACATAAGATGAGGCTAACTAGTAACAATAATAACTAAAACCATTTTGTACACTTAATTTTGGCACCTATTTACCAAAAAATTATAGGCACTTCTATGCCTAGATTGCCTATGTCTTGTAAAGATTGCATTAAAGTGGGAAGTCAAATTCATATGGCTAATTGGTTCTTCATGGAAGACTACACTATGTTAAGGTTTTATGGTTTAGTGGTTGAATTGTGCAAACTTCCAATGCATGTTACATAAATGGTTTCTTTGCTAGAATATGTATGATAGATGGAGATCTTAGATGAGCTTTTTAGTGGAAAACAAAAGAAAATGATATTTCCTTCCTTGTCTTTCACAATTGGAGGCCTCACATTTGATAGAAAGCCTTTCAAAGTGGCAAATGAATTGGTAATTTTTTGAAGTTTAGATTTTGTGAGTCACTGGAATATGATCCATTGAACATAATAAAAACAAGACTTATTGCCACTGGGAACTCTATAAGGAAATATCAACATCAATAGATTCCATTGAAGAAAAGTTTAAGAATATGGATTTGTGGGATGAGGTTAAGAAAGAGATGGAGAAACAAGCAACAAAGAATAATATTTCAATGCAAGAATTGTCATACCAACTATGACATTGCACATATTAGAGTCACACTAATCAACCTTCTAAGTGGTCTATACCAAAAGAAATTAAAGAGGCATGCAAATTTGAATTACGGTGTCAAATAAAAAGGATTAATTTTTGGAAATGAGGAAAAATTTATGTGAACCAAAGATCTTAGCATCTTTTGAGGAAATTGAGGAGGATGAAATTTTTAACAATTATTGGAATGAAGAGCATCCATTTGTAATATATCAATTTGGTACCTATAGTGATAGTGATAGTCAAAGACAAAAGGACTCTGACTTTGGCAAACACATTCAAGGTACTCAAGATCCCAGGTTAACCAAGCATATTGTTAAACTTCAAATTGGTGATTCTATTAAACAAATGTATAGTAAAGGATAAACTATTATACAAAACATGGGTTTTGCAAGTATAGGGCCCATTGGTGCAAGTGGTGAAAGGATTTGGAATCCGATTGTAGTACTAGACCCACCCAAAAGTGGAAGTAGACCCACCCAAAAGTGGAAGTAAAAAAATTGTTGGACTCTCCAATGAGACTAAAGATAATTCATCTAGAAAGGGGAAAAAACATTATACTTCTAGTTCTAAATGTAATCCCAATACAAAACTTGTTAAATCTTCAAATGTAGTTGAAGTTGATCCCACTGGCACTAGCACAGTCCTTTTGCAAAAAAGGAAAAACTCATGAAAATTAAAATGCAAGAAATATCATCAGTTACTTCACCAATGTATGCACCAGTAGCTTCTAGACAAAATCCTAAAAATAGTCCTAAACACTTGGATTTGGAATGGGTCATCTTCAAGTTGTTAGCAATCCTCAAAATATAATCGTAGGTGGAGTAATTATAATTGGAGTTGGAGGAGCATACAACAATACAGTTGATAATTGCCAAGTGGCTTCTCCCCCAAGAAGGATGGCATAAAGCCAATTTTGACAAGGCCTCAAAGGGAAATCTTGGCTCCTTGGGATGTGGAGGCATAATTAGGAATAAATTCAGGGATAGAGTAACAACCTTCTCTCTCCCACTGGGATTCCAAACTAATCACTTTGCAAAAGCAAGTATGACCTACCATGTGGTGAAATTGGTTTTTGAAGTTGGAGTTACTAATCTATGGCTTGAAGGGGACTCGAATAACATTATTAAAAGTTTGAATGGAAAATCTCATTATTCGTGGTTGATTGCAAACCTTATTAATGACACACATGAGACTCTTGCTAAATTTGATAGAGTCCATGTCACTCACATTTTTTGAGAAACAAACCCAGTGGCAGATTGGTTCACAAATAAAGGTATCCAATCTGACCAAAAAAAGACCTGGCAACCAGGAAAGAGTTTTTTGGTGGATGTTAAGAGCCTGGTCGAGCTGGATAAGATCCAAGGGAGTATGTAGGAGATCAATTTGCAATTATGAATAGGAAAGGCTTATGGGGAAAGGGTACGACTCTTAAAGGTTGCATTGGTAAATGGAGGAAGTGTGAATTATTATAGTTTATTAGGCATGCTTCATGGGTCTTTTTTTGCATTTGTAACTTGAGCAATGACAAGGCTTATTTCTTTAGTCTCTCTCTAAAACTTAGAGAACCCTATCAAGTGGTGAGGTTTTAGAGAGATGTGCTTATGAGAATTGTGGGAGAGAAAAGTGCCGATATGGTGGGTGAAAGGTGCAAAAAATAATTGGTTGGAAAAATGGAGAAATGGAGAAGCAGGGAGAAAGTGCGGGAGAAGCTGGTTCAGGGTGGGATTTCAAGTTATATCATGAAGCTGCATGGTTATGACCAAAATGTGACTAACAACATGGTCAATTAATGGAAGGATGGTAGAGTCAAGGTGAATGGGATAGCTTTTTTTATAACAGAGGAGGTGATTTTGGCTATTACTAAGATTATGATGGTGGGCTTTAAGTTCTTTAGGGACAAAAATCTTTCAGCCAGTGCAATGAAGGACATTTTCAACAACCCCAAGGAGCTGAATGCCTTGAAAAAGAGTGATACATTTTATAATCCAGATTCTATAATGAATATTTGGAGGTATGTTTTGCATTCTATCATTGAATACATTATTCTTGACCCTAGGTTTGATCATGTTTGCACCCACCATTTCTTTCTTTTGAATCATTTTTGGCATGATAGCAAAGTTTCTTTCCCTTTCTATTTGTTGAACTCTATGAGCAAGGTGGTGTTAAGCTTCAAAAAGAAACCCTCTACTAACCCTACTTTGCATGAGGGGCTATTACTTCTCATCTATGAGCACTTCAAGGCTTAGATGATAAGTAAAATCCCTTCATAGGCTGGGAATGAGAAAATCCAAAGCTCTAGCTACTCCTCTAACTCGGATGATATTCAAAGCATTAGTTCTGAGGAAGGGGGGCTCACCTTCACTAGTAAAAAAGCTATGCCTAATGTTAAGAAGTCACCCTCCCCCATTACCCCTAGAATAAAAAGCCTTAGAGGTCATGGTTAGAAAAAGCTTGAGAAGGAGTAGGAAACCTATGATGAAGAGGAGGCTATGGAGTTTGAAGATGAGGAAAAGGAGAGGTAGGAGGAAAAAAAAGGAAACCCAAGGTGGGAAGAAATGTAAGAGGGTGGGCACAAAGGATGAGAGGTTGTAACAAGACTCAGACTCTTCTTCACTCCCTCTCTCCCCTATCCATCCCCAAGCCCACCCGAAGGAGAAGATAAAGGATAGTTTTAGAGTAGAGAGTGGGGAGGTGTTTGCCAAAGATAGGAGGAAAGCCTGGAGAAATTTTAATGAAAGGACTTCAAAAATGGGTATTTTCAGAGAAGTGATGAACCCCCAAATCTTGGTGGACAATCAGGAGGAACCACGTCTTGAAGAGCTCATTAACCTTGTGATTGTGGCTATCTCTAATAATGCCAGGGAATTTGGGATGAACCTCTTGAACAATGCCTACAATAGCATGATTGACAATTATAGGTCAATCAAGTGGCTTTTTCATGAGCTAGAGGAGGTTAAGGAGAAGGTGGTTCAAATGGAAGGAGCCAGGAATCTTAAGGGCTTGGAGAAAGGGACAAATTATGATGATAGGCATAGCCTGGTGGAAAGGAGGATCCAAAATCTAGAAAATTATAATAACAATCTATCGAGCTAGACAATCTCACTGCTCAACTCGATCAATAACAACATTCTATCTTTAATTGATTGGCTTAAAGATAGAGGCATGCAGGGGGATGTGGATGGAAAACATAGAGGTAAAGCTAGATCTAATGAAGATAATACCATTGGTATCACTTTTCTACTCTAGACCAGGAAGAACATAGGACTCACCAGCAAGAGTCCAAGGAGAACCAGATGGCCCAAGAGGCTACCCAAGTCATGCAAGAGCTAGAAAGAAAGATCGAGGATTAGTTTCTATCTTTTTCCTTTTTGGCTAGCTTTTCGTTCTGGCTTTTGACTGTTTTGTTTCTCTTATTTTTCTGTTAGGCCCTATCTTTGGCCTATTTTTTTTTAGCTAGACCTAGTGCTTATTATTAGCCTTTAGACTTGTTACTTTTGTGGCCAGGCTTCTAACACTTATTTTCAGCCTATTTTGTTTTTACTCTCGAGTTTCAGGATCCTTGTAAAACCTATTTATCTAATAAAAAACAATACAACTGATAATTCAAATTTCAAACACTCAATTATGTTAGCAAACCTAGATTTTAGTTAAAATGACTTTGCAACAAAGTTTGATCAGACAAGAAAAATAAATAGGCAAATTATAGAGGCATTGAAAAGTGATGCAGTTGTTGAACATTAAGAATCTAATAGTAATGATATATTTCCAACATTTGAACCAAACACCAAAATGATGAACTTCATGGTTGTTATGCCCCTAGCTAGAGATAATAATCCCCTACAAAATCTAATAAATCTTAACGATGTACAAGTGAGTAGTCTTCAAATGGATTTTCCAAAAGTGAAAAATAATGAAAAAAATAATACATCAAAAGGGAGGAACAAAATGGTCTGCTCTACACTTCTAAAAGCGGAGAGGGAAAAAAAAGGCTTGCAAAGAAAATAGAAAAGTTATAGGAAAACCTTGATAATGTGAAGGCCAAGGAGAAAACAATAGACAATAGGTTCACAGAATTGCAAAATAGGATAAAGAATTCTTATTCTATAGAGGTAATTGTCCAACAAGAAAAGATGAATGAACAATTGACAAATCTAACCATAGAATTGGATGAGTGCAAAAAAATATTTGAGAATGAAAAAATATCTACTACACTGTTGTTCAAGTCTATAGAGAATAGTGAATAGGTAAACAAAAAATCAAAAATTGACCTGGACATTGTTGTCAAGGAAAATGATAATTCAAGATTGAATTGGAGAATGAAAGGAAAAAGTGCTCCTCTACTAAAGATACAATTCATAATTTGAAGATGGAATTAGAGAATAAAAATAAAAATGAGGAGTCTAATGCAAGGATAATTCATAAATTTCTTAAGGAATTAGGGAATGAGAAGAAAAAAGAGGATTTTGGTGAAAACACAATCTACAATTTGAAGAAGAAATTGAAGAATTTCAAGAAAAAAGACGAGACAACTATAAAGTATGAAGAAGGAATTAGAGAATGCAAAGAAAAAAGAGGAGTCAACTACAAAGGAAGTCCTTGATTTGAAGAAGGATTTGGATAACACAAAGAAGAGGAGTCTACTCATATTGCAAACACACTCCATGATTTGAAGAAGGATTTGGACAATTTGAAGAAAAAAGAGGAGTCTTCTACGAAGACAATCCATGATCTAAAAATAGAACTCAGGGATGAGAAGAAGAAAGAGTTAACTACTACAAAGACAATCCAAAATTTGAAGAAGGAATTAGAGGATGAGAGGAAAAGAGAAACTAATTGGCAAGGGAAAGTAGAGGAAATACAGAAAAATAGTAAAATGGAGATGTCCAAAATGAAGAAAAACATGGAGAATGCAATTGTACAAAATATAACTACATCTTTCAAATACCAACATGTCAAGGGTAGTATAATAAACATGGTTAAGCTTATCAAACAAGAAAATTGGGAAAAAATAATGCAAAACATTGATATCTTGTTTGAATGGCTTGATGTAAATAGCAATATCAAAGATGTCTTAAAAAAAGTGTTGAGGATTAAAAAAGAATCTTCATGAGTTCCTTAGTAAATATTGAAAAACCATTTTTTATAAAGTATAGAGATCAAGTGATAGTCTATTGGAAAACCAAGGAATAAACAATCATTGTGATGTCTCTATAATGGCCTTAACTGTCTATCAAAATTGTGAAAAATTAATGGAAATAGATGAAGTTATGAAATTTTCTTCTAGAGACTTGATGAAGATGAATCACAACATACTTCACTTGATTACCAAATCTAGCCAAGTCAAACAAAAAAATCATTGGAAAAGAAGATTACATGAAACAATTGCACAACATCATGAACTCGGATTTTGGCAACTTGCCTAAGGAAATCACTCCAAAAAGAATTGAAAGTTGCATCAAACCACTATCAATAATGAATGCAGGTATAGATAAATTCCTTGATTCATGTAAAAATATCTCTTCAAAGTATTCATTGTTGACAAGGTTATAACTATTTATGTACAACCTAAAAAAATAGAGCTTCTAGATGATTCAGAATGGAGTGTCCTAAAGAACATCATTGGAGTTGGGCCATCTACTCAATCTATTAGTGTTAGTCATAGCACTAACAAGAAACAACTTATTAAGTGACAATAGTATAAATGTTTTGTTACTTGTTGATCTTTAATTTCAAATTTTGAATTTAATATCAACTTTATTTAATGTTAATTGTTATAGGAATCAAGAACTAGCCTATTAGGATAGCTAAAAAGCCTACTAGTACTACCTAGAGTAGATGGAAAAAATTTCCCTACTCCTATTTGAAAAAATTATACAATTGGCAATGTGATTGTACACACATAATGTAGTACTAATATGATTATATATACAATTGCAAACCGACCTACATTAATTATTTCTCCCTTGTATCTACAAACAGGAATTCAAGGTCCTTGACTCAGTTGCAAAGGACTTTAATATTCATCTTCCCAAGGCTCTATATTTGTATAATTGTTTGTAATTGTTAAATGTATTATGTTACATGCTGATTTATAGATTATAATACAATTTTTTTAAAGAAAGTTTATTCTGTAAAATGCATTATGTTAGAATTCTTTAAAGAAACTAGAATCAATGAAAATCTAAAAACGTCTAAAAACTAGAATGAATATAATTCTCAAGTTTAACATGTATAAAAACTAGAATCAATGAAAATCTCAACATGTCTAAAAAATACAATCGATAAAAATCTCAACATATATAAAACCTAGAATCAATGAGAATATCAACATGTTTAAATAATACAATTAATGAAAATCTCAACATGTTTTAAAAAAAAATTAAGCATCTATAATAGGACAGTTAAGGGTATACATTAACTTCTACAAACATAATTAATTAGTAGATAGAGTCTTAGACATTGCTAAGACTAGAGCACATAAATTAATTTGAATTGAAATTGGTAAGACCAGAGATACTAGCCTAGTACTTGACTCATAGAGAGCTTAAGAAGTTGCTATAGTTGTCACTCCAAATGGATCGTATCTAAATCACTATCATCAAAATCCTACTCATTTATTTCATATAACATTTGATTGTTCATTGTATATTTACTATTAGTATGCATGTCAAAGTCAACTTAATTGTCACTGCTTCCAATATTAGGACATGAATGACTACCATAGTCATTGTCACTACCATTTGGGTTTGAAATGTTGGTCATCCCTCTTCTTTGACATTTGTTTCTCCAAATCCTAAGAGCCCTATCATAAGGGAAACTATCTACCTCATACCTAGAATTATAGAGCCTCAAAAGATTATTCCAAATTTTTGTCTAATTTGTTTCTAACGTTTGACTTCTTGAATCCCAACATACTGAAAACTCTCTCATCCTCCACTAAACTCAATATCATTGTCAAACATAAATTAGTAAGCTTGAAATATTCTAGTATTGACTCTCTCAACTGATTTCTCTAACCAAGGTTTTTCCAAAGCTTTGTTACCACTCCCTCTTCATTTGGATTCTCTGTAAGATCATATTGTTCCCTTATCATGTTTACAAAACAATATGATTAATCTCACAGTTGAGATTCATCTCAAATTATATTTATAGTTACTCCATTGATCACTTTAGTTTTTTTAAAATGCTTAATCAAAATCTTCATCCTTCTTTGAAAATCATTCAGACAATTTAGAGACCAATATTGAGGAAAAATAATAGACATTTCTTTGAGTAGCTCCTCTAGAGGAATCTGTACCTAATTTGTGATGAAATAATGTAGCAAACTTGCTTGACAGAGTCAATAATCTTCTTGAAGTCTTCACTTTTAACACGTGAAAGTACCTTCTATGGTTTAGGTTCTACTTCGCTCCCTGATTATTTAGGCTGGACTCAAGGTCGATGCGGGTATAGTACTACATTGGTATGTACACTCCATTTACCCTAACACATACCTCATCATTTGCACCAATATGTAAAAAGTTCTCAGGATTGTTCAAATCTATGATTTCTATCCACTTTGCAAACTTCGATTCATCTAATGGTTGTAATTGATACAGAGTACCTATGCTATTACATGTCATTATATGAAACTTATTATATTATACAATGTACATAGCTCTTTGTTGAACCTTTTTCATAATATTTCTCATGTCCTCTAGCATGGGGAGAATAGTTGCTAAAGTTAAGAGTATCTTAACATTAGTTAGACTTGAATATAGTTGAGAGAATATGTCTTGTAAAGAGTGGATTAGTCTAAGAAATAAAGGATATTCAAAGAATACTCGATGCATTAGTCCATCCAAAGAGATCCATATGGTATCATTGTCTTTAAGAAGCTTCCTCCCATCAGCAAGTCCTTGAGAAAAGTGTTGAAATTCCTGGACTTGTTTTGGACTTTAAAAAAAGTTTAGTAAATCTCTTTAGTTAAAAATTCCACTTTATGAAGACAACCAAAATAGTTGACAACTCCAAAAGCTAGATTCACTCGATGGGCCATGCAGTGAATGGGTATAACACAGGGTGCCAAATCATTCTAGATCTTTTGGAAAATATCACCTTTATGACCTTGTATAACTGAAGCTCCATCCACTCTAACACACACCAATTTTTTGGCAATCTCCATATTATCCATACCTCCACAATAAATTAGAGTACTCTTTAATAAATCATATAAATTTTGGATGTTGCACTATAATTCAATTTAGCAAAAGATAGTAAAAAGGGTTGATGACAAAGATCATTTATAGTATAAACATGCATGCACATTCATCAAGTATTATCAATTATTGTAACTTCATCTAGAGACAATGAAATAAAATTTGACTATTTTATTGTTACCTTCATATCTTCATTTTCAATTTGTGTAGAACAACTAGCCCATTCCCATCCATTGTTTACTAGCCAGTGACTACACAGATACTCTCAAACTTTAAAAAGGTGCAATAAACTAGTAATTGAAGGCTATTCTATCGTAGGATGCACTCTACTCAAACTATAAAAGATGACAATAACTTTTATCATATTTTTCACTTTCATTACATTCCCAAGGAAATCTTCAATAGAACCTTTTTCTAAAAAATACTTCTCTCGTAATTGCTTGTGTAATTCATATAATTCAAAATTCCTAATATGCAAAAAATTATCTTTTATTTTCCAAGTTAGCGTGGATTTTATTAATTTCATCTATAGTCTCCTTTTTGTAAACTTTTCTTACATGCTTTTCTATAGTATCAAGTTTAAGTTGTAATCTCTTTTACATCTTTTTTATCTTTGTGCATATATGACATCTACATTCTACAAGAGGCTCACCATTAATTGGATTAGGCATTGGTTCAATGAACCATAAAATTTCCACCCATTCTAATTGAAAATTCCTTTTGGACAGATCCTAGCGAGATCAATATTTTTTTTATTTCAATTTTAATCTCCCCTTCTATGCAAAAACGTCATTTATGGAATTACTTTTGGTTTTCTCACCCAAGTCTGTAATATTATTTTGTGACTCCCTACTCAAGGGAACTGCCTCAAAAGCATGTTAAAGTTTTTCCTCAACTAAGATATTTGGTTCACCAATTTGAACTTCTTCAAAATGGTCTCCAACTTGTTATGAATCTCTTTTTTTAATATCCACTAGAGTTGTAAGTTGTGAATCTTTTAGATTGCCAATATTTCCACCACCATAATATGTTGATAAGGTTCTTTGTTTTGGTGGCCTCTCTTGGCTTTCAGGGATCTTAGTGGAACCCCTCTTTTTTGACATTGCAAACTAATAAAGGCTACAAAAAATATCAACTCATTGAACAAAAGACTATGACACTAGACTACTTAGACTAAATATAGACTACAAGAAGGAATGCCAAATTAGGTGAAACAAACCTTCCTCTATAAGCCTAAACTATAAAATAGTTGTCCAGATAGGGTTGGTGGTTGACACACATCAAGAAAATGGTAGGTGACATCCAACCCAAGGGAAAATTAATTGGTTATACTAATGACAGAATAATGCTATCCAATAAGAAAATAATATGTCATGGATGGCAAAATTTTTAAAATAATTGTATTTAAAGTGTATATTATAGTGGTGACTAGACCAAGATTTTCAACTAATCATGTGAAAACTAATGGGCAACTAGCACAAGACATGGACCCAAATCTTGTAAATTTTTGGTGAGGCCATTGACCAACTTTACATGTTCTATGTGCCAAATGATGATCGATCGATGAGATGGGATCACTAATTGACAAAGATTTACCACTAAAATAATATTTGTTATTGAGGAAACATGGAAATGTGCAAAGTTGGTTATAGATACCTGAGATAGCAAGGATGACATGTTCAACTCCATAGGTCAGTATAGATAGTATGACAAGATTTATGTATAGTTTACTAGTTATGGCAGTATACAGGAAGAATATAGTATAATAGAGAATTGGATGTTTTGGATTAAGGAATTAATTATTTTACAAAAAAAATTATTTATCTAATTAGAGATGACATCCTAAATGTTTACCCTAAGTGAGATAAAGATAATAATGTATTTTATGAAGTGTATAAAGCATGAAGGTCTACTAGGCAATAAAAGTGTAATTGTAAAGGTATAAAGGAAAAATTATGAATGCAAATTTTTGATGAAGAATGTATGTATCATGTGATGTGTGAAATATGATGTTTGATAAGAGGAATGCAATTTTTTTGAGTAGCAAAGGCAGTATCAAGTTTTAAAGATATTCACACCAATGTAAAGATGTTTTTATATCTATCTCTTTGTATTAAGAAACTACATTGTATATTTCATATTTGGGTAGTGATCTCATATTGCATACATTTTGTATTTGTATAAAACAAATCCTAAAAAGGTTGAAGCTTCTAATAAGTCCTAAGTCCTCTGACAATGACCGAGACACTATATGGATGTATAAGATTGCTAATAGGGTCAATATCTTTCACAAGATACTTTTGATTAGTGGATCATTTTGTGGATACTATCCCCCCTAGGGTTTTCGCTTGGCCAGGGATTCCCTAGTTAACAATATATGGTATTATGAGTTCTCTTATTGCATGGTTATGTTTAGTATATAGCATAGTTAGCTTATTTTTATATGCAAGTTATAAGATTGTTAATAATATCCAATTTTTGGCTAAAGTTTGTAAACTACTAATTCTCACACCCCCCTCTCCTCCTCTCAGCATTTCCTATTTAACAAAATGTTTTCTTGTAAGATTTTGATTATGTTGATCATATGCTTCTCCAATAGGATTTTTGATAGCTATACTTATACATATATTCTGATAGTAACTTTCTCCCTATTGATATTGACTAAGTAAACGTCTTATGTCAATGACATCTCCTTAGGTATTTTCTCCTTAGGTATTTGGCAACAATGACATAAATTCATCACCATACTTATGAAATGAAAATGCCAACATACTATTCATTATGACATGAAGTACTAATGAGAAAAATGCTTTGTAAATTGTTACAACTTGTGATTTTCATTTCAAAATAAACCTTCATTTTCTAAAAGTACTTTTTTGAATTCTACCTAAAAATTTGTCTCATTACTATTTTGAGATGTTCGAAAACTTAGAAGTTCTGCAAACAACTATTCGATAGCCATAGTTGGTTACCTAATAAAACATGAGCCAAAAATTCATACTATAATTTTAGAAGACTAGGCATGTCAACTAAAATTTGAAGAAAGCCATTGGTAAGTTTATTTTTAGAAGCTAACTACGTATGATGAAGAAGTTGAGTCCCAATTCCTCAATGCATTGCATAATTGAGTTTCCATAGTGAAAGGTTTGGAGGATGAATGTAAAGAGGATATCACTATAGAGGTTTATGAGTTAGCTCAAGAAGATGAACATTTTATAGATGACTTGGATCCACATTCTACATAGAAAAAATTTACTCTGGATGGAGACTCATAGTTAGAAATTGATAAGAAATAGTGCACTAGAAGATTGTCTTTTCTAGATCCCTATAACAAATGTGCATTATATGTGATGTAGTACATAGCTTGTGAGGGTTGGTATACATTTTTACATGGAGTCCATTTCAAATTTTTTATTTGTTTATGGCATGATGATAAACCCATCAATCCTCCAAATTTCTTGTTTCATCTTTTGCAAAAAAGAGCAGAAGCGATAAAACAAGGTAAGCCTAACTCTATCTCCAATCATTGTTTGATAAAATTTCTTGTTCAAAAGGCTTTAGGAAAAGAGCGTATGTATTCTTGGGGTGATATCTTATTATTGGATGAGTATGTGCCTTAGTTATTTGGTCGAAAGGGAAAAGGTGTACAGAGTAGAGTGTGTACATAACATGGTATTGTAAAAATAATAGAAAGGTTTGAACCTTTGCCTTCAACTTACTCCACTAAAAACCATAGGTCTACCAAGGGTTGAAAAATGGAAAATCTTAATCTCTTCAAACTCCTAGATCTAGTCAAGAGAAGGAAAAAAAAGCCTCACTAGATAGGGGACCAAACCCTAGTATGGTGTAAAAACTACTGATTCAGCTAGAAAGGAAAAAAGGAAATTAGTTGAGGAAAATGAATTGCCCTCAAAAAAATAGAAACAATAAACTCACACTATTGAAAATCTACCTCCTCGTAAGTGGAAATAAGCATAGAAAGAGACTCCCATAGTAACTTCGAAAGGAACATCCTCTAGAAAAAGGAGGGTGGAAACTCCTAAGACTTCAATATAAATACTTGTGAGGATAAGTGTGTGGTTTTCTACAAAAATTGGTCAAGTAGAGTCCCTATTTGTTTCAACTTTCAATGTTTTGTGTTTTGAGTTAATTATGCATAAAATGATTGAATCATATGTAGATATGGATTGTGAGGAAAATAAAACCCATGTTGTTAATGATAAGTTAGTAGATGTTGAATTGCCAAACAATTCCAAAGGTCGAGAAGAGGAGAACATTCCTAAAAAATCAAGAAATATTCATTACTAACCTAAAGTAGCTATAATTGAAAATGATAATGATAACTTTGATTTAGAAAATTAGGGCTTTGTGTTTTAAAGAAGAGGTCTATCTCCTACACATATAGATATTGAATATTCATGTGATCATGGGGATCAAATAGAAATAATTTGTGAAGATAATGTGTTTTTAGACATAAGTGATCAAGAAGACATTCCTTCAACCTCTAAAAGAGGTTTGTTTGATGAAAATCTTGGAATTAATTTGGAAGTTTTAAGTTTAGTTGTGGAACAAATTTTTAATGATGGGTTAGATACCTTGGCTTAAGTAACTAAGTAGTGTGATTTAGGAAATCAAAAAGTCCAATAAAATGAAATGAATAATTTTTTGGATTAGAAGACTAACATTGACAATCCGAAGAGGACTATTATGTACTTATGGAGAGGGCTATTATGTACTTATGGAGTGAAAATAAACATGAGAAAGCTAAGGAAACTAAGCAAACTACCAATTTCGGGCATGAATGGGTTGATTTGAATGACCAAGAAGCTTTTCCACCATTAGATATGTTTACGCCACTAAGGGAAGGACCTAGTTTGTATCAATAGACATTAATAGAATAGGAAATGTGGAGAGAAGATTAAAAGACAATGCAAAAAATTATTGATGAGAAGTCACAAGATATACATGAAAAGGAGGATGAAATTGTTGTACTGAAGGACAAGGTTACCAAAATCACTACTATGTACCTAAACTAATGCAATGTAGACCACCTGCCTTGTACATGAAGGAAAAACTTATGAATTTCAAGATAACTAGGATAGTGAAGGACTTAATGCATTAATAAAAACTGCACATGAATTTTATGATGTGTTCCATTTTTCTCCTACAAAAATAAAAAAATAGTTGTGTGAACTATATCCACATAATCATGTTCTCCCTAATGAGAGAGAGTAGAATCCACTCATTTTTGTGGGGGAATATCTAGTTACATGCCTTCATGTCTTAGGTACAAAATGAGATAAGTAGGGACATCAAGCTAGGCCATAAAGGGAAGAAGAAATGGAGATTCCTCTATTTCTAATGCCCAAGACTAAAGATGCCAATACCTATACTATGACTGGTTAAATGTGACTAGAACTAATGCATGGAGCACAAAAATTTATCATCTAAGGGAAAATGCATACATAGATTATGAGTAGATATCTAGACCATAAATACATACAACCTTGGGTTACATTACTCAAAGATAGGTTAGGTTACTAGTAAATTTGAAAGTAAAAAAGCTACCTTCACCCCAAAATTTTATTATGGCTAGCAAGTAAGAACCCTGGTATATTATTCTTGGTAGAAGTAGAGACTAAAGTTGGTAGATTCCCTTAAAGTTCTACCATCCTCTGCTTATGACACCACTTCTTGGGATGCATGAAAATGCCAAAGAACATGACATGGCAATAAAAGTGTAAAGATGGGAATGTCTTAGGGAAACCAAGGGATACTATTGAAGTAGAGCAGAGGGTGGATCATGATAGACTATTATAGCTGATTTTAGAGACAAAGCCATGATTATGAATTTAATGCTTTTTAGAGGACCAAAAAGAGTATAAGTTGGGGAAAATAATGAGGCCCAATTAAGGCCTATTTAGTTCTTAGTTTTTGATATTTTTAAGGTTGTTATGGTAATTTCCTAAAATATATTATGAGTTATATTATGCATATACTGATATATGCTAGTAACCATTTTGGTTTGATGGTTTGAGATTGTGGGTTATAAGGCTATAGAACTATGGATAAAACTTATGATCATAATACAAATTAGTGATATATGTGTAAATGGTTTTTCTATCTTTTGTCCTAAATTTTATTGAATAGATTTCCTACAACCAATTGTCCTACATATGCAAGAATTAGTTAGTGTGGTAAATTATTTTCTATGGATTAAATGATATGGATATATATTTTGACATTTAGCATGTGCTACTAACCCTTTTGCACAAATGAGTCAAATGGAGAAAGAAAGTATTATCAAGCATGGAGTTGACAAATTCAAATGAAAACTACATGAAGGAGGAAATTAAATGATAAGCACTACATTGTGATTGGGTCAAAAAACTAATTAACTCCCTATAAATGAATCTAGAGTCATGTTTTTCTCTATTTGTGGAAGACTTGCTCTATGGATAGGGAAACATCTTATACATATTAATTCATTAAAGAAATTTGTTAGATCTTTGTTGCTAAAGGGATCATAAATATAGTGATTTTGTTTTTCTTAAGTTTACTATGAATAAATTGTCCATTTTTCTTTTTCTAGTTAGTCAAGAAATTAATTTTAATTTGAGCAACATTAGTAAACTAGTAATTGATTCTCTTCAGTTTGTACTAATGGTGTTTCATGAATGAATAAAATGAAAGTTTAGATTTCAATTCTCTTGTTTTGAGAATTCTTTCATTCACTCAATCAAGGGGGGCCACTTGATGAATGAATCTTCTTATAAAGTATAATTAGAATTAGTTCCTTTTTTTAAGAAGTAACTTAGAACTTTGTTGTTCCTGTAGCCATGTAGTAGCATGACTGGTGGTTTTTCTTGTAGAATATGCAAGTAGAGTAGACTCCTATTTGTATTTGAAACACTTTTAACTGAGTAATTTGTTTCCATTCTAGAATTTATTATTTGATTTGTAAGAAATTCATTTCTATAGTTTAAGTTATGACAATTAAGTGGGTTTAGAGTATATACATTGTGAGCACTATTTCTAGTTAATTTCCTTGGTTTATACTATAAATGAGTTTGATAAGCCATTTAGTTGTTTCTTTGGGATATCCAATCCCTAAGTTATGAGAAAAATACTCTAATTTCTAAGTTGATTAATTGACCTAGAAAATATCTTCAACCAACATATATATGTTGAGGAATAATCCCACCCACTTTGGTCCTATAGAGCCAAAAGTGTAGGGGAATTAGATTATAAATCATTCTTGCCAGGTTTCTAGGTCTAGCTGGATATTTAATCATTGAGTAGGAAAGCTCATAGGATTCTAATCTGTTGATTTTAGCACCAACATAGTGTTTGAGGAGCTAGGATATTTGGTTAGAGAAATCATGGTTATCTTTGCAGGTAAATCTTGGTTGGCTCTTAGTTGATGATGTCTGACAAAGAAATGAGGTTATGGAGTCCATAGATTTAAGGTTTGATTTAGTAGGCTAGATTCCCTAAGAATCACAAAAATATGTAAATAAGAGACATTTTCATCTACAGTGTGACACAATCAATATGCTTAGGCCTTCCTCTTTTGTTAATTATATGTTTTGGGAGGTACACCTATGTGCTAAGTGTCATTGGGATGGTGACCTAAAGGTCTTTGTGTTCCTCTTCTATTGAGATCCCCACTTGAGTTCCATGTGTCCTCAATGTCACCCCAATATTTCTCACTCCTTCTCCCATAGAAATATTAGATAGGTGTTAACCTTAAAAAATATTTTTCTAAAGAGACTAGTCACTAGTACCCATTATCACTATCTTTCCATGTGTCATCACCATTTAACCTCAGTGGTTAACATGGATCACTCCTAGTTCTCACTCATAGCTAGCATGATACATGCATCCAATAGACAACATATCTTTGGTCTCCCTCCACAAGTAATGATCATAATGCTATGGCATTGTAACTGTCCATGAAGGTTTTCTCCTCTGAGTACTTTCTATTAGGGTCTCTTTCACCCCAACCATTGAAGTAGGTCACTTCATTTTATTTTAGGATTGGTCAAGAATCATATATTCCCTTCTATTCAAGTTTTTGGTTGGTAGCATTATATTTCATTCCAAAACAATAAATACATAGGAAACAAATATAAAAAATTAAGTTACAATAAGGTTGCCAACATGTTATTTCATTCCAAAAGGATCAAAATAGTATAAGAAAAGGAACATAGCTCTCAAAGATCTCTATATATCACTTATATATATATATATATTTTTTAAAACCATGGATGAAGTGTTAGAATATATAGTCCACTGATATAAATAGGGGGGGGGTGTCAATCAGTTATCCAACTATTATCAAAATCATTAACCTTAAACAAACTTAACCATGTGAGTAATATAAACTAAAACCACAACAAGATACTCATGCAAAATTGATAGTAGATATGTTAACTAATGAAACCCTTGATCAGAGGGAAAACACTGGTGGGAATGGTACAACAAGATGATGTACTAATATAAATATTCCTTGTCAGAGGATAGACCTTGTTTGGAGTATGTTACAACATACAGTACATATGAGTCCCTATTAGGAGACTTTGAATCCCTATTAGGAGATTCTAACCTTGTTAGGAGTTGTGGAAGATAGTTGGACCCACTGCCCAAACAACTTCATGGTTAAGATCAATGAGCCCACTATCCAAATGATCTATGTATTATTCTTTGCAGAATAATAGAACTAAATTATACTTCCTTATTTTTTCTTTGTCCTATCAATCAAACTTCTTCTCCTTTTGATCTTGTAACTAGACCACAAACTGCACATCTAATGATCCCTTGGATTGCCTACACAGATTCAATAAGCATTCTTCTCCTTCTCGCACTGCACACTAATACTTTGCATTCCACTTGATCTTCTTCTCCAAGGTACTTTACAAGTAAGGAAAATAAATTTCTTTATACCATATCTTCATAATAATTCCTTGATTCTACCTTGAGGCTTTCCCAATTAATTAAAATAAGATAATTAATTAGTTCACAATTGCAATAGCACTGTCAACTCATAGTCTATACAAAACTTCACATGTGTGATACTAAGTCTTGTGCACATGAAGACATCATCACACGACTATCCTCATTACATTTCAAATGAAAGATAATTATAGATCATCAAAATATTATTTTCCAATACTCTATTTATGCACTACTTCTAGTAAATCAAGTGTAACTTTTGTACACCATCGACTCAGACTTAGTCATCTTAACCAAATCATCGGGACAACCTCAGGAACATGTCCTTAACTGTGCATCATCTAAACCTTCATCAAATTTTATGCATCATAAGATGCCTAACTACTATTCTTGAGTCTTTACAAAATTAATACTATGTTGACATCAATTACAAATACAATCATGAATGCAACATATCAATGTTCTCCAACACTCAGGATAATCCCCCAATGTAGTATCATCAGCATTCATACTAACATGAAGTCCTAATAATATGAGACTTCAATGTTAGGTAAGAAAACAACCGAGCCCTCAATTCAAAGAGAAACTGCAAAGAAGAAAGTGACCTATCATGGTTAGAAGAAAAGAGCAATGAAAGTTGGGAAATAAATTAATAGTCAAGTTAATATTACTCATTTTGGGGAAGAATTATTTATCTTATGTAGTCTATTAAACATGGTCATATGTAATGGATTAAAGGCATGACCAAAATCAGGAATTTTTTTGTTTTAAGTTACAGTAATCAAAGTGTTGTATGGGTAAGTGCAAGAAGTTGGGTCTCACTTTTGGGTAAAAAGTGAAAGTGTTTTTCTCGTTTTTAAAATTTCTTGTCAATTGATATCAAAATTTGATGCATTTACAAACTAAATATAAAAAAAACTTTAGAAATAAAAATCATAGTGCTTGAAATCTACTTTTTGAATATGTAATTTATTTCTGTACCTATATGATAGATTTTTTTGTTGGTATGGATCTTAAAATGACTTTTTCAAATGCATGTTTCAGGACCATACCACTCTTGTGTACGAACACCATAATTTAACACAGATAAATGAATTTTTGTATATCCTTTTTAAAAAAGTTATCTAACACACCAAATATTGATGATAATATTTTTTCTTAATTTTTCATTGAATTATTTATTATTATTAATTTTTAACTGGTTATAAATATAAATTTTAAAACCTCTCATGTACGGACACCATAGTTTGATCAAAATTTCACTTTTTTCAATTTTATTTTTTAAATTTCAAAAGAATTGTATGTAGATTGATGACATATAAATTAATTTAAGAAAAATCATAAAATAAAAAAGTTATTAAAGTTGTAGTGAACCTCACTATTTTACATTTAGGTACCACCTTTGTTAAAAAATTATGCAAAAATAGTAAATAAAAACATAACACTATAAAATTTATATTTCTGAAATCATGATAGTAAGAGCTCTAATGAGTTTTTGTTTCATATAAAAATTTGATCGGGAAGACCCTCTAAAAATTATGGGAAGGCATGAATTTGCCAGTTCAATGTCTTAGCCAAATCTTGAAAGGTCGAGGCATAGGCTTGGTTTGACCAAGCCTATCTCAAACCAAAATGTAAGGTGGGGAAAACAAATCATGCCCCATGTTGTAAGAAATGAACACTTGTTATTTGAAATTCAAAAAATGGATGCCCATTTTTAAAAATAAAAATCAACCTTTAAAATGTGTTTAAAATCCCTCCAAAAAAATTGCCTTTTTTAGAAACGGGTACCCATTTTTTAAAAGTAGAAAACGGGTACCCAATTTTTGAAAAATGGGTACTCTTTTTTACTTTTAAAAAATGTGTACCCATTTCTAAAAAATAAAATTTTTTTTTTTTCAAAAATGGGTACCCATTTTTTGAAAATAAAAAATGGGCACTCAATTTTTTTTAAAATGGGTGCCCATTTTTTAAATTTAGGATCGAGCACCCTAGCCTAATATGAGTGCCCTTTTTTTGTAAAACAAGCACTCATTTCTAAAAGAGCATTATCTCAATCCATAGACTTCTTGGTAATTGAGATCCAACTTCTTGCTTCTACCCATATACTATGTTATTCTATCTCAAGATTATACTCAAGGAAAACCAAGTTAGAAGGTTGTCCAGTTTGGATCAAGCAATATACATACATACATACATACATACATACATTCATATATATATATATATATAAACATGCAACATGGGAAATTAATACATCATAAACAAAATAAAACATTTTCATAGGGTAGAATCTTCATGCCTCAAGAGAATTAAAAAATATTCAAGGTTTCCCTTGCTTGGCCTATTAAGGAATCAAAATCTTATTTAGACTATAGAAAACACCATCTTGCAAGTAATGATATGTTGATTCTCTTTTTGCATAAATCTTTAGTTGAGCATAAGATGACTAGACCCAAAATAGAGGCAAAAAACACTTTCCCAACAAATCCTTGGTTTGATTATTATTGGAAGTTAGTAAAAACAAATCTACAAGAAGGTGGGATGGGCAAGGAAAATAAGTAAGAGTGTGAAAATTTGTTAAGGTTTAAAATGAAAAATCTTACTATGAGAAGGTTGGAATTGAGTGCTTTTGAAAAATAAATTAATAATTTTTTTAGAAAGAGTTATAACAAAATAGAGAATAAATAGAAAAAAATATCACAAGTTTTTAGTGGTTTAAATACACAAATATGTTATATGAGTGTGGTCAAGATAAACATGGGCCCCTAGTAATAAGTGTCACTAGTGAACTTTTCTCCATCAAAGATATGAAAAATGGTATAAAAGCATTGGTAGGAGAAAAGGAAGATTGTATATATGGGCTATAAGAAGAGTGTTTGAAATGGGGTTTTAAGGTCCTTGCACTTCATACATCTTTATCCTCAATAAGGTCACTTGAGGCTTTTCTAATGAAAATTGGACAACCACTATTTTGATTATTATTTATAGAAGAAATGATATGAAAATTTCATCAAAATACTGCACTATTGTGGTCAATATCCTCTTAGTTAGCTTTCTAGAAGCATGATTGAACAAAATATTAGTAATTTGGCAGAAACAAAAGGAAACAGAGCTAATGTTAGACTAGTTTTAGACCAAAATCTCCATGAATAGCCATGTTTTCACATTCAATTTCTTGGATAACAAATATGTATGGTTCAAAGCAATAATACATTTTGTGTTTTGTAGACTTTAAAAAGCCATTGAAATGGTGGTAAATTAAAAATTATCCAATAAAATAGAGGAATTGGGAGTTCCAAATATGCTTAGATTTGTAGTACTTTATGAGTTAGTCATGGCTAATTCAAGATCTTAAATGGAATATCAAAATGTTTTAGTCGTGATATTGGTGTCAAACAAATCTAGTCATTTTTGCCAACTTTGTTTTGGTTGTAGATTGACGACTTACAAGAATGGGTAAACAAAACTAATGTAGACTGAATTTAGTTGGATAAATATGTAATAATGTTAATTCTATATGTGGATGATCTCATCCTAGTCCTAAAGCAAAAAATAGTTTGAGGGAATGCTTGAAGGCACTTGGAACCCTTTTGAGGAGGTAGGGATGCAAGTGAACATTAGGTATCTACTAAAGTGATATTTTCCTCTTTAAGAGAAAATAAAAAGACATTAAAATAACTTTCTTTTTGAAGTTAGATTTTCATTTTTGGTGAATGAGGGAAAATACCGTAGGCTTGATTTTCATAGAAAAAATTAATTAGGAAATATGCAAAGTAAAAATAATTCAAAAAGGATGGAAACCATTATACTCACTAAGATATAGGTGTAGGAATGTAGGGCTATGTGATTGGAAAACTATGAGAATACACTTTAGTTTCCTAGCTAAAATAGTGATCCTATACCTAGATGCAAAATTAGGGGTAGTAATACATCAAATAAAAAAATAGAGGCCTATAGAAAGAATTAAATAATATATAATCAAAAGCAATCTCAAAATTAATACTATTGTCCCGTATGATATTCAACTGGTTGAAATTGGCACCTATCCTTTGGAAGCACCTATAATGGTCCGTATAGTAAGTTATCAAAAATGCTAAAAATATGGAAAAACATTATTGGCTTAAGAAGATAATAGAGGGAAAAGTAGATATATGGAAGAACTCATTTTTGATTAATAGACCTTTTTCATTAATTATAGTATAAAAGATACATATTCACAAAAAAAGGGTTTGGGGGATAGAAGATCACCCTATGAGTTCAAATGGCACACAACCAAATTAAAAACTATTCATCAACAAAAACTTATAAAAGCATTAAGAAAAAATCCCTTATGCCACAAGATTAGTGCCAGTCGAGGGTGGGTCTTTATCATCAGAACCCTAGAAGTCCTAGGAGTCATCAATAGGCTCAGGGGGAGCCCAACCATCATTAGCTGCAACATCAACATCTTTATCTTCCTAATGTTTGGTTAGAGAAATGGCTAAATCTAACTGATGGAGAGCCCATTTGGGGTCACATTAAGAAAATGGCCAACCCATGTCAGGGGCAATAGGAGGGGTTGGGCGAGGCTAAGTGGTGATGACCACCAAAACTACTAGGAGAGAAGCCATGGGGCTGAGACTGGGGAGTATGTGAGTGGCTTGTAGATCTACTCTAGCCTTACTGATGACCACAAGCAGTGTAGTCACTGGATAAAATGATTTTGTTAGTTTGTACTTGAATCTACATCATAACATTATTATAGATACATGCTTTAGAGTACATAGCAACATGAATATCAAGAAATCTGTCAGAGAATAAAACAACATTGCAGTCCTTCCAAATAGTAAACAAAATCTCCATTCTGAAAGCATACCAAATTTGGGCATATCTTAAAGGAAGCCTAGGTGGATCTACTAGAACAACCATATGGAAAGTGAAATCATTTAGATGAAAAGACTTGAAAAAATCATGAATCTAGATCCAATACTTCTAGGCTCTTCTGCATCACCAGAAAATGTGCAAGAAGCTCTTGGGTTGGCCACAAAAAGGGCATCAAGGATCTAGGAAAATTAGATGCTAGATTTGAGGGTCCAAACGAAAGCCCTAGAAGAGGAGGTACCAAGAAAAGTGAATAGTCTTTGGCTCTATAATGGAATTCCAGATAGTGGAAAATCTATTGCTCCAAGTATTATGAGAAGAATACAAATGCTAGTGCTAATTAAGAGTATCAACCATTTGAAGATGGGGCACCAGCCACCAATACCCTAGCTTGGACTTGTAACTAGTCATAGGAGTGGCAAGATACCACTTCCAATCTTTCCACCATGGGAAAGATGAGTAAATATCAAGCCTGTGTAACAAATTGGGAGGCACCATAGAAACTAGAAGATCAACTATCTATTGGTCTACATGGATAAGCTTGAATTTCACTTACAAGTCCTCCCATGTGTGAAGGCTCATAGTAACCTAATAAAATAAGTCCTTAGGAGTTTTGATACCCCTGCAAAATAAGCATAGAGCACTAGCACCTTGTATCTTGGCTAAAGGAACACCTTGAGCAACAAACAAGGGAGACCACCAAAGGTTTTGTTGGTTTAATGGGAGGCCATCTCTAAACCAATTACCTACCCAATAGAAAACATATTTTAAACAAATGATAATTTGATAAAAAAGAATTGGATGTTAGTGTATATGAAAGTTTGAGCACCATTGTAAAAAAGATGATTATGAAGGAAAAAATAAGGAGTAGCTCATGGATAGAACAACACGACTATAAAATGTCTATCATATCAAATAATGCAACCTCTTGGGAATGAATATTAAATGGAGAGAAAAAACTTTGATAGCTCAATTAAGCACTGATTCCCACCATTTGAAAGGTTAAACAAAGAGCATGGAAAAGAGATTGTCTATTTTGCAATATGGGAGTAGTAGTCAAAAAGTGACATTTTGATATGGAATATCTAGCATACTATGACATTTGTACCAATCACGAAGATTATCTGGAAAAAAAAAAACATTTATGTACTTTGAAGAAATAAATCTGAATTAAACAACAAACCTATTGATAAAAAAATAATCACGAATTGTATAAAATTTCTATGCATTATTTTCTAAAATATACATTATTCATAGATTTTATAAATTAATTTAACCTTTAAATTTTCATTAAAATATTTCATTTATTTATTTAATAAACTATGGAAAGTAGTTTACATGCTACCAAAAAGATGATAAGTTCAAATCTTTGTCAATAAAAAGATGATAAAAATTGCTTTAGAGTACCCATTTGATGATCCAAACTTAAATCCCTTATCGATGCCACTTTACATGCCCCTATTACCATAATCTCTCTATTCTCATCTCTCATTCATCATTAATCCAAATATTAAACCATGGCATTCTCTATAGCTATTGTAACCATTGATAAGGTGTTGTGGCAGTCCTTGTTGGCACTTTCCCCTTGGTTTCGCTGGCTTTTTTCTCATTGAAATTTCTCAAAGGTTGCGAAACTGATAATGTGTGTTGTTGAGTCTAGGTTTCAAATATCTTAGAAGCATTCTTTTGGATGTGGCTATCCTCCCTACAAACTGTACAATTGACCAATTTTTAAAAAAATTAAAAACATCATGGATTCTTCTGAAAATTTTAGCATTTGATCTTCATGATCCGCATAGTTTGTAGTTGAAAACAACAAAAAAATTAGAAAAAATTCATAACATTATGTACAGTAAATTGATGAAAATAAAATGTGATAGTAACGAAGTTCATTTTAAATGATATTCATTAGTATGTCAAAATGTTTTTGCATGGATCAAAGGATGTCTATAATGAAGCTTTGAAAATAATGTTTAATGATGATGATAAAGTTTGACTCATTGTGCAATGTTGACCAAATATTTGGAACATGAACTACCATAATTCAAATCATGTGATTTTTGAAAAATTGATTGAAAATTATAATTTTTTATGTTTAGCATGAGATATGTCACCAAAGGAAATAATGGATTTTTAAGCCCAATTAGTAGGGTATTTAAGCTTGGTATTTAACATAATTGGGGATATTGATTATTGGAAACAATGCTTCAATTGTATATTGTCATTGATGTTCACACAAATGTCAATATTAATTGAGAAATGAAGAGTTGTAGTATTGACCTTGTATATTTCAGTAATAACTAAGAAGTCGGGTAAATAAGACTATTTTGGTATTAACCAGACAATTGGTTAATGAAGGGATTCCTTCTTGTAGTATTTACCAAGTGACAACATAATGCAAATTGTCTAAAATTTAATTAATTGAGGCCAACTATTTGCATGTTTATTTATTATTGGGAAGGGTATTCAATTAATTGTAACAAATTTCCACAATCCATGCTTCTGGTGAGATTGTGTGAAAGTTTATAGCATCAATGTTTCGGATCATACTACATGATCCATCATCAGGATGAGAGAGCTAAGAAAAATCATACTAAGGGTATTCAATCCAACTTGTCTAATATTATGATATATAAGAAAGGTCAAGTTATGAGGACAAAGAGAAGAAGTGGAATATGGAATAAGATGGCTATATAAGTTAAGGAAAAGGCAAAGCAGGAAAGTGTGGAAGATAAGTTGCAAAGAACATCTGATGAAGAAGAATCTAGAGGTCAAGCCAAAATGAAGATATGAATCTACAAAGGATTTTTCTTCATTAATTAGGTCAAAATTGTTGTTTCTTTCTAACCATTGTAGCAGTAAAGATATCTCTTAATAGAATTGATTTAATAGTCATTTTGTAAATCCTCTACCAAGGTGAAATTTCATGATTGAAGTGTTTAAAGACCTCTAACGAGGTCACACCTAACATGGTGATCTAAATACTCTAACAAGGTCATACTTAATAGTATGTAACCTTTAATAGAGTTGGCTCCTAATAGGGCTCACTTTAGAAGAGTGAAAATTATTGTGACTAGTTGTAAGGTAGTTTTTCCCAAATTGGGTTTCCATGTTAAATCAAGGTATCATCAGATTACATGTTATTTTCTTTATGTTTCTGAAACTAAGTTATTAAAGGATAAAATAGATTAATAAATCTATTTCTTTTTTAATTGAGTGTCAGTAATATTCTAATGTTAATTGGGCTGAACAATATTGCATAATCAGTGAAAGTTTGTATTGACATCTAAGGGACAAGGAATTATTTTGTGGTAATTGATTCACTCCTCCCCTCTTAGTTACACTCTTACATTTCTAATAATTGGTATCAAAGTTTTTGGTTCTTGTAGGAAAAGATTTTAGGGATCTAAGCTAAAGATCAAGATGTCTTACAAAAAGGTGATCCCTAAGCTTAATAGAGATAACTTTTCAGCATGGTAGGAGTTTATGAAGATGCATCTATCAACCATTAGTGATGTTGGTTTGTTCTACTTGGAGAATAAATATGTGGCACCACCATGTTGGGACTCAAAATTGAAGCCCTCATTTTCCATACCATTCTAAAAATCAAGCCCTACAAGCACATTTAATGCATGTTTACATAGCTATCCATTTAAGGCCTAATAGGTATTTAATATTTCTAACACCTTTAATTTATTATATCCACTCTTCCCATGAAGAGAAATTTCCATTCTGAGTCATTCTGTGAAGTTCCATTTTGAGCAATGTCCAAATCTGCATTTTTTCTCAAGTGTCAAACAATGACAAGAGGCCCAGTTTGCAATTAAATATCTTGCACCCAGTTATGTTGAATATCAAATAGCCTATGTTTCAGATTTCAAGTTGTTTCAATATGTTTTGTCTAGGTTTTGGATCCCTCAAAGTTGGTTGTTTATTGTTGTCATGCCCATGTAAATTGCTTAGAATTCTTGAAGGCCCTATTTGACTAGTTATGACTTTGACCTAGTTGACTAAAATGAGAAAATTCCTTTTGCATTACATTTTAGAGGTTAAAGACTTGTTATGTTTCAATTTTGAGCTTATGATGAATTTGTTTGATCATTTTTTGAATTTGATTCCATTTGCAATTTGTAAAGTTTTACTAGTGTTAAGAAGAGCAGATTGATCGATACCCCTATTTAGGATGTCATAACTCTAAATCCATGATAGATGAGATCAAATGGATTGTATCATTGTGTTCTACTCTAAAAATTATTTAAGTGTGTCAGTTTGTAAGTCTTGAAGAATCCATTTGCACACTTTTCTAGGTCCATTTTGTTTGCAAAAACTACTTTTTTGCTAGTGTTGCCAATTCTACAAATCTAAATAGCCCAGTTTGACCACTTGCCAAATGTGCCCTATTATTCATCATGAGTCAAAATCACAAATTTATACTCTCCTCATGATAGTGAACTAATGGCCCAATTTTCATGCCTCCAAGTGTTAGTTTGTTCTATTTTCAAAGCCAAATTTGAACATGGTTATGGTTTTCTAACATGTTTTCTTGCAGACAAGTTTGAGAAGGCAAATTTGATTGTTAATATCTTTTGAATAAGAATTCATCATGAGACAAGATTTGACAAGGTAAAAGAATGTAGAACAAAGAATTAGTATGCCAGAGCTTAAGGCCTAGTTCTTAGTTTTAGTCAATTTTTAAGGCTAGTCAGAGGACCCCTTGGCACAAAGTTGACAATTTGGATGAAATGTTTAAAATGAGTCTTCATATTTGAATCAATGTTTCAAAATGATTTCAATCTACAGGTTGAGCTCAGTGGATCATTTTAATACATTAGTTGTTTGAAAACATTTTTTTTTAGCCAAACCCACTTTGGGGCCCGACTAACCCTATTAGATTGATAAGCCACAATGTATATTGAAGAGATAGTCAGTGGAGAAGTACATTGCTTTGACTGATTCTATCCCAAATGATGTGTTCAAGCTAACATTTTTAGTCAGAGGAGTGTGATGATCAATTTTAAAAGGATCTAAATAATGTTGGATTGGCAACTATTAAACTTATTACTCATTCAAGTGAATTTGGAGCAACAACTATTAATCATTTTAGGAATCTTGCAATGGTATTCATTTTTGCATTAGGATGTGCTGGAATTATCTTTGAGGAATTCCTTTCCTTTAATAAGAGTAGTGTTGGACTTTTGGTGGCTGTTAGTTTATGGCTGATTAAGAGTATGGGGGGCTCCATCACCTAATATTGCTACCTAGGAGTTGACCACAACATTTGTAGAAGTTAGTGAGATAGTTTTCTTCTTGCTTGGTTCAATGAAAATAGTTGAGATGATTGATGCACATTAAGGATTTAAGTTGGTGATAGATAATATCACCAATTAAAACCCTCATTCATTTCTTTGGGTGATTGATATCTTCACATTGTTTCTCAGCTCCATACTGAATATTTTGACTTCTACAATTGTGATGGTGTCCCTTTTTAGAAAGTTAATATGAGATCCTAAATATAGAAGGACCTATTTTTAGATTTAGTTGTTTCCTTGATAGTCCCTTTGGCCCTTATGTCACTAACCAGTTAAGTTAATAGAAAACATGAGGTGCCAGATTTAAATGCTTTAGAGCAACAGGCACCAAGAGGACAACTTGTTTTGTTGTTGGTATCGAGGCATTGTTTTAAAGCACTAACAGGATTGCCTCCAATTTTTGGATTTGAAGGATCAAGGTGCAAAGACAAACAAAAGGGATAGCCTCAAGCATGGCATTGGAGAAGGAAGAGAGTGAGCACACAATAGTCTATGCAAAGGAAGGCAAGACTATATGATGCTATTGTGCAAGATGTGGCACACATCTTGAATGGCATCAGATTCCATTTTGAAAATGTGTAACCTGTAGAGGATGACATTGAATCTTTTATACTAAGCCATCATGTCCAAGTTTTAGAAGGGGCCAAATTTGTATAGGAGAGCAAAGTGGCAATGGTGAAAGCCACCACATACTTGGATGCCTCACCTCGTTTCTAACTTTGAACACATGTAGCTTGGTCATGGGCACACATTTTAAAAAATAAAACCATAATTGATGAGCCTAGTTTGCTCACATGGTTTCTTCAAGGAATTAAGAATTCATCAATATGACTATTTAGACCAAGGTTTTAAGTTGTGTATTAGAGAGGAGGTTGCAAAATTTTGAAGAAGAATCTTCACAACATTTGTAAAGAGTTCAAAGTGAATCAATGTCAATAGTAGAGCATTCCACAACAAGAAAGGGAGCCATCCACAAGTAGAGCAGCTCCACATGTAAGGCAGAAGAGTCAGCATCCAATCTGTGTGAAACACATCCATAGCATTGTAGAACCAGAATCAGTATGCAAAGAACATTAACAAAATAAAGTAAACATTCACAAACCAAAAACTAAATTCACATATATGCTTAGACAAAGAAAGCAAACAAGAAGTGCAAACCTCACAAGAAAGAGCACTCCATGCTTTCTTGATTCTGTAGATGTGTCCTTTTGTTGTGGATGTATGCTCAAGATGCTCAAAAGATGCTTCAATGGAGGTGGGTAATGGAAAATTGGTAGCTTTGTGAGCTCTCAATTTGGCATTATAAGGGTATGGTTGATGGCTTTGGTTCTCAAAATAGCATGGTAACTTTAGCTCAAAAATTGTTGATGAAATGGCTTGGGATGGGATTCAATTTATAGGCTAAGGGGTAGAGAGATGGAGGGCTTAGATGCAAGGATGGATGAAGGCTTAAGGAGGGCTAAGATGCACTCAAAGGGGAGCACATGGATTGTGCTTGTTTAGCACCAATGGGAAGGTGACACTTTTCACAAGGAGGATGAGTGTGAGAGGGTAGGGTTAAGGGTTGGTTAAGGGCATGATGAGTGGGGTTGAGTATGTAAGAGGGATGTAAGAGGAATGAGTGTGGAAGAGGGAAGAGTGTGGAAGATGGATGTAAGAGTCATAAGTGGGCTTGTAAGAGTCTTTATGTTTTGTAAGAGCACTCATGACTTAGTGGTTGGGTTTTTTTGAGGGGAGACTTTGGTTTGGATTAGGAAAGTCTTAAACTTGTTTCAGGAATGTGACAACATTAGGGGGTGGATTAGGCTTGGGTTTAGGATTAGATTAGGGATGTTAGAGATGTGCAAGTGGATGGCATTAATGAGGGTGGGTGAGTTAGTGGCTAATCTTGGTTAGTATGGGTGGATGGGGTGGATTAGGCTAAATGGAGGATTAGAGATAGGTTAGGGGTTTTTGAATTTGAGGATTTCATTTATCAAATAGATTTATTTAATAAATGGGGATTTTTGGAATTAGATAGAAGAATAGGATTTAATTGATAAATAATATATTATTTGATTTATCAATTAGGACTATAGATGATTAATTAAATTAATCAACTAGGGGATGGCAAAGGATTAATTAAATAGGAATTTAATTAATGATGCCTTTAGAGATAACTAAATAGGATTACTAAAGCGATGTAATCAAATTTAGGTGTCTACAAGCATGTTAAGAAAAGAGTGCCCACAACATTGAAGAGGAGCAATCCACAATTGAAAAAGGGGGGTAGTTGCATCAACTGGAAGCAAAGAGCCATTCACATGCTAGGATAGGAAGAGGTACGACAACTCCACCTACATCCAAGCAAAAGGAGACATTGTCAATGTTATAGACCACAAGAGGAGCTCCATGGTGTGAAAATTTATTTTATTTTGTTGTTTATTAGCCCACATTGGGTACAAAGATGTGTTTTTAGTGTTTTAAATACTACAACACTCCTATCACATAATGTCTTAAAGACTTGGGCCTTTTAAAAGGAAACACAAGTAGCTTGAATGGGACCCATGGTGAGCTGGAAGTGACCATGAAGAAATTTTGAATGGATGTGATGATGTCACACTGACTGGATTAGACCAAAAATTTAGAATTTGACATATGGCAACCTCAGGACAAATCAAAATGTGACACATTGTAGAGGACCCCACACCTAGCACACTTTTTGAGGTGCGATGTGGCATAGTGGAACATGTGTCAGAAGGGCACATCCCTACATGCAATGTGGTAGTTGTTGATTGTGCATGTAGGGAAGTGCCTAGTGGACACATGGCAATGGGCCTTGGTCAGCAGTGATGTGGCATGTATAGTCAAAGGGTAATGTGGTGATGACGGGGTAGTGAGGAAGCCCAATGAAATATCAACATGTGGCAGTGACTAGTGGACCAGTCTGAGGGTGCCACATGGTGCCTATGTGGAAGGTGACATTGTAGAAGCCAACTAATGGTGTGTTGCCACATGGCACAAAAAGTGAAACTCAATTGACCTAGATGGAAAAATGAGGAAAAATCCAAAAATGCAGAAATTCAATATTTATTATTTTTCCCAAAAAATCACATGCAGGATTTTTTTAAATCAAAAGGGGATTTATCCTAAAGTTTTGACTTCGGGAATAATTTAATTTTTGTATTGAAAATTTAAAATGAGATAGGAGCTGGATTTTCAAAATGGTATTATGGGCATTTCTAGTAAGCAGATATAGCAATATTATATATCATCAAAACTAGGAGATAATGAATTTTCCATTTTTGAATATTTTTTTGCGTAGAAATTTGGTGGTTCAAGTTATGTGAGGTTTTGTCTCAGCTACCCATTTGTTAGTTTCATTTAGTTGAGACAGTTCAGATTTGATTTCTAGAGAAATGGAGAACTGAATGAACATTAGAGGTAGTATGAATGCAGTTAGGGGAAAATTTTGTTACCTCCAAGTTAGTTGAATCAAGGTATTATCGGAATTTTTAGATGCAATTTAGATATTTTGGCAACACAAGGGTTTTCATCATTCATAAGAGATATTTCCAAGTTTGTTATAGAATAATGATGAAAATCATATCAGATTTCATGGGTAGAAAGATGAGACATGCTTTACAACAATAAGAAATGAAGATTCAAGTGGACACATGTCACTTCCAGATCATATTCAAGACTTCATTCATCTCCTATATCTCTCTCTTTCTAATTCATTATAGGGGTTCCAATCTTGAGTTTTCCTAGATTTGTGAGACCAAGGGTTCCAGTTTTGAACATATTTCACTATTGTGATATCATTCTTCAGCATATTTCTCTTACACAAATAGTAGTAGTTAAGCTAATATAGCTAGTTCAAATCTATTTATTGGTTTTATGAATTGTTTTACATGCATCTGAATGTATAGTTTCAAAGAAATAAATAAAAATGAGCAAGAATCTATTAGTTTCATTCTGATTCTTATCTCCTATCTCTACAATCTGTAATGTTTTGAGGTTTAGGGACAAAGAAATTAGACCCATTTGAATCCCCTTAAGGTTGTATGTCTGATATAGTTTTCTATTGGAATAAAGGGCCAAGTAAATGCTTAATGTATTTGACAGGGTTGTTGGTTATTCAAGAAGGATACTTCATGAGAATGAGGTCTTTATGAACACTGATGTCTGATTCACAAAGTGATAAGATAGATCTGATATCTTGATGTATGGAACATTTCATTGGTATCATAGATGTATGTGTGTAATTCATGGAATTTCTTAATAGATAAGGCACTAATCAACTAGAGGATCAACTTGTTCTTCCTAATGCATATTTGGGGATTTTTTGAAATCAAAATTATAATCATCCATTTCCCTTTTCATTTAAGAGCTAAAAGGATGCCCTCACTTAGCTTATCAATTTCTTAGGCCATTTTATTAGCTATTTCATGTCTGGGATCTTTGCATAAGTGTTTGAAGATTAAGGGTTTTTATCTACTTTGTTAGATTCAAGTGTATGTTTTAGTCCTGGTTCCATATAAGTAAATCTAAGGTCCACCCACCTAGGCTTTGCAGAGCCTAAAGTAGAAGAAGGGTCTTGCCTTATAGTTGGCCTAGTGTCTTACAGGATATGTTGCGGATGGGAAGTGGTTGCCCCTAGATGTATCTTGTTCTCATTGAGGTAATTTGAAACTATGATGTTTCAAAACACCAACACACCGAAACCCATGACTATGGATCAAATGAAAGAAGAAAAGGATAACAATATAATGTTTATTGATATAGCTTCCTCTTTGAACTATTCTAAATTCGATGAGGTCAAATATTGTGTATTTCATTTAATATGTGGGAAAAGTTGTAGAAAGTATATGGAGGTGAAAAAAATGTGCACAAAGCTAAGGTAGACATTTTAAGAGGTAAGTTTGATCAATTGAAAATGAAAGAAGGTGAGAACATTGCCCAATACACTAAAAGAATCAAAGGATTTTAAGTGCTATTAGAGCCACTGAAGGTAAAATTGATGATGAAACAATAATCAAAAAAGTATAAAGGTCTCTTCTTCCTATTTATGCAATTAGAGTTTTAGCTATTCAATAAATGAGATGCAATCTAGAAAATGATTTAACCTTATATGCTCTTGTGGCACTATGACATTTGGGCTTAAATTGCAATGGAAATTTGCAATGACAGTGTAACTTGTGGTGATTTTTATTTTTTTTACAATTGTCCTCAATGTCATTGCAATATTGACTTTGGCATCATAATTGTGATACCCTCGTGAGTATAAACAAAAAGAATACAACATAAATTATTCCTCATTTGTTTTTATTATGGAGAGTTGTTCATGGAAGAGAGTGGAGGACTCCAAATGAGGGTGAAGAGATCTAAACATTGCCGTGCCCTTGTGATTGATGCATTTCACTACTGTGATCTTTGCATTTCATTTCCATGCCCTTGCTTTGCAATTTTTTTGTTGTGATCTCTACATTTTTTGGCTATGCATTTGCTATGATCTCTACATTTTATTGTCATGCCCTTACTCTTTGATTTTGTTTCCCTACCCTTGCTGATGTGCCCTTTCTCTATGATTTCATTTTTGTGTCTTGCACTTTTTCTATAGTTTCATTGTCATTCCCTTGCTCTACAATTTTATTCAAGGGCTATGCAAATGTTCATTTCTTTTCCTTCTAAATAGGTATCTCTTTATATTTCCTTCTAAACATGTATATCTTAGAGATCTCTTTTAAGGTGTTTATTACATCTTAGCACAATATAAAAATTGATCTAGCTACATACATATTCTAGAATCCAAATAATAATAAAATATAACTCACTCAACCAGTTCTAAGTGACTTACCAAAAGATCCTACACAAGAACAATTTAGACATAGAAAAATGGGTAGAGTTCAAAAGAAATTTTATAAAAATATATCATAGGAGATATTTTTAGAAAGAAACTAACCATAACCAAGTTAAATGGGTCTAGTTGTGGATTAGCTAGGTTGATTACAAATTCGTACGAAACTACCATCAGATTAGGTGCAATAAAATGAACAATTAGTTTTTCCTAGCTAGCAAAATTAAATATAGTTTTCCAAGGTGATAAAATTGCATATATAGATGCATCACTTGCATGCCAGGCATGAAGGATATTCCCCAATTAATAATGAATGGTTGGATATAAAGGCTCCATACATTGGCTCAATAATGGAAGCCAAGGATGTAATCTATTAGAAATATAAGAGGAGTAACTAAGAGGGGTGGGGTGAATTAGTTACCAAAAAATAAATCCCAAATCCCTTAGATGTCAACAAAAATCAAAACTCTAATTAAACTAAACTTTGTTGTAACTCGGTAAATACACAGACACTCAATTTACACAAACAAATGTTGTAATCCAATAAAGACTGAAATAAATCGACAAATTCTTATCATGAAAATCTTAATATATTATTTGTGATTGATCTTACTTTAACTTAGTTGCATACACATAAAATAAATAGCATGAACAAAATTGACACCAAAATTTAACACGGAAACCCAATTTGGGAAAAACCACCAATTGCAACTAGTTACTAATTTTCACTCTTCTGAAGTGAACCTTGTTAGGAGCCAACCCTCTTAAAGGTTACAAAACACATTTTTACATGTGACCTTGTTAGAGGATTTAATCACCCTATTAGGAGTGTCCTTCTTAGAGGTATTTAGAAACTTTAATAGAAATGCCACCTTGTTAGAGAATTTACAAATAGTTGTTAAGCCAAGTCTGTTAAGATATTTAGATCACTACTACAATGGTTAGAGAGTAACAATAAAATGACCTAATTTTTTATGTAACTAAATTGCTAATTACAGATCTAAATTCTAGCTTGTATACTTGATCCTTCCTAATCAAATGCATCTTTGTAGCTCACCAACTATATTCTGCTTTTTCTTTTAATTTCCTTCCTCTAAGTATCATTAAATCTTCAATTATGTTCCACACATTCAATCCTCAACTTGACCTTATATTTATATCTTAAAAACTGTCAAGTCATCTTGAATCCAACTTAGAATAATTAATATTTATCTTCTTATTTGGCTAGAACCAAAAACCAATTTAGTTGAACTCAATATGCAAAAACAAGAAAATACTTCCGTAGTCGATCTTGCTCAGTAGATACTAACTCAAATTCATTTTCCTATGTTAACCAAGTAACTTAGTCAACACTTCATAGTAAAAAAATTTCTTTGGTAATTGAGTGAGCTTCGTTAACATTGGTTCCATCCAACATTTTCTTCATTAACTGAGTGATCTTAGTTAACACTCAACTTTTGTAAACTTTCCTTTGTCACTCAAGTGAACTTGGTAGACACTGTCTTTTGAACTAGGAAAACTTTGCAGTGCTTGGTAAACACAAGTAACTATCTTTAATGCTTGAGTGAGCTCAACATACACTAATTGGCAATGATATGACATTTTGTGTGACATCAAAGATAATAAACAATTAATCAATAGTTACCAACAATCTCCCTCTTTGGCCTTGATGGAAACACAACATATCATAATGCAATGAAATTTTAGAGTAAGAATAAATTAAGGAACATATCCTTAATTTCATTATGATTCTCATCCATGAGAACTCCCTATATTAGTGTGAACTCCTTCTAGCTTCAATTTCTCCTCTATTAGAAAAACTCTATCTTTGACATCTTCTTCTAATAGAAAACTCTATCTTTGGTATCAAACCAAGTTCATTTTCCCTCTTTCACATATCTTTCTCTTTATCTTTATAAAATTTCTATTCTATATGATAGTAAAATCTCCCTCTTTGACATCTCATGCCAAATACAATATTTAGTGAATATCAATATACCTCATGTACTAATTCATGTGCAATGTGCCTTTGTCAATATTGCATCAACTAATTGAACTTCAACATGCTCTGGTTGATGCATCACTAAACTTTATTTAGTGAGCTTTAGATAGGTGAATGACCCCTAACTTACCTCTTAGATACAAAAATGCATCCTTAGGTAATGGCTTAGTAAATATATCTTCAATTTGTTCTTTAGTATTCACATATTCTAATCTTATGTCTTTATCTTGTACCAATTCTATCAAAAAATGATATTTTATAGTAATGTGTTTTGTTTTGGTATGCATCACAGAATTACTTGATATGTTAATTACGTTGGTATTATCATAGAAAATAACCTTTGGATCCTTAATTTTTATCTTCATACCTGCCAACAGTTTCTTGAACACAACAATATTTAAAAAATTAACTAGTGTTGCCACATACTTTGCCTCTCCTATGGACTGAGAAATACAATTCTATTTCTTGCTTGTCCAAGACACTAGTTCTTTACCAAGAAAGAATGCTCCACCACTGGTACTCTTTCTATCATCAACACTTCCTACCCAATCAACATCTATGAATGATTTCAAATCTAATTTGCCTCCTTTTTTGTACCATAAACCATAGTCTTTAGTACCTTTCAAATATCTCATGATTCTTTTGATTGCAATCATGTGATTTTCTTTGAGATTTGTTGAGAATCTTGGCATCATACCAACTACTAATGCAATATCAGACCTTGTGTGCACTACATACTACAATTTTCCAATCATTAATTTTTATGTGGTCTAATCTATCTCTTTGGAATCATCATTTTTAGAAAGCTTATGTCTAGTAGACATAAGAGTTCCAACTGGTCTTGAATCTTCCATTCCAAACTTCTTTAGTATCTCCTTGATATATTTAGATTGAGCAATGTAGATACCATCTTTCTTCTACTAGATCTTCAGTCCAACAAAGAATTTTATCTCTCCAAACATAGACATCTCAAATTCTTTACTCATTTCTTCTAAGAATGCTTTGCACAAGTCATCATTTCCTATAAATAAAGTGTCCTCCATAAATATTTTTGCCAACACAATCTTCTTAGTTGGTCCTTCTTTGATGTATAGACTATTGTTATCATTTTTTCTTTGAGACCAATCTATATCAAGTAGTTATGAAGTATTTCATACCAAGCTCTAGAAGTTTTTTTAAGGCCATACAATTTTTTTTGTAATTTGCATACCATATCTCTTTTGTTGGGACCTACAAAACCTGCAAGCTATTCTATGTAGACTTCCTCATCAAGAATGTAGATTTTAAATCCATTTCATAAACTTTAAATCCTATGTATGTTGCATATGGTGATAAAGTTATAACACCTTCCAGTCTTGCAATAGTAGAAAAGGTTTCACCATAATCAATACCTTCTTCTTGAGAATAACCTTTACATACTAATCTTGCTTTATTTCTAAAAACTTCTCTATCTTCAGTTAGCTTATTTTTGAATACCCACTTTGTGCCAGTTACATTTCTATCCTTGGGTCTAGGAACAAGAGTCCAAGTCTTATTCTTCTCTATTTGTTCTATTTCCTCATTCATAGCTTCAATCCAACTTTCATTATCCAAATCATCTTTAACTTTACTAGGTTCAAATTCAACAAGAAAACATGTACCTTTTAATTTGTTTCTTTTCAATGTTCAATCTGACTTGTCTCCAATGATCTAATCAAGTGCATGATGCCTTACAACATATCTTTCTAAAATAGGTACTTTGGATTTGGAGTTTATTTCATTAACCTCTTCACGATCTTCTATATTAAGCTTAGGTCCCACTTTCTGTGACTCGGGTCCATTAGACTTAGATTGCTTTAGCAACAACTTGATAGCTTCTAACTATGACTCAAGTCCTTTAGACTATGACTCAGGTTGCGCTGGATGCAACTCGGTATCTTTTGGAGATTTTTGGGACTTGGGAGGTGAATCTTTCTAACTTCTAGATAGATTTGGTAATATATCAGGTTCAAAGTTTAAAAACATTTTATAATCCTTAGGTTATTTGTTGCTTTCTTCTTCACTCTTTTGTACAAACTCATCAATTCTCACATGTGCACTTTCTATGATTTTATGAGTAGAAAAATTTGAACATTTGTATGTTTTACTTCTATAGGAGTATCCTAGGAATATGCCTTCATCAGCTTTGACATCAAATCTACCTTTCTTAGATTCTTTCAAGATATAACATTTGCTACCAAATACTTTTAAGCAACTTACATTAGGTTTGCAACCATACCATAGTTCATAAAGAGTTTGATTTGAGTCTTTCTTCAACTATAATCTATTGAAGGTATGCACTAACGTACTAATTGCTTCCTTCCATTATTTGATTGCAACTTATTTTCTATCATCAATGTTCTTGCACAATCTATGATGGATCTATTCCTTCTTTCAGCTATGTCATTCTACTGATGTGTACCAGGGGTTGATACATCTCTCTTAATTCCTTTTTCATTGTAGAATTCATTAAACTCATTGGAAATGAATTTACCATCTCTATCTGATCTCAAACATTTTAGCTTATTTCTAGTTTCTTTCTCTTTTCTTCCCAGATACCACTTAAATTTTTGAAAAGTTTCTACTTTTTCTTTTAGATACATTGCAGTCATCATTATAGAATAATCATCAACAAAAAGCATGAAAAACTTATCTCCACTATAACTCTCTATTCAAATAGGTCCACATAAGTATGTATGTAAAAGCTCTAAGACTTCTTCAGAATGATAGTTCTTGCTTTTAAAACTAGATTTTCCCATTGTACCAATTTGATAATTTTTGCATAGACAAATATCAGGTTTCCTCAAGCTAGGAATACTTCTTACTCTTCTATTTTTTCTTATCTTGACCAGATTATCACATTTTACATGACATAATATTTTGTACCATAACCAACTTTCTTCTATTTGAGCAATAAAACATGAACTTTCACTGAGATCTAGGTAGAATAGATTACCTTTTGTTTGTTTGCCAAACCTAAGTAGATTACCTTTTCCATCTATTAGTTTGGCCTTCCCATTCATGAATTCTACCTTGAATCCAATGTTATTCAACTATTCCACACTCGATAGATTATGCTTTAGTCTTTCAACTCAATAAGCATTGTCACATCTAAGTTCATTGGTTAATGAGATACACCCTTTTCTCTTTATGCAACAAGTTTCATTGTTTCCAAATCTCACACTACCACCATCATAATGTTCCATGTGTTCAATTTTTTTTCTATCATGAGTCATATGATGCAAGTAGCCAATATCAATAATCCATGTATCACTTTTGCTAATGTGAGAGACAAGTACCATTTTATCTCCTTCATCATCAGATTCATCTTTTACAAAATATATACCATTTTATCTTCACTATTATCATAATCTTTAGACATAAAACAAGATTTCTTACCTTTTCTCATGTAGTCCTTGTTGTTATTGAATTCCTTCTTTCCTTTGAACTTATTTCTTTTCTTTTGATCTTTGTCTTCTTTGTTTGGGTACCTTGTAGCAATGTGACCAACTTCTTCATAAGAAAAATAGATTAAAGGAATCTTACCTTTGTACTTTCCTTTGCCTTTGGAATATTTCCTTGCAAGCAAGGCTTCAACAATTTCAAGATCACTCTCTGAACTTTCTTCCTCTTCTTCACTCTTTGATTGATTGGCATTTGTTTCTTACCCCTTTTCTTTAATGAAATCTTGGCTTCAAATTTAAACTCAATACATTTTGAACAAGGGACATAGTTATCATAGTGATCCAATTCAAAAGTTGCCAATCTTCCAACTAGAGCATCCAAAGTTATATTTCTATTTTGATCACATCTCATTTCTTGAATAGTAGACACTCTAATTTCATAGATAGGAAGAAGGGTTCTAAGGACCTTACTTACAACTATTTTTTCATCAATGTCTCCTCTAGATGCTTTGATTGTGCTCATACTTACTTTAATTCGCTTGACATATTTTGCAATATTTTCATCTTCTCCCATCTTCATCTGATCAAATTTTTCTTTGAGACTTTCGGCTTTGGCTCTTCTTACATTATCATATCCTCCATAGATGGCTTTCAATTTGATCTACATATCATAAACTATAGTGCAACTTTTGACTTCATCAAATTCAACCTAATTAAGAGTAGATGCAATATCAATAATCATGATATTATGATTTTTCTTTTCAGCAATTTCTTCAACTAATAATGTTCTATTAGGAGTCTTGTATTCACTATCAAGATATTTGAACGTTGAATCATTGATATTTTCCAAATGTAACCTCATAATCCCTTTCCATGCTACAAAGTTGTCTCTATTCAACTTGGGAATCTCTCTTCTGTAAGACATCCTAATCTTTAGCTCAAGTCCTTGAAACCTTCTCTTCAAGCACCAAAAGCTCTAAAACCAATTGTTGGAAATATAAGAGGAGTAACACAGAGGGGAGGGGTGAATTTGTTACCACAAAATAAATCCTAGATCCCTTATATGTCAATACAAATCAAAACTCTGATTAAATTAAACTCTATTCTAACTGGGTAAATACATAGGCACTCAGTTTACACTAACAAATGTTGTAATTTAGTAACTAAAATAACTCAAAAAATTCTTATCATGAAAATCTTAATATATTATCTATGATTGATCTTACTTTAAATTAGTTTCATACACATAAAAGAAATAGCATGAACACAATTGACACCACAATTTAACATGGAAACCCAATTTAGAAAAAACCACCAATTGCAACTAGTTACTAAGTTTTACTCTTTTGAAGTGAGCCCTATTAGGAGCTAACCCTATTAAAGGTACAAAATACACTATTAGATGTGACCTTATTAGAGGATTTAATCAGCCTGTTAGGAGTGGCCTTCTTAGAGGTCTTTAGAAACTTCCATAATCATGAGGCTCATTCCCTTGCAAAAGCCCTTTCCACAATGAAATTAACTCTAAACCATGAAAGGGATGTTGAATTATTTCTCAACCTTGAAACACTCTTATAAGCATTTGATACTTTGGATCATTGCAAGGAGATTGTGCCAATAATTGAAACACTCTTATAAGAAAATGCAGATGCAAAACATAACAAATTGAACAACTTGTAGTCCTCTTAATATTTGGACTATAAATTCTCAAAGACACTTGCAAGTGATTCCAATGTCATAGTACCTACCACAACAGTTTCTTGGATTCTATCAAGTGGCTCCCATAATATCTTCTATATTTTTTAGTTATTGTTTATGCCATGCAGTCTTTTTCTAAAGCCACTATGTCTCCTTCTCTTTCTAAAGTTGTTCCTTCTCCTTCACTCTCATGCCTTAAGTTTTGATTATCAAATTCTAACTCTACCATTTCTAAAATCAACTTCACATTGTGGTGTAACTTTGGCATAGGTGTTTGATCATCGATAGCTTTCATTTCAGCATTCAAGTTTTCAATATTGTTCAACACCGTCACTTGCAGACCTCTCATGTCAAGCACTTTCTATACTATTTCAACACCATGTTCTTTCTTTTGAGCTAATAGTTCTTCAAGTGCATTTTCTCGTAAATTATTAATTTTGTTGAACAATTGTAAACTCTTAGAAACTGCATTATTTTTTTCATGTATGTATGTATGTATATAGAGAGAGATCTTATGAATTATGGACTATGGATTATAAACAAAAAAGAATGAAAACATGACATTAATCATTCCTCATTTGTTTTGATTGATTGTGGAGAGCTACATGTAAAAGAGGGTGGAGAGCTCAAAAAATTGGTGGAGATCAATGTAGATCTAGGATTTTTTTGGTGTTCCCTTGTGATCACTACATTTCATCGTCATGCTATGCCCTTGTGATCTCCATGCTCTTGCTTCACAATTTTATTCAAAGGGAGAAGAGGTACCTATGTAAATGTTCTCTTTTTTTTCCCCTTCTAAACATTTATCTCTTGTTCATAGATAATAGCTTTGGTTAGATTCAAGGATAACTAATTATGATGATTGTATGTATACCAGGTCACTGTGTGAATAGCTTTACATGCATAAGTACACACTTGCATAGTACTTGTGCTCAGGGATAACTTTAAGGACTCCCCTCCCCTCCCAAAATTTATAAAATTGTGTGAATTACATGTCATTTGGGTGAAAAAAATTAATAGTGTTGGCAAATTATGTGTCAATCGATGGATATTTGGTGGCAAATTTTTTAATAGTTTAGATAATTTTTATAAAATAATGGCGATTATAATTTTTGTTTTTAATAAAATTATAAATATTGATGTCGAATTATGTTTTGAAATGTAATTATGTTAAATGTATTATTTGAGAACTCAAACTATCTGATGATCCAAGATCAATGGCTGAGGTTTAATTCTGGCCAACATTTCTTGAAGGAAGAAGAATTGTCAAGGTAGTCACCAAAATGTTGACACATGTCAAGGTAAGTTGTCTATGGAGTACAGTGTCACTCATAAAAAAAAAATTCACATAAGAAAATGAGAATTTGGCAAATGATGATCGTCGAAAGAGACACTCAATTAATTCCATGGTGAATAAGAGTAAACATTAAAGAGAAATATGGGCGAAGAACCTAACTACCAAACTGAAATTATGTAAAAATAGTGGCGAATGTTTCAACCACTATATGAGTATTTTATAAAATCTGGGTGAACCGGTCAACTAGTATACAATTTTTTTTTAGCCAATTTCTATAGCCCAATCGGGACATATTAGCCAATTGGCAAATAATAGCCACTAAAAAAATCCCTGCTTGTGCTAAACTAAATTAATCATTCATGCCTTGAATTCACATAAGAAATTATCCTTGCATTCAGTCAAAACTATTCATACCAAACTAAGTATGCAGAAATTTGTACTTACATATTATATTATCTCTTGGTGATTGAGTAAAGATGTCTTGCATAATATCATCTAGGTAATGATCAAATGCATTCACATTAAGTCATAATAGCATTGAGCAAATGATCCATTTATGTTACTTCATACTTATTTTATTGAACATTTTGTTTAACATAATGAGTACTACTAGAATGATATAGCTACAACTAGTACTCTTGTTTATTTTTTTTTTTGTATATATTTAAGACTGTTATATTTCTTAAAACTAGACTATATATTTTAATAGACCATATGGTTGACTGAGTTAATTAAAAGACCATATGTAGGTCAGCAAATAATGCCTATGTAATTCATGTCTATATTTGACCATATGCATGTTAGAGAACAAGGCTTGCACGTAGCTCTAATCCCTACCTATGGTTGGGTAGAAGGAAGTTGTGTATGGAAAGATTTTTGGAAATTAAAGATGATAATAATGTCTAGACAAAGGAAATGATAGAGGGTGATATCTAGAAACAAATGCAATAAATTCTAATCAATAAAAGTTCATATCTTTGAAAAAATAAAAATAACTACAAATCTAAATTTTACTAACATATAATGTGCTCCATGTCCCAAAAAAGTAAAAGGCTTTTATTGATGGCATATGATTGCTCACTCAAGGGTGAATACTCACTCTAGTGGTAGAAGCAATTTCTATAACTGGGGGTTTTTCATGAAAAGTGTATGATACACATAAATACCTTTGGCCTATGATGATTAGATATGAATCCATATAAGTTGTTCACAAAACATCACAAATTTTTTACTCAAATCTCATCTAAGGATTTTATCTCCCCTTGAAAAAAATCACAAAGAAAGGGCACACAGATCACAAGGGTATGACATGGAAATGAAATCATAGAGCAAGGGCATAGAGATCATAAGGGCATGAAAAAGAAATGTAGATATCAAAAGGGCATGCTAATGAAATGCAGTGATCACAAGGGCACAACAACAAAATCCTAGATCTCCACTGATCTCCACCAAGGACATGACAATGAAATGTAGAGATCATAAGGGCATGAGAACAAAATTTAGCAATCACAAGGGGATGACAATGAAATCTCCACCATTGTTTAGCATTATCCACCCTCTTTTGCATGTAGCTCTCCATAATCAAAACAAATGGGGAATGATTTATCTCATTTTTAAAAAATTATTATCTAAAATCAACTTCATATTGTTTTGTAACTCTAGCATAGGTGTTTGATCATCAATAGCTTTCATTTTAGCATTTCAACATTCAAGCTTTCAAGTTTCATCTTCATTATATGTTTGGTTTATCAATGATTTCCTCCAGTTTGATTACAGTGCATCTCAACTAGCTGCTCCAATGTTGTAATTACCCATCTATCTCTAGAATATGCAAGAACTTATTATTTTATAGAATCTAGATAGATACTGAGAGTTTCAAAGCCATAAACCTAAAGAACATCATGCGTGTGTTCCACTTTAGGGAAAAATTGGATGTCAGGTTCTTGTGCATATATTTCAATTACTTCCTCCAAACTCATCTGAGGTGAACCCATGGAATTATTTAGGTGAATCCCACTACCCATGGAATATGAGGCTTGTTGTTGAGCATATGTTGTTGTTTCTTGTTGCTGCTGAAGTGCCTCAAATTGGCACTACTCCATCACCCTAAGATAGCTTACATTCTCTCTATCTTTTGGTTGTTCCAAAGTCATAATCTCTATAGCTTGATTTATCATTTCAAGGGATACAATTAGCTAAAGTCTTATCCTCTCATTAGGAAGAATATTAGGGAAAAATAGTCCTTTCCACCCTAAAAATCACTTTGTTACTTCATTAAAATTGGGACTTGAACAAAGCCAATAATCAAATATAGTTTTCCAAGGTTATAAAACTACATATGAAGATGCATCACTTGCATGCCATGCATGAATCATATTCCCCAATTTATAATGAATGGTTGGATATAAAGGCTCCATATGCTAGCCCAAAAATGGAAGCGAAGGATGCAACCATGCATGTGTTGGCACAATTTCCCTGTGAGGACCCCAAGTATCTACTCATGCTATTAATTTGGGCATCACTAATATATGATCTAGAATTTTATGATGTACTAAAGCTAGTAGTAACTTCTCCCATGTCTTTAGAAAATGTATCATAGGTTCAAGGTCCCTTGGCTCCTACAAATTTGTAGTGGCTATTATCACTACTAGAATAATAACTTTATTGAAGAGTTGTGTGTAAAGAATTAAAGAAGCAAGTCCTACTTTTGTGTATGTATTTATATATGTATTTATGTATCTATGAATGTATATACATATATACATGAAAACCAAGAAAAATGGATAGAGTTAATGTCATTGTTAATTGGCATTATTCTCCTACATATATACATTATATATATACATATTTTCCATTAACTCTACATTATTTGTGAGCAAGATTTTGAGGTAAGTCACTTAGCATGGGTTGAGTGAGTTTTATTGTTTTATTATTTGGATTCTGAAATATGTATATAGTTGGATCAATTTTGTTGTTGTGCTAAGATTTTGTAAGCACCTTAAAAAATATCTCTTTGTATACGTACATACATACATGCATACATGTATATGTATGTATATGTATATGTATATGTATAGACACACACATAGATATGTGTGTGTGTGTATCCATACATACATACACACATATGTGTGTTTCTATGTATGTATGTATGATATATACAAAGAGATCTTGTGGATTGTGGAGATCAGTGGAGATCTAGGATTTTATTGGCATATCCTTGTGATTGTTGCATTTTGTTGTCATGCCCTTGTGATCTCTCCATCTCATTGTCATTTCCTTGTGATCTCTACATCTTGTTCATTTTATTGTACCTAATTTGATGACAGTTCTACAAAAAAATGTAATCAACCTAGCTAATAAAAAACTAGACCCATTTAATTGGGTTATGGCTTGTTTTTTTCTAAAAATATTTGCCATGATAAATTTTTGTAAAAAAATTGTGAACTCTATCCATTTTTCCTAGTCTCCATTATTTGTGTGTAGGATCTTGAGGTAAGTCACTTAGCACCTTAAAAAATATCTCTCTATTTATATACATACATGCATGCATGCATATATATATATATATATATATATATATATATATACATATATACATATATACATATATATATATATATACATATACATATATATATATACATATATATATATATATATGTATATATGTATATATACATATATATATATATGTATATATGTATATATACATATATATATATAGATATATATGTATATATACATATATATATATATGTATATATACATATATATATGTATATATATATATATATATATGTATATATACATATATATATATATATATATGTATATATATATATATATATATATATATATATATATGTATGTGTGTGTGTGTGTGTGCCATTGTGATTATTGCATTTTGTTTTCATGCCCTTGTGATCTCTATATATGTATGTATATATGTGTGGGTAAAAGTGCAAAGTTGTGTCACTTTTTAGGCTAACTTATCAGAATGACTGAATTTGAGTATTTTGACAAATTTATTCTAGCTAAGTTATATATGGTCTCACACTTTTTCAATTAGAAATGTCCATTAAATGCATGTTTTATACTAGTTAGTATTCAATTACTAAAGAAATACAATTATTTTAGAAAATTGACATTTCAATAACTCTTACTATTTTTTATGATATTTTTTTAATAACATATAAACACCATTTAATAGAGCTCAATATCAAGAATATTCACATGTAGATTTCATAGTGTTTTAATTAGATATAGTATGTTGTAATTTAAAAATTCTACAAGTATGTATTTTAACACTTAGGAAGATGTTGATTTTGAGAAGGAAAAAAATATTAATTCAAATCAATAAAAATTAAAAATTATATGATGTTCTAGAGGATAAAGTTATTTTTCAAAATCTATAAGTTTTCTTTTGGTTGGAATATATCTATTTGGAAAAATGTGGTGGGAGATGAAAACTATCGATTTGAATAAGTTGAAGTTTGAATCATTATAAAAGAAAAAATATAGGTGTATAGCTAATTTTTATTTTTGATTATTCTAGCTACATATATTATCTATAACATAATATGAGATCAAAGGGAAATAAGTTTGTTTCCATGTAGTATTGTGGTGGGAACTAGACCCCTAATTTCTAGTGTTTTTTAGCAACTAAAAAGTTATCATTAAAAAATAGAAAAATATATCATTTCTTATTCAAAATAATTATTAAAAATTATAATTCTAAAGTTCATCCATTTTTAGACATTTCATTAGTTTACTTCATTTTCAAATTCTAAATAATAATACTAGTTTTATGTCATTGAAGGTGAACAATTATACTTTTTTTTAAAAATTAAACTTTTGTTATCCTTTTCCTTTGTAAAAGGGTGACATAAGTTTGTGCTTTTACCTGTGTGTGTGTGTGTGTGTGTGTGTGTGTGTGTGTGTGTACATACATACATACACATATATGTGTGTGTGTCTATGTATGAATGTATGTATGTACATAAATAGAGAGATCTTGGCACAACACAATAATAATAAAACTCACTCAACATGTAGCATGGCCACATATTTGATGGAAAAACCTAATGGTAAGTAGATTCCTTATTTTCTCTCTCATTTTTCATGTGTTTATTTCACTTGAACTATTATTTCTTAGGGGATATTTCATAATATTGGATTCATTTTATGTAGGACACAATGAGGGCATTCATGGATGCACTCATGCTAGATGTACTAGAGTCACTAAAGAATTATGATGAATTGCTCGTGAGCAATGAAGATGGACTTCCCCAAAGAGTAGAAGGAGGTGATGAGGACATTTCAAATACATTAAAGATTAATCATTTCTTAAATATTTTAGATGTCAATAGGGAATTTAGATGTTGGCCCTAATTAGTAGAGAATAATAAACTATTCTTGAAACCAAGTGAATCTTAACATTAACCTATGATTGCATGACAATTAACTATGTGAATCTCTTGGTTTTGGAAAATGTAGAAGGATGCCATAGTTCAATATGAAATCTGAATTCATATGCGTACGCCATTAGGTGGAGATGAAAAAACCTAATAGGTTTACATTTTGTTAGAGGTTTACATAGACCTATTAAATAAATGTAAACATGGTGGGTTTTTTAGCTTCACCTATTGTCCATGCATATAGAATGTAGCTACATGGGTATTCTCAATTCAGAGTGAAATTCTCAAGTTTATCAAATCAATGGTATTACGTTAATGTGGAATTTATTAATGAAATGAATGAATTTTATTAATGAATGAATAAATTTTAGATGTTAACAGTGAATTTAGATGGGGGAGGGTCAGATCAAATGAGCTTCCACCTTCATCTGGTTGCCCTTGATTAGTAGAGAATATTAAACTATTCTCAAAACCAAATGAAGCTCAACATTAAATTATGATTGCATGACAACTAACTATGTAAATCTATTGTTATTCCTTGGACTCCTATTGCTTATTGAATTATCAAAGTAAACATAAGAAATGTTTTAAAGCTCATTATAACTAGAGAAATTGGGTTCCCTATCCATGATCATTAAAGTCATAAAAAGAAGGCTTTGACTTTGCCTGTTGCAAAGGAATATCTCAAGACCAAAGGAAAAACCATTCCATGACTAATAAACCCATACAAGAAGGCATTGACTTCACCTCAATATCCTTCTTTGGAGACCAAAGGCATTATGGTGGTTGTCCATTTGCAATGTCCCTCCCCATGTCCCTCAAGTGATTGTACATTCTTATCTGACCATCTTCAAAGAGTTCCCTAACCAAGTGTTCCATAAAACTCAGTGTGCCATGCTGCAATGACCACACTTCTTCTTTATCTAATGAAGAAACATGTTGCATCCAATAACATCTCCTTCTCTTTCTTCCCTAGAGCATCATAGTTGACTTTGAGCCTCTTTGTGATGTGCTCATGGGGAATCTGGGAATACTTATTCAACATTTGCTAGCAATTTTTTTAAATAATAATTCAGCATGCCATCGCAATTGTGATAGATTGTTTCAATGGATAGTCATTGGTCCTACAACACCACTATCACATAGCCATTGCAATTGGGATGGAGGAGTGAAAGCATAAGGTGCCATGTTTATGATGGTTTACTATTGTAATTGTGATAGCATTGAAGATGAACTAATTCTCTTTCCTTCTTACAAGATATGATAGCTTTATCCATTGCAATTGTGATGGACACCCTTATCATCACAATTTGTGATAACAAAATTCCAATGCCTGTCAGGAGCCAATTTGTGGTATTGTCGCTCAGGTGATGAGTTTCCATCACAATTGTGATGGTCTTTTGTCACATTTCAGCCACAAACATAGTAATGTGGGAAGATTAACTTCTTTTCAGTTGGATAACTTTGATAATCATGCTCCTACTTCTAGTAGTCTTGAATCTACATTTAAAGAAAAACTTACTCTTGGTAAAAAAAGGAGGGAACTCAAAAGGAAAATAGGTTAATAGTGAAGAGGAAGAAGAATCAGATGAAGACCTTGAATTCATTGAAGCCTTACATGGAAAAAGAGTAGCAAAAGGGGAAGGAAAATGTAGAGGTAAAATCCCTTTGATTTGTTTCTCATGTAAAAATGTTGGTCACATTGCTACAAGGTGTCCAAAAAATGAAGATAAAAATGACAAAGGGTACAACAACTTCAAAGGCAAAAAAGACTTCAAATGCTAGAAGGAAAACAAAGACAAAGGTAAGAAATCATGTTAAATTGCAAAAGATTTTGATACTGATAATGATGAAGATGAAGTAGTTTATATTGTTGTTAAAGATGAATCTGATAATGAGGAAAATGAAAAGATGACACTTATCTCTCCTGTTATAAAAAATGATACATGGATCATAGATAGTGGTTGTTCTTATCACATGAATAGTGATAAAACTAAATTTGAACATTTGGAACACTATGATGGTGGAAGTGTTAGATTTGAAAAAAATGAACCATGTTATGTAAAAGGAAAAGGAATCATAGCATTAACTAATGGAATAAAATTTCAGAATGCCTACTAGGTTGAAGGATTAAGACACAGGTGAAAAGTATAGGATACAAGGTAGAATTCATGAATGGAAAAGATATACTATTGGATGGGAAAGGAAAACTAGTTGGAATTGGCAATTAGAATAAAAGTATTTTTTTATACCTAGATCTCACTGAAAATACATGTACGCTAGCTCAGATAGAGGAAAGTTGGTTATGGCATAAGAGGATGTGTCATTCTAACTTTGATAACCTAATCACCATAAGCAAGAACAAAAGAGTAAGAGGAATACCTTATCTGATGGGCATGTGCAAACAATGTCAAATTGAAAGAATGAGAAAAAGAAGTTTCAAAAGTATGTCCTACAATTTTGAAGAAGTTTTGGAACTAGTTCATGTAGATCTTTGTGGGCCAATAGGTATGGAAAGCTACTATGGAGATATATATTTCTTTCTTTTTTTTTATGATTATTCTAGAATGATGATTGTAATATTTTTAAAAGATGAGTCTAATGCTTTTCAAAATTTCAAATGGTATTTGGCTAGAGTTGAAAAATAAATAGGGAAGAATCTGAAATGTCTTAGATCATATAGAGGAGGATAATTCATCTCAAATGAATTCAATGAGTTCTACAACGAAAGAGGAATAAAAAGATAGGCATCAGTACCTAGAACTCCAAAAAAAATAGAATAGAAAAAAGAAGAAATAGATCCATCATGGTATGTGTAGGGACACTAAAAACAAAGAAGAATGTTGCACCAAAATACTAGAAAAAAGAAATTAGCACAATAGTTCATACATTGAATTGATTTCAACTAAAGAAAGGTACAAAAAAAACATCTTATAAATTGTGGTATGGATACAAGCCCAATGTTTATTATCTCAGAGTATTTGGAAGTAAATGTTATATCTTAAAATATGCAAGGAAAGGAAAGCTTGATGAAAAAAGTGATGAAGGGATATTACTAGGGTACTCCAATAGAAGCAAGGCATAAACATCTTTGAATCTTACAACTCACAAAGTGATAGAAAGAAGTGGAGAAAAGAGTACCAAGGAACCTAAAGATTACAAAAAAAAAAATTATTATGAGGAGGAACCTAAGACATTACCTCAAAAGGTTTAAGCCAATCAAAAACTAAGTGTGCATAACAATTCATTGGTAGTTCAAACCAAGTCATAGGTAGTTCAACCTAAATTTTAGCCTTAGCTAGTGCAACCTAAGACATAGGTAGTGCAACTCGAGTTACAACCAGATCAACTAGAAGATCTTAAGAAAAAAGATGAAGATCTTAAAGATCCAGGTGAACCATATTTAGAATCAAGTAAGAAAGATCCAAGACTTACAAAGTTCATCAAAAAGAATCATGCACCTAAACATATGATTGGAGGAGAGATATAAGGCATACTAATGAGGAACAATGTAAAGGTACATGTTTTCTTAGTGAATTTGAGCCTAGATCTCTAAAAGATGCTTTAGAAAATGAACATCGGATAGAAGCAATGAATGAAGAAATTGAGAAAATGAAAAAATAATAAAACATAGTCTCTTTGTTCCTAGACCCAAGGATAAAAATGTGATTGGTACAAAATGGATATTCATAAATAAGTTAAATGAGCAAGGAGAAGTGACAAGAAATAAGGAAATACTTGTATGCAGAGGGTATGCTCAAGAAGAAGGTATTGATTATGGGGAACCATTTGCCTCTATTGCAAGACTTGAAGGAATCATAATACTTCTAGCATATGCAGCACAAAAGGGATTCAAAGTGTATCAAATCAATGTTAAATCATCTTTCTTGAATGGAGTCTTAGAAGAATAGGTCTATATCGAACAACTTGAAGGTTTCATTGATCCAAGACAAAGAAATATGGTATGAAAACTTCATAAAGCTATATATGGATTGAAACAAGCTTCTAGAGCATGGTATGAAAGACTACATGGATATCTAGTAAAAATTGGTTTTGAAAAGACAAATGATAATAACAATTTCTATATCAAAGAAGGACCATAGGATAAGACATTGCTTGCAGAAATATTTTTAGATTATATCATAGTTGGAGGACATGAGATGTTATGCAAGAATTTTTTTTGAAGAAATGAGGAAAGAATATGAAATATCTATGTTTGGAGAGATTAAATTCTTTGTGGCTCTATAAGTTCATTAGTTAAAGGATGGGATATTCATCATTGAATTAAAGTGCATCAAAGAAATACTAGAAGTATTTGGAATGAAAGATTTGAAACTAGTTAGAACACCTATATCTACTGGACATAATCTCTCAAAGAATGATGATTCAAAGGAGATAAACCAAACTTATAGATTAATGATTGGAAAATTTTAGTATCTGGTACACACCAAACCTAATATTTTATTTTTAGTTGGCATAGTTGCAAGATTTTATGGTAATCCTAAAGAAAATCATATGGTGGCATTCAAAAGAATTATGAGGAACCTAAAAGGAACTGAAGAATATGGTTTATGGTATTAAAAAGGAGGAAATCTTGAGTTAAGAGCCTTTACTAATGAAAATTGGGTAGGAAGCATTGATGATAGAAAAAATTGATGTAGGAGCATCCTGGGTTACTTTGTTGTCCTACTCATTTTTGATCATTCTACAAGTTGGTGCCCAACAAATTCTTCATGTGCCTAGTAGTCCTTCATGTGCTTAGCAATTCTTTCATGTACCTAGCAATCCTTCATGTGCTAAGTCACCTAGTGTATGCCAAGTGACTCTTCATGTGTCAAGTTACCAAGTGTATGCCAAGTGTTTCTTCATGTGTCAAGTTACCCAGTGTATGCCGAGTGCCATCATTTGGATGTGATTTTTGTGAGTTGACTTACAGGATTTATTTTTGATCATGACATTTTTGTTAAGATCTTTTCTTGGGATATGTCCAAACCATTTTTGGGTTGACCCTCCTCTTATATAATGTTCTAGAACAATCTGTAAGCCATTTTGGAAAGTATATATAGAGTGTTTAGGCTTAGAGTTAAGCAATTTTTTGGGAAGAGAATTAGAGAGTAGAACTAAAAATGTGAATTTGCAGTTGGATCTTTGAATGTGAATGTATTTGTAATTGGTCATAATCTAGAAGGCCTTATAGTTGGGTATATATGAGGATGTTTTGATGAATCAATAAAAGTATTTCTCTCTTCTTCCTCCTTTGGTTGCTATTCCTTGTGTTTGCTTCCATTGTGTTAACTCTTGTAGGGTGGTCTGGGTAGCTGGGTGAGCCTTTGGCCCTAGTTATTTCATCCTTTGCCTACATTGGTTGGTATTAGAGCTTGAGGTTCATCCTTATGGAGATTGGATTGTGTAGAACCCTAATTCAAATTTGGTTGTAGGGTTGTAGATATGTGGATTTGACCTATAACTTGCAGAGGGTTACGATCTTGCAAGAACTTGATTTGTAAAGATGGTTCGTGGTAGAAGAAATGTTGATGATGCTATATTGGATTAGTTGAGAAAAATTGCAGCCAGATTAGATGCTATGGAGATAGCCTAGAAGAGAGGAGCACATCTTGATGATGTAAGTGATGATAAAGCAAGAACACCAAACCATAATCCAAAACTTGAAGAAGATCAAGATGAGGAAAGATTTTTGTGAGTGTTGTCTAAGGAAAATTCAAAGCCTATTGTAGAATTTGTTCCTTATGATGGAAAATTGGATACCAATGATAAGTTGGATTTGATCTCTGATATGGAGAAGTCCTTTGAGTATGAAAACACTCCTGATAATAGAAAGGTGAAGATTGCAGTCACTAGGTTGAAAGGTCATGCATCACTATGGTGGGAACATTTGCAAACTGATAGACAAAGGAGAGGAAAGGAGAAGATCAAAACTTGGCTAAAGATGGTGAACAAGGTAAAGAACAAATTCTTTCCTACTGATTACCAAGTTATGTTGTTGAGAAAGATGCAAAATTTGAAACAAAAAGACATGATAGTGAAAGAATATACTGAGGAATTCTATAGATTGGACATCAGATCAAGACATGTGGATGATGATGCTAAGAAAATTGCAAGGTACATTAATGGATTGAGATCAAGATGAAATAAGTTTTGTGAAGTTGGAAAGTGTAGAAGAAGCATATCAATATGCGTTGGAAGCTAAGATCTTGATAAAGAAGCATGAACAAAGACAAAGAGGTAGATGTGGTAGATTCTAGAGAGGCAGAGGTAGATCTTATGGTGAAGGTTTCAGATCTAACAATTCTATACAAGATAGAGACAAATCTGAATGAAAGAATGATGACAAAGGCAAGATCGAATGGATAAGTGGTAATTCTTACCGAGAAGGTACTAATTCTTACCAAGGAAGAGGTAATTCCTATGCTAGAGGTGGATTTCATGGTAATTGTTTTGAGATGTGGTAAAGAGGGACATAGATCTTCTAAATGTAGATCATCTGAAAGTAGGAAAGGTAACAAAAATTTTGTGATTCAAGGAGATGATGAGGGTTCACCAAGTAGACTTGAGGTTGGAGAAAATCTGATGGTGAGAAGAACCTTATGTAATAAGGGAAGTAGTGAGGAAATTGTTTTAAGGAGAAGTCTTTTCAAGACAAGATATAAGATGGCTGGAAAATGTTGCAAAGTGATCATTGATAGTTGAAGTTCTACAAATTTGGCATTAGAGGAGTTGGTTACAAAGTTGTAGTTGTAGAGGCTGAAACATTCCAAACCTTATCATGTTTCATGGATCAAAGATGAGCATAAGATATTGGTAAGTGAACAATGCCTTGTGAAGTTCAAAATAGGACATTACTTTGATGAGGTTTTGTGTGATATTATTCCCATGGATTGTTGTCATATTTTGTTGGGTAGACCTTGGCAATATGATAGATATGATGTATATGATGGAAGATTGAATCAATATACTCTTTGGGTAAACAAGAAGAAACAAATATTGCTACCTTTAATTGAAAGTCCAGATGAGGTTAATTGTACTGCTATAAAAATTTGCATTGTTAATGGGAAACAATTTGAAAAGGAAATGAAAAGGAATCAAGTGTATTTTTCCATAGTTCATAGAGGACTGAGTTTTGGTAGTAATGGCCAAGCAGCATGTTGGTAAATAGATTTTTCCTTTCTTGTTTCTTGTAAAAATATGACTCTTAATGCCTCAAATTAGGAATAATATCTAAATACAATAGTTGAAAATCTGCTCGGTGATTACTGGCTTCTCTCTGAATTGGTAAGTATAGATTCCTATGTGAATGATGCTCAAGGAATTATGTTTTGTTCCTAAGACTAATGCAGGGTATGCTCTTAACCTGAGAGTAGAAGAGACAAACCAAATTAAGCCTAACTAGATCTTAATTCAGGCAAGAAAATCTTCTCAATACTAAAACAGATTCATGTACCCACATGTCTTATGAATACATAAATCTATTTGCATAAGGCTAGAATAAGCCAAAATTTGAATCTAAACTATAACTGATAAATTAGGAACGTTAACAAAATCTTTTAGTCGAATGAATCATAACAATACTTATCACATCCATTCATGATCTTGAAAATAGGGGAAAGAAGCTCTGTTCCTCCTTAATTCTCTATAAAACAAAAAGGAAACATGGACTGAACACAATACCTAATGGAACAAAAAATGATTGACATAAAATACCATTTAAGTAACTCTGCGACAAAAAGTACTTCACACCAAAAATTTGTCGACCTTTCATTAATAATTCAACTTCATACATATAGAGTTGAGAGATGACCATTACAATAGGAATTTAAATTGGTTCATCTTCTAAGGATGACAAATGGCAAGATGCAAGTTTGTCATATTACAAAATTTACAAAATTTGCAAAATTTACATCAGAAAATGAAAAGGGAATGTCAACTGAATTACTTATACTTCTTTCCCTTTTCAGTTTTTGCTCTATATGCCTTAGCAGCTACTATAATTAGGATCATTTCTTTGTGACTAGGCACATGTACATTAATGAATCTTAAGAGCCACTTTGAATGCTCTCAAGTTTACTCCTTCACTGCATTTAGCTGACTTGTCAATTCTCCAGCAACCACATGCACGTATCCATCAAGCATCTACAACTCTACCACTCTGTCTTGACTACTCAAAGTCATTCTAGATAGATTTCTCAAGTATGTGGAGAAATTGTTCTTCATTACTTCTACTCTAATGAGAGCTTTCCCTTGTCCACTAGTTTGTGGGTCAGTGTGTATTTCTTGCATGAGTTCAAATGCTCTGTCTTGGATCTTCTTCACATTTTCCCTTGTTTCTTTGAGTCCTTCTTCAGCTTCTTGAATCATCTCCTGCTTAAATTGCATTTTTTGAAGCCATTCGAACAGAGGCTTAGTCCCTTTCTTCAAACTATTCACTTCAACTGCCTCTTTTGCCTTCATTTGGATGTACCATATTCAGGAGAGAAATAAATTCATCACACCTTGCCTTCTCTATGGCCAAAGTGTTGTGATTAGATATGATATTATCCTTCTCAATTTCCAATCGAAGGATAACATTTCCAATTTGATCAATTAGAATAGTTTCATCTGCATTGAGTTTCTCAATCCATTCTTTTTCGATCTGGCCAAAATGCCTATCCTTTTGAAGTTGTGAGATGAAGGCTTGCACTTCTTCTACTATAGGGTTCTCAGTAGTAGGCACACCAGTAATGGTTGCCAATGGAACAACCAATTTCCTGATAAAATTTATCAATTCTTCAATCTTAGCCTTCATTTTGATTTTTCAGAATTTGAGGTTCTCCAATTTTTCTTCTATCACCTCATTACTTGATCTCCATAGGCCCACCTTTGTATCATCCCTAGCCTCTCCAAGATCAATCGAATGTAGAGTGAAATTATGGAGTGTCATGTCCTCAATTCTCCCTACTTTGTTTGGCTTTGCTACCTCCATTGTTAAGTGTCCTATTTCTAGATCTTGCCCAATTATTGATAAATTCTTTTGCTTCTTAGCTTTCACTACTGTAGATCTAGAGTGAACTGCTTGAGATATAGTATCCTTTGTAGGATACTCTCCTCTTTCCTCTTTCTCTTCCTTTCTAAAGTATCTTCTAGCCAAGACTCTATTCTAATCACTTTAGAAGAAGCCCCAAGTGACTCTATACTGAACATCTTCTTCCTCATTAGAGTCATTTGTGCTGAAGTTGCAGAAAAAGGATTCTTCAGATCCTAAATTAGAAGCCTAGAAGAACTTGAGGCTTTCTCTTACTCTTGATTTTTCCTTGCGGCTTTGTCAGATTCAATGGATTCACTACTACTACTCTATTCATCCTCAATCTCTACTATCTAAATAGGCAAACCAGTTGGTTTCAGATGGGGAGTGCTTGCAGATGGACCAGGGCAATGATGAGGAGAAGGAGTAGCAGTCACATGAGGAGGTGAAACTAGAGTAGTAACACCATCTTTCAGATCTTCGGTCCTCTTTTCTTTGATGCTATCTTGGGCTCCAATCACTGGTAAAGGACTACCTTGGCAAGTTGGAGCTATTGAGATGTTCTTCTCTGGGGGATGATCACCTCCTCCTACAGATTGAGCAGGTCCTTGAGCAGCCAAAGTTGTAACGCTAGGTATGGCACTTTGAGAAGAAGTGGGAGTAGCAGTGGTTGGAGAAGCTTGAGTAGTCTTGCTCCTGCTTCAACCCTTTTTTGCTATCCACTCAACCCATTTTCTAGTTCTTTTGACAATTCGAGCCATCATAACATCAAGGTCTTCTTCCACATCAAGATATGGCTTGGAACTGATTGGAGTATTTCTCAATTTGGTCAAATATGTATTACTATACATATTTTTCCCATCATCTTCTAGCCCTTCCACATCTAAGTTAATGCCATATATCTTTATTTGTTCTACTATCAATCTAGCAAAAGCCTGATCTTGGCTTTCCAACTCATTTTTACAATCTGCCCACTAATCTTCCACAGTAGTAACATGTTTAATCATGCTTCCAATTTGAAGCACATCTCTAGCATACCCATTTGGGTCAAACATAGGCCTCGCCACTTCATATTCTTCTAATTTGAACTTGTTCTCAAATGCCTTGAGCATGTTTTTGGCATCTAATCGGGACTCACAACTGTAAGCCCCAACTTTTATGGGAAATTTGTATCCCTTTTTCTTCAAACTGGTGCTCAACACATTTTCCTAGATTTCTTGTCCCACGATCTCAATAAGCACAATCATGTCATGATGCAAGAGCATCTAGAGGTATAAGGGCATTCCTATGTCACCCAAAAAATATACTTAGACTTAGTTTCAGTTTCATGTGTTTTCATTTTTGGACACCCATTTGGGTCAAATAAAGGTTCCAACTCTCACAGTTCCACTATCAGTGTGCTAAAAAATCTTGAAAAAATAGGAGCATGTAATTGGGCCATCATTTTGGTAAACTAGAAGGTGTGAATTGGCCAGATGAATGTAATTATGATTTAGAGCATTCCAAAAAAAGAATCAGGTCAAAAGGCCCCACGGTTTGAAAGTTATTGAATTTTTTTGAGTTTTGGAGAACTCCTAAGAATGCTTCAAAGTTAGGTTAGGGGTATTAAATGACCTTGAAAAGGGCTGAAAAAAGGGGGATGAGCGAAGCTGGTCCATAGAGCTATAGAGCGCTTTGAGAGCTTTTCGAAAATGTAAACAGTTTGTCAATCAGAGCTACGGTTCAAAAGTTATGCCTCCTGGAAGTTTGGTTACCGTTTTTGGATTCTTCTAGATTTGCATCGACTTCTAACGTAGTTTCTAGAACCTTCTATTTGGTCGGTGGATGCCTACTAGCACTTTCTAGAATGTAATCCTAGTCCTTAACCCTTCGGGGTCTATTTAAGGAGATTTTTGGCATTGTAAAAGGCAGTTCGGAGTGGAGTTTGAGAGGAGGTACTGGAAGGAAAAATTATCTCCACATTTATGCTATTGTAAGCCCTTAGGGCATGTTTTGAAGTTTATTTTCTCTATACTAAATGTACTAGCTTATTTTTTAGTTAATACAATTTCCCTTCTTCTGTTGTGTCCATTCTATTCTTGAGTTGTGTCCCCATCAAGTGGTATCAGAGCTAGTTTTTCTGAGTGTGTAGACAGAGCGCCGACTATGAGGCAGTTTTCACCAGGACTGTGTGGTTGTGGATTTGAGTTAAGAAGATGCCTCCATGAAGAGAGCATGGTAGAAGGGCCAGAGCTATTAATCCTAAGGAGGTTAGAGCACTCCAAAGGCAGGTACAAGCATTGCAGGAGGAGCTTCATAGAGGAACAATTGTGGCTGCAGGTGATGAAAGTGAAGATGACAACGAAGAAGACAAAATTGGACCAGAAGGGGAATTTGATGGGGAAGTTCTAAATCATGCAGAGGAAAGGCTTTTTAGGGCCATTACTAAGTTTTGGAAAAGACCTACAATTGAAGTGGGTGTATTTTCAGGAAATCTGAAACCAGATGACTTGATCGATTGGATCAATGAACTGGAAGAATACTTTGAGTATGAGGATATCAGGGACCCAAATAGGGTTAAGTTTGCAAAGGCCAAGCTAAAAGGCCATGCCAAAATCTAGTGGCAAGAGGTCCAATTGGAAAGAAATAGAAGAGGAAAGGAGAAGATCACAAGATGGGATTGCATGGTGGACAAATTGAAGAAGTAGTTCATTCCTGTGGACTACGAGCTTGATTTGTTTAGGAAGATGCATGGGTTAAAGCAAGCAGGAAGATCAATCCAAGAATATATAGAGGAATTTTACCAACTCTTGATTAGAGCGGGACATGCAGAAGCAAATAAGGAGAAGGTTGCTCATTATATCAGTGGGTTGCAACCTAGCATCTAGGAGGAATTAAGTCTGGTAAGAATGACCAGCATTGAAGAGGCATACCAGTTTGCCCTACGAGTTGAAGAGAAGTTGAATAAAAGGTTTGAAGGAAGACAAAGAGGGTGCGGTCAAGGAGGAAGGGGAAGTGGTAGATCATCTGGAGGCTGCAATGAAACCCAAAAGAAAAATGAAGATGTGGGTACTAGCAGGAACTAGAGGAATGAGGGTTTCAGCCGCTCCCATGATCAAGACTTTGGAAATTAGAGAGGAAGAGGTAGAGGACATGGACAAGGAAGAGGCGTCTTTCATTGTACCTATTTCCATTGCAATGAAGAAGGTCATCGTGCCTTTGAATGCCCTCATTGACAAGGAAGGACAGACAGGAGAGCTGCAGGCCAAGCTAGGGTTGCTCATGTGGATGAGGATGCACAATCATCACATTCAGAGGATGCACAAAGAGGAGAGACCTTGGTAAATGAAAGAGTCCTACTAAGTGGTGAGATTGAACCAGGACAACAGAGGAGTTTGTTCCGTACTAGATGCAAGTGTGAGGATAAATGTTGTGACATGATCATTGATGGTGGTAGCACTAATAACTTGGTATCAGAAGACATGGTCTCTAAGCTGATGCTCAAGAGGGAGAAACATCCCCAGCCCTATCGGATTGCTTGGGTAAAAGATGATCATAAGGTTCTGGTAAGTGAACAATGTTTAGTGAAATTAAATATTGGGAGTTACCATGATGAAGTTCTTTGCGATGTTACTTCGATGGATGTTTGCCATCTATTGTTGGGTAGACCATGGCTATTTGATAGACATGCAGTACATGATGGGCCTGCAAAAACATACTCTCTGACAAAGGATGGAGTTTGCCACAAATTGAAGCCCATGAAAAGGGAAGGTGAAAAGGTATGTAGCAGTGCTAGGATTTGTCTTGTTGATGAAAGGAAGTTTTTAGATGGCATGAAACATCAGCATATGTGCTATGCTTTGATTCCTAGGAAAGATAAAGAAGGTAGTAGTGAAAAACCACTTGAATTTTCAAATTTACTAGGGGAATTTGGAGATATTATCTCTCATAATGTTCCAGATGGATTGCCACTAGTAAGCAAAATTAGTCATCAGATAGATCTGATTCCAGGAGCTAGTTTGCCTAACAAGGCTACTCACAGGATGACTCCTGCTGAAACAGAGGAGCTAAATAGACAGGTTCAGGAGCTATTGAGGAAGGGCTTGATTTGAGAGAGCCTGAGTCCATGTACAGTACCTGTAGTGCTCGCACCAAAGAAGGATGGAGAGTGGAGGATGTGTACAAATTCTCGAGCTATAAATAGGATAACCATCAAGTACCGATTTCCTTTGCCAAGGATGGATGATCTTATGGATTGCTTGAGTGGAGCTCAGTACTTCACAAAGATAGATCTCAAGAGTGGCTATTATCAAATATGGATTCAAGAAGGAGATGAGTGGAAAACAGCCTTCAAGACCAAGGAGGGTCTTTATGAGTGGTTAGTCACGCCCTTTGGATTGACGAACGCCCCAAGCACCTTCATGCAGCTCATGAATGAGGTACTTAAGAAGTTCTTGGGAAAATTTGTTATTGTCTATTTGGATGATATTTTAATTTTCAACAAGACTTTGGAAGAACATTTACTGCATATTCGTAGTGTCCTTGAAAGGCTAAGGGAAGAGAAACTGTTAATTAATCTGAAGAAGTGTATCTTTGCAAAAGGGAGTTAATCTATTTCGGGTTTGTTATATCACCTGAAGGTCTCAAAATGGATCAAGAGAAGGTAAAAGCCATCTTGGAATGGCCTACTCCAAGGTCTGTTACTGAGGTAAGATCATTTCATGGTCTTGTTAGTTTTTACAGGAAGTTTATTAAGAATTTCAGTGGCATATGTGCACCCCTAACTGATACAATAAGAGGGGATAGAAAAGAGTTCAAATGGACTGCAACAGCTGCAAGAAGTTTTGAATTGCTGAAGAAGAAGATAACAGAACAACCTGTGTTGGCACTTCCAGATTTTAGAAAGGTTTTCCAGGTGGATTGTGATGCCAGTGGTAGCGCTATTGGGGCTGTCTTAAGCCAAGAAGGTAAGCCTATTGCATATTTTAGTGAAAAATTGAATGATACAAAGAAAAAGTATTATGTTTATGATCAAGAATTCTATTCAATAGTTCAGGCCTTAAAAAAATGGAGGCATTATTTATTGCCAAAGGAATTTGTTTTGTATACTGATCATCAGGCATTACAGTACCTAAATAGCCAAGGTAAATTGAATCAAAGGCATATGAAGTAGGTAGAGTTCTTGCAGAGTTATACATTTGTGTTGAAGCATAGAAGTGGAAAATCTAACAGGGTTGCAAATGCACTAAGTAGGAGACAGTTCTTGCTTACAATAATGCAGGTTGAAGTAGTTGGGTTTGATGAACTCAAGAATTTGTACCCCGAGGATGCTAATTTTACTAAAGCATGGAAAGCTTTTAAAGAACCTATTGTTGTAGATAGAACCAAGTGGTTAGACTATTTGATTCAGGATGGCATGTTGTTCAAAGGTAGTCAATTGTGCATTCCAAGGAGTTCCATGAGGGAAAATTTGATTAAGGAGAAACACAGTGGAGGGATGGCAGGACATTTTGGTCAAGATAAGACCATTTCCATTCTTAGAGAACATTATTTTTGGCTTCAAATTTCACAGGATGTGAAGAAGTTTGTACAGATTTTCCAGGTTTGTCAAGTTGCCAAGGGGTTTAGTCACAATACTGGCCTATATCAGCCATTGCCTGTTCCATCAAGGCCATGGGAGGACATAAGTATGGATTTTTTTCTTGGATTTCCAAGGACACAAAGGGTTAATGACTCAGTATTGGTGGTGGTTGATAGGTTCTCCAAAATGGCACATTTCATTCCATGCCACAAAACTCACGATGTTGTCCATATTGCAGACTTTTTTTTCAAAGAGGTGGTAAGACTACATGGTCTTCCAAGGAGTATAATTTTTGATAGAGATACTAAATTTGTGGGGTATTTCTGGAGGAAATTATGGAAAAAGTTAAGAACCGAGTTGAAATTCAGTTCCATGCATCATCCACAAACTGATGGCCAAACAGAAGTGGTGAACAGAAGTCTGGGCAATTTGCTGAGATGTTTAGTTGGGGATAAGCCCAAGGGATGGGATTTGATTCTACCACAATCAGAGTTTTCATACAATAACTCTTTAAATAGGAGTACTGGAAAATCACCATTCCAAATTGTATATGGGAATAGCCCAAGGACTGCACCAGAATTGAGAAAGATAGAGCAAGGGGAGAGGACAAGTGCTGAAGTGGAAGAATTTTCTTAACATATCAAGCATCTACATGAGGAGGCTTAGGCACACATTACCAAAATGAATCAAGAGTATAAAGCTAGGGTTGATCAAAGGAGAAGACATAAGGAATTCCAAGCAGGGGATCTAGTCATGGTGCACTTACAAAAAGAAAGATTTCCAGCCGGTACTTACAACAAGCTGAAAATGAAGAAATTTGGCCCCTGCAAAATTTTGAAGAAACATGACTCAGGAAATGCATATGAGGTGGAGCTGCCAAATGGTATTCACATTTCTCCCATTTTCAACATTGCAGATTTAACAGAGTATCATGATGATGGTGTAGATAAGGAGCTGGTGTTAGAGCCATGTCTGATTCGTGCTTCTAAGAAGGAGGAGATAGAAGACATTCTAGATCATCGTGTGGGTAGGAGTACCAGAAACAAGCAGTATGAAGAATATTTGGTCAAATGGAAAGCACGAGCGATTGAGGATTCAACTTGGATTTAAGCAGCTGAGGTTTCCCATTTGGGATTTCCTCTACCATTCATAAAGTGACAGGGTCACTTTTCAATCTACCCTGGGTGTTTGATGCAGGAGCATCCAGAGGTATAAGGGCAATCCTATGTCACCCAAAAAATATACTTAGACTTAGTTTCTGTTTCATGTGTTTTCATTTTTGGACACCCATTTGGGTCAAATAAAGGTTCCAACTCTCACAGTTCCACTATCAGTGTGCTAGAAAATACTGAAAAAATAGGAGCATGTAATTGGGCCATCATTTTGGTAAACTAGAAGGTGTAAATTAGCCAGATGAATGTAATTATGATTTAGAGCATTCCAGAAAAAGAATTAGGTCAAAAGGCCCCACAGTTTGAAAGTTATTGAAGTTTTTTGAGTTTTGGAGACCTCCTAAGAATGCTTCAAAGTCGGGTTAGGGGCATTAAATGACCTTGAAAAGGGTCAAAAAATGGGGGACGAGTGAAGCTGGTCCATAGGGCTATAGAGCACTTCGAGATCTTTCTGAAAATGTAAACGGTTCGTCAATCGGAGCTACGGTTCAAAAGTTATGCCTCCCAGAAGTTCGGTTACCATTTTTGGATTCTTCTAGATTTGCGTCGACTTCTAACGCAGCTTCTAGAACCTTCTATTTGGTCAGTGGATGCCTACTAGCACTTTCTAGAATGTACTCCTAGTCCTTAACCCTCTGGGGTCTATTTAAGGAGATTTCTGGCATTGTAAAAGGCAGTTCGAAGTGGAGTTTGAGAGGAGGTACTGAAAGGAGAAATTATCTCCACATTTATGCTATTGTAAGCCCTTAGGGCATGTTTTGAATTTTATTTTCCCTGTACTGAATGTACTAGCTTATTTTTTAGTTAATACAATTTCCCTTCTTCTGTTGTGTCCATTCTGTTCTTGGGTTGTGTCCCCATCAAGTCATCCGAATATGTGGGCAGCTTCAGGGGAAATCCATTAAAAGCTGCAAGATGCAAATATGAAAAGGATGAGAATTGGATAAAATAACTACCCAACTAACTGATGGCCACCATTACTTCTAGGCTGAATCTCCTCTCTGGACACCCTTGGAGTTCCCTACAAAGCCTCATTGTAAATGCATCATTAAATTTGATATACTCTGGGTTATAGTGATTGATACATTCAATAATTAGCTCTGGGGCTTGTACTACTACAGGAAATCCTACTACTTCTACTAGCCCACTTCTTCAAAGTTTCTTTATTATGGGATGGATTGGTTCCATCCTCAACCTTCTTTGGAAATCTTGCATGTCAAAGAAATGAAGTGAAGAGTCTCTGATATTCTACCATGTAGACTTGATTCTGCCCAATCCATCAAATCCAGCAAATCTTGTTGCCATTTTGACTGAGGTAAAGATAAATTAGAAATCTTAAAACTCAAAATAAGATAAAGAGTAGAACTTTATAATTGTGGGGATTTTAGAATCAATAATCAACTTAACAGCATAATAGTTCAAATGAGTGAGTAGTAGTTTGAAAATCCATTATGTTCATCTCTATATAGAAACTCCAATCCACCCATTAATATTTAAAATTCATGCCACACAAATGAATTAAATGATAAATTCATTAGATTAGTAAATTTGGAGGTTACAATGGATTCTTTCTTGTCTTTTCACTATTTTCCTTGGTCCAACAATTATTTTTCTTTGTTACAGCTTACTTTCCCATTGCAAAGAATTAAGAACGGAGTACTCTGAGTAAAATTCTGCTTAGCCATAATTTGAATAGAATACCTTCCTCAAAGTGATCAACATGCTTCCCTTACCTTTCTAGCCTCCTGTAACTAATTCATCAAATAACCATACTTGCAAGAGTGATCTTTTGTTAGATGCGGAAAACTGTCTTTAAGGGTAAAAACCCCACAGAAGAGAAGATGATTTCCACTTTTTCGCCTTTTCCCTCATTTTTTATTCTCTACCCTAACCACTTTACTTAAGCCTTCAAAAAATATAAAACTAACTTTACAAATGAAAGGTGGGACCCACTAGCTCACTTTATTCTTTTACAAATGCCTTTTCGAAAAACTAAGTTCTTGGTTCGAAACCCGTCGAGGAGAAGCTATTTTTGAGTTTTTTGCTGATGCCCTTTTAAATCATCTTAGTGAGTTTTGAAAGGTTCCTGTAGTGAAAACATGGCAACACTTGAATGATCTATCCATAACATAATTTTCTTCTCTTCATTTAAGCTCGAGGATTGCATTTTGGAATCTTGGTGGAGTTTCACCTTCGGGGTGTGAAACTCACCAAGGAGAAGATGAAACTGGATTTTTTGCCAATTCAACTTTCTATAAGCTCGGAACAAAATCAGTTTTAAGTAAGTTCATTTGAAGTAAAATAATTTAAGAATCTCCATCGAGCAAGGTCCTAAACTACCCTAAAGACTCATGATGATAAACAAAACCCACCTAGCCATACAATGTGAGAGAAGGAAAAGATGAAAACTCAATGGATATACTTATCAATTGAGGAAGAAAAACGAGCAACTAACTTGACTAAACTAAACGCAAAACAAGCTAATCTCCACTTTGCAAAATTGGTACATGGTGAAAAGTGAGGCAACATAGCAAAAGCTAGTAATGACCAAGTGACAATAGATAGTGATAGCTGAGTACCAGTAGAAATTATAGAATTGCTAAATGAGTATAAAGACATTATTGTTGATGATACTTGTGATGGTTTATCTCCAATAAGAAGCATAAGTCATTGTATGGATCTGATTCCTGGAGCTAGTTTGCCAAAAAAAGCACCATATAGATTGACACCTATAGAGAATGAAGAACTTAACAAACAAGTGCATGAGTTGTTGCAAAAAGGTTTGATCAGAGAAAGCTTGAGTCCATGTGTTGTACCTATAGTATTAGCATCCAAAAAGAATGGAGAATGGAGAATGTATACTGACTCCAGACCCATTAACAAAATAACAATGAAATATACATTTCCTATACCAAGGATGGATAACATAATGGATTATTTGAGTGGAGCAAAGTATTTTATCAAGATTGATTTGAAGAGTGGCTATCATCAAATCAGAATAAGAGAAGGTGATGAATGGAAGACTACTTTTAAGATGAAGGATGGTTTGTATGAATGGTTGGTTATGCCTTTTGGTTTGACTAATGCACCTAGTACTTTCATGTGGTTGATGAATGAAGTTCTGAAAAGATTTTTGCGTAAGTTTGTGATTGTTTATTTGGATGATATTCTGATATTCAATAAGACTAAGGAAGAACATCTTGAGCTTATTAGACAAGTATTGTAGAGGTTTGAAAAAATGTTCTTTTATGCAAGAGGATATTGTGTATTTGGGATTTTTGATTTTAGCTGATGGATTGAAGATGGATCCTAAGAAGGTTAAAATAATTTTGGAATGGCCTATACCTAGGAATGTGGGTGAGGTAAGATCATTTCATGGTTTGGCTAGTTTTTATAGAAAATTTATAAAGAATTTCAGTATTGTTTGTAATGCTATGACTGAGACAATGAGGGGAGATAAAAAGGAATTCAAGTAGACACATGGAGCTGATAAGAGTTTTGAGACTTTGAAACAAAAGGTTATTGAATTAGTTGTATTAGCTTTTCTTGATTTCAACAAAGTATTTCAAGTTGAATATGATGTAAGTGGTAACACAATCAAAAAGATAAACCCGTTGCTTTCTTCAATAAAAAGTTGAATGATGCTAAAAGGAAATAGTCTATACATGATCAAGAATTTTATGTCATTGTTCAAGCATTGCAAAAGTGGAGACATTATTTGATTCCTAAGGAGTTTGTGTTGTATACTAATCATAAAGCTTTACAATACTTGGGAAGTCAACATAAATTGAATTAGAGACATATGAAGTGGGTTGAGTACTTGCAGAGTTTTACATTTTTAATCAAGCATAAGAGTGGAGTAACTAATAGAGTTGTTGTTGCATTGAGTATAAGATGTTCTTTGTTGACTAAAATGAAGGTTGAAGATCTTGGTTTTGATAAAATGAAAGAGTTGTATGATGTTGATCCTGATTTTTCTCAGGCATGGAGAGAGTGCAAAGCACCAAATTTAACAAATCACATAAGTAAGTATGAAGAATATTTTATTGAAGAAAGTATGTTGTTCAAAGGTATGCAGTTGTGTATTCCTAGAAGTTCTATGAGGTTGAATATGATTAAGGAAAAGCATAGTGGTGGATTAGCTAGACATTTTGGAATTGATAAGACATTGGGTTTGCAGAAAGAGAAGTATTATTGGCCACAAATGTATAAGGATGTTCAAAAATTTGTAAAGAGTTGTGGAATTTGTCAAGTTGCAAAAGGAGTGAGTCAAAATACTAGTTTGTATAAACCTATTACTGTTCTTGAAAAACCTTGGACTAACATCAGTGTGGATTTTGTTCTTGGATTGCCTAAGACAGTGAAAGGATATGATTCCATAGTTGTTGTATTTGATAGATTTTCTAAGATGGATCATTTCATACTATGTAAGAAGACATCAGATGCTAAGCATATTTCTGAACTTTTCTTTAAAGAGATTGTGAGATTGCATGGATTACTAAGAAGTATTATTTCTAATAGAAATAGTAAGTTTGTTGGTTATTTTTGGAAGACTTTGTAGAAGAAGATGGGTACTTAGCTGAATTTTAGTTCTACATTCTATCTATAAATAGATGGAGAGACAGAGGTTGTCAATAAAAGCTTGGTTAATTTGCTAAGATGTTTAGTTTTGAATAAGCCAAGTAATTGGGAGATGGTACTGGCACAAGCTAAATTTTTATATAACAATTCTATGAATAGGAGTATAGGGAAGACATCTTTTGAGATTGTTACTAGAATGCATCCTAGAGGTATATCAAATTTGAGAGATGTTGTTGGTTAAGAAAAGAGAAGCACTAAAGGAGAAGAATTTGCTGATTTTATGGAGTCTTTGCATAAGGAAGTGAAGTTGAGGTTGGAACAAAGCAATCAGAAGTATAAGGAGAATGCTGATCAGTTTAGAAGACACTGTGATTTTCAAGTTGGTGATGAGGTGATGATTCATCTGAAGAACAAAAGATTCCTAGTTGAAACATACAACAAGCTGAAGATGAAGAAATTTGGACCTTGTAAGATCTTGAAGAAGTTTGATAGTGGCAATGCTTATGAAGTTGAGTTACCTGATAACATGGATATATCTCCTATATTCAATATTACTAACTTATATAAGTATCATGAGTCAGCGGATGAAGTTGTTGTATCAGATGATTATCCTAAGAAGTAGATTGAAGAAGTTGAATAGATATTGGATCAGAGAGTTAGCAAGAGCACAAGAGGAAAATATTACGATGAATATTTGGTGAAGTGGAAGAATAGATCTATTGAAGATGCTTCATGGATTTCTCAATTTGAGTTGGATTCAGCTTAGGTTGTGACATCTCAATGATTTAGGAGAATCATTTATTTCAACCCCAGTTGTCTAATGTAGGAGCATCCTAGGTTGCCTTGTTATCCTGCTCATTTTTTTTCATTCTACAAGTTGGTGCCTAGCAAATCCTTCATGTGCCTAGCAATTCCTTCATGTGCCTAACAATCCTTCATGTGCCTAGTAGTCCTTCATGTGCCTAGCAATCCTTCATGTGTCTAGCAATCCTTCATGTGCTGAGTTACTGCAGCAATTCCTTCATGTGTTGAGTTACCTAGTGTATACTGAGTGACTCTTCATGTGCCAAGTTACCCAGCGTGTACCAAGTGTTTCTTCATGTGTCAAGTTACATAGTGTATGTCGAGTGTCAACATTTTGATGTGATTTCTGTGAGCTAACTTGTGAGATTTATTTTTGATCATGAAATTTATGTTAAGATCTTTTCTTGGGATGTGTCTAGACCATTGTTGGGTCAGCCCTCCTCTTATGTAATGTTCAAGAATAATCTGTAAGTCATTTTGGCAAGTATATATAAAGTGTTTAGGCTTAGAGTTAGGCAATTTTTTGGGAAGAGGATTAGAGAGCAGAACTGAAAGTGCAAATTTGTAGTTGGATCTTTGAATGTGAATGTATTTGTAATTGGTCATAACCCAGAAGGCCTTATAGCTGGATCAATAACAGAAGGCCTTTTTTGATGAATCAATAAAAGTATTTGTCTCTTCTTCCTCCTTTGGTTGTTGTTCCTTGTGTTTGCTTTCATTGTGTTAACTCTTGCAAGCTGGTCTAGATAGCTAGGTGAGCCTTTGGCCCTAGTTATTTCATCCTTTGCTACATCATAAACACTAGTGGAGGAGCATTCTTTCTTAGAAAGAGGCTAGTGTCTTGGACAAGAAATATGAAGAATTATATCTCTCAATCCATTCAACAATAGAGTATGTTGCTAAAATAATCAATTATTCTAACATAATATGGATCAAGAAACTAATGTCAGGAATGAAGGAAGAAATCAAGGAATCAGAGGTTATCTAATGTGATAACACTAGTGCAATCAGCATATCCAAATATCTTGTGATGCACACAAAGATAAAACACATTGCAATCAAGTAACATTTCTTTAAGGAATTGGTTCAAGATAAAGAGGTGAGATTGGAATATGTGAACACCAAGGAGAAGATAGAAGATATATTTACTAAGTGTTTATCTAAAGATGCATTTATGTATCTAAGAGGTAAAGTAGGTTCTATTCCCCTATCTAATGCTCACTAAAAATAAGTTAGTAAGGAATCAACCAAGTTTCATCAAAGATCTAACAAGTTAATATAGTCTATCACACTTCAAGTGTGAAATGTAGATCATATTGCATATGAATCAATATGAAAGGTACATTATAACTTCAAAGTTTGCATCCTTTAGAATTTGATGTCAAAGAGGGAGTATTCAGTAATTTCAACAAGGAAGAGAAAGGGAGAGTTAATTAAGGAAGATTGAAAGAGAGCTTAGTTTCAAAGAGAAAGAGGGGAAGTTATTTAGAAGATGGAATGTAAAACATAGAGGGAGAAATTGATAGAATTTCACAACAGAATATTGACAAGAAAGCAATAGAGACAAATCAAAGTAGAATCTCAAAGGGGGTTGGTATGGATGAGAATCATAATGAAACTAAGGATATTATCTTATTTCTCATACTTTTATAAGTCCATGTTGACATGTTGTGTTGCCATCAATACCAAAGAGGGATTTTTTTGGAAAAATATTTTCAATTGTATATTGTCATTGATGTTCACACAAATGTTAGTATTAACCAAGAAATGAAGAGTTTGTGGTATTAACCTTATATATTTCAGCATTAGCTGAGTAGTCAGGTAAAGAACACTATTTCAATATTAACTGAGTAGTTGGTTAATCAACATATTCATGCTTGTAGTATTGACCGAGTGGTCAAGCATCGAAGGACTCGCTCTATTGACCAAGCAACAATAGAATACAAAATTGTCTAATATTTAATTAATTGAGGTCAACTATTTGGATGTTTATTTATTATTGAAAGGGTATTCAATTCGACTTGTCTAATCTCATGATATATAAGAAAGGTCAAGTTATTAGGACAAAGAGAAGAAGTGAAATATGGAATAAGATGGATATATAAGTGAAGGCAAAGGAAGAGCAAGAAAGTGTGGAAGATAATAAAGATTATAAAGACAATGATAGTAGCACATCTAATGATGATGATGAAGAGAAACTTGATATACCTATAATTGAAAAGGCATATGAGTCCATTTACCAAGGGTCTCAAACAATGCTTCTCTCCACTATATTGTTGTTAGTGAATTTCAAGGTTATGAATGGTATATCCAATGCAGCAATCTCATGTATTCGAGGGTATAGTGTCATATTTTTCATCTTCTATGCTAGTGTACCATTAATGTTCTTTATATTAACAATTTTTTTCCACAGGTTGATAGGTGAGTGTTTTTTACCACCATCAAACATTCTACCTCTCTCTTATGAGAATTATCAACCATTATGAAAGATATTGTAATGAAGTATCAAATGATGCATGCATGTTCCGATGATCATATTATATATGATAAAAAATATGAATTTTCAACACAAAGCTTTGATTGTCACATTGTCATATAATGATCAAATCAAATAACCAAAAAGGTGTCTCACAAGGTTGTCTAGAACATACCCATTATTCCACATTTGTAACGATTATTTAGGTGCACTAGCTTGACACAATTTATGAATTATCATGCATGTAATAGAAGTCAAGATGAAATTATGTGAATGCATGCAGATGGTTTTTCATTTAAGGACATAAAAAATAGGTGGTCATTATTTAAAGAAGAACCTTGTAATATGAAGCTTTCATTGGTAGAAGATGGTGTCAATCCATTTGGAGAGATGAGATTTATTTACTTGGTTTGGCATACTTTGTTATTAAGAAAAAAATTACTCATTGGATATCCATAAAGATGGAGCACATAATGTTGGCAATGATTGTACTAGGTATTTTTCCATTTAATAGTCATCTAAATTAGTTTATAAACACAGTATCAAAATGGCCACAATAATTATGTTTTATTTATGTTCATTCAACAAGGTAAGTACCAAGTGAAAGATATAAATGTAAATATTGAGCCCTTCATTGATGAGTTGTTGGAGTTATGGAATGGGATCACTATGTATGACTTCTCTAGACCAATAGGTGAAAGACAATTTCAATTTTATGCAATGTTTGTATTGACAATACATGATGCCCCTGGGCTAACACATTTTTGTGGTATATAAAACTATTAACAAATATTTTTTTGATATGTAATAGTGCTAACACATTTTTGTTATATGTTTAAGTTGCATATGATAATTGTAAATATGAATCTTCTAGTAAACATGTCATACAATTATACATGATCTTGTAGCTCTTTAGACAAAGGGGAAATTAGCATGTCCAATTTGTGATCCAATGATGAAATTTCATCATTCAAAATCTTTAGGAAAGTAGTTTTAAGCATTTTTTTAATGCTATGCATATTGGAAAGAATGTAATAGAGGCACTATAGAAAAAATTAGATGGAAGGAATGACAAAGAAAAATTAGTCAAAACTTGTAATGACATTCATGAATCCAATCATGTATTGAAGTTTTTCATTGAATCAAATAGCAGTGGAAACTAAATTAATACAAGTGTCATTCCTTGGTTATTAACACTAGAAATTGATGTCATATTTGAAGCCATAAAAAAGACTAAATTTTCAAAGATATTTTCTGCTTGAACATAAGTAGTCTTATATCAAATAAAGGTGACTTTGGGTTAAGGTTGAAAATGCATGATTGGCATACCTTAATCATGGCAAGTTATGTTCTTCTCTATTACAATAAAATTATAAAACATCATGTACTTTTCATTATTTTATTTTATAATATATTTAGAAGATCATTTTATTATTATTGCAATACATTCTATCTCTATCTCTCCCACACAACTTCGACAACATGAGTGTCAAACAAGTTATATATGATCTTGGGAAATACATGAGGTTAGAAGTGTTATTTGTTAGATTTTCTATATAGATATTAATTTTGTGTCTTTCTCTTCTTTTTGTATAATTTTGTGTGATGAATATCTTCTAAGTGGTTGTCATCTAAAGAAATTGATAAAAAGGAAATAAAACATTAGAAGAGAAAAATTCCTTAGCTTTTGTGTGAGATACAAAATTGTCTACCTTCAAAAAAATTCAATGCACAAGAACACTACCTTATACATCTAGTTGAGGAGATTAAATTGTGTGGACCTATACCAACTAGGTCAATGTGAATGGTTGAAAGGCACTTGAAATTTTTGATGTGCTTGGTTCGATAAAGAGCACAACCTAAGGGTTCCATGGTGAAGGGATATATGGTGTACATTAATAAATATCTTTCCAATTTTGCATTAAAGATCCATGTAGGTTCCATTTCTGATCTCAACTCTATTAATAAATTTAAAGGGGAGTACTTGATGGGGAATTTACAATGAGGAAAGTGAGAGGTATTTATAAGATGTTATTATATTTAATTAATTCTTATCCATCATCAGTATATAAGTTGTTTCTAATTAGTGTATTTATTTTATACTCTTTCTTGTGAGTGGGATGCACTTCAATTGTATATTGCAAACAATATTTCATTGGATGATGGTATCAATTGAACAATCTCAACAAAATGATCGCTCATTAACATGGGAAGGTGTTGATTCATTGGTTAAACAAGCTCATCATAATGGAGATTTTAATGTTACACCAATGGTACTTGATCTAGCAAATGGTTTAAGAGGTGGAAAGGTACGTATAAGTTAATCTCTTATGTCCCATTTGTTTAATATCAACTCATGGATGGATGCATAATTTTGACATGCTTAAAAAATAACAGGTCAAGCACCACAAAGATATATAATACAATTTTCATAAATTTCACATAAAAACATTGGACAACATGAAGAGAACTTGTGATTTAGGGATAATTGCAATCTTTGAGGTTACTAATATTTTGTCTAGAAATGACATGCATGCTCAACAATCTAAAAATAGATACTATGGCATTTTGGATGATATAATTGAGTGTGTCTTTAATTTTTTCAAATTAGTTTTATTCATTTTCAAATTGTATAGGCTATGATTGAATCAAAATGATCCTAATAGAACTATTATTGAACATGATAATGGATTTACGATGATTAATACAAGGTCATTTGAACCAGTTGGAAATGAGCCCTATGTTCTTCCAAGAAAATGTGAGCAAGCTTTTTTACTCTAGCATTCCACATAAACCAAGTTGGTATTTGTTATTAGACACAATCCAAGAGGAAGAACAATAAGGTATAATGTGATTAAAGAAGAAGATACCGAAGAAGTGGAAGATGAAGTAGATGATGATGATCGCAAAGATGAAGAAGGAGATGATGATGGTGGTGATGAAGATGTTCATGATGATGGTGATGGCATTGATGATGGTGGTGGTGGTGGTGAAAAAAATTGGTTAATTATGTATTATCTTTGATGTTACAAAAAATCTCATAACTTTACCAGTTAGTGTATGTTGAGCTCACTCAGGCAATGAAGACGGTTTCCTATGTTTGCCTAGCATTCTAGAGTTTGCCAAGTTTAGAAGATAGTGTTAACTAAGCTCATTTGGCTAATCAAGGAAAGTTGGATGGAACCAATATTAACCAATTTCACTTGATTAAAATGGGAAAATCATTTCTGAGTTAGTGTCTAACAAGAAGGGTTGGCTAATGAAGGATTTTCTTATTTTGACATATTGAGTTCAATGGATTTGTTTGTTGGTTCTAGCCGATTGATGGTATGAATATTAATTATTCTAAGTTATATTCAAGATGACTTGACAATGCATGAGGTATAACTATAAGGTCAAGTTGATCATTGAATGTGTGAAAGTGGATGGAAGAATAGAAGATGCTTAGAAAAATAAAATTAAAAGGATAAGAAGAATACCCTTGTGGAGCTACAAAGATACATTTGATAAGAAAGGATCAAGTATACAAGCTAGAATTAAGATTTGTAATCAACAATTTAGTTGCATCAAAAATTAGATCATCTCATTATTATTCTCTAACCATTGTAGTAGTGATCTAAATATCTTAATAGAGTTGGCTTAACAACTATTTATAAATCCTATAACAAGGTGGCATTTCTAGATTGAAGTGTCTAAAGACCTCTAACAAGGCCACTCCTAATAAAGTGATTAAATCCTCTAATAGGATCACTCCTAATAGTGTTTTTTTTACCTTTAACAAGGTTGGTTACTAATAGGGCTCACTTCATAAGAGTGAAAATTAGTAATTAGTTACAATTGGTGGTTTTTTCCAAATTGGGTTTCCACAATAAATCCTGGTGTCACTTGTGTTCATGCTATTTCTTTCATGTGTATGCAACTAAGTTAATTAAGGTTAATCACAAATAATATCTTAAGATTTCCATATTAAGAATTTGCTAAGTTATAGTTTTTATTTTAGTGGTTATTGAGTTATGTCATATTATCAATATTAATTGAGTGCCTATGTGTTTGCCAAGCAAAAATATTTTCAGTGAAGTTTGTGCTCTATGTTGACATCTAAGGGATCTAGGATTTATTTTTGTGGTAACTAATTCACCCCTCCTCACTAAATCACACCTCTTATATTTCCAACAATTGGTATTAGAGCTTTTGGTGCTTACAGAGAAGGTTTCGAGGACCTAAGCTAAAGATCAAGATGTCTTACAGAAGGGAGATCCCTAAGCTAAACAAAGACAACTTCAAAGCATGGTAAGAACTCATGAGACTACATTTGGAAACCATTGGATATTTAGGCCTAAACTACCTAGACCTAAAATATATGACACCTACTAGAACTATGACTATTGAAGAAATTATAGAGAAGAAGAGTCACAACATCATGATGATTGACATTGCTTCATCTCTCAACTATGTTGAATTTGATGAAATCAAAGACTATGGAACTTGCTATGAAATATGGATCAAGCTCAAAGCCATCTATGGAGGAGATGATAATGTAAGAAGAGTTAAAGTTAAAAGTTTGAGGATAATTTGATCAAATAAAGATGAGAGAAGATGAGAACATTACAAAGTATAGTGACAGAATCAAAGCCAATGTTTGTGCAATCAAAGCTTTAGGAGAAAAGATTGAAGATTAGACTGTGGTAAGTAAGTTTCTCAGAACACTTCTTCCTATATATGTAATCAGAGTACCATAAATTCAAGAGATGAGATGAAATCCAAAGACTGATATAATATTGGATGCAGTAGTTGGAAGATTGACAACATTTGAGCTAGATAACTATGATAATTATGTTCCTAGTTCTAGCAATCTTGAGTTTGCATTTGAAGCTAAGTTATCACTCAAGAAGAGAGCTCAAAATTCTAAAGCCAAATAATCTGAAAGTGATGAGGAAGATAGTTCTAATAGTGATCTTGAAACTATTGAAGCATTACTTGTAAGAAGGTATTGCAAAGGAAAAGAAAAGTATAAAGGTAAAATTCTTGTAATCTATTTTTCTTGTGAAGAAGTTGGACACATTGCTGCAAGGTGTCCAAATAGAGAAGACAAAGATGAAAATAAGCAAAACAAGTTCAAAGGCAATAAGGATTTCAAGAACTTCAAGGACTACAAACAAAAAGGTAAGAAATATTATTTTATGGCTAAAGATTCATATAGTAGTGAAGATCATGAAATGGTCTATATTGCTATAAAAGATGAATCTAATGATGGAGATAAAATGACACTATCTCTCATGTTAGCCAAAATGATACATGGATTATTGATAGTGTTTGCTCACATCATATGACTAGTGAAAAAATAAAGTTTGAATATATGGAACATTATGATGGTGGAAATGTGAGATTTGGAAACAATGAACCATGTTGCATAAAGGGAAAAAGTTGTATCTCACTAACCAATGAACTTAGATGTGATAATCCTTTTTGGGTTGAATGAATAAAGCATAATCTACTAAGTGTGGCACAATTGAATAACATTGGATTCAAGGTAGAATTCATGAATGGGAAGGCCGAGCCATTGGTTGGAAAAGGAAATCTAGTTGGGTCTGGTAAACAAACAAAAGGTAACCTATTCTGCCAAAATCTCAGTGAAAGTTCATGTTTCATTGCTCAAGTAGAAGAAAGATGGTTATGGGATAAAATTTTATGTCATGTGAACTTTATAATCTGATCAAGATAAGAAACAACAAAAGAGTTAGAGGAATTCTTAGTTTGAGGAAACCTGATATGGGCCTATGCAAAAATTATCAAATTGGTAAGATGGGAAAGACAAGTTTCAAAAGAAAAAACAATCATTCTAAAGAATTCTTAGAGTTGGTTCATACAAACTTATATGGACCTATTAGAATTGAGATATACAGTGGAGATAGATATATTTTTCTTTTTGTTGATGATTATTCTAGAATGATGATTGTAATGTATATAAAAGTTTAAGTGGTATCTAGCAAGAGTAGAGAAGGAAACTAGAGAGAATCTGAAGTGTTTGAGGTTAGATAGAGGTGGTGAATTCATTTCTAAGGAATTCAATGAATTTTGCACCGAAAGAGGAATCAAAATACAAGTATCAACCCCTAGTATACCATAGTAGAATGGTATAGTTGAAAGAAGGAACCAATCCATAATGGATTGTGTGAGAACTTTGATGATAGAAAATAATGTTGCAATCAAATACTAGAAGGAAGCAATTAGTACTGCAGTGCATACCTTGAACATAGTACAGTTGAAGAAAGACTCAAATCAAACTCCTTATGAACTATGGTATGGCTACAAACCTAATGTAAGTTAGTTGAAAGTATTTGGTAGCAAATGTCATATATTGAAGCAATCTAAGAAAGATAAATTTGATGTCAAAGGTGATGAAGGAATATTCCTAGGATACTCCTGCAGAAGCAAAGCATATAAGTGTGAATTTTTCTACTCATAAAATCATAGAAAATGCACATGTGAGAATTGATGAGTTTGCAAAAAAGAGTGAAGAAGAGAGCATCAAAGAACTTGAGGACTATAGAAAGTTTACATACTATGAACCCGGTACATTTCCAAATCCAATTGGAAATAAAAGGACTTCACATCCTGAATCTCAAAAATGTCCAAAAGCTATCAAGTTGAAACCAATGCAACCCGAGTCACAGTCTGAAGGACCCAAGTTGCAATCAAAGGCTACCAAGATGTAGCTAGACCAAACTAAGTCTGAAGGACCTGAGTCACAGATAGTGGGACCCAAACTTAATGCAAAAGATCACGATGAGGCAAGTGGAACAAGTTTGAAATCCAAAGTACCTATGTTAGCAAGATATGTTAGAAGGCACCATACACTGAATTAGATCATTGGAGAAAAATTAGATGGAACAATGACAAGAAAAAATTGAAAGGTACATATTTGCTTACTGAATTTGAACCTAGATCAATTAAAGATGCTTTGGGTGATGAAAGTTGAATTGAAGCAATGAATGGAGAGATAAAACAAATAGAAAGGAATAAGACTTGGACTCTTATTCCTAGACCCAAAGATAACAATGTAATTGGCAAAAGTTGGTTTTCAGAAATAAGCTGAATGAAGATGGAGAAGTTTCTAGAAACAAATCAAGGTTAGTATGCAAAGGTTATTGGGTATGTACAGGATCATGGGGTGCCAAAAAGTGGTGATGTGAAAAAAATAGAGTTTGAAGATGTCCAAAAGCGCTTCAAAATCTGCTCTGACTTTTTTCCACCTATCTAGGTACCAAACCTAGAAGGTAAGGCCGAGCCTTATGGGATATCCGATAATCAACGTACTATAACAATCCCATAATTATAATTATTCTAATATAATATGATAATAATAATATTATATTATAATTATATAAAAATATTATCTTATAATAGTATAATATATTATTTAATATTATAAGATATAGTAATGTAATATAATATGTATATATAACATAATATAATATAATATTTTATATTATAATAAATAGTAATGTAATATAATATATATATATATATAAATAGAAAATATAATATAATATAATATAAAATATAATATAATGTAATATATTATATATAAAATATCATATAATAATAAAAATGTAAGATATTATATGTTATAACTAATATATAATATATTGGATATCTGATACCTGTGCACAACATAAAACATAAAACACAGACCCGCGAGCCCATTATTATGTTATTTGGGGCCAATTTTTTGCCAGGGTGATCAGATATATGATTGAATATTAGATATCGGATATTAAGGCATGTTTTTTTTTCCCAGCTCATTTTTAACCTAAATTCAATAGATTTTAGCATGATTTTGTTTGTTTTAGTTGAATCTAGGGTTTTTTTGAAAAAAAAGGTTAAAATTAAGGTTTTTTTTAATATATATTACGTTTTGCAATTCAATAGGAATGACTGATCAAAGTGATGACACTGAGGCAAGGAATAATATTCCTCATAACCCCCAACCAAATGATCCAGTACCCCCACAAAACCGTCCACCAAATGATCTTCTACCCTCTCAAAACCCTCATTGAATCGAGGATTTAATAAATGAAAATCTCACAGAGTTGAGAGGTTTGCATAGAACATATAATAATGTACCCGCATTGGCTCCTACGTTATCGACATTAAACACCATAGTGGATAACATTGAAACCCTTATGAACCAACAAAATGCTGCTCTTCATTGGCATGATGAAATGCACGAGATATTTGATCATGGTTTGGACTATGATGAGGTTGTGGCCCTCAACATAACCAAAGATGATTTGGCTAGAATTTTTGTGAACCCAAAAATGGTTTTACCATTCAAACCAAAAAAATCCAAACTATCCAATAAATGGTGCACAAATGATGCCATATGTGGAAAATTTTGGGATCGTTGGTGGATGGTCTTTGATATCCCTCCACATGGAAATTTAGACATACGATTTTATTTCTTTAGAAAATTATATGTTGAATTTATGTTGAAACTTAAAGTGAACTATTGGAGCATGAAGGCCCAACATGGGCTTAGGACTAGGAGCTCCTCAGGATAGACCCTCTTCCTAGCAGAAGAAAGCTAGCACGTTTGTGCCCCCCACTGATATCTCCCCTCCTCCTCAAGTGCAAAATCCAGATATTATGATAGAGGCTAGCTCTTAGACCATCAAAGCCATTCATAGGCTGAGTAGCCTAATGATGTCTCAAGCTAAGTCAGTCATTCCTCCTCGTGTTGATGATGCTGGTGCCAATTCACAATTGGCTAGCTCATCACATGTTTGTGTGCCTCACACTTGCATTATGTGCAAGAATATTTGCTTTAGTCCTATAGGTGATCTTCCTAAGTATCATTTTGTATTAGATGAAGATACACAAAACACACGTGCAGAGGCTACAGACCCTAATGTGAGAGGAGGGGAATGCAGAGGCATGGACTCCTTCGGTGTTGGTACGTGTATACATTTTTTTGTTATGACATATGAAATTTAAAGTTAATTTTTATAATAGAGTAATTTTAATTTTTAAGCCATATTGACTTTTATATGTATGTGATCTTCATTCATGTTTAGTTGATGACCGAGGAGGAGGTCAGACAGATTGATGATGCCATGCTCTCGGCCATTTCATTCGGCCTTGAGACATCTACGGTACATTATGTTGTGTTCGCATTTTTTTTCCTATTTGATATTGTAGTATATATGGTTGATAAACTTTCTTTTATCTTGTAGGTACCACCTGTCCTGGGGGGATAAAGTGTGAGGGGTGAACTAGCACGCATTGACAAAGGAAAGATAATTAGGTGCTTTCTATTTGATTAAATATCCATGCATTCTTGTAACATGTTTGTGGTAATCCCATTTAATTACATTCTTTATTGTATTTAGGGCATGGCTACTAGTGATGAGCATGTACAGATTTTGTGTCATAGACCATCAGGGATTTCCATTCTCACTGAGAGCCCCATTGTATGTATAAGTATCATTTATTTTTTATTATCCTTATCTTCATAAATAAATTCAAAACTGATTTCCATGATATTAACAACTACTATTGTGTATCTCATAGGAGACTCCTAGTGCACATGAGGTTCGATGAGAGAGTTATGTAGATTTGATGATGCAACCACTCTCTCCTGAGGAGGAGCCTACAATAGTAAGTTGTAGTTTGAATTCATGATTAAATATGTTATAAATTTAGCATGCTATGAATTATAATGTTATAGTTTAAATTGTAGATTCATCTGAAAAACATATTTGAACATATATAGCCCATAATCAGAGAGGTAGAAGCATTGCCGAGGGCATATGAGAGGACTCCTGACTAGCCCAGGAGGTCGATGAGAGAGGTATTTATTATGAAATTTTGATAGTATAAATCTTCATTACAAAAAAGATCATTATGCATTTGAGTAATTCAATGTTAGATACAAAGAATCATATAAATTTAGTATTTTAACTTTGGGTTTTCCCTTTTTGTTTATGAAGGAGGCATTCAATCCACCTAGTGCAGCGAAGAGGCTAAATTTTGATCATCCACCAGCACCCTAGGATAGTATAGTTGTCATAGGATGCATCATGAGACATTTTGAGATGACATATGCCACATTGTATACAAAAACATTGATATTATACACATTCAGATGGCATGATCAGCCACATTTTGTATATGGATCTATGTATTTTGATATATGTTTGAGTACTTTGTCTATGGATATGCTGGTCTAATTGATGAACGAATGAAAAATACAAAAAATAAACATCCATTCAAGAGGTGCAACATGTATTCATTGTCCATTTGATCCAACCTCACGTTTAGCTCATGATTCAAAGAGATTTCACTGGCAAAATATATTTTCCAATGGTTAAATTTATGGATATGTGCTTCCATTTTGAGATGAGATGAGTTTAGTAATGTTAAAATGAATTTTGTGTTCTCTCTACCTAGTAACTAAAATCTAGAAAAGAATAATCAGTGGCTGTAAATGATTGGGTTTTCAATTTGTATACAGAAATATGTTTCTTTTAATTACAGGTTTTCTATTATATCTTGATTATAAAATCTATTATATAATGAGGCCCCATCAGTTTAATATCTTTTTTAGATAGTGAAGTCCCCTCATTTTAATATCTTTTTTAGATAGTTCAATTGCACGATGTTTCCAAGTTGAGTACGAATATCTTTATGTGTTGTACAATCTGGTATGAAATGTTGTTTAGTTTCAACCATTCCTTTGCTGTAGGAAATGCAAAAAAATTTATTTCCTCTTGGTGACTAGACATCTATTTGTGTCACATCTAAGATGGTGAGACCTAGTCCTCAACTGAACAACTAAAATTCTAGCCTTTGACTCAATTGCACCCTTTAAATAAGCTTTTTCATTATGTTCCCATATGGGGTTGAACTTTTTGATATAGTGTGATTTTCTGATCTATTTGTTTTTCTAACATGGAAGTCCTAAATTTTTCTTGCACAATTTTTTTTTATGTCTCTTCATTGATATTAAGACATTCCTGCCCATTAATGTCCCATTTGCTCATCCACTTCTTTTGCTTCATTCAGTTCTTCCTTCAATAGTCCTAATTCCTCTAAACAATAATTTTGGGTTAGCAATTTTTTTTCGTCATGTTTTAGATTTTTTTAAATAGCTTAGTAAATAGATTATAACTGATGCTTCCATTGGAAACACCTTTGCTTCATTCAACAGGATTTCATAGAGAATTATGGATTTGACTTTAAGAGTATTGATGATTAAGTGTTCTTTGATTTTTTCTAGCTGTCTCTAGTTAAGGTTTGACATACTACTCCCCCAATCTCACAATCATAGAGGACAACCGGCACGACCAACAAAGAAAAGAGGGTTTTCCAATCCCACAGCTTTGGTTTCCTGTACTTGTTTTGAAGCAACTAATAATTTTCCATCCTCTTTGAATCCTTTTTGTTCTACATGTGTCTTAAGGGAGCTTATTGTGGAACCAACTCATAGGGAGATGTCCCAATGGTCAAATCTAAAAAATGGTCAAATCTAGGAGGTTTTAAGGCTTCAATGAGTTTTTTTTGACATATTCACCATGTTCCAACACTTATCCTTGAGTTTCAATACTTTTCAAGCCAAAATGCACAACATGCCAAAATGTTGTCTATGCAACTTTACAATTTTGTGATAGTAGCAAGACAAATATGTGGATAACTTTTATTTTTTCCAAAAGACTCCTTGAATAAATGGATGTTTTGGATACCTTTTATCCTTTCACAAAACATACATAAGACTTAGATACCCTTCATTTGGAAAATATCAATGAACTTTCACACTTCTATTTTTTACCAATGTACAAAAGATGCATTTGCAAACCAACCACTAGAAGGACTTAAGATCTTGACTCCAAACTTTTCATAGGCTCCTAAAATAGCCTTAATTAGACAAATCCACTCTCAATTTCAGTCTATGGGTTCCTAACCCCAAAATCCCCAATTCACCTTCTCAAAACCCTTGTTCCTAGGGCATCACCAATCTCACACGTGCCGAAGCCTTCTTGGACTAATTCAAAATTCAGACATCTATGTTTTATCACCATAAACATGAATCAACTCACAAACACTACCCTCTTTAAGGAAAATCTCTTCCTATAGGACTATCCCCTCACTTTCAACCCTTGTTTTCACCCTCTTATGTTTGGTGGCCACCAATTATTCTAGTTAGTTGATCATTTGTAATGTCCCCTTCTTGGATATTTCCTTACTTATTCTATATTTGATAAGTTTTTAATAATGATATGTATTTGATATCCCTTTAGTCTATCATTTGCTCTCTTATATATGCTATTACAAGTGAATGGTCATATATGGTTGCAACCCTTCAAATAATTAACTAGTTGTTATGGTTATGGTTTAATAATGATTATTAGCATATATTGAATAATATACATTAATATATATTATATATATGTATAACATTTATTAATTATTTAAACTTCCATATTTGTAGTGTATCCTTGGGCTTATGGATAATATAAGCCATCTATATAACATAATAATGTTGTCACCATTATTACCATCCTTTATTATATATATATCATATTGTATTTATATCAATTCTTGTATCCTTATTATATCGATTAATTAATCAATTTATCATTATTAGTTATTAATATTACATAGATTAAATATATTATAATCTTTCATTATTATAATATTTATTTATATATGTAATACAATTACTATGGGCAAGGTATATATTGCATAATTCATTTATTCATTAACGTATATTATTAATAATGTTTATATTTACTATGATTATGAATAATAACTAATATTTATTCATATAGTGTATCAATATTATTTCTTTTGTGAACAATCAATAATAGCATATGAACTATTATTATATTTTATCCAATTATAGGATTCCCTCTTTAAGTATGATATAAGAATAGGGTAATATGGATGTATTAAGATACGTATATACAATGGCATGATATTAATATATTTAATATAATTACATAATATTGAAGAATCATTCTAATCAATGAAATTTTGACTTGTTTGATTTCAAATATCAACTCATTTAATATTAGAATGGAGGTTGATGAATAATCTACAAATGATGTGATAGATTCACAATCATTCTTGCAAGAATACACCTATTAATAATGATGAATCCTTTCTTTATTAAATTATCTAGTGTCAAGATCTTATCCTACAAAAGAATCCAAAAGAAAATATTAATTTTAGGTATCAACCTTTCTTTAAGCAATGGGCACCTCTCCTTGGCAATTATTTTATCTAATAGCTATTAGTATAATGAGTTCTTAATATTAACTGGTTATATTAACTATATTATTAGATCATAATATAGTACATTGTTATATTAAATTAGTTAATCAATTTATTACCCTTAGTTATCAATGTGATAATAGTCTAGATATACTATCAGCTATAGACTTATAATGTAATTATAACATATAAAATATATATATTATATTAATAATATCATTATTCATAATACTATTACGTAGTATATTTCTTTGTATATTATTTATAATAAAATGTAATTCTCAATTATATTATAATGTAGGTGCATTATAAAATTATTATTAGTGTTTGATATCATTTATCATCAAATTACTTATTTGTTATTTAATATAATATTTTACATTACAATTATGCTATAATCTTATATATTGTTTTACATTGTCAAATATATCATTATTATAATGGATTATAATATTATTATTCTTAATTATTATCATTGTATAATATGTTATTCAAATATTCATATATCGTTAAATTTGGGCTCATGACATCATTTTAGGGTTAAAAGACATTATACATGTTAGGACAATGGCATTCCATGAAGAATCAGGTAAGCATTTCATGGAATGACCACGATTAGATGAAAAAACTAATTGGAATGATGAATCTTCAATTTGGAAAGCATAAGTCTCATCTTTTGCATATTTAATAAGTGCATGAAAAGTTGACATTGCTCTACCACTGTCCTGTTGTCGAAAAACATCTTATATAGTCTTGAAACCCATAACCGAATGGTTATTTCTGATTTTTTCCCTTCCAAACTAGTAATAATCATTTCATCAATTTAAATTATCCATTTTGGTGTTTTAGAACCTTCATGTCGATTATAATAAGGAGATATGTAAGGTTTTTGTGCATTAGGTTCCTATGCATTGTCATGTTCGACATGGTCAATTATGCAATTTGGATTATGACTTGGTAGCATTTTGTCTTCAAATTTTTCATTCTCTAAATTTTCAATTTTGGCATTATCATTTTCAATAGGTACATTTTCATTCCCCAACTGTACATATTCATTATTTGACTCTATGATTTCACCTTAGATTAATTCATTGTCAACTTGATTGATATTTAGCATACCTTGTTTTTTTTGTCGGTGTTCCATTTTGTCCCTTTCCCTATATGTTGCAATGTCTTCATTGGATATCTTCCTTTTGCATTTAGCCTTTTGACTACCCCTAGGGACATACTAGAATCATTCTTATGGGTCAAAGGGGGTCATAGGTCTTCGACCCATTACATGATGAAATTTGTCCCTAGAGGTCCTAGGGCCCCTAGGGACATATTAGAATCGTTCTTATGGGTTCAAGGGGACCATAGGTTGGCTTATGACCCCCTTCAACCCATTACATGATGACATATGTCCCTAGGGGTCCTAAGACCCCTAGGGACATATTAGAATCATTCTTATGGGTCGAAAGGGGTCATAGGTTGAATTGGGACCCCTTCGACCCATTACATGATGACATATGTTCCTAGGGTTCCTAGAACCCCTAGGGACATATTAGAATCGTTCTTATGGGTCAAAGGGGATCATAGGTTGACCTATGACCCCCTTCAACCCATTACATGATGACATTTGTCTCTAGGGGTCCTAGGGCCCCTAGGAACATATTAGAATCATTCTTATGGGTTGAAGGGGGTCATAGGTTGACCTATGACCCCCTTTGACCCATTACATGATGACATATGTCCCTAGGGGTCCTAGGACCCCTAGGGACATATTAGAATCATTCTTATGGGTCGAAGGGGGTCATAGGTTAACCTATTACCCTCTTTGATCCATTACATGATGACATATGTTCCTAGGGGTCCGGTCCTAGGACCCCTAGGGACATTATAATCATTCTTATGGGTTGAAGGGGGTCATACATTGACCTATGACCCCCTTCAACCATTACATGATGACATATGTCCCTAGGGGTCCTAGGACCCCTAAGGACATATTAGAATTGTTCTTATGGGTCAAAGGGGGTCATAGGGTGACCTATGACCCCCTTTGACCCATTACATGATGACATTTGTCCCTAGGGGTCCTAGGACCCATAGGGACATATTAGAATAATTCTTGTGAGTTGAAGGGGGTCATAGGTTGACCTATGACCCCCTTTGACCCATTACATGATGACTTTTGACCAATCAATTACTTTTTTCTCCTGATAAGGCCTAGTAGTTTAGAAACTACATTCAATTTTCTACAGATTATTTTTTTAGAACTTTTTGATATAAAGTCCATAACCACCTTAAAATTATGTGTCAAGTTGACATAATCCTGATTTGCTAATTTTTCATTGCCACTTAAGGCCATAGTTTGGTACACCATGATCCTGCACATACCCGATTCTCAAGGAGAAAGTATTGATTATGGTGAAAGTTTTGCTCTTGTTACAAGATTGGAAGGTGTTAGGACCTTACTTATTTATGTTGCACATAAAGGACTTAAAGTTTATCAAATGGATGTGAAATGTGCATTTTTGCATGAATTTCTTGAAGAAGAAGTTTACATAGAACAACATGAAGGTTTTGTAAATCCTAGCAAAAAGATATGGTCTATAAACTGCATAGAGCATTGTATGGTCTCAAGAAAGCTCCCAGAGCTTGGTATGAAAGATTTCATAACTACTTGATAAAGATTGGTTTTAAAGGAAAAATGATAACAACAATCTATACATCAAAGAAGGACTAGAGAAGAAGATTGTGTTGGAAAAAATCTTTGTGGATGATACATTGCTTACTGGAAATGATGACTTGTGTAAATATTTTTCAGAAGAGATGACTAAAGAATTTGAGATGTCCATGTTGGGAGAGATAAAATTCTTTGTTGGATTATAAATTCAACATAAGAAAGATGGTATCTACATTACTCAATCTAAGTATATCAAGGAGATACTAAAGAAATTTGGAATGGAGGATTCAAGAACCATTAGAATACCTGTGTCTACTAGACATAAGCTTTCCAAGAATGATGATTCCAAAAAAGTAGACTAGACCACATATAGATCAATGAATGGTAAATTGCAATATGTAGTGCATATAAGCCCTGATATTGCATTAGCAGTTGGTATGGTGGAGAGATTCTCAACAAATCCTAAAGATAACCATATGATGGTGATCAAGAGAATCATGAGATATCTAAAGGGAACTAAAGACTATGGATTATGGTACAAGAAAGGAGGCACTTTAGATTTGAAGGCCTTCATAGATGTTGATTAGGCAGGATGTTTTCATGATGGGAAGAGCACTAGAGGTGGAGCATTCTTTCTTGATAAAAGACTAGTGTCTTAGACAAGCAAGAAGCACAACTGCATTTCTCAATCTATAGCAAAGGCAAAGTATGTGGTAGCAGTAGTTAATTGCTTGAATGTTGCTTGGTTCAAGCAACCATTGGCAGGTATGAAGGTAGAGATCAAGGATCCAATGGTTACCTTCTCTGATAACACCAGTGTAATTAATATATCAAAGAATCTTATGATGCATACCAAGACCAAGTACATTTATATAAAATATCATTTTCTAAGAGAAATGGTGAAAGATAAAGAGGTAAGATTGGAATATGTGAATACTAAAGAAAAAATTACAGACATATTCACTAATCCATTACCTAAGGATGCATTTTTGTATCTAAGAGGTAAGTTAGAGGTTATTCCCCTACCTAAAGCTCACTAAATGAATTTTAGTGATGCATCAACTAGAGCATGTTGAAGATCAATCAGTTGATGCATTATTAAAAAGGGTAGATTGCATATGAATTAGTACAAGAGGTACATTGATATTCACTAAATATTTTCTTTAGCATGAGATGTCAAAGAGGGAGATTTTGTTGTCATACTTATAGAAATTTTATAAAGAGGGAGAGTTTTGTGATGAGAAAGAATTTGCATAGATGTCAAAGTGGAAGAACTTGGTATGATATCAATAAAGGAAAGTTTTATATCAAAAGAAGATATTGAAGATAGAGTTTGCTGATAGAGGGAGAAGCTAAAGGTAGAGGGAGTTCACACTGATAGAAGGAGTTCACATGGATGTGAATTAGAATGAAACTAAGGATATTTTACTTAATTTTTCTCTAAAATTTCATTGCATTATGACATGTTATGTTGCCATCAATGCCAAAGAGGAGATTGTTGAAAACAATTGGTTAATTATGTATTGTCTTTGATGTTACACAAAATTTTATATCTTTACCAATCAATGTATGCTGAGCTCACTCAGGTAGTCAAGATAGTTTCCTATGTTTGTCGAGCATTCTAGAATTTTCCAAGTTCAAAAGACAGTTTTAATTTAGCCCACTTGGTTAATGAAGGAAAGTTGGATGGAACCAGTTGTAATACCCCAAAATTGGCTCATTGCCATGATACCAATTCTAGTCTATCTAAATCAATTCTAAAGTCCTATTTCACTAGGAAAATTCTCATTCTACTACTCGCTACTTGACTTAATTATTAGATGCAGAAAACTCTAATCTACATTCATCATGCTCATTATTTAATCCCTATAGTACGCACTCATATTAGCCATGTTAAACCTATTTGATTTCAATTTAATTTAATCTAAAGTATTCATACTTTATTAAATTAAATTATCTCCTAAGGCTAATGTACTATGGAATTAAATTTATTTAATTTAATAAATATGCCCATTTTAATTAATTAAAAAAAATTATTTAATTAAATAGAAAAGCTATTTCTAATTAATTAAGCAAAGTTATTTAATTCAATAGGAAACGATTCCTAATTAATTAAATGAAGTTATTTAATTAAATAAGAAAAGTATCTCTAATTAATTAAATAAAATTATTTAATTAAATAGAAAAGGTATTTATGAGAGCATATCTCATTTTATTAAATTAAATATTCTTTCTAATTCTTCTCTTCAGTTCAAAAATGGAAATTTCCTGTTCACTGCTGATCAAATTAGAAGTGACCCAGATCACTTCCTTTCACACTAAAGTCTATCTGAGCTGACTGACTCTTACACTTAGATCTGAGTTAGTTAACTCCCTTTAAGTTGGAAATCTTCCACCTTAACTGAACCTCATCTTCAATCCTGACCATTGATTGAAATCGATCTCAACCGTTGATAGATTCTAAGAAAATCTATTTAAGAGACCCTCATTTCTTCATTTTGGGAGGATGAATGGAATTGCTATCGAAGTGCTATTGAAATTCATGCTCACATTTGCTCACATTTTCTCATATTTTGCATACATTTGCATCCTTAGTTTAATTTCATTTAGTATAATATGCATATGATTAATCTAGTTTCCTTTACTTGTTCTTAGATTAAATGCATATCTCATCATAGATTACTTTGCATTCTCACATAGATTAGTTGCATATCAAATCCTTCATTCTTAGAGGGTCTAGTTGCCTGCACCTTGATTCTGAGGATGTTAATAGGAAAAATCACTTTAGATAGAAGGCAACAGGTCGCTTTGCAGGACAAATCTTGGGTGAACAATCTCATGTTCATTCTAGGATGTGTTAGGATAAACCATGGACAGAAATAAAAATTACATGCAAATATAACCAATAATAGAAAAATAATAGATCACATAGAAATGAACACAAGGCACCAAGATTTAATGTGGTTCACCCAATCCCTGGGCTACATCCACCAAATAGCAAGTTCAATCTTATTACAATCTTGTAATTACAACCTGATTACAATCTGTAATCCCTTACAGCTCAATATAGCTACAAGAAGCAATTTCGCATCACAACATAATGAAAATACCCAACCCTAAACCCTTTTATACAAGTATTAAACCGCTTTAGGGTTATAACATGTCAGCCATAAATTAGCCATAACTTTAGTGGCGAATCTACGAATGGTACCAAAAAAAAAAATTCAACCCCACAAAATTATGGAGTATGTATAGTACTTTCCTGATCATTCACCACAATGTAACAATCTCCCACTTGGGGACTGATCAAGCTGCACACTAAATAACAATCGCCCACTTGGAGACTGATCTTGTAGCAATACCACTACCACATGGGGCTCCCACTGGATCAAACCACCCTGGACTCTGCTATTCTTTTATTCATGTTCAGTCTGAAAGACCAAACAAAGCTGAAGAGGAGTTCAACTTCTCCCTTGTTACAACCTTTGTCAACATATCTGTTGGATTGTCATTTGTATGTATCTTCTCCAGCTTTAACTGTCCATCTGATTTATCTCCATTTTTCTTGTGATTCCAACAATCTTTCTTTTTATGACTTGGTTTCCCACAATACCAACAGTCATTTGGTCCTCTTGATTGAGACCTTTTCCCCTTTGACTTTCCTCTTGATTTCCCATGATTTCCAGAGTTACTTCCTCTCTTAGTCGTTGTTCCCCTACTTTGTGCATTCAAAGCACTTCCTGATGTAGATCCACCTGAGGATTTCCTACGAGTTTCCTCACTCAAAATGACACCAATCACATCTTCACATTTTAGGGTACTAGATCTAGGAACAGAATTACTCACAACCATTACCAAGCCATTCTAGCTTTCAAGAAAAGAACACAAAATCAAGAGAGCCCTAATTTCTTCATCAAAATTTATACCCACAGAAGATAATTGACTAGTAATAGTATTAAACTCATTTAAATGATCTACAACAGATCCACCTTCTGCCACTTTCATATTAAATAAATGCTTCATGAGAAATACCTTGTTTGAAGTGGAGGGTTTTTCATACAGTGTCGCTAGGGTTTTCATCAACTCTTTTGTCATCTTCACTTTTGTAATATTAAATGCCACTAATGGTGCTAGGCATAACTGAATGCTTCCAAGTGCCTTTTTGTTCAAAAGATCCCGTTCAACATCTAACATAGATCCCTGATTCTTGACTTTGCATTCCAACAGCTTCCATAAATCCTTTTGATACAGATAGTCTTCCATTTGCATCTTCTATAACTAGAAGTCCTACCCATTAAACCTATCAACCCTCAGCTTACTCTCATCTGCCATTTCTCCCACTCAATCGTGAAACTTTCCTACAGAGGATAACTCAAAAAAAACAACCTGGCTCTGATACCACTTGTTAGGATAAACCACAGACATAAATAAAAACTACATGCAAATATAACCAATAAAAAAATAATAATAGATCACACAGAAATGAACACAAGGCACCAAGATTTAACGTGGTTCACCCAATCCCTAGGCTACATCCACCAAACAACAAGTTCGATCTTATTACAATCTAGTAATTGCAACCTGATTACAATCCATAATCCCTTACAGCTCAATACTGCTACAAGAAGCAATTTTGCATCACAACATAATGAAAATACCCAACCCTAAACCCTTTTATATAAGTATTAAACCGCTTTAGGGTTATAACAGGTCGGACATAAATTAGCCATAACTTTAGTGGCAAATCTACAAATGGTACCAAAAAAAATAAAATTTGGGATGATGCCCCAAACCCCACAAAATTATGGAGTATGTATAGTACTTTCTTGATCAGTCACCACAATCTAACAGGATGAATCTGCATACAATGACCGTGTTGAAGTGATGAAAATGATGATGATGGTGATAATGATGATGTTCATGAAGATGATCAATGGAAATGTATTAGGTATAATCAAAAAAATTGTAAGAGATACTGATATATTCATTGAAAATTTGTTTAAGTTTTTCTAAGTTATCATGATTAATGATAACAACATTAATGAATTATGATACACATGTTGTAAATATGTGTTACGATGCTCAATTATTGGTGCTAATTACTTATAATATATTTTTTGTATAGGTGACAAATTAAAGAGTATATAATGATTATGATGTATGCATATTTTTCATGTTATGTCCTATGTAATTTGTAGAATAAGTATCATGTAATGTGTATTTAAATTAAGACAAATGATTTACATATGTAGGAAACTATATGCATTCGACGAGGATCATACACAATGACATGGATCGAGAGGTATGCATTTATTACATGCTTTCTTTCTTCTTACCTTCAACATTAACTTTAGGCCAACTTCATCAATATTAACCTCATTTTTATAGCAAAATATTTTTATCCTTCAAGTATATCTCTTATTTAATGGGCTACAGGTACCACCAAATAGGTATCTATCATATTTGTCTTCCTCAAGAAAGGAAAATGCAGGAATAGAAGAGGATAGTGAGACATGTAGTAGGTCTACAAAAAAGAGATGAACTAGAGGTCAAAAGATTAGAATAAAATTCAATAAATACATATAATTTTTCCTTTCTCAAGGGGGCCATGTTCTTATGATGATGATACAAAAGGTGACATCAAGGTTCCCTTCAGGTACACACATTTTCAGAAAGAATGGGTACCCAAAAAATTACCTCCAATTAACACTGATTTTTGTGTTAACAAGAGGGTATATCACATAGCTCCATCATCATTACATGGTTTGGGTGTATTTTCCATGGATGGGATAAAGGTCATTTATAACAAAGTTATTGAATTGATGGAGTATGTAGGACCTTGTTACAACTACAATAATTGGATGCAGATAGTTCAATATAATAAAAAGTATATGTAGGTACACATTGTCAACAAATTATCTACAATGGAAAGAAAATGATCAAAGTAAAAGACTTGCTCTAGACATTGATGGAAGGCCAAAAGCAACAGGAAACATTTTAGGTTTTATAAATAGTACGCATTTTGGGTCAACTAATAAGCGACCCAATTGTATTTTTGAGGTTGTAAGGGAAATCATGTTTTTGTATGTGTGATAAAATCAATAAGTGCAGGGGAAGAGCTACTATTAGATTACAATTTGAATCGCATAGATACAAAGAAAGTTACTATCATGGGACTTGTAAGTATTATATATGTAATATTTAAACTAATTACTTCCAATTAATAACTTAAATATATAATATAACATTTTATTAATAAGTATTTTTCTAAGTTGACTATTTCTTTTATTATGCTAATATTTTTTTTATATATTCTTTGTCATAGGGCGACATGATCGATCCATCAGATGACAGAGGCAAGGATGTTGCTCCCACCCCTTCTTCAGCATAGGTAAACCTTTTGTATAAAAAATGGTGTAATTATAATTTTACAAAATGTTATATTATTATGTTATTTTCCTTAAAGTTTTGGACTTGTTTTGATTATTTAACTGATGTTTTTGTCATTGATGTTGAGGGAAAGGGAAAAGAACCAATTACACAAGAGCAATTAGTTTTTGATATGGCGGCCACAATATTACGTGATGATGACATCGCATATACTAATGACCTTATAAGTATGTATAAAAAGAGCCTAAAAATCATCAATCTATAGATTCTTGCACTTGTAATGGATCCAAATCCAACTAAAGAGAAAGAGGTGATCAGAAATGAATTGTGTCAAAGAGTACATTGTTTGGAAGTAAGCAACAATGAATCTTTAGCTAGTAAAATTGTTCAATAAAGCTTTGTGTTTTATACTAATTTATGGATCATGAACTAATATATGTATGTGTTGTTACAACATTTTTGAGACCTCATCGAGTTATTGGACTTGACAATGATACTAGTGCAGTTCCCATAGGTATGTGATTTCAATTTTTAACCATCAGAAGGGATATCATCAAAATCACCATATACCATGCCTCTCTATTGTGGTCCATTAATAATCAAAACTAAACCATTATTTTCTTCATGATTATTATTAATAGTCTTCTACTACTACTGTCATGTTTTTTCAATCAACATTTTAAAAAGACAATGCATTTTATATATGATTATTTTTTCAGGTTCTGATGATGTGCATACTCCTCCTTCAACGAGGTCGACCGACAATCTAAGATTTCTGATTGTAGGACTAGCAACAAGGAGCATGCAAACATCTATGCTTGCTACAACTAGAGCTGGTAAATCCTTTTTTTTTAATATTTTGTTGTGTTAAATATGATTTGATTTGTACTTTCTTGCTCATTTGATCATAGAATGTCATTGATTAACTTTGTGCAGTAATAGGTAGAACTTCTCATGATGATAGAATAGATACCAATATTGGTGATAATTTGCCATCCCTTCTTGGAGTAGCCCGTGTTTATTTCTTAAGTTTTTTTATATTCAATCTCTAAGTGCCTCAAATTTTGACATCAATTGACAAAAAATTTCAAAAATAGGGAAAATGCTTCCACTTTTTGCCCAAAAGTGAGACCCAACTTCTTACACTTACCCTGATCTTTATATTTATATAATCTAACATATGTCTCTAACATATTTCAACATTTACATATGTAGGTTGTAGGATACGTCAAAGGCTAAACAAGCTAGAAAAGATAAGGTTGGCCAACACCACCTTGGCTCTTGTGGATATATGAAAATTCAGTCACAACTTGTAAGTAGCAATAAATAAAATTTTGTATCAATTTTTTATAGATAAATGTACAAATAAGCAATACATTCAATATTGACAATATTATGCAAAAAATGCAAGGCATTAAATTTAATCTAGCACCCACAAAAAGAGGACAAACAAATTGGCTTTGAGCAAGGCTATAAAGCAATGGTTGCCTACCACCGTATAGATTCTAGTGGCCAAAGAGATGTACAAGATTCAGGTGCATCAGTTCAAACACATGTAAATATGCCTAATGAATAATAACTCAAATTGAGAACTTAATAAGAAATAATATATTTGATGTTAATTTCGAACAATGATAACAATGTGCATGACATTTCACTGCAGCCTTCTATTCCTAGCACAGATCCTACACATGATGAAGGCCCTGATGTGAATCATAGTGATGCGGGTATATATTCAACTTCTATTGAAAATTAGTCATGTAATTATTAATAAAATTTAACATCTTAAATTACAATTGGTATAACCTTTATGTGATAATTTTTGAGTATACAAAACATCATGGTGATAGAGTCAAGAATGATGTTAGTGTTGAGAATGTTGAGGTTGAGGTTAAACAAAATGTGATAATAGATGGTGTGGCACTGTTAGGTAAAGAAAAATCCCTGTTATGTTCTTTAGATTATTGAAATACTTATAACATATTAAAAAAATGTTTAGAATTAAACCCATTTATTTCTTATTACAAGGGTGCATCATCCTTGTGCTCGAAAAAAGAAGAGAAGCATCACATCATAAGATCATAACCACATGAGCCAAAGGAGAATGCCGAAGATAGTCATGATGTGCCTATTAGCCTTTATCTTTGACAAACATCAAAGAAAAAACAAAAAGAAGAAATGAATGTTAAAAACTTTGTTTGATGATGAATGTGTTGATGAGTTTTTGATGAATGCTGCTTATTAATGAATTTTATATCATGTTATTGAATAATGTTATGTGATTATAATGATTGACATGTTCATGAATTATTGATGAATGTTTATACATATTAATGAATTGTATGTCATGTTAAAAATTTATGAGATTATAATGATTGATGTGTTCATGAATTATTGATGAATGTTTATACATATTAATAATTGTATGTCATGTTAATGAATGTTATGTGATTATAATGATTGATGTGTTCATTAATTATTGATGGATGTTTATAGATATTAATCAACTATATGTTGTGGTAATGAATGTTATGTGATTATAATTATTCAATGTTATAGTTCTTAAATCAATGAATGAAATATTTGCTTAAATGTTAATGGGGAATTTAGAGTGATTGGGGGGGCACAAATGAGCTTCCACCTTCATGTGGTTGGCCTTGTTAAATAGAGAATATTAAACAATTCTCAAAACCAAGAGAAGCTCAAAATAAACCTATCAAAATTAAATACCAATAAATGGTCACCTCATCAAGTGGCTAGAGAACTTCACCATAGTCACTAATGACTCTCATTTCTTCCATGTTGATGTAGACTTGTCTATGATGTAGAAGTGTGAAAAAATAAATACAATTATAGGATAAACCACTTCATAGTGTGATATTCCTTTGCATTTAGGAAGGAAAACTCCCTTGTATATATATTTTAAGAATGAAACAAGACACATTACACACTTGGTAATACTCTCCAAATCTTCCTTCTATAGTAATAATTTGTTTGTATTTTATTTCTATTTTGTAGGTATCTAAAGTAATTGAAGCAACACTGAAACTCTTCATTGCATCTGCATCAAACACTTTTTTTTCTAGCTATGAGTTGATCATGTTAGTGAACATATTCAAGAGAAATTGGCAATTAATATGTTGGATACCTTTTTCTATTTATGTTTCAAATAAAAATTAAAATATTATGCTTAGGTGGACCAAATTAATGGAGATAGTATTAGATGTTAATTGTGTCAATCTCTTGGTTTCAAGCAATGCAGAAGGAGGCCCTAGTTTAATATGCAATCTCAATTGATATTCATAGGACATTAGATGGAACTAAAAAATGCTACAGGTTTGCATTTTTGTTATAGGTCATTAATTAGGTATTTTTAGTTATAGACCATCATGAACCTTGTAATTTTGACTCTTATAGTTGAGGGTAATGTCCTTAGCATGCAAGAAAATGAAGAATTTTTTTTTTTCTCCCTCGTTGAGGACATTCTCTCGGCCATAGAAACTGGGTTTCTAACATTCACAATAGTCTATACATTAAAAAACTTATAGACCTATTAAACTAATGTATACATGGTGCATTTTTTCAGCTCCACCTACTTTCCATGCATATGGAATGCAGTTTCACATGCATTCTTGACTCAGAGTGATTGAATCTTATTTTAGATGGGAGGGAGAGAATCCAAAGACATATGGGAGCTTTAGTGGCTAAAGACAATGATTCTTCACTATTTACCCTATAGTTCCATTGATGAGTTCCTTATTTTGATTATTGGTACATTCTACATTTTAATGTTATTAAAAGTAATATTTTGTTTCCTTTGTTGAAATGTGTCATGCCTTCATTCACTAAAATTAATATTTTCTAATTGCAACCATATTGGTAACATGCTAATCATAGTCTTCTCAAAGTTGTTTTTATAGCACTATAGATCCTAATATGCATATAGCACACTTAGCAGTGCAAAAAAACTGGATCATATCTTGAAACTTTTCAACACCTTTTATAACACTAATTGATCATGATTTCCTTGTATTTGGTTGTAGGGTACTAAGCAACATAACTAAATGAGAAATTGAGGTTGTAGGTCAAAGAAAGCATCTCTCCATCATTTGAGGGTAATTCGAAATAAGGACGGAATATATTTATGGTTTGAATCTAGTACAAAAGTATCAACGACAATGTATTTTTAAGGTTCCTACATAATCTTGTTTTGTTACATGTTTGGTGCTGAATGAGGGACATTATGTACTTGTACCTCTCTTGCTCATGAATTTCTATTTTTGTAAATTTCTATATTTCTAAACCATATTCCTAACCATTCTCTTTCTAGAACTTGTACATCTCTAGTGGTTCGTATACAAAGGTAATTGGTATCTTGGATTTAGAATCTTTATTCTTTTCACTGTCATCATTTTAGCTTAGAAAAATATAAAAACATAACTTGCATATCTTAGGTAGAGTTATAATCCAAATTAGATGGAACATTTTTCACAGGTCATTCCTTTAGTGGTCATACATATTGTCTTGATTTCTCAAACATCGTTTATATTCACACATGTTGGATTAGGTACCTTACATTTGTCTTTGACTAACATTCTTGTCAACTATTTTTTCCATCTTTTTAAAATCAACAAAATCCACAATCTTATAAAACTAGTCAATCTTCTGAATATTAGAGATTTTGAGTAATTGTGATGAACCACATTCTTAGTTTGGTCTTAGCATAGGTGAACTTTTTTTTAACAATTTTTCATCTAGTAAGAAATCATAACAATAATATTCAATGTGTGTCTTGGTAGTGTTCTGAAATTGCCAACCAGTTTAATGTGTAAGCCTAGTGTATGGAGAAAGTTGACTTGGGATCACACCTTTATAAGTTGGGGAAGAGAACATAATCTCATGATGTGGAGGGTTCTTATGATTTTTTTTTTTTTTTTTTCAAAATAGGGATATCATCAAAGTTTTGATGATTTTTCATTGATCTATTGACAATAGTCACCATTGATGACATGGCAATGTCATCGAAATCCCATAGAATTTTGAAAAAGTTTTATTAACATTTCGACTAGGCTTGTCATTGATGGTATAGAAATCTCATCGATAACCACTCTTGATCGTCAAATTTTTGAAGTCATCTAGTTATTTCTAATGTCACCTGCCTGACAAAGATTGGGCTCATTTTTGACAAGGTTGTCTGTCGATAAATAGACACCCCTATCTTTTGTCAAAATTTTGACAAAATTATAATGATGAAATGTTTCCACCATTGGTTGTCAAAAAATTGACCAACCCTCATCAAAAAATAGGTCCAAATTACCAGTGCGTTGTCCTAAGTCGTTAGTATTTAAACCTACTTATGAGTCACTTTTACAAACTTAATCTAAAATTCTAATTTTTATATGTGTTGGATTGAAAACAATTTCATGTTGCATGTTTAAAATTATAGTATAGGTCTTGAAAGCTCATTTCATGCATCACCAAAATAGTCATAGGTTTATTTAAAGATATTTCTTTCCCCTTTCCTTAGCAAGTCGACATTTTAGTTATGTTTTTGTGAGCTCCACATAAATAGCACTCTTTTTTTATCCATTCTCACTATAGGTTACCAACTTCCTAATAATGATCTCATGTTTCAATAAGTTGCTAAGTTCATAGCCTAGTAAGAGTGAAAACTTTGACATATCTTTAGATTATGTACATAAAATAAGAAAAAACATATTTGCAATGATAAGACAAGTTTGACCACCAATGTTTTTTTGACATTTTCAATTGTACAACACATGTGACAACCATTAACATCAATAATAACTACATTATACTGAAACTGCCCAAACAATGAATAATTTGAGGAAGAAGTTGAGCATGATATTGACTATCTTATTCGAAAAAACTCTCTTACTTGTTCTTGATATTATAGACATGGAAGAAGTTGAACATGATATTGACTTACCTTATTCAAAAAAACCCTCTTACTTGTTTTTGATATTATAGACATGGAATAAATTGTCTAAAAAAACTACTAGGTATAGATGAGATAATTTTAGGGCATCCAAAAGAGCTTTTCTTTGTTAGTGAGATCCAAAATAGGGTAAATGAACATGATCATGCTTTGATATGGATTGTTGATGCTCCAATATATGGTATATCAAAGAAATTAAAAATTTGACAATTTGTAGACATGTATATTATGTGTGAATTCATTCCTTTCATTAATAACATTTCTTTCATGAGATCATTTTATACAAGGGTGTCTAACATGGCCTTGTCTAAGATGGTATTTTCTTAATCAATTAACCTTTTAGGTCCTATTTGGACCTAGTTGAGCTTACCTAGGGTCATTTATATTGTATCCGATGTTGGTTGTGCATTGTTTCTATTGGTGGTGTATCCTATTTATATCCACCTTGCATTCCTATGAGCATCTCATTCCAATTCTCATGGATTGCATCCTTTGACAAGATGCCATGTATTCTATTGTAATGTTATTTTTGTCTCTTTCTGTTATAATTTCTTGGTCTTGGGTGAATATATTCATAGCCAAGTCTCACACATCATCTAACTCAAGTTCAAACCTTATTATGTCTTTTACTAGTCACTATGAACCTTCCAAACACACATTTAATGTGACATGTTATTATGTTATGGTATTTAACTCATTCATTGTGCACCTAAGCACATAAGGAGTGTCAAAATGCAAGAGAAATGATTAGAGCATAGTTTAATTCTAATAGGTAATATAGGAATATAATTTGCATCATTATCATATGTAGAGGTCATATGTACATATTTGTGAATGTTGTCTTACATCTATCTTTTGATTAATTTGATTGACTAAAGAGTTTAACCTAGGATAATGCATTCACCTATTTGCAAGATCCTTATTGATGTTTGTGCACACCACCTTGACTATTAAGATATCTAGTAGAAAAGGAAAAATATAATTTGAAGTACACTTTTTAGTCAAAATAGTTTTGTATGACTTAGTTCAAATCCTAAGAAGTGTGATTGATTGAATAAGACATGGGATCCGTCTAAGATTTCTTTAACACTAGTTTAACATTGAGATATTCATGAAAGACAGTTAATTTTATTATAATATTGAAACATTTCAAAATAGAAACAACAATATTTATCAATCACCAACCTTAAACAATAAACTTGTTTCTCATAAATAATTCTCAGATTCATTTTAATTTTTTTATCTACGTTATTTACTTATTAATTACATTTATTTATAATAAACCTAAACATGTTTCAGTAAGATAATATTTATATATTTTATATATTATGCATGAATAGTATGCATATGGTGTTGAACAAAAGTCATTTCAGTCTGAACTCCATTAAACATTAACCAGACAGTTTTCCAAAATCAATCAATGATGGACCATTGTGTTAACCAATGTGCCAATTCAATAACACTATACAATTACGAGCTTATAGAATGAGTATATAATGACGGACGTGGCTATCCTTCCTACAAACTGTACAGCTGATCAATTTTCAAAAAATTGAAAACATCATAAATTCTTCTGAAAATTTGAGCATTTGATCTTCATGATCTGCATAGTTTGTAGTTGAAAACAACAGAAAAATTGGAAAAAAAAAAATCACTACATTTTTGTGATATGTGAAAAAGAAAAAAGTTTGACTTTATTTTATCTTTAGTACATTTTATTTGGAGATTAGCCTGTCCCTATAATGACATGGTTGTAAACCATAGCTATGGAAATGAAATCTGAAGAAGGGCGTTCTGTTGAGTTTTCCAAGTTGAATGAATTTGAATGTATTCCAATACTCTGCTAGACTATATTATGACATGGGAAGACTGAGATTTTTGTGATGTGAGAGAAGGCTGAAAGAAACCATGCAAAAAGCAAGCAACCCATATTTCACGATCAGTGCTGTCATTTCCATAGACAGAATGATTTCATAACTACCATTCCACTTTAATATCTCATTCGCTTCTGCCATTGCCAAAGTTATACACCGAATAACTACCATTCCACTTTCTTTACATTTCGCTACTTTTTGTTGTACAGAGATTCTTTGTTACGATCACTGATAAGTCTGCAAGCTCGTGATTGTGTACTCATACTTACCCTCTTCGTCATTGTGACACAGAAATCCATGCAACTTTGACAGAATTGACGGTGCTTTGCAAATTACGTCTCTATGTAGAAAATACCCAAAAGAATTTCTGTTGATTGGGAATGGTGTTGATTCAGTGCACGCTCTTTCAGGGAATATCTAATTGTCTAACACCGTCTTCCATGCCATGGATTTGCGCCCCAAGGTAAAGTAGTTGATCTTGATTTTGGTTTACAAGTTTACTTGACAATTTCCTTTTCTTGTGGAGCAATTTATTCTAAGATATTAGAGGGAAACTATCACGTTTATGAAAAAAATGGTTATCAATTTCTAGTTGGTTTAGTAGAGGAGGATTTGTGTTCTAGAGGCTATAAGTTTTAAATTTTATTCTGCGTGACATATGTATCTTTGTTTGTAGTAAGATTGTTTGGTATTATGGACTATAGGCTAAAAAAGAGTCATTTGTAGTAGAGGATTTATGCTAAGAGGCCACAAATTCTAAATCATATTGAGGATAAGTTATGTATGTCTATTTGTGGTGAAATTGCTTGGTAGCATGGACTATAGACTATAAGAGAATCTTTCTTAGTAGAGGATTTGTGTTTGAGAGGTCACAAATTCTAATTCTTATTAGTAGTGAGGTATGTATGTCTATATGTAACAACATTGATTGGTATCATAGACTATAAACTATAAAAGAATCTATCATAGTAGAGGATTTGTGTTTGGGCCATCACAACTTCAAAATATTATTGAGGGCGAACTATGTATGCCCATTTGTAACAAGATAGGTTGACACCATGAAATATGGATTATAAATGAATATTTCTTAGTAGAAGATTTTATAATAAAAATTCTAATAGGCGTTCAATCATATTTTTAGACTCATAAGCATTTTCTTAATTTTCCCAATATTATGCATGATCATTCTACACCTAAATTATAAGAAAGTAAAAAGAAATATGAGGTATCTTGCTTCTATATTTATAAGGTGAAGTGTAGACACATAGAAATGAAAGTGTCATAATCATATATTTAAAAAAATGATACTTATTCTTGATAGTTTTATACACACAATATGTGATGAGAATATAAAGAAAAATGTTTGTAGATTAATATCTATGAATATTATAGAAAGTTTTGATTTGTACACATGACCATTTATTTGATATTTTTAAATTCTTATTGATTATTATCTAGTAAGAAGATTCAATGTAAAAAGACATTGAATACTCATAAACTACCCAATATAATTTCAAATGTTGATGCAATATTAAAGTTTACTACATCTACCAAAGTTGTGGAATTTGCATATTTATACTAGTAAAAGGGTTTCTTACACTATAAATCTTCCTCATGTTTATGGTCTATCCCAAATTCCCTTGTACATAAAATCTAAGTTGAGAAAAGAAAACAACAATTAAAAAAAAAAAGTGATGATTTCAAGAAGCTAACATGACCATCAAAATTAGGTCCATGTGGACCAGTCTAGTGCTCTAACATCTAGTAGTTGTCTCATGATCACTTGATTGACCTCATAAGAACTTAGCAACTTGACAACCAATGCAGTTGAAATGTGTACAAATTGTTACTCCAAGAATGATATTGATGGTGGAGAACATCTACTCTACAAAGAGAGGTCACAAGTTCAAATCTTGTAGAAGGTAGGATATGTACACCTTGCATTTGAAGCACAATGAAATGCCTCCTCTACATTACAAACTAAAGGATTAAAATAATTAATTTATTGTATAGTTTACAAAAAAGGGATGAAATTATGATATTTCTATCAAAATTCAACTATATAGTTTTGAGTCAAACTTTTTGATCCACACTTTCATGAATTGTGGTTTTTAAGATCACATCTCTAATGAGAATGAATATAACTTAGCACTTATTGGATCTATGTGAGTTAAAGATGATCTATAATGAATGGTAACAACACTTACTAAAGGTTTTGTAAATGGGGTAGCAAGCTAAGTGGGTTTATCCACAAGGAGAACTCCCTAATCAAGCATGCTTGAGTTGTAGTCCTACTTAGATGAGTGACCTCCTAGGAAGACTTGAAGTTTCATTATTGAAAATATGCTAAATATTTTATTCATTCTTATAAATGATTTCTGTAATTTAATTTTTAATAAAAGATATTAACTACTTGTAAAGGATGAAACTGTTATCCAATGAAAAATAACAACTTTTTTTCAATCACACACACACACACACACACACACACACACATATCTACATAAATTTCATTATAAAATATTAGTATGCTTGTCTTCTTTCCTGCAAAGTTCATTACTTGTGAGGTTTCCCTCAAAATTTGTGAAATACCAAGCCAAAAATCAGAGTGAATGCATTGCTACAAGAAGCCTGCGGGACATAGTCATTGAAGGGTAGCATCTTCAATCATTCCTTGTGCTTTGCTAACTACTAGTCCATTATCTTTTGACTTCCAATTCCTTTCAACCTTTAATTTTGACTGTGTTTTTTCGTTAACAATTATCAGCCACGGAAAATGGTGGAAACCAACGGTACAGTCCTTTAGGGCCTGTTTGGTTCATGGATATCAACAGGAATTAAAATTGTGAATTCTAAAAAAATTGTAATCCATTGTTTGGGTCGATGAAATGAGAATTGGAATACGAGAAAATTAGAATTCTGTATCCTCATTTATTCCCCAATTCAAGGATTCGGTCTTGCTTCTAAATAGTTGGTATTGCTCAAATACTCATTTTAATTCAAATTTTGGGGAAAATGAGCATTGCAAATTAATACAAAAGAATTTTTTTTAAAAGTTCGGTAGACCTAATTTTTTTTGGCGCTCAAACTTTTTCTCTGCCAGATTGTACTCCATTTTATCTCTGCAAATGTTTTGCTCCATTTTCTTTGGTTTCTCACGTTGTTATTTGCAGATCCATTTTTTCTCTGCCAAACATTTTGCTCTCCATTTTTTCTAGTTTCTCAACGTCTCTACAAAGGTATGGTTGTATTTTGCTCTCCATTTTGCTAGGGTTTAATAGATTTTTCTCTGAATACGAGGCCCTTCTTTTTTTCATTATGGTGCTGCTATTTTTACTTGTGAGGAGCTCCGCAAATGTATATGCGCTACTTAACCAATCCATTATTTCTTCTTTGGTCAACCAAAATCCTATAGAATGGTGGTACTTTTGTGTTGAATGTAGATTCACTGATTTTTTATGGCTTCTTTCTTGTGCTAACCCTGCCTTTGTGCATTTTATCAATGTTTTGGTCGCGAGTTAGAACCCTAGCTATCGCAGTGGCCATTTGCTTCACTAACAGGGTAGTTTGTAGATTGTTTTCCTCTAAATTTTTTCATTTTCTTTTGGTTTCATTTGTCTGCCATTGTGAGTTTTGACGTGGCCATGCCTCATATCCAATTCTAGAAATGTGCAATCAAATGGTGAAAATGTGTATTTTTCATAATGAATTCTTGGTGAACCAAATGGTCCCAAATCAAATCCTCAAAACAGTAATCTGGATTTCAAGTTCCAGAATCCCAAATCAAGGTTTTCGAATGCCAAATTCGCAAATCATATTCTAGCAACCAAATGGGCCCTTAGGGGTTGCATGTGAGTTGGGCTATATAATTTGACTTTAGTAGTTAGTGGCATATTTTGGTTTCATCTGACCCAAGGAGGGTTTCAATCTAAAAGGCCTCAAAACAAAACATCCATTCATGAGGGAAGGAGTTGCAAAAATTATGGAAAAACTAGTTTGAGCTGTCTGTGGAACCTCATCCATGGATGAGGCAAAGAGGAAGAATTTTCTTCTTCAAGCTACTTTTTGAAGAACTTTTGAGGGCTAAAACAATATTAGCAAATCAATTGGATGGTCAAAAAGATTGACCAAGTTAGAGTAACACAAACTTTGGTATTGTTTCTCAAAATGTGTTTTATTTCTTCTACCAAGTTGTTGCACCATAAAGCACAACTCTTTGGCTCTTATTATTAAGTTCTCGTCTTAGGCTGTCTATTATAACATGAAATAGTCTTTCTCTTTCTTATATATATTATAATCAATTTCAAACTTGTATAAAGTTATTGTATCTACTTTTTAAAAAAAAATTAAATAATATATTATATATTTTTTAAAGTGTTTTATTGTACAAGTTTATTTTAAATGATTGATATGATTTTGTGCTAATGTTATTCTATGTGATTTTTATCTCATTCTTATTGTTTATATGTAGAAATATACTTATTAATCAAGTTATAACTTTTGTTGGCCAACTAAGGATAAAGATTAAGTTGTTAATTTTTTCCTTACTCCTTTTTAACATGACCCTTAGTATTTTCAACCTGGCTATGAATCAATTTTACAAAGCATCTAAAACTCTAAATTGTATGTCTTGGCTTTAGAAGTTGGTCATGTTGCATGTTCAAGATAAAAATATAGGTTCTAAAAGCTCATTTGGTACATCAAAACAATAATTAGAGGTTTATTTCAAGTTATGTCTTCCCCCTTTCCTTGATGAATTAGTAGTTTAGTTCAGCTTTAAGGGATCCCAGTAAACTAGAACTTTTTGTAGGTCCATTCTCATTATAGGTTATCCTTGACTTAAGAATGATTACATATTTGAATAGGTTGTTGAGTTAATAGATCAACAAGAGTGTAAACATTGTTGATACAGATTTCATAAGATCATTTTGAACACATGGGTATCCAACATGGCTTTTTTGTTAGGAACCTTATTTGAACATTTTTCTATCTTCCTTTTCCCTTTCTAAGTTGCATTTAAGAAGAGTTTTGATCTGAAAATGCTATGTCTAATAGTGAAATCATCATCTAGGTCTTATTTGGACATAGCTAAGCTTACTTATAGACATTTATATAATATCTAGTATATGTTGTGTAATTTTATTTTTTCTATTGGAGGTGCATCATATATATATATATATATATATATATATATATATATATATATATATATAGACAAACACACACATATATGAGTATCTATTCCAATTTTTCATGGATTATATCCTTTGATAGTACACCATTTATTCTGTCACGTTCTTATTTGTTTCTCTTTCCATTATACTTTCTTAGTCTTGGGTGGTTGCCTTGATAGTCAAATCATATGCATCCTCCAATCCATTTTCAAAGATTTTATTCATTTTCATTTTGATCAAGGAGGACCATGAAACCCACATGTAATGTGGCACATTCTTATGTTATGGTATATAATTCATTCATTATGCACTTAGTTGCACAAGAAATGCCAAAATGAAAGATGAATCATTAGATCTTGGTTCAATTCTAATATTTAGTAAAGGAATTGAATGTAGACCATTATCATAGAGGCCATATGCATGTTTATGAATAGTATCTTAAATATTTCTTATTTTGGCCAATTTAGTTGACTAAAGGGTTTGACCAAGGAGAACTCAATCACCTATTGATTTGTTGAGTTCTTAATGGTCTATGTGGACAACACCGTGATTTGTAAGATATACAACAGAAAAGGGAAAATAAATATTCAAGTGTACTTTTTTGTTCAATTAGATTTATGCTGCTTAGTCTAATTCTACACATCAATATCAAGTTTATAGGAAGTGTGATTTATTGGATATGACAAGAGATCATTCTATAATTAGTTTTTGCTAGCTTATACAATAATCTTTATTTATCAAGATTGAAACAATTGATCTTATAATAATGATTAATGAGTTCAAAATATTATCAATAATAAAATTATCGAATATTAATGTTAGACTATAAATTCATTTCCTCCCAATCAATTCTCACATTTATTTTTATTTTATTGCCTAAATTACTTACTAATTAATTACATTTATTGTAAAATAACCTAAAACAATTTAGATAAGGAAAATATGAAAATTTCTTATATTCCCATCCACTATAATCTATAAATAAATTGATCTGTAATTATATATAATAGCTCAAGAATTTAATCCTCCAAAACAAATACTACCTTCCAAATGTTGAAAAGTTATATTTTGTAGTACATTTTAATCATGTGTGTGTGTTTGTGTGTTTGTGTGTGTATTAATGCATAGTACTTCAATCTTTGTTATCTATAGTATTTCGTAACTTCTTGACATATATAAATTATTTTCTTTATCAATCTATAACACTTAATTCTTTGTACACATAAATGTACAAATATTTTATATATCTTTTACTTTCCTCAATACCATATATATGTATACCTAGATCTATGTATGATATTGACCAAAGTATTAATCACTTCTATTTGAGCTTCATTAATGACATAACTTCCCACAATCAATCCTATGCTATTATGTTAACTATTAGTTGCTAGTGGTTAATACAAACTACCACTTCTCATCTTCTCCTTTCATACAGTTCTTGTTATTACCCATTAATTTTGGATCACCACTTCCAAATATCCATTTCAATCACCCAAAATTGATGAAGCTAATGCATGGTTAAAAGATATTGATCCACCATTCTTAATTGACAGCTAACTATTATGCATCAGTAAAACATATCCATTAGTGTTGTGTATGAAGGAGATGGTATTGTTTTATATAGTTTTATATGTATTGAATAAACAATGGTGAATTTGATGCAGTTGTAATTTTTTATTTCTTTGCTCTATTTTTAATATTAGCTAATCTGTTTTATAATCTACAAAGATATGTGTTTTTCTTTTTCCTGCTAAGGCTGCGAATTTCACATGGTATCAAAGCATGTTACAAGAAAGGAAAAATCTAATTTTCTTTTTTTGTAGATATAGAAAATTAGATCTAAAGATGGATTCTTTGACCTCTGTTATTCTCACACCCTACAACTACTTTGATTGGAAGCCTAAAATTTTACTCCAGCTTTGGAGTAAAAGGTTCTATCAAATAGTTAAGAATATAGAGGTTGAGCCTAATTTAGCAGTAGAGAAATCTAAATACTTCAACCATTTGGATGAAGTATTTGGTCTACTATGCTTGTTTGTATCTCAAGAATTGTTTTTCCATGTTGACGCATGCACAACTCCAAACCAAGTTTAGAATACCTTGGAGACTCTCTTTGGAAAGAAAGGTAAAATGTGGGGTCATATCCTTGAAAATGAGCTCATCTCATTAGATTCAAGGAGTTTTGGCAATATCCAAGATGTACTTCACAAAGTTCAAAGCTTTGTTGCTTCAGCTAAAAGGATGTGGCATTGATAAGTCCAATGAAGAAAGTAAGTTAATTCTTGTCATTCTATCAAAGTTGGGTCCAGATGATGCAATATTTGTTTCTTCTTTCCACACAATTAGACTCACAACATGAGAAAATTAGAAGATGCCCACACTCAATGCCTTTATTGAGTCTCTAATACATGAGCAAGATAAGCTTATTAAGATGGGTACCTTTAAGAATTCCAAAGCTCAAGCACTCATTGTACATACAACTAGGAAGAATAACTCTAAATCCAATCACCAATCCAAAGAAAAATGGAAGAAGGATTCAACTCCAAGAAAGGAAGGTAATCGAAAGCCTTCAGATAGGTCTATAGGCTCAAAATAAAAGGACGGGAAAATCAAAGTGCACCTATTGTAATCATGGATACCATCCAAAACCATCATGCATGAAGACCATTGATCTTATGGTGCAGACACTTCAACAAAATAATCTTGGTAGTCTTACTCCTGAGAGTGCCAAGAAGTAGAAAGAAAAAACACAAAAACCAAAGGCAATGCTTATGCATTGATAGTTATTTATTATTCCTCGAATGCATGGATAATAAACTCTGGAGCTTCACACCACATGGAAGCTACAAAATATGCTCTTTCATATTTGAAACCATATTCTGGTTCTCCTATTCTAATGGGAGATGGATCTCTTGTAGAAGCAACTAAAATTGGTAAGGTAGAGCTTGGAACTGGAAGTTTTGAGAATGTCTTACATATCCCAAAACTTTCTATGAATCTACTTTTTGTGTATCAAATGACACATACTGGAATCAAGAGGAGAGTTGAATTCACACCAGATTCGGTGAGCATCTATAACATGCAGGACAACTCCAAAAAATTTGTTTGTAACGTGAATCATCAATCTCATTTGTACACTTTCTCTAATTTTGTTGCCAAATCATATTCTACTTTACTTCTAACACATGCAAATAATGCAAGTAGAACTTGGCATGAAAGATTTGGAAATGTGAATTTAAGGTACATGTAGAAGCTTAGCAATTAGGGGATGGTAAAAGGATTGCCTACCATAGAATTCTTTAATGGATTCTATGAAGGTTGTGCTCTTGGAAAACATCTAGAAGAAAAGTTTCCCAGGGGAATTTCATGGAGACCCTCATCTCCTCAAGAGCTTGTTCATAGTTATTTAATGGGCCCTTCTCACAATCACTCCATGAGAAAAGAAAGATATATCCTTACATTCATTGATGATTACTCAAGGTACACATAGGTGTACTTTCTCAAATACAATTCTAAAGTGTTTGAGAATCTCAAGCTTTTAGAAGCCCATGCAAAAAAGCAATCTCAAAAATTGATCAAGATCCTCTACATAGATAATGGGGAGATTATGTCAACAATGATGTCCAAAATCTTTTTGATGAAGTTGGAATATAGCTACAGAACACGTTTCCATATACTCCACAACAGAATGGAGTAGCTGAAAGAAACAACCGATCTTTGAAGGATATGGCCAGTTGCATGTTGCATGCTAGGTCCCTTCTCTCAAAAGTGTGGCTTGAAGCAGTCAATTGTGCTTCATATATTCAAAACATATATTTTCAAAAATTCACAAAGATGTTGGCAATCTGATGAGATGTAGGACAATACTGTAACACAATAGCTTTTTTTTGTCTTGTTAGCATCTATTTTGAGGGGGGGTTTTTCCTCTTTACTATTTTTTTTCTTTTTTCTTCTCCATTGTAGTTAGCATTAGGGGGGGGTGTTAGTGGATAATACAAACTACCACTTCTTGTCTTCTCCTTTCATGCAGTTCTTGTTACTGCCCATTAATTTAGGATCACCACTTCAAAATATCCATATCAAACGCCCAAAATTGATGCAGGTAATGCATGGCTAAAACATGTTGATCCACCATTCTTAACTAACAGCTAACTATTCTTTACTACCATATATGAAGGAGATGGTATTGTTTTATATAGTTTTATATGTATTGAATATACATCAGTGAATTTGATGTAGTTGTAATTTTTATTTCTTTGCTATGTTTTCAATATTAGCTGCTCTGTTTTATAATCTCCAGAGATATGTGTTTTTCTTTTTCCTACTTGTGAATTTCACATTAGTAACTTTATATCTTCCAATACTAAATATGTAATTGATATTATAAATTAATAGAAATGAAACTATTAATAAAAATAAATAAAAATTGTTATAACTAAATATTGTTCTACACTATCACAAACTCTCAATTTGAATTCTACATGATTCCTGCTAATTTAGGTAGATGTTTGTAAAGATCATGTCTTTCATATCCACATATGACTCATGATTTACCAAACCCAACATACCTAATAAACTCATGTAAAATTAAGATGATGTTCTCATCAATTTTATAAGTTGATCAAATTTGAATGAATCCCAAAATTCTGAACAACTATAATATGACATGGCAAGAGTGGCATATTTGTGATCTGAAAGGGTGTGTGTGAGAATCTTTTGGTAGTAGCAAAGGCTGAAATAAATGGATGTGGCTATCCTTCCTACAAATTGCACTATTGACTAAATTTCAAAAAAATGAAAACACAATGAATTTTTTTAAAATTTTCAGCATTTGATCTTCATGATCTGTATATTTTGTGATAAAAAACAACAAATTTTTTGAGAAAAATTCAATTTATTTTGTGAATTTAAAAAAATTTGTATTAGACTTTGTTTTTGTCTTTGATACATTTTGTATAGAAATTAAACATAGTTGAAATAAACTATGAAAAAGAAAGCAAACCATATTTCAGTAATGATGTCATTTCCATAGCCATAGAGAATGATTTATAGCTACCATTCCACTCACTCTCATTCACTTCTGCCATAGTCGTACATTAAATAACCTACCGTTCCACTTTCGTTACATTTGGCTACTTTTTGGTGCACAAAGATTCTTTGGTTACGATCACTGATAAATCCGTAAGCTCGTGATTGTGTACTCATATTACCCTTCTATATTTGCATGGATGATACTCTGCAAATTACGTCTTTCTGTAGAAAATACCAACACCGATTTCTGTCGATTGAGAGTGCACGCTCTTTCAGCGAATCTTCAATCTGTTTACCTTTTTAATCTGACACTTCCCTTTTCTTGTGGAGCAATCCATTGCACGATATTAGAGGGAGAGTATCATGTTTATGGTAAAAATGGTTCTAAATTAGTTTAGTAGTGAAGGATTTGTGTTCTAAATGTTATAAATTTAAAATCTTATGAGAGCAAAGTATGCATGTTCTGTTTGTAGTCAAGTTGTTTGATATGATGGACTTTGGATTATAAAATAATATATTTTTATTCTCGTTACATTTTCTTAGAACATCTTGATGATGGATAAGAGAGTCATCCCATTCTTACATAACTAATATGTTATGAAGTTTTGACACATTCATATGGATTGTGAAAATCTAATGACTTTGACCTCTCTCTTTATTTCTTTTACATTTGCAATCTCTCTTCTGTTTAAAATTTGGAGAAGCTTGATTTATGATATGTATATTAATTTCATCATCAAAATGTAGCACATCATATAATTGAGGAATCTATCTTTTGCTTAGAATTTGATTAAAAAATTAAATGGCAAACATGTTCTAACTTTAACCTCTCTTATTGATTTTGCGCACTTTAAATTACGGTCAAGAAAGACTATTTATCATGTAATTATTAATTTATGAGTTTTCATTTTATCCTTGTTGAATTGTGACATTGGCAACAATTCTATGACTATTTTTTATTTCACATTATATAAGTTTTTTTAATATATTATGACATGTCTCAGGGGTTCATTGAAATGTAGTCTACATGTCTAATCCAAAGAATCATATGCTTTGTATAATTACCTTCAAGAAATTCTATTACTTGCATTTATATCAAAATTACACATTACATTTCTTATAAGACAAGCTAGAAAGTAAAGTAAACAAGTATGACACAATAATAGATTTTAAGTCCAATAACCAATATAGTTTAAAACTACCAACACTTCTAACTTCTCTTTAAATTTGAGTGAATGTGGTTCAAGCATCTGCAATTCTCCTCACTTCTTAGGCAATGGTGGGAGAGTTTTCCTAAAGTAAAAAGTATAAAAATGTTTCAGTTTGCTGCTAAACTTAAACATATCAAGGCCCAAATTAGAGAATTATGGAACTCAAAAGTCTTTTAAAATATTTTTCATGAGAAGGAGAAAGTTAAGAAACAATTATCAGATGTAAAAAAACAAATTATTCATCATGGGATGTTCACAGATTTGTACTAGGGACAAAAACAATACCAAGAGGAATGGGTTGAGTTGTACTACAGAGAGGAAGAGTTTTGGAGGCAAAAGTCTAGGGAATTATGGTTTAGAGAAGGAGATAATACCACCTACTTCCATTCTTCTACAAAGCAAAAATAGGTTCTAGATATTGTTTTCTCAGTTGTTGATTGCAAAGATGGTATTTCCATATTAGATGAAAAGGGCATGCAAGAGGAAGGGGTCATATTCTTTAAAGAACTATTGATTACTCCTTCTTCATCTATGGAATTGAATCAAGATAGGGTGGAAGAAATTTTCGAATCAGTCTCATGTCTTATTTCATATCAGGATGAAAAAGTTATAATGGCCCCTTTCTCTATCTCCAACTTGCATAAAGTAGTCTTTTCCTTCCCTACAAATAAAGCTCCAGGTCCAGATGGATTTACAACATTGTTTTACCAAAAATGTTGGGATGTTATATGTGATGATCTACTCATAGCTCTTGAAGAGTCAAGGAAAAGAAAGGCTTTCTAAAGATATTTTAATACAACAAATATTGTTATCATCCCAAAAACCCAATCTCCAGCCACATTTGCTAATTTTTGTCCTATTTCCCTTTGTAATACAATTTACAATTTTTTTACTAAACCCATCTATATGAGATTACAACAATTCATCCCACACATTGTATCTTCAGATCAAGGTGGATTTGTTCTAGGTAGAGAAATAATGGAAGGTGCATTAGTTGCCATGAGCCCCTACATTCTATTAATGAGAATTGCTTATCTAGTTTTGTTATCAAGTTAGATATGATGAAAGTCTATGATCGAGTTTGGTGGTAGATCCTTTTCAAAGTCCTACATAAATTTGGATTGTCAAAAGCATGGTGTAAATAGATAAGAGCTTTCATATCTAAAGCCTAATTTTCAGTAATTATTAATGGGATATTAGTGGGCTTTTTCAATCCTTGTGGGGGATAAGGAAAGGTGACCCTCTTTCCCCATTCCTATTTATTATAATGGTTGAGGCTTTAAGTACAAACATTTAGTCCAAACATAATACTAGTCTTTGGAAGCGTGTTCAAATCATAGGTACATCCATCTTGACCACAAATTCTCTCTTTGTAGATGATACATTACTTTTTGGAGAAGCGTCTATTCAGGAAGCATGTCAAATTAAAGACACTTTGGATTCATATAAATCTATTTTAGGGCAAAAAATTAATATGTATAAATATAAGATCTTCTTATTTAATGTTGAAGATAAGGCTGCTTGCAAGATTGTCAACATTCTAAACTTTCTGGTTGAGCAACTACCTTCATCATATCTAGGCCTCCCTCTCTTTATGGGATCTAATAAAGTGTGTTATTGGTCATCTACTATTGAAAGAATAAAGAGTATAATTTTAGCATGGAAAGCTTGATGGTTGTCTCTTGTGGGTAGGATTCAATCAGTTAAAGTGGTCTTATCTTCCATTCCAAATAATTACATTGCAATTCTCAAGGCCCTGGCTATAATTGTCAAACAAATTGAGAATCTAGTTAATGACTTCTTGTGGAGAGGAAATTTGACGGAAGAGAAAAAAAAAATCGTTAATCTCATTATAAGATATGGCACAAACTAAAGCATTTAGAGGGGCAAATATCCACGACATGCATTTTAGGAATAAGGCTTTTAGAGGGATTTTGATTTGGCAAATTTATACAAATCTGAACAAAAAATGGTGTAGGATTATGCAGCAAAAATATCTTGACAATGAGGATCCAAAAAGAGTACTTACCATTTCAAATCCTTCCAAAAGGTTCAGTTGTTTAGAACTTCATAAAGCATTCTAGAGATATAGTACAACAATACATTTCATGGAAAGTACATAAAGGAGAGGATATAGACTTTTGGAATGACTCATGGCATGGCCTTCCCACTCTTTCTAGTTCACATCAGGACACTAAGTTAATTAATACATGCTTTCTTTGGCAGGGAAATAAACTTATTGATTATGTAGATTCGGTTGATAGACTTTCAAGGAAAGTCACATGGAAAGATCCTATTGAGTTACCATTATATGAGAATCAAATAGGAATTCTTCAAACAATATTTAAGGATAGGAAAATTTATTTATCTAATAGAGAGGACTTGTTAATTTGGGTTCCTACTAAAAATGGGAAAAGTATTGCAGCGAATTCATAATGTGAAACCCCCACAACAAGCTTTCTCCCTTTGCTGCAATAAGTATGTCCTTCCTAAGGCCAAGTGCTTTGCATTTTTAGCCTTGAAGAAGAGAATCCTCACAAGTGAAATACTCCATAAATTATCTACTGCTTTACCTTTCAGCTATGCACTTTGTAATGAAGCAGTAGAAAACACTAATCACTTGTTATTAAATTGCTCTTTTGCAAATGAATTTTGGGCTTTTGTTCTCAATAAACTGAACTATAACATGCCCTTACCATAGACATAGTGGGACCTATTCCAATCATGGCTGGTTCTACACTTGTCATCTTTATTTAGTTGCTTTTGGAAATGTATTATGACCATTGTTGTATGGGCAATCTGGTGGGAGAGAAATAAGCACATTTTTTGTAAAGAGAGAAATAACATCAATGAAGTGGTAACAGGCATTGAGAAGTTAGTATAAAAAGTGGTTAATGCAAATCTATTATCAATCAAATGCAATTTTTTCTTCTCTTCTTGGGATAGATAAATTGTGAAACAATGGAAGGGGATCATGATACCTTTCGGATCAATACCACAATGGAATGTTACTATTGTTATAGATAGGGAAAAAAATAAAATGGTTTCCTCCAACTCACAAGTTTGTTAAAATAAATTTTGACTATGTCTCAAGAGGTAATCTGGGTCCCTTGGGTATTGGTATTTGCATTCGTGATCAATAGGGCAACATGTGTGCAATTAAATCTTTTCCCATTTCTCAAGGAACTAATAACAATGTGGAAGTGCATGCCCCATTACATGGATTACTATTAGCTAAATTGGAGGGTTCAATAGGGTGCACATTGAAGGAGACTCCATGTTAATAGTCAATGTGTGAATCGAAAGAGCTATGCATAATTGGAAACTAGCTTATATTTTAAATCAAGTATGGGAATTGATAGAATCTTTTCAAGAGGTCTACATATCCCACATAATGTGTGAAGGCAATCAAGTTGCATACTTATTAGCAAATTGGGGATGTGATGGGCTACACACAGATTCATTATGACCCAAAGATTATATTGATTCACAAGAGTAGCTAGGTATGTTGTTGAAAAAAGATATTGTTTCTACAATTTAGGAGCTTGAAAATTAGTAAAGAAATTTTAGATTTTGGCTATCTCCAGACCTAGAAAGTGATTAAGTATTCAGATTTTTCAGTTATGGACTATAAACTCCAAGGAAGCCTAGTTGTACCACTTACATATCTAGCTATACTTGTAGCTTTTATTTTTATTTTTACCATGTAAAGGAACAAGGAAGCAGGGTTTTCTTTCTAATACATATTAAATCTTAATAGCTTCGTCCATTTTATTTTTTTTAAAACACTTCTAACTTCTCTACAAGAACTGTAATGAATCCATTTGATAACATAGTACTTAGATTTTTGTTAAACGAATAATAAATATACTATTGGATAATGTGTAAATAAAATTGGAAAGATTTAGATAGATTAGTAAACTTCAGTAGTGCATCAATTGTAACAAAATATTTGAATGAATAATGGTAGATATTGACTAAAATTGTATTTTTTCTTTTTTCTTTTAAATTCTTAGTTGTGTTGTAAATATAACTCAAAATTTTTGTTCTACAATATTGTTGTGGTTCAATAGATTTTAAATACCATAACTTTATAAAACCTATTTTTGATAATAATAATATTTATGTAAAATTAAATCCTTACTATATTATGAAAATACATTGATTAATAAGATATTGCAACATCATCATAAGAATAAAAAGCACTTGATCTTTTTACAAGAAAAAGAATCCTTGAGAATATGTTATCTAAGTATCATTATGTAATGATGAAGGTAATTTTTTTTCTATTGCAATATCCATGTAAAGGATGAATCACGCTCCTCAATAAAAGGTGTAAAATCAACTAGTCCCTATTAATCCTAAGTAAGATAAGCATTAAGCATAGATGAAAAAGGTATGTTTATTTGTGGCAATTTCGTAAGATTTATCTATTTCAAGGAACCAACATATTTTGTACCAATGGTTAACTAATAAAATGGATATGGGTTATCTTGATATCTACCACATATCTTTCATGTTTTTAAATGACCATTAAATTCTAATAAATCATCATTCTCAAAACACATGTCCATGAATGCAAAATAATATTAGCCACACGTTTCTTTAAGTATCATATGGAACAATCTATCATTAGTAAGTAGTCCAAGGGGTTAAAATGAACCACACCAACTGATTCTTATTCCGCAATATAAAATTCTGAAAATTTCATGAAACTATAAATTAATTAATTAAATATTTACTACATCAAAACATGTTTGTTGTAAATGTTCAAATTAGATGTATTATTTACTAAATATAATTTGATATTATATTTCTTAGATTTTGTTAGCCACAAGTAAGGCAAACACAACTACCAGGCGAATCACTAGTACCAACTAAAACTCAAAACCTATAAAAATAATATTAGAAATGATACATAAATAGTAAATATAAGAACCACATCATACAACACTTGAACACCATATTTTTTTGTTAAGAAAAATTGTCAAGGTAAACCCTTGTGGGATTCAAGCCCATAAGATGATGTACTCTATTAAAAGTAATGCCCAATTAAGAGCATACAACTATATAATTATTTTAACTACCCCATAATCTTATGACCTAATTTGTATGAGCAGTACCAAGAGCACACTGCTAAATATAATCTTAGATTTGGCCCTTAGTTGGGTTCACTAATCTCTTCTTCAATTACAACAAGATGGACAAGCATCCCATCACAAATGAATTTGAATATATCACCTCCTATATCCATACAGTTCTAATGAACTACAACTTGTATTACTTTTCTCATATACTCACACCATATGATGGGCTAGATTTATGGCCAAGTTTTTATGTGTTTTATGTTGCTATGTTCCTACATTCCTTAAATTTTATGGCATTTACTAGGCTTGAACACTTTGAAATATGATGATGATATACAGTGGGCATTTAGTTATACACTTTACATTATTTAAAGAAGTACTTGATGTGATAAACTATGATTTTTATTTATATCATTCCCATGTGAATGATTTAAGAGTAATAAGTTCCTACAACCAAGTAGCTTATCATCCTACAACCATGTGAGCAATTCATTCTTAATTAATATTGAGATATAATGAACATGAATGAGACATTAAATGAATTAATTTTTTGTGTCTTGTTCCCCTGACCCCTTGGTGTAGGGATAAGTCAAAAAGGACTTAATGACCCTAAATAATTTCAAGAAGACTTAATGAAGACTTGGATTTAGTCACACCATTGTGGAAAAGGAGAACTAAGGTGTTGGAAACTTAAAATTGGGACAATTATTATTTTGTCATTGATTTCAAATCTATTGATAAGACATATTGCTACATAATCTATATGTCATATATATTTGATTGATGAAGATGATTTTGAGAAATTTATCATAATAATGGCACCTAGAGGAAAGGTTGAGTTATGAAAAGGAAGCTATGATGGACATTTGATTAGTTATACTTTGATAAGACAAAGTGATTATTTATATCAAGAAAGTTAAGCTAAGCCGAGCAATAGAGTAAAAGGTTAAGGAATTTTGAGTGATGCTAGTGTCAACTAAGCCCCAATAAGTGCTGAGAAAATCTAGTGTTGCCTGAGAATCAGTATTGACTAAGCAAGATAGTTAATTGATAAGTAGGAGATAATTTCCACAACAAGTCAAATTGTGATATTGCTATCAAGATTGAACTATATGATTTTGAGTAGTATTGGGATGGGTGACCTCCCAGGAAGTCCCGATGCTTCACCCCTATGAGCATCAACTAGATCCAACGAGTGCTAAGTGTTCCATTTATTCTCATGAGAGATGGATTCATGTTGAATCACTACTCATGAAACATGGGTCAATGAGTTTGACTCAAAATCACACAGTTGAATCCTGATAATAATATCACAAGATAGTTAATGTTGAGCCCAAATTTTTACACCGAGTAATTCAGTGATGACCAAGTGCCAAAACTTAGTGATTGTCAAGTAACAATCTTGAGAATGAATTTGAGGAAATCACAATTCCTTGTTGACTTAGTTGATTTCTTGGGAGATGTAAATCATGTTGAAGATATGATTAATAAGTTAGATCATTAAATTCAAGGTGAGGATTAGGTAAAGACCTAATAGATGAATTCTAGAGAAGTTTCGAGAGGATGATCAAGAAGATGGATAAATACAATGAATTGTGTTGAACTTACTCATAAACCCTAAGATATATGGTGATTGTGGAAAATGACAAAGCAAGAATTACCTATTTAAAGAGGTATAGAGTTGAACTTAAAGAATGCGAGAGAGAGAGAGAGAGAGAGAGAGAGAGAGAGAGAGAGAGAGAGAGAGGTGTAGAAGAGGAACACAAAGAAAGGTGGATCAAAGTCAGACAAGGGTGAACATAAGTGTATAAGAGTGAAAGAGAAACACAAGGAGATTGCTTGCACAGATGTTGTTGATATTGATAAGTGAATCTGAAAAGATGGCTTAAGTTTTGTTGAAAGGATAAGATTGATTGCTTGAAAGGTTGGCAAGAGAATTAAGAATAGAGATGACAATGGAGAGCTTATCACTAAATCAACACCTTAACTGAATAGTGTTATGAACTTGCAAAGTGAGTTGTAATCATACAGATCAAAACCCTAATTTTTTCTTTCTAATCATTGTCAATAGTTTGTATTGAAATCCTTCTAATAGAGGTTAACCTAGCAGTCATTTGAAAGACTTAACAATCTATGTAAATCCTTTAAGAAGGTGACATTCTAAATAGAATTATCAAAGTCCTCTAACAAGGTCACTCCTAATAGGGTGATTAAATCCTCTAACCAGGTCACATTTAATAGTGTGTATTGTAAACCTTTAATAGGGTTAGCTCCTAATAGAGCTCACCTCAAAAGAGTGAAAAAGTGGTGACATCTTGCTAGTGATTTTTCCCAAATTGGGTTTCCACATAAAATCCTAGTGTCAAACTTGTATTGATTGCTTTATATGTTTTACATTTGATAAATTTTATGTTCAACAAATTATGTTATGTTTGGGACAATAAGTTTATCAGTACATTAGAGATTGAGCAATAATATGATAAGAAGAACAATGAATGTTTTATGTTTAATTATTCAAATGGTACTTATGGACCTTGAGTAAGTGACTCAACCACCCCCCACCCCCACCCCCACACCCCCCCACTCTTAGTTATTCTAAATATTTCTAACAATTGGTATAAGAGCTCAATGCTTACAGAGAAGAGTTTGAAGGTACTTAAAGCTAAAGATCATGACTCACAAAAGAGACGTACCAAAGTTGAACAAGGAGAACTCTCCTACATGGAAAACCTTGATGAGGTTGCATATATCTAGTATCATTGATGTTTCTATCAAATTTGTGGATAAACAAAATGTGAAGGTAACAAACACTCATTTGATAGCTGAGCAACTGAAGCAAAAGAAAGAACACAATCAAACAATGTTGGAGATTGCCTCAACCCTAAGCTATGCCAAGTTTGATAACTTAAAAGGCTATGATAGTGCAAAGAAGATGTGGGATAAATTAAAAACCATATATGGAGGTGATGAAAATTTCTTGAGAGCCAAATTAGAGAGCCTAAGAGGGAAATTTGATGATATGAGAATGATGGAAGGTGAGAATATAGTGCAATACTACACAAGAGTCAAAGAAGTTGTTAATGTTATTCATGTTGCAAATGGAGAACTCAAAGATGAAAGTATGATATGCAAGGTATTAAGGACTCTACTCCTTATATATGCCATTAGAGTATCTACAATTCAAGATCTAAGATGCACACTAGGTAACACTTTGATCTTAGAAGGTATAATTAGTAGACTTACTACTTTGAGATGTCTAACTTTGATAACTATACCCCTGCTATTATTGAATCTTTCTTTAAGTCACAATTGGTTCTTAGCAAAAGAAAAGGAAAACATGTAAAGAATGATAGTGACAACTTAGATGATGAGATTGATGAACTTGAAGCTCTTATTGCAAAATGATTTAGCAGAGGAAAAGGTAAATATAAAGGTAAACTACCTATTATTTGTTTCTCATGCAACAAGGTTGGTCATATTGCTGCTAAATGTCCTAACAAAGAGGATATAGATGAAAGGAAGGAAATCAAGTACAAAGGAAGAAGAGATGACGTAGACTACAAGAGAAAAAAAGACAACAAAGGTAAAGAATATTTTTATATTGATGAAGAAGAAACTGAAAATGAATATAAAAGTAATGATGATGAAGTTATCTATGTTTCTCTAAAAGAAGATTTAAATGAAGATGAGAAAACTGCATTGATCTCTTATGTAAACAAAAGTCACAGATGGATAATTGATGGTGGATGTTCAAATCACATGACTCGTGACAAAGAAAAATTTGAGGATATTGGTCCATATAAAGGTGGATGTGTTAAATTTGGTAATGATATTCCATGTGTTGTAAAAGGAAAATGTACTATTCAACTAAGTGACAAGATAAAATGTGAAAATATTTATTGGGTTGAAGGATTTAACTATAATCTATTAAGTGTTTCACAACTGAAGAAATCATGTTACAGAGATTAATTCCATAATAGGAAGGCCAAGATACATGATGATAATGGTAAATTGATTAGAAGTGGTGATTAGACAAGAGGTAACTTCTTCTAGATCTAGATTTATCTAATGAGACATTTTTTTTATAAAATAAGAAGATGTTTGGTTATGGCACAAGAGGTTATGTCATGTGAACTTTGAAAATTTGGTGAATATTACTAAGATGAAGAAAGTAAGAGGGTTTCCTAAGCTCAAGAAGCTTGACAATTATATGTGTAAACAATGTCAATTGGGAAAAATCACCAAGTCTAGTTTTAAGGTAAAAACATACACTTCTAGTGATATTTTGGAATTGGTTTATACTAACCTATGTAGACCTATTGATGTTTAGTGCTATTGTGGAGATCTAAGTTTTTTATTCTATTTGTTGATGAATACTGTAGGATGATGATTATGATGTTACGTAAACCTAAATATGATGCTTTTAGTTATTCAAGTGGTATTTAGCCAAAGGTGAAAAAGAAATATGGAAGAGTCTGAAGTGCTTCAGATCTAATAGAGGTGGTGAATTAATTTCAAATGAGTTCAATACATTCTACAATGATAGAGGAATTAAAAGATAGACGTCTATACTAAGGACCCCTCCTCAGAATGGGATAGCTTAAAGGATAAACATGTCAATAATGGATTGTGCAAGTAGATTGATGATGGAGAAGAGTGTATCAAAGAAGTATTGGAGAGAAGCTATTAGTACTATTGTCTATACCATGAATATAGTAAAAGTCAACAAAGGTACAGATGCTACACCTTTTGAACTATGATATGAATATGCTCCTAATGTGAAATATTTCAAAATCTTTGGAAGTGGATGTTATATACTTAAAGATAATTCGAATGGAAAACTTGATGAAAAGAGTGACAAAGGTATATTCCTAGGAGATTCCACCAAATGAAAAGATTACAAGTGTTTGAACTCTAACACTAACAAAGTTGTGGAAAGTGCAGATGTGAAAGTTGATGAGTTTGGAGAGAGAAGTGACATTGCATGTAAAGAAAAAACTAAAGATTACAATACATTCATCTATGTGGATGATGATGCTCTCAGCACTCAAATTGAACAAGCAAATCAAATTGCAATTTACTAGCAGATAGGAAATGATGTAGTACAACAAATTATCGAGTAGTAGATAGTGGGTGCCAAGCAATAGAATGAAGATGCTGAGTCATAGGCAAGCAATGCAAGGAAAGTTGTGCAAGTTCACCATAGATTACAAGTACTGTGATGGTAAACAAAAGAGCTCCAATTGATAGATGGAGCTTTTCTCAACTTAATTTTTTAATATAGGATCCCTAATTGGATAGAATTGTATTGATGACAACAAGGACTACAAGGGATTGATGAGCTTGGGTCCCCAATCTCATCATTATAGACCCCATTGTGGGATTAATCTAACATGAATTGTGCTAGATAATGAAAATCCCTATTTTTTAACTAGTGCAGATCATAGATATGAAAAATACATTAACTAGAGTCGATGATAAGACTTCCCAATGACTTGTAGTTAAGAACTAGGTTTAAATGCCTGATCCTTTACAAATAAAACGAGTGGCTATTTTGTATATATGCTCATGAATTCAAGTGCATTGCAAGTCAAGCCAAAGTTAAGTGCAAAAGCAATGCCTCTCATCAAATTCTTCAAATCCTATTCCCATTCATTTTTAATTCATTTGTCCTTCTAGTCATATTCATCCTCAACCCTTGCATATATCTAGAAAGTTTGACACACTCTAGTTCCACCAATTTGGACTTCATAGTGAGTTTATGGAATTCCTTAGTGTAACTAGAGACACCCATCTCGTTTTTCCTCAGACTCTGCCTCTTTTTATGAAGTAGAATCTCATATTCCTTAGGTACATAGGCTTCCTTTATTAAGGTCACCATCTTCTTCCATGTATTATTTGATTTTTCCATCTTCACCCTCTCCACTTGAGTGAAATTCCACCAAGTTAAGTTAGATCCCTTCAACTTGGATTTTTCTATCTTCACCTTCTGATGCTTTGGTATCTCCTCATAGTCAAAGAAACTAGCGAGTGCATCAATCCAATCCATCACTTCTTCTGGATCCATCTTCCCACTATAGACAAGAAGATCAAGTTCAGTGTCCATGGTCCTTCTCGCCATGGATTTCAAAGTCTTTAGAAATAACCTCTATTCTGTAGGGATCTCTTCTTCTTCCTCCTGCCAATAGATTTCCTCATCACTCCCCTCCTTCTCATTCTCAAAGTTACCATTGAGTCCTTTTTTGACTTGTTCTTTTAGTTTTTCCATCTCTCTCTTCATTTGCTTCCTCTTAGCATCATGCTCTTTCACCACCCTTAGTACTTCAACATTTTCCATTTTGTTAGGAAGTTCATAAACATTTTCTTCTCCACCATCTGCCATGGTTGCAACTTGTCTTTCTCCAAAGATCTACTAAGTTTCTCTGATACCACTTGGATGATAGTCCCTTGATTATATCAAAGTATGTTACTTAGGTGTACACAAAGCCACTCTCTAACAATACAACCTAGGTTTCCACAATATGATTCCCAATACCCACACTATCTAGACTAGATCAATTTCAAAGTCTAGAACACCTCCTTGAGGCATAACAAGACACAAACTTAAGCCAAAAGTTTTAGGGATGAAATATGAACTTCTTTGAAATACTAAATGCAGTTCCCAAATGTTTTAGAACACAAACTCCACAATACTTGCTTAGGAAAATCAAACTACACACCTAAAACTCCAAATAGGGTTCCAAGAAGGTTTAGAAATTACTCCCCACATCTCTTGCCTCCTAATTTGAGATCCAAATATTCTTAAATTAAATCCTCCCCACTTTCTTTCCACCAAGGCTCAAATTTTTCCCACAGTGAAATCTATGGGAAAGATAGATTTTCTCTTGAAACCCTAGTTAGGGCCTTCCTGCGACCAATAAGCACTCAAAAATTGATTTCTCTTGACTAGTAAGATTTGAAGACCTCAAACCACTAGCAAAACTTTCATATGAAATTTCTTCTTGAACTTTTCCAATCCTTCAAAGTCTCATGTAAATCTATACAATTCAGTACAAACAGTTTCTTAGGAATTTGGTAGGAAAACAATAGATTTTATTTATTTGAATGCAATGAGTACATTAGATTCTTCTCTTCTATGTTGAGAAAGGTTTCTCAACCTTATTTATGAAATTCCCAATCAGTTCCAACCAATAAAGGTGGTTGTGAATGTTGGGATTCAAAATGTTTTATTTTTGCACAAAAGTTGCATTATGCAACAATGACAACTTTGACAGCTTTTTGCAAAAGTTGTCAAATGTCTCCAAAATCTACCAAACTTTAATCCTAGACTCTATCAAGGAACTTGAGAAGGTTTTGACCATAAAATAACCATTATTCAAACTTCTAAACTACTTTATCCCATTTCTACCTAGAAATTACCCATAAAATGACTAAAGTAGACAATTAGGTTTATAACACACCTAATGTCTCCTTGCCTTACAACTTGGACATTATTTCTAGCATTGGATTCTATATCCAACTACTACCCTAACCCTTTGTTTATGATCCTCTAGATGTGCTTGCAATGGATGGAATTGAAGGTGCTCCTACACCAATGTAATAAATGAATTAAATTTGCTTCATAATCATCTATATAAAGGCCATATGTATATGTGTAAATGTTTCCTTAAATCTAACTTTTGATTAATTTGATGGACTAAAGGGTCTAACCTAGGAGAATCCATTCACCTATTGATTTTGTGAGATCCTTAATGATTTTTGTGGACACCACCTTAACATCTAAGATATCAAGTAATAAAGGAAAAACATATATTTTAAGTGCGCCTTTTTGTCCAATCAATTTTGTGTGGCTTAGTCCAATTCCTAAGAATATGTTTGATTGGACAAGGCATGAAATTGATCTATATTTATTTTTTTGTTAGTTTAATCTTGAGATATTCATGAAATCTAGACAAGTAATATTATAATAATAATAAATCATTTCAAAATATAATAAAAAATATTTGTCAATCATCAACCTTAAACTATGAACTTATTTCATGATGGTTAATTGTCACATTCATTTTTATTTCATTATCTATAATATTTACTTGCTAATTAGATACATTTATCTATAAATAACCAAAATTGTTTAACACGTTTTTCACAATCAATCAATGATGGACCATTGTGTTAACCAATGTGTCAGAAGTTGAATATAACACTATACAATCACAAGCCTAGAGAATGAGTATATAATGACATGGTTGTACACGTTTCCTTCTACTTTAACCAGAAGTTTGTACTGATCATTTCTTTTCATATCCAGCTATGATTCATGATTTTCCAAACCTAACGTAACAAACTCATGAAATCTGAACAAAGATGTTCTGCTGAATTCCCCAAGTTGAATGAATTTGAATGTATTCCAATACTCTGCAAACTATATTATAACATGGGAAGACTGAGATTTTTGTTATGTGAGAGAATCCTTTGGAAGTAGCACAGGCTGAAAGAAACCATGCAAAAAACAAGCAACCCATATTTCACGATCAGTGCTGTCATTTTCGTACACAGAATGATTTCATAACTACCATTCCACTTAATCTCATTCGCTTCTGCCATTGCCAAAGTTATACACCGAATAACTACTGTTCCACTTTCTTTACATTTCACTTTTTTTGGTGTACAGAGATTCTTTGTTACGATCACTGATAAGTCTGCAAGCTCGTGATTGTGTACTCAATACTTACCCTCTTCGTTATTGTCACACAGAAATCGTTGCAACCTTTGCATGGATGATGCTTTGCAAATTACGTCTCTATGTTGAAAATGCCTAAAAGAATTTCTGTTGATTGGGAATGGTGCTGATTCAGTGCATGATCATTCAGGGAATATCTAATGGACCTGGTTATCCTCCCTACAAACTCTACAGTTGATCAATTTTCAAAAAATTGAAAATATTATGAATTTTTTTTCGAAAATTTCAGTATTTGATCTTCATGATCTGCATAGTTTGTAGTCAAACACAACAATTTTTTTGGAAAAACAACACTAGTTTTTGTGAATTTGGAAAACAAAAAGTTTGACTTTGTTTTGGCTTCAATGCATTTTGTCTGGAGATTAGCTTGTCCCATATCTAATTGTCTAACACCATCTTGCATGCCATTGATTCGTGCCCCAAAGTAAAGTAGTCGATCTAGATTTTGGTTTACATGTTTACTTGACCATTTCCTTTTCTTGTGGAGCAATCTATTCTAAGATATTAGAGGGAAAATATCATGTTTATGATAAAAATGATTCTGAATTTCTAGTTGGTTTAGTAGAGGAGGATTTGCGTTCTAGAGGATTGTTTGGTATCATGGACTATAGGCTAAACAAGAGTCTTTCACAATAGAGGATTTGTGCTGAAGAGGTCACAAATTCTAATTCATACTGAGAATAAGTTATGTATGTCTATCTGTGGTAAAATTGCTTGGTATCATGGTTAGTAGAGGATTTGTGTCCAAGAGGTCACAAATTCTAATTCTTATTAGGGGTAAGGTGTGTTCATCTATCTGTAACAAAATTGATTGGTATCATAGACTATGAACTATAAAAGAACCTTTCATAGTATAGGATTTGTGTTCGAGCCATCACAATTTCAAAATATTATTGAGGGCATCATGGAATATGGTTTATAAATGAATCTTTCTTAGTAGAAGACTTTATAATTAAAAAATTAATAGGTGTTCAATCATATTTTTTGACTCATAAGCATGATCATAATATTCCCAATATTATGCATGATCATGTTATACCTAAATTATAAGAAAGTAAAAAGAAATATGACATATCTCGCTTCTATATTTATAAGGTGAGGCCTATAAACATAGAAATGTGTTAGAAATAACAAAATCAAAATGAACTAAAAAAATGAAGAACCATAAATTAATCCAAGAGAGTTTGTAATGAAAATAATTACCATACTTTATATGAGCTTTCCAAGATCAACACAAAAGAGGAGACAATGATTTTGAAAGGGGAAAGCAAAGAAAACCCCTTGTGAATTATATGAATGAGGAAAATGCCTAAAGAATGGAGAGAGAGAGAGAGAGAGAGAGAGAGAGAGAGAGAGAGAGAGAGAGAGAGAGAGGACGGTGGAGCCAAAGGGCTCATTACATGAACTACATCATGATTGTGTGTTGTTAGAATGAGAGAGAAGCATCTCTTATAAAGAGATGAGAAGAGGAGTTATTTGTAACTCCCATGTGAATGATTGCCACATTCATAAGAGTGTGTATAACAAGTGTCATAATCTTCTTAAGGAGGATTAATTGTTTTCCTTATAAAGGAATTACAAAAATGAGTTGTCCTCACATGTGGACTAAAGGACAAATTACATTTAGGGATTCTTGGACTAACCCAATTAAATACATCAAAGGAAAGATTAATATTTCTAACACCCCCCCTTAATATTTACTTGGGGAGCTTACATCAAAGGGTATTAAACCAACATTTTTACAATGAAATTCTAAATAGCAGCAACTTGATCTTTAAGAATGTCTTCAATTATGCAAAAGGTCTCTTGTGAGTGTAGGTAGATCTTCATAGAGCCAAGAGAAGTGGATAGATCATTTGAATTTGTTGCATCTACAAGCCAAATCATGGTGCATAGGATATGAACATCAAATAAATAATATCTTGTATGTGCCTAGATGGATTACCTGAAAGAAATAGACACAAGAAACAAGACAACTCTCCACAAGAAGTATTCCATCTTATATTCACATTAGAAATCCTTTTGAATAAGGATAACATAGCTCTCATATAGAAACAAAGAGGAAAATGTCACCATAGAGCAATGGAGATAACCTGATATCAAGATAAATTATATGCTCAAAATAAATTATCAACAAGGACAAATTGAGTAAAAAGCTTGATCAGCGTTCTCATGAAAAGTATATACTAATGCATAAATTACCACAAACAAGGCCAACTAATGATACTTGGATCAAAATTGCATCAATCATGTGGATATAGACAGTCCACTTAATGAATCCTCTCACTGCAAATTAATGGGGGCATCCCTCCATAACCTACATGACTCATGATCTAAGCAATAAAGTATGTAGAGCATTATCACATTAATATATGAATTAAATTAAAAGGAGAGACATGCTGATCAAATCAGTATTATCACATCATGATTTTTGTTAGGATACTAAAAAAGAAAGGATTATGAGGATTAACAACATATTGCCTTCAAATAAGAACATATTGCCATCAAATTGGATCAAACCATCTAAAATTGGAGGGAAACTCCAAGAATAACATCCTCTTCATTGAGGAACAAAATGGAATAACATGGAGGGAAACTCCATAAATATCAACCTTCAAGGTAGAGCATGTAGAACCAAATGGAGGGAAACTCCATATAAATATCATCCTTTCAAAGTGGAACAAATAGAACTGAATGGAGAGAAAACTCCATATAAAGTGAGTGCACACCAATATAGGATGGAGGGATACTCCATGGGCTAGATAAGGAAATTATGTATCAGTTATATTGAGGGGACCTTCATAGTCAACCTTGAAAAATTGGCTCCCTATGCAACTCAAAAAAATCCAAATAACTTCTTGTAAATCAATGGTATAAAACCATGTAGAGTACCAATATGGGCATAAAATGATGCTATAAAAGCATAAAATTGCAACTATGTGCAAATCAATAGATCATAATAAAGTTGAAGGCAATTGTATAAGATAATTCATAATCTAAAAGAAAAAGTAGATATAAATTTAAGTAGCAAAAAATGTATGGATATCAGGTAGAAAACTCCATTAGGGTGAACAAGGGTACTTAAGTGATTTATAAATTGTAGTATTGAACATATTCATTCAACACAAGAATATATATAGAGACTTTAATAATTATTATAGTCACAATAGTTTGTATATTTATCTGGGTATATATGTGGGCCCCCATATATACTTGAGTAAATATACCTAAAATAGCTTGGGTAAAGAAAATAATCCCCTTTCTGTACTTAATATTTTGGAATGTAATTTCCATGAGAAGATTGTCTACATACGAGACATAAGGGATAACAAACCCTTGGATATCAATAACAAGAAGTCTCAACATAATACAAGGAGATAGAGAGGATAGACTAATAGACATTAGTTTTAATAACTAATAAGATGTTAAATCTAAAATTTCAACAGTTAAAAGATCACAAGGCATAACATGGAACCAAGAATATTATATGGACTAATCCTCTAAAAGTCTATATGAATCATGTCTAATATCAAGACAATGTGGATAATATTGAAAAATAAAATGCTTATGTAATTATAATAAGAATATGAAACAAAGATTATATCAGTTCCTAAAAAAATGGAATCAATAAATTGAATCACTTTATTAAAATTATGAAGGTCATAGAAAATATGATCATCTCTATACAAGACATGTTTAAAAACTCTTTAAAAGTTCTAATATAAAGGACACTGAAAATATTTTAAAATATTAAAATAAAAAACAAATTAAAGTAGATGCCTTTTTTTTTTTTTTTTTTGAGAAACACAATTATCACTTTGAGTTGCTATAGTAAGATTTTGAACACTTTTTGAACACTTAATGTACATGTAAAATTTTATAAACTAAAAAGGTATTGGTTTTTTTATTTAGTTACACAATATTAAATTTAAGATCTTTCATATTATGGATATGAAAATGTTGATAAAATTGTACAAGTATGAAAAATATATATAATTTTCACATTTACATGTATCCAAAAACATACACTTCAAAAAAAAATGGTTGTAGCAACATCTAAAATATGCTTAATTCGAAAGATGATAATTTGAATTATTTAACTTACTTTTAGGAATCAAAGTAAACATAGATATGAGATTTTGTAAGAATCTTTTCTATGTATGAATCTCAAAATAAATTGTACCCCTTAAAAAAAATCTTAATTAAAAAAATCAAGTGTTCTTTTAAAAAAAAACATTTAAAAGGCTCATGTTCTAAAGAATAAGTTTTATTATAAAACATTTTAATAATTTAAATGTTTCCAAACCTTAAAGTGCTTGGAATATAAAAAGTTTTGTTCTATTTGGTTTAAAAAAATTTCTTCACGTGGCTAAAATTTGGTGGAAAGACAAAATCATGTTGAAGTTTATATGCCTATTTTTAAAAAGTGACATGATGACTTTTAATAAACTTTTAAAAGAGATAATATAAACTTTTTTTTAAAACGAATAGGTAAAATATTTTTAGATCTAAATGATAGAGTAAAAAAATGATCAAATAACACACATACGATTATTCAATGCTACAAAAATGTAATGATTGTAAAAGTTTAAATGAAAAGATAATGATTAAAAAACACACCGAATTTATGATGAAAAAACAATTGATAAAAAAAGAAGCGACAGATAAAATTTCAAGTTGTAATTATATCAAAGACAACCAATGATGACAAGTAATAATTATGAAACATTTACAGGTATAAAATAATTATCTTGTATAGAAATGAAATCAACTAAATAAGGAGGAAACATGATTTAAAAAAAATCCAAACTTAGCACAATAGAATGCTTGTTGGCGCAGTAAAACATAAGATAGAGTAAATGCAAATTTTTTAAAAAAAATTAAAGACTAATGCCATGGAACTTATGAAATGAATATCAATGAAAGGATCAGTGATTACAGATTCTAAATCAATCTTCTCTGTAAAACTTATAAAAAATCATTTGATTCTAATTTGAAAACTAGTCCAAAAATCAAGGGGTATTTGGTGGAGACAAATGGATGAGCTATAAAAGTTAGGTGTAGCGTGAGTGCAAGAAGAGCATGTTTGATAAGAATTAGTCAAAAGGAATCAACTATAATGAATAAGAATGTAATGGAATATAATGATGCAAGAATAATTATGCAGCTTTCAAAATGCCAAATAATGAGAAAGAGCTAAGTTTGGCAGAGAGAGCAGCGTTAAGTTTGGCAATGAGAGTAGAAGTAATCACTGAACATAAGGAATATAGTGCATGCATTCATGGAGAGTACGATTTGAATTTGGAGATGGAAATCTTGCTTCCCTAGTAATGTTGGAGTGGATGGAATCCACAAAGTCATGAAACTACAATGTTTTCTCGATTTTCTATTAGGGAAGGGACACGATGGTGTTGGAAGCAATCCACTAAGATTGAAGCATTTAAATTTTTCCAAAACCTCATATGAGATTGACTTATAACTTATATGATAACCAAATATTCAGGAGAAGGATGCTCAACACTCAACAATAGTGGAAGGTGTGGGAAGAGTCAGGTAGCAAAGGAGAAGCCTAGACCTTGTATAGACTGGCATGAAGTAGGAAGAAGAACCACGAGGAACCTAGGATGGGCATGACAAAAGATATAAAGGAGGCACGACTAGGGAAGGATAGGCTAGTGGTGAGAGGAAGATGCCTCTAAAGAGATGAATGGTAGCCATTATTTCCATTCTGCTTCAACCTATACTTTGACTAGATAGACAAAAGTTTGAAATGCAAAAAGAAAGATGCATGAAGAAATCTCTGGCTAAAAAATTGTCCACCAGTTGGTTTAGATTTGTGAGGGCATATAACTTTAATAGAGGATTCTATTTACACAGCATTGCTAGCAACCTACTAGCTGAACTCACATCAATCATAACCATAATAAGAGATGAATGACAGAGCTTGCATCAAGCTGTTGAAAGCCTAAAAAAAAAAAAGAGACTAAACAAGACAAATAATTCAGACAAGACAAGTAATAGAAAATCCAAGCTCATGAGAACGCCTTATGAGAGAAAAAAAAAGAAGAAGACAAGAAGAGCGAAAATGATTGAAAAGAAGAGAAACAACAAGGATAAATAGATGTGAGAGAGTAGAGAAAAACCAAGGAGATAACAAGAAAGATACTAAAAAAGAGATCAAATATGAAGAAATAATAGGAAATTTATAAAAAGGAGATTAGAATTGAAAGGAAAGTTCTAAAAAAAATAACATTAATTTTTGAATGGAAGCCAATGGCAAAGGGAAAAAAGATGCAATTTGTCTGCATAAAATTAAAGAGACATGTAACGATATGATGGAATCACCTCTAGAAGGAATGAACAAGAATACAAAAGGAAAAGATCAAAACATGGAGCAAGATGGAGAAAAAGCTTCAGGAAAAGTTCTTACCGTTAGACTACTCATAGACCTTGTTTCATAAGTTCCAGAATTTGAAGCAAAATTTGTCTTCTATACAAGACTACACAAATGAATTCTATAAGTTATCCATGAGAATAGAGCATCAAGAAGATGATGAGTAGATGGTTGTTGTATGCACCCTAAAATGGTCACCTAGATTGTGGGCCCCCATTATTCAATTTATCAAATTTCCTGAATCAATGGTTTGCAATGTTTTATTAAATCAATTCAAATAAATTTCTTTGGTCAAATTATAATTAATTTAAGTATTTTAACATTTCTTAAGGTTTGATCATTTTATCCTAAGTCTAATTTAATTAAAATAAAACCTCTCTTTTAATTAAATAATTAATCCATATTTAATTAATTAAGAGAAAAACCTTTCTTTTAATTTAATTAAATATTTCCTATTTAATAGAATGAACTTGCTCTCTTTTAATCAAATAAAATTCCACATGAAGAAGGAAATGAAATAAATAAAAATTAAATCAATTCTTTTTTCCTTCCCTCATTTAATTTTCCTCCTCTTTTCTCATTGGTGGAATTTTGTCTCACATGGATCAAACTCTATTATCCCATATTAGTTGTGAGAAGCCTCCCACCACCACATTCTTTTTTATAAGGGAGAGCCCTCTTCTCATTTTTGACATCCACGATTATACTATGGTTATGCTATAGGTTTGGAGAGCAATTTTTGGAGGATTTTGAGCATTAAAGCTTTTTGTGGAGATCTTCTATCTTCTTTTCTTATTCTCTCTTGCATCCATGGCTTCCATCATGAGCTCAAACTGAGGGCCTCCATTGCAAACCCTTTCACTCCCTGAATAGAGAGCTATGAGCCATCATCCAAGACCTCATTCTTGAGTAATCTTGGATATAATGACTCATAGAAGTGTGCTCACATTTTAGACATACATTTTTGGTGCCCATTGTGGGGCAACCCACCTTTACTTGCTGGTTTTGGATACTTTTGGAGTTAATCCCTTGTGCAGATTTGTTTGGAGACAAAAAAATCCTAGATCTAAAAGATTTTATCATATCTCCAAAATGGCTAGATATTTTGATCTGATTTTTTTTCAAGGTGGTGACATATCAGATAATCTTCCGTCCAATTTTCAGATTTTTCCAAGGTATCTTCATTTTTTTATAACTTTTTCTTTATTTTTCATGAAAAATTGTTTTAGGGAGAAAATTAGCAATTTTTTTGGAAAAATCTTCATTTTTGGAGAGCTCTCTAAATTCTAAATATATTTGGTTCTTTGTACTTTGATTTTACATATAATATTAGGGCTCAATCATTCAATTTGCAAAGACTAGTCTGTTTTGACAAAATGGCTCTCTAGGGCACAAATGAAAAGATATTTTCAAAATTCTAAATTTTTTGGAAACCTCTCTAATTTTTGATAGGGGTCTCTTTTCTACATTTAGGGGTTTGGATCAGAATTCATATGATATAGGTCCAATCTTGTTGATTAGGTCAAAAATCAATATTCAAAAAAAAGGCATTTAATGAATAGCTTTAATGAATAGCTTGCATTTAATTTTCATATGGATAAATACATGATGTGAGCTTTCATTCAAGTTATTTTATGATCATTACCACTCTTCAAAATTAGATTTTTAGATCTAACCCTAGTTTTGCATAAGTTGGATATATATTGCATATCTTGTGTTTGCTTGTTTTTCTTGTTGTTTTGTTCATTGCGAGTGAGTGTTCAAGCATTAAAAAAAGGTACAACAAAGAAAAGATGTGTTGCAAGAATTTCCAAGTATTTTTTTGGATCTCTATAACATTTAAATTTGAAGGTAAAATAAACCCTCTCATGTGTTTGGCTTGAGTGCTTTTATATGCTTTCATTGATTCACACTTCATTTGGTGCTCTAAAATTGGATCTAGATTTACTTTCATGCATATGTGTTTCTCATAGTAATTAGGCCCTATGACCACTATTTGTGGAGTTCTTTAGGGAATGTGCTTCATTTACTTGGCTTACATGTGAAGCACTTCTTGATGATAGATCCCCTTGTAGGTAGGGAAGGATATTTTTTATTATCTCACTGTTCCACTTGGATTTGTCCTCAACATCCATTAGCACTTTCTCTTTTGAGATTGGTGGTGTTTATTGTTGGCTTGTCCAAAAATATTTTGAGGTGATTTTGAATTAGCGTGTCAAAGAATCTTGTTTGCTAGGTTTGGGTAAGGTGAAGAGGCTAGATGAGTATACTGTGTTCTCTTTTGGGCACATTAGAAACTTGGAACCCTTAAATCCAAAACCAAGTCCCCATGTGGTACAATTTTTTGAGTCTTCCTTCATTAGAGAGGGTTCACCATAGTGGACATTCCCTTTATTGGGTCAAGCACATGGACAAAACCTCAAGCGGTAATAGTCATTTTTGACATGGTAGTAGTAACCACTATATAAATGTCCTTGTGGGGGAAATCCTCATGGGTTTAGTATTTTTTTAGGTTGTTAGATCTCCTCAGTATCTCTAATTGATTAAATTCTTAGAATATGTCAAAAACTGCACCAAGATTGGATTTCACCCATTCTAGATTGTAAAAGCTGTAGAGTTGAACATTACTAAGAACCATAGTGTTGCCATTTTTTTTTCTAGGACTATGTGTGTGATTGGAAAACATTTTGAGAATATACACTGTGGTGGTTCTAGGGATTAGACTAATACTATGACACTATATTTATTCATGTGCAAGGTTGCTTTGTCCCTTGCTCATTGGTTGAAGATGTTTGCTTAAAATCCCTGATTGTTGTCTTGCGTGCCTAGTTTATGATTCAAAATTTATCACACCAGGTTGGATATTTAAAACAAATAAAATCTATGTTCCTAAGTCAAGACTTTATGATCAAATTGCTTTGCTATCCTATTATTTCTAGTCTCCCTAGGTTGATCTAGTTCAGATTAGACTACTTACCCTATTGTTAGAAACTTGCTTGCATTGTGGGTTATTGTGCTTTGACCCCTTTAATTAGTGATCTTTGATTTCAAATGACCTTGTTTGGAGTCAGTGAGTTAGAGACCATCCTTGTTGAGAAAGATATACCTTTGGATTCTTTGATATTATGCTTGGAGAGCCTTAGTAATTTCTTGTCCATCCACTTTCATAAAAATTCAATTTTAATTATTTATAATTTGGGTAAATCATCCTCCTGGTCCATATGTGCTAGGGTTTTCACCCAAAGTTATGGGCATCTCTATGGTAGTTTTGGTGTATGCCTATTGCAAAATTCTATCTTATCACATCTCTTTTGGACAAGTGAGTGATTTTACTATCCTGGTTTGGTACCAACATTTCTTAGGGTTATCCTATCACCTAGTACCTTTTCTTTCATGCAGGTTACAACAAGATATCAAGTAGATCAAGGAAAGTGACCTCAAGTCATCTTTGAACAATTAACTTTAGTTCAAACTCATCAAAGACATAAGGAAAAAGAACTTGTGTTTGTTCAATCACTTGAGAATATTCTAGAAGCTTTTTTTGACCCTCGTAGTGGTCTTATTGAGTTAACTACACCCTTAGCATCACCTCACTCAGATATGGATATGGATTTTACAATGGCTCCATATAAGAAGAATCCAAGTGGTGAATATGAGGTTGACCTTTTGAGTGGTGGTTCCACTCATGGAGATAGACCAATCTCACCCCATATTGAGGATATATATTTAAATGCACATGAAAGGGCTAATAAAGGTAAGCATTATGCATAGCAAGAAGAGAAATCCCAATCTGATGATCAAATTAGTGAGCCTTCTAGCACTCATGTGAATGCAACATTTACTAGTAACCAGTTTAGATAGTCAAGACCGTGTATATCACTCATGACACCTTTAGGTTATGCGAGTGGTAGACTCAAAGTACATGAGCATGAGAGAAAAGCCCTTCTAGAAGAACAAGCTAAGAAGGAAGAACAATTTAGATGCCTAGAGGAAGAAAGGAAAGTTATTATTGAGGTGGAAAGGAAATCCTGACAAGAAGCACAAGACCTTCTCATGGCTTTGCAACTTGACAATCAATTCAACAATGTGCAGATTGGTGGTGGAAACATCTCTCCTCCATCCACGCCTCCTTAGACTCCATTAAGTGGAAGACACTCAAGAGAATCTTCATGATCTCTTAGCCCTAGAGGAAGGTGAGCTTCAAGAAATGATTATTATAGGAGATCAACACCTCCTTGAGTTTCAAGACAACCTTCACAACAAGTTCATCATGGTTCACGATATGGAGGTGGTAGCTCAAACTTTGACAACAATTCTTATGATTTCACGGCTATGTAACTAGACCCACATTTTCAACAACGTATGGAAGCATATATGGACCAAAATAGAGATGCATGTTTTCAACATTTAATCAACAAGGGTTCTAAGGTCCCTTACAAATTTAATGTAGACAAAAAGATTCAAAAGAATGATCCCTCTATGAAAGAAGAAATTGACCAATTGAAGAAACAACTGAAGCAAATATTGGCACCTAAGAGTTCTTTTTCACTTGATTCAATTTCTCCTAATCCTTTTGATAAGAGTGTTGACATGAAAGATTTTTCTAGAAAAATTGAGATCCCAAAACATGACAAATATAAAAAAAATGGGGATCTGAATGATCATGTGCGTCAGCTCTATACTATGACTTTTGAGTTTCATTATGAGGATTCATATCTTATGAGATTATTCCAAGGAGTCTTAAGGGTCAAGGAATGGAATGGTTTACCAATATAACTCCTCCTATTAAGATGTTCCTTGAGTTAATTCAAAGATTTTTTCAACACTTTTCATACAATCTTTCACAATCTATCTCACTATTGGACTTATATCACACAAAGGAAAATCAAGGAGAATCCTTTGTTACTTTCTTCCAAAGATGGAGATGACAGTGCTCGAGCTCTATTCTAGGACTTTTGCTGAGAAAGAAAAGATTGAAATTCTCATTAGTAACATGGCTCCTAAGATGAAGTATGGAGTTAAGAAGATGGTTTTTGAGTCCTTTGATACCATGGTTGAAGCTACATTTAGAATTGAGGATGTTTTGAGAGAGCATGGTTTTTGACAAAAAATGGAAACAACAACAACAATGGTCAGAATAACAACAATAACAATGATAAAGGAAAGAACACATATTGGAATAAGAAAAAACAAATGGTTAATGATGGAGTTGTGGAATCCTCTAGGCCTAAAGACCAAGTTGTTCTCCATTTGGCTAGTGTCAATCAACAAAGTAACAAGCCAAGATATCGTGAAAGGCCTAAAGGAGAGAAACTTTACATGATTAGGTGAGTCATATAAAGAGATATTCACAAAGCTCCTTGCTTGTAATCTTGTTCACCCTTATGATGCCACAAATTTTCACATACCTAAAGTTAAGACATGGTGGTGGGATGAGAAGGCCTATTGCAAGCTTCACAATGGCATTGGACATGATATTGAAAATTGTGGGAAATTTAAGCATATTGTTCAAGATCTTATTGAGAATGGAAAACTTGAAATAGATAGATTAAATACCAATGCTGATCACACAACATTAAATGAGCCTTTGCCCAAATATGAGAGAGGAGAAGCTTCCCAACCCAAGAATGGCAAGGCTTCAATTAATTACACTTATCCAAATGCAAAAAATGTTGTATTTATGCTTGAGGTTGTAGAAGAAAGTGTCAACATGATGGAAGATAAAGATCCCAATGGTTATGATTTAAATTTGAGCTCTCCTATCCTTGGTGAAAAACCTATATTGGTGCTAAGGAGTGCTCACTCTAGAGAGTCATCTCAAGGTCCCCTTGTTATTAGAAGACCCAATTCAAACTAGTCAAGTAAACCTAAGAAAGTATCTTCCCAAATTCTCAATGTTGTTAGGTGAAGTCAAGGTCCCCTTGTCATCAAAGGACCTAGTTCAAACCAACCAAGTAAGCCAAAAAATGTGCAATCCAAGTATGTTCCTTCAAAACTAGTGGTCAATCCTAGGTCAAATTATAATCTTGTTGATCAACTGCAAAGAACCCCTGCTCAAATTTTGATCTTTGAGCTTTTAGAGTTGTCTCCAAGACACAAACAAGTCCTTGAGGATGCTTTGTGCATGGTGAATGTGCCCAAAAATTTAGATGTTGATCAATTCTAGAACATGGTTAATCATATTGCTAGCCCTCATTACCTTTCCTTTTCAGAGGAAGATGATAAATCTTTGAGCCATCTACACAATCTTTCCCTTCATACTGAGGTCATGATGCATAGAACCCATGTTAGGCATGTGTTGAGAGATGGGGGTGTTGGGCTTAATATTTTTTCTTTCAGTCTTTTAAAGACATTAGGTTATTTTGAGCAAGTTTCCAGAAGGAAGATTATCATCAAATCCTATGATTAGGTAGAGAGAAGTTCAAAGGGGTTGGTCGTCCTTCTTGTTAGGGTTGTTCCTATTGAAAAGATATTTTATTCCAAATAGTTTATGTTGAACCCCTTGTGTACAATATTTTACTTGGTAGACCATGGATTCATGATATGCAAGTAGTGCCATCTACCTATCATCATTGTGTTAAGTTCCATACAATGGAATAGATATTTTTATACTTGGGGATAATACTTTGTCTATTAACTCAATTTTAGTAAGTACTCATGTTCCCCTCAATAGAGAAGTAGATGATTTTGATGCAACTTTAGCTGAATGTAAAGACAAGTTCAAATCCATAGACCTTGGCATGGGGGGATATCAACTCAACTCCCTCACAACATTACTAGTTTCACCTAGGTCTTATGGTAAACCTTCACAAGAGATGAAACCCCTCTTCAACTATGACATTATTTGACACATTTGTACAATTGTCAATGCCTATTCAAGATGAGAAAGAAGATGTGGCTGTTAGAGATTAGATTTATAAAGAAGAGAAGTATATGCATAATGAGAACTACACTCCCTCTCCTAAAGCTTATGGATGAGGGTATACTTTTTTCAAGAAGATAGGCTATCCTAGACATGGTCCTCTTAGTAATATATTGGATGTTAGAGCCGAACCTCTTGATCATGGTCTTTTTAGATGCAAGTATAAGAACCTAGTTGGCCTAGGATATGCAAATCACAATAATGTTGCTCCTATCCTTGATAAGTCAGATTATGAAGAAGAACAAGAGTACATACCTAATTTGGAAAATCAACAAGATATGTGTGAAGATTTGGTCCCTTCTACTAATCTCCTTTAGGGAGATTTAGATAATCTAGTATCTCATGAGACAATTGCTAATTTAGAACAAGAGAGTGTGACCCTTGACTATATTAGGGCTCCCACATCTAGACGGCCCAAGCATTCATGGTGTAAGCATCCTAGTTGAGAATCAGAAACAAATTCTAATGAGTATAAATGGGACTCCCTCTCAGAGCCTTCTACAATTAATATGGACATTGACGTTAATCATACATATAGTTCTCAACTCGCGTTAATTGATGAGTCATGTGTAGGATCAGATAACTTGAACTCACATGTTACCTTAGTGGATGATTCTTTGCTTGTTAGGATGAATCCCAATTTGGGTAGTTTAGGAAGTTACTTGATAGACTTTGACTATTCGGTCACCAGAGATCATTCATATTCATAACCTTGAACCAATCATCAATTTACCCCTTGTACATCAAGATTTGATTGATTGGTCCCAACGTAATCACAAAATTAAGCTTTTAATGTTTCAAAATGATTATTAGATAGCCTACTATTTGAATTCCACTAAATTCGTAGTCTCTTCCACTAGTGAACTAGCTACCAACATGATAGAGCTAGACATCAAATACCTTAGTCGCAAAATAAAAAGAATAGGAGTTCTGATGGAAAAAACCACTATATGGTGGTGTTAGAACCAAAAAAATTTAAAAAAAGGATGTATCTAAGTGTGAAACTCTCTTTGAGGTGCCTAAGGATGAGGTATGTGATTGCCTCCCTAGTTATTTTTAAGATATATCTTTAGTGCTCATTGAACCAACACAAGCAGTCAATTTGGGTATGGATGAAGCTTCACAAATGGTACATTTGGCTTAGTCTTTTTCATTGTAAGAAAAATAATCCTACAGTAAGTTCTTACAAGAAAAGAAGATCAATTTTGCATGGACTTATTTAGATATGCTAGGGTTGGACACTAATCTTATTATGCATCACTTATCCATAGCTCCAGGTGTTAAACTAGTTAAGTAGAAATTGAGAAAGATGCATCCTCGCATAGCACTCCTAGTCAAGGCAGAATTAGAGATACTCCTTGGTGCAAAATTGATAAGAGCTATTGACTATGCTAAATGGATATCAAACATTGTTCCAATTTCAAAACATGACAGAACCATTCAAGTGTCATGCCCTACTTTTACCAAGGCAAGACACTAGATTTTTTAATTTTTTTTAATACTTTTTTTAAAGTAATCATGTTATTATTATTACCATTATTATTATAAGGATTAATCTTTACTAACCAATTCAATTTATTGACTTAGCTTCCAACTTATTGAAAATTACTTATGTCTCTAAGTTTTCTATTATGCTAATCTCTCAGATAACCTTAATATTTTTTTTATTACGTGCTTAATTTTTTCATCAAAAGGTAATAATATTGTTAATAAGTATTACTTAAAATTACTTATACCTACCATTCTTAATTTATATCATTTATTTTAATCCTTTATAATATGATTATATGTTAACATATTGAAATTACTAAATAATATATTACTATTGATTTCACATTTTAAATTCCCAAACTTTCCCACAAGGGTATACTACTTAATCAATAATAGTAACAAATCCTATTAAACTATATTCCCCACTTATTTATTATTTGAGATTTAATCCTCTAGTACATAATTTACCAACATAAGATGATCCATAAAGAATATAAGGTAAAACTAAACCTAAACTTAATATCTTACCTACCCATCTGCTCATGACACCTATACACATCCTTACTACATTTTCTTCTTCAAGCGAATTCCTAGCCTACAATCCATAGAATCATGTGCCATATCCCTCCACCAAGGAATTTAACTTAGGCTATATTTACATATATCATATTTCCTCCAACATCTTGAGTTAAAAATTCTTTAGTCAGGTCAACTTAACTAACAAAAAAGAATGCCTCTCTACCCTTAGCCAGGCGTTAATCTATGTTGTCATAACACGTGGGCCCTCTCCTATGCATCTCATCTGTGCTAACCAAGGCATATGTGTTGGGTAGATTGACTTAACTTCAACCTTTTTACTCTCCCCAATGTAGGCGCCTAGAATTTTAGGATGATACTTTTCCCTTAGTTCAAGATAATGATGGTTGGAATAAGGAGTCTGACTTCATGTTAGAGTTGTTTCTCCTCCAAAGACTTAGTCACATGCGTGATTTCCCAAGGTAAACTAAATGTGTGCACTTGGGGATGCGTAATGTTTTAAATCTATTCTTCCAGCTTGAACATAGAATAATGCCTGGGAAGGATATTATTTGATCTTATTATTATTATTATTATTATTGTTTCTTGCTTGATCTAAGTTTATTATTATTAAAACTGCTCTCCATTTATAAGATATGCATATTTTTATATATATTAAGGTGCATGTGATAGTGACTTAAAGGTCACATGACTCTTGAGAGTCTACTCTTTTTTTCAAAAACCTATAAGATAGGTGCTAGTTATGTCAGAGTATTCATCTTAGAAAGAAAGTTATCATAATTATATTTAATGTACTAAATTCTAGATATATTCTATTAATATTTTATTGCTCTGTATTATGATGGGGAAAGAGATTTTTTTTTTCTTCCCCATACATTTTCCAGAGAGGAAAAGTAATCCTACAGCAACATGTCTTATAGATTTGTATTATGTGTTTTCTCTTTCAAACAAACTTCATTCCATCCTATCATGAAATTGAGTTGATGGTTTATTTACTTAGAATTGTATTAAGCTTGAAAACTAAACGAAGTGATGTCCATGCATGTAACATGAGCTATCAACAAAACTATTCCTTCCAATTATTAGGTGCACAAAATAATTGTAAGCAATCAACTAAGTTATAATTTGCACAATTACAATCAATGGTATTTCTTCACATAACATCTATGGAATATTACTATCAATTAGTCATCTACAAATACCTCAAGAAGAAAGCTTTCATACAAATTTCCTTCATAACATATCAAATTGAACATGGAAAATTTCCTTTAAGTAACAATCATTTATGAAACCTTTTTGTCTTGAATAGATCATCTCATATTTACAACACTCAACCTTAACCTAACATTCCACTAAATAATATGCAAGCGAGACAAGAGAATGGATCTTAATGAAACTTTCATCAAAATTTCATAATGAATTCTTTCTTATTAGTAAATTATATACCTTCCCTAAACTTTTCTTTCACATTTCAAATGGTAACAATGATGCCAATGTAAATCTACAACTCATACTAATGCTTTCATAACACATAAAACTTCAAATGATCATTACTTTACAAGAATGTATGTACACAATTCTCAAATCTTTCCCCCTTCATATTCAAATGATAACAATAGCACAATCCCTTTACTTCACATAGAGGCAACACAAGAGACTTTCCAAAATCATGAGGAACATGAACATTGAAGGACATGAACAATGAGTAGCATGAACATTGATCAACATGATCATTGAGAACATGAGCAATGAGAAACTTGAACATTGAGCCTTTTTTTTTTAACACATTGGGATCTTCTCCAATTTGACAAGGGTGGAACCCTAATACTTCATGGCATGCATCTTCAAAAGCCTTGCACATAACACACACAAAATAGGAACCATGGAGGCTCACCTCCCAACCTAGGCTTCTTTGAAGCCACCCACCAAGTAGGGGAAACAAGAACCAAACAGGTTATACACATACATTACAAAATTTTGCATGAATACACAACACAAACACAAATCAACACCCTTCCATGGCTTGCACAATGATTCACCATTGGAATCATAAAACGTTGGCTGAAGGTGGGCTCTTCAAGGAGGAAAAATTCTAACAACATAAATATCATATTGCCAATACATTTTGCCTCTCAAGGCCACCACAACATAAACAATATATTGCCACTACATTGCCTCTCAAGGCCTTCAAAAACAACCATCTTCTCCTCATCCACCAAACCTCCTTATACCTCACAAACAAAAAGATTCATGGCCATGATGGAGCTCATGCTCCATGATAATAAAAAACCTCATCATGAGGTAAAAAAAAAAATTCTTTTCTCACCTGCAATGTCAAGCCCAACTTGTGCCCTTCACCCAAAGCTTCTTTGCCCTTCCAAGGGTGAGTGAAGCCTTCACACCCATAATCACAATCAACTCTCACATTCAAAAAAGAAACAACAACAAAAAAAAATGAAGAACAACAAAACAAAACCAAGAAAGGATCTCCAAAGGCACAAAACACATTCACATCTCCACAACACAATGACAAAGATCATAACACTAGATTCACAATGCAATGCATAATCCATAGATAACTCTTCACACTTTTCTGATTTTCTTATCCATACTAAGAAAAGAACAAAAGAACATGTTTGAGCCACCAACCTTGGTCCAAGCTAGGGTAAGGATAGTTGTAGTAGAGCCCCCTTAATCTCCCTCCAAAACTTAGCTCTCTCTAAAATTAGAGAGTGGGTGAACAACCCACTAACTTGTCACTTGCCTCTTAAAAGACTCTCCACTAACCCTTTTGAGTAAGAAACATCAAGCCTCCCTATCTTACATTGTTGGTCCTCCAAAATAAGAAGGTCGACCAATTGGGGTTGAGAGGGTTCTATCATAGAAAAACTCAAATTTCGAATTGGTTCAAGTTGGCTCTATTTAAGGGGTTCCCAAAGCTAGGAAAATATTAAAATACTTAAATTTAGGCCCCTAACCTACTATACTACCATTAGGGTGGCTTTTTAACAATAAAATAACACCTTAGGATCCCATTTAGACCCCCTAAACTCCTTGTCAAGTTTGAATTCGAATTGCAACATGACGTGACCCATCCAAACACTCTCTCCCAAATGGGTGTACTCAAGCATTAATTTGAAAAGAAGGAAGAGGACCAAGATTAAGTAACCTTGAGACCAACACTATAGGTGACATGTCATCAACACATAGACTATACATGTGTCAAGTGACACACATAAAAATACATTACATTTTCCTTGGCATGCCTTTAATGCATCTAATATATGATTAAACATATTCACAAGCAAGCAAGCAACCATACAATTATGAAGAAAAATACTTTCACAATGAGGCTTTTGAATCTTCCAAAGATTTTCCTTGGTTAAACTATGTTCACAAGGTTTGGAACTTGTTTCCCCAAGAATTTACATGGTTCCACTTTCTTGCACACTTAGCTCAATGTCAGTAGTCCAATGAAATAATATAAAAATACATGTAGATAAGCGTAGAATAATCCAATATCATGTAATCCACACTAACTTATTCAGTTAACTTCCATCTAATTATTTCCATAAACTATTCAAACATTTCAATATCAAAATATGTGTATCAACATTTATCTTTCTTATCATAATGAAATTACCATTCTATACACTAATGCAATACTTGTCTATCATAACCATGAACACTAAGGTCATATCTATTCAATCATTTAAGCAAATAAATAGATCCTAGTATATGTATTTAAATGGAAATCACTAATATGCAGACTTTTTTACTAATATCTTTTCAATCAAGTTAAAAATAATGACATTTCTAGCAATATCCCTTCATCACATTATAAGGGGTTTGTGTGTGAGTTTCTAGGGTTAATTCCTCAGACTATTAGAATGTTTCCATAATTATGTCATCATAATATAAAACCAATTTTTGAATGTAACCATATGTCTTGCTATCCTCATTATAAAATTACATTTATCTACATATCATAATCCTCATCTTATAAAGCATCATAATCAAATTAACGTTTATCTACAAATCATAAATCATCATAATCAAATTAACATTTCACATTACATCAAAATCTAATAGTATCAGATCATAAAATTGTATCCTTATGTGTTTAATCATTTCATACAAAATAATGGGTTCTTATGTAACATGATTAGATTAACATTCTGAACAACCTCATAATCTATTCTCTATCATAGTGATGAAATATTAAATTCATGAATATTAACGTACAAGGCATGTGAGTTGGGTTCGTTTGCATACCCAAATCTATCCTTTGGTGCCAATTTTCATTTGAACATTACAATTTGACATTCAAGTATTTATGTAATTCAATTTCTATTAAAGCAATTGAAATAGCTTAGAACATGAAATGAAATCATTAAATATAACAATTAGGTTTTAATAAGTGCAAATCATCAAAATGTTGATATTAAAATGACGTAGCCCTATAGTCTCAAAACTATATCAAAAGATCAAATTAAAAGTACCACAATGCAATTATGTCATCTATACTATGGTGGATTGTGTGAGGGCTCACATCAAGTTTGCACATATTTTAGAGATGCTAATAGAGCATGCCCAAAGGATGATTTTCCACTTACTTACATAGACATGATAGTGGATATGATTGCGGGTTATGAGATTTATTCCTTAGTGGATGGTTTTTCCAAATAGAATCAAATTAAGATTGCTCCTGAAGATCAAGAAAAGACTGTATTCAGTTGTGCATGGGGTACCTATTGTTGGAATGTTATGCCTTTTGGATTAAAAAATGCAGGAGCCACCTATCAACGAGCTATGAAAACTATTTTTCATGATATGATGCATACAAACATGGAAGATTATGTGGATGACACCTTGGACAAGTCTAAGAAGAGATGCACACTTAAATGATTTAGAAGTCATTCTAGATCGAATGGAACAATTTCAACTAAGGTTAAATCCTAAAAATTGTGCATTTAGAGTCACCTTTGGAAAATTACTAGGATTCATTATTTTAGCAAAAGGAATAGAGGTGGAACCTAAAAAAGTTCAAGCAATCATGGATATACCACCTCCTCAAAACATTAGTCAAATGAGGAGTCTTCAAGGGCATCTTCAATCTATAATGAGGTTTATTTCACAGTTGGCAGATAGAGCTTGACCTTTCAACAAGAACTTGCATAAAGGAGTCAAATGTGTATGGAATGAAGAGTGTCAAAAGAGCATAGATCAAATCAAGAAATACTTGGCAAATCCTCCTATTTTAATGCCTCCTATCCTAGGGAAACCACTTATTCTATATATTTCTATGATAGGATCTTCCTTGAGGGCATTATTATCTCAACTATATGAACATGGGAAAGAAAGAGCAACATACTACATTAGTCATACTTGTTAGGAATAAGGTGTCTCAACCTTGTATAATTCCTATTCTTATTATTTGTTTTGTAAATTGTATTTCTTGCAAATAATGTAGATGTGTTGACATCTTGAATTGTGTGTAAGGAGATCATGACTAAAACAGTTATGACGGATTCCTATGACACGTAAGAGCTATGTTAAGAAGATTCGATGACAGGTGAAGACATGTGGCAACTAAGACATTTTCTCAGAGAATGGTAAAACCCTAATACATTTTACCTTTTGGGAGTAGCCCTAAAGTGAAATGCATGTTATAAGCATTTTTAGGGTTGCGAAGAGATGCGATGTGAAAAAGGTGTATTGTTTGTACTGCGAGTAGCTACTAGAGTCTTTTGTTGTTGACGTTGAACTTGCATTGCAAGTGTATTGTAATCTTGTGTTGAAGATAATACATTGTGCAGGTTCTGAAGGGGTGGGGTTGTTTTATCGAAAGGTTTTTCCCCACCAAAAAATCCTTGTGTTATGTGTTCCTTTCTTTGTCTATTTTTTGTATGCATGTTTGGCTGCAATATTGTTGTTTACATGATATTGAATCTGTAAGTGAAGAAGATTTTAATAGGATTTGCATCATACTTTTCTTATGAGATTAGTGTAGGAAGCTATTTTTGCACCTAAGTTTCCTTACAAGTGGTATCAGAGCTTGATCAACTTTTGATCCTAGTTGTTGCGTAGGGTTTTTTGAGCTAGTCTCAAGTTGAGTGGGAGTCTTGTGCACCTGAATCTTATTTGCAGATTGAGATGGCGAGTTCATCATATGGAAAAATGGAGGTGGAGAAATTTAATGGCACTAATTTCGAGTTGTGGAAACTCAAGATGGAAGACATGTTAGAAGATCGTGACCTATGGGAAGTGACTACAAGTACTACAAGACCAGCAACTGTAGCTCAAGCAGATTGGGATATCAAAGACCATAAAGCTAAGGGTCTCATAAGACTCTGTTTAACTGATGCAGTCCTTCTAAATTTTCTATATGAGAAAACCACATATAGTTTGTGGAAGAGACTTGGGGCCATGTATCAGGCCAAATCTTTGGTGAACAAGTTATTCCTAAGGAAGAATTTGTATTCTCTGCGAATGGAGGAAGGTGGATCCTTAACGGATCATTTAAATGCATTTAATTTACTGGCTGTACAGTTGACATTAGCTAGTGTCAAATTAGAGGAGGAGGATCGTTGCTACACACTTTTGTGTTCTTTACCAGATTCATGGGACCATCTTGTGATGGCTCTCAGAAGCACATTAGTCACCTTCAAAATGGATGATGTGGTGTCTTCACTGCTATCAGAGGAGATGCGGAGAAAGGATTTCGTTTCAAAAAAAGAAGCCCTTGCTGTTCATGGGAGATCCATGGAAAGAGGGAAGAAAAATGACAATAAGTCTGACAATAAGGGTAGATCCAAATCTCGTGGGAAGTCAAAGACTTCCAATAAGTCTAAGGAAAAATGTTGGAACTATGATAAGACTGGGCACTTTTGTAAAGACTGTAAAGAGCCTAAGAAGAAGAAGAAAGCCTCAGATTTTGGTTCTAAAAAATCTCAAGAAGATGGTGATGCATTCATCATAGCTTTGGCAGCCCATGCATCTGATGATGTGTGGTTGGTTGACTCGGGTGCATCTTTTCACATGACCTCTCATCGAAACTAGTTCTCAAGATATGAAGAGTTCAATGGTGGAAAGGTGTACTTGGGTGATGATTCTCACCTAAAGATAGTTGGACGTGGAAGGGTCACTATCAAATTTCCTGTTGGACGAGTAAAGGGAATCAATGGAGTTATGCACATTCCATGTTTGGCACAAAACCTATTATGTGTAAGTATGCTGAATGATGTAGGTGTGCAAGTTGTTTTTTCTAACGATGGATGTAAGATGATGAGAGGAGCTATGGTGCTTGCTAAGGGTACTAGGAGAGGTACTTTGTTTCAGCTTGATGCACACATTTCTCAGTGTAATAGTTCTTCTGTTTCAAAGAAGAGAGCAACTATCACTTCATCCCCACCATCTGAATGAGCAGTAAAGAAGATTGTGGTTAGTGGTTCTGATGGTAGTGCAACAAGTATACCTAAGGGTGCAAACACTTTGGAAGGAAAGCTGCCTACAAAAAAGACAATGTTGTGGCATTTGAGATTTGGTCACATTGGTGAGAAGGGTCTCAGAACCCTAAAAAATAAAAATCTCATTAAGAGGTTAAATGATTCCAATCTCGAATTCGATTTTTGTGAACACTGTGTATATGGTAAACAAAATCATGCTCAGTTTTACTCTAGTTCTCACAAATCTTTTGATGTTTTGGATCTTATTCATTTCGATGTATTTGGTCCTATAAAAGTTCCTTCAATCTCCAAGTTTGTATTTTTTGTATCTTTCATAGATGATTATAGTAGAAGGACGTGGATTTATTTCCTTAAAAGTAAGACACAATTCTTTAGTAAATTCAAGGAATTTAAAGCCCTTATAGAGAATCAGACTAGTAAGAAGATTAAGTGTGTGAGAACTGACAATGGTGGTGAGTTTTGCTCAGTAGAGTTTGAACAATTCTGTAAAGAACAAGGTATCGAGAGGCATAAGACAACTCCATATACCCCATAACAAAATGGAGTTGCAGAGAGAATGAATAGGACACTGATGGAGAAGGCTAGGAGTATGCTTAGTGGAGCTGGTTTAGAACAAAGGTTTTGGGCCAAAGCTGTGGCCATTGCTTGCTATCTGGTTAATAGATCTCCTACGTCAGCTCTTGTTGGTAAGACACCCATGGAGGTGTGGTCTAGTAAGAAGCCTTTAGTTAGACATCTTCATGTTTTTGGTTGTGAAGCTTATGCACATGTTCCAATGGAGAAAAGATCTAAGTTGGAAAAAAAAAAGTTGTTAAATGTATTTTCATCGGGTACAGTGCTAGTGTGAAAGGATACAAGCTTTGGGATCCTGTGACTAGTAAGGTGTTTTATAGTAGAAATGTTATTTTTAGAGAGCTAACATCTTCTCCTATTGTGCTACAACTAGATGAAAAAGAAAAGGAAAAAGATGTTGTTCAGTTGCCTCCTACCCCTGAGAAGACTGAACTGAGAGACCATGTTGGGTCTAATGATGAGGAGAGCTCTTGCAGCTCTGATAGTTCAGAAGAAGAGGAAGAACAACCTCAACCTTAGCACTTGAGGAGATGCACGAGAGAAATAAAGCAACCAAAAAGGTTTGGTTATTCTATGTTAGATTCCAGTTGTGCTTTTTCTTTGATTACTAACACTGATGAGCCTAGATCTGTGAAAGAGGCTTTTGGCATGGAAGATGCAGGTTCTTGGATTGAGGCTATGGATGATGAGATGGCTTCATTAGAGAAAAAAAAAACATGGGACCTTGTACCTTTGGCTAAAGGGAGAGAATCTGTTGGCTATAAATGGGTGTTCAAGAAGAAATTCTGTGCAAATGGCAGTGTTGAAAGGTACAAAGCTAGATTGGTTGCAAAGGGGTATTCACAGGTAGAGGGAATAGATTATGGTGAAATATTATCTCCTATTGCAAAGTTGACATCCATTAGATTTCTATTATCTCTTGCTGCATCATATGATTTAGAGATAGAACATATGGATGTGAAGACAACTTTCCTTCATGGTGATTTGGAGGAAGAGATTTATATGTCACAGCCTGAGCACTACATTGTTAAAGGTAAAGAATCCTTAGTTTGCAAATTAAAGAAATCTCTATATGGTTTGAAGCAATCTCCTAGGATGTGGTACCTGAAGTTTGATGCCTTTGTGTTGTCAATTGGATTTGTAAGATCAAAATCAGATCATTGTGTTTATTTCAGAATTGAAAATGATCGCCTTCTTATTGTTGCATTATATGTTGATGATATGTTGCTGTTTGGGAAGGGTAAGGGTATGATTTCTGATTTTAAATCTCAGTTGTCAGCATAGTCTGAGATGAAAGATCTTGGGGCAGCTAGGTAGATCTTGGGTATGGAAATCAGTAGAGACAGGTCTAACAGAAAACTTTGGTTAAGTCAGAGTAAGTATGTGAAGTCTATGTTGGACAGGTTCAGCATGGCAAATTGTAGACCACTATGTGTTCCTATTCCTATGGGAACAAATTTATCTATAGATGATTGTCCAAAATCTCCTAGTGAGGTGGAGGACATGAGTAGAGTACCTTATTCTAGTGCAGTTGGCAGTCTTATGTATGCTATGGTCTATATTAGACCAGACATTGCCCAAGCAGTGAGAGTCCTAGGTTGATTTATGGCTAATCCTGGACGGATACATTGGGATGCAGTTGAGCAAGTATTCAGATATTTGAGGGTTACATTAGATTACTCCATATGTTATCATGGTAACTCTTCTGGATCTCTACATTCAATTTGTATTCATGGGTTTGTGGATTTAGATTGGGCAGGTGATATTGACCACAGGAGATCCACCAGTGCTTATGTGTTCACTATGTTTGGTGGTGCCATCAGTTGGATGAGCAAGCGACAACCTGTGGTTTCTTTATCCACTACAGAAGCTAAGTACATGGCTGCTACTCATGCTTGTAAGGAAGCCATTTGGCTTAAGAGATTGTGTTTTGATGTTGGTGTTGATACAGAATAGATTACTATTTGGTGTGCAGTCAGAGTGCTATTTTCCTTGCAAAGAATCCAACTTTCCATGCCAGAACGAAGCACATTGATGTGTAGTATCACTTTGTGAGAGATATGGTGGAAGATGGAAAGGTAAATTTGGAAAAGGTAGATATTGTGAAGAATGTTGCAGATGCATTAATGAAACCAATGGGCACTAAGAAGTTCAGATGGTGTTCAGAGTCTATGGGCCTTTCGGCCTATAGCGGTTAGTTCCTGTTATGTTCTTGTTGCTCTTACAAGGTGTTCGACAAGTGGGAGAATGTTAGGAATAAGGTGTCTCAACCTTGTATAATTCATATTCTTATTATTTGTTTTGTAAATTGTATTTCTTGCAAATAATGTTGATGTGTCGACATCTTGAATTGTGTGTAAGGAGATCATGACTAAAATGGTTATGATGGATTCCTATGACACGTAAGAGCTATGTTACGAAGATTCAATGACAGGGGAAGACATGTGGCAACTAAGACATTTTCTCTGAGAATGCTAAAACCCTAATACAGTTTACCTTTTGGGAGTAGCCCTAAAGTGAAGTGCATTTTATAAGCATTTTTAGGGTTGCAAAGAGATACGATGTGAAAAAGGTGTATTGTTGGTACTGCAAGTAGCTACTAGAGTCTTCTGTTGTCGATGTTGAACTTGCATTGCAAGTGTATTGTAACTTTGTGTTGAAGATAATACATTGTACAGGTTCTAAAGGGCTGGGGTTGTTTTATCGAAAGGTTTTTCCCCACGGACAAATCCTTGTGTTATGTGTTCCTTTCTCTGTCTATTTTATGTATGCATGTTTGGTTGCAATATTGTTGTTTACATGGTATTGAATCTGTAAGTGAAGAAGATTTTAATAGGATTTGCATCATACTTTTCTTATGAGATTAGTGTAGGAAGCTATTTTCGCACCTGAGTTTCCTTACAATACTCTTGTTTCATATGAGGTTAATTACACCAGTATTGAGAAAGCTTTCCTCATAGTTGTGTCTACTTCCCAAAAGTTGTGACATTATATGTTTGCACACATATACAACTCATAGAAAAAATTGATCCACTTAAGTATTTACTAGGTAAGGCTCCCCTCATGGGTAGACTTGCTAAATGGATGATGATCCTTTCAAAGTTTGACATAGAGTACATTGAGCGTAAAGCAATCAAAGGGCAAGCCATAGCAGATCAATCAGCTCATTTCCCACTACAAGATGATGCACCTATTCAAGTTGATTTCCCAAATGAGTGCCTCATGTATATGACTGAAAGAAAATGGAAGATGTTCTTTGATGGGTCCTTTATGCAAAGTGGTTCTAGAGCTGGTGTGTTGTTTGTTTATGCTCATGGGTACATGATTCCTAAATTTTACAAGTTATTATTTCCATGTATAAATAACATTGCTGAGTATGAAGCTTTAACAAATGGACTTAAGATGGCTATAGAATGGAGAATTACAGAGTTACACATCTATGGGGATTCACAATTGATATTCAACCAAGTCAATGACAATTATTTAACAAAAAATGAGAAATTGACACCTTACAAGAAAATGGTTGATTCCTTGAGATGCTACTTCACATTTGTGTCATTTCAGAAAATCCCTAGAGTAGAAAACAAAGTGGTTGATGCTATGGTTACACTTGCTTCACTTCTTCAATTAGAGCAACATGAATCAAGATTTGAATTCCTGGTGGAAGAGCTATATCACCCTATCTATGATTCCAAAGAAAGTCATGTTATTTGTACCCTTGTTGGTCATGAGTCATCCCGTTATGGTGCCATTTATTCATACCTTCATGACCTGGCATTATACCTAACACCTTTAATTGATCTGAATGCAAAAACCTTATTTGAAATGCCTCTCACCATTCCCTTATCTCTAGAGATTTGTATAGGAGGGGTCTAGATGGAACACTTCTTAGATGCTTAGAAAAGGAAGAATCCAATCAAGCATTAGTTGCACTAGTAAATTTGAACTCAATTTTCAACAAATTTTGGTTGACATTTTGACCTAGGTTTGTTGAAATTTTAACCAAGCCATTTGTGGTAATTTTTCTTGTCAAAATTTCAACCAACCTGTAGGTTGGCCAAAATTTTGAACAATACATTCGTAGAAAATTTTTTATTTTTGCTAGCTCTGATTTGTCATTGTTGATCAAAATTTCCACTAATGTTTGGTCAATTTTTTTTAGAATTGGTGGAAATTTTGACCAATTCTTGGTAGAAAACTATCAAGAATTGGTTGAAATTTCCACCAATGTTTGGTCAATTTTTTTTATTAATTGGTGGAAATTTTGACCAAGTCTTGGTAGAAAACTATCATGAATTAGTTGAAATTTCCACCAATGTTTGGTAAAAAAATGTTTTATAATTGGTGGAAATTTCGACCAATTCTTGGTAGAAAACTATCAAGAATTGGTCAAAATTTCCACCAATGTTTGGTCAATTTATTTTATGCTATATCAAGCAATTGTTTCTTATCAAAGCCATTTAATTTGCACATAATGGATATAATTGTTTATATAAATTTATCTCCATTATCTGAAGTAGCCCAGATATAAGGCTTATATAGTTGATAAAGATAACATCCACTAATGGTAAATAGTTAGCCTCTCATATGAGAGTCTTGGGTTTGAGTCTCCTTGAACTTAACACATAATAATAATTAATTTCAACAAATAATAAAATAATGAATAAACTATACTTCAGCCCATTACCTATAAAAAAAAATTGGTCATATTATGACAAGTCAGGATATAGGACAAGTGCTAAAGTTCTTCAATTGTTTTACCTACCTGCCTATCCATCTAATGTATAAAATAATTACAAGGATGAATAGCTATGGCTATAACAAGTTGGAAAGAAAGAAAGTGTATTAAGATTTTATGATGTTGAAATTCTTCTTACTAAGGACATGAAGAGGAAGAATCATGAATCTTCATTGGGAGACACTTTCATAAACAACAAAGGGGGCGGATCACAAGGAGGTAATCATTACTATGGTGGAATGTTCAAATGACTGTTGGACTTCACATTCAACAATAACACATTATCTATCATCCTAAATCCATTAATAGAGTGTCACAATGTCTATGACCTTACTTGTTTTCGAGAGTTTCTTTTTAGCACTATGGACTATGGAAGCTTCCCATGCTATTCACACTATAAAACTTACAAAATATAATGTTCAATCATAATTGAAAGTATTAAGTACTCACTTTTTCAATTCAAAGGCCTTAGCCACTAGAAAGACCTGGTCATGTTCTCCCCACACAATCAAAATGTCCTACAAAACACCTAATCATCAATCCTTGAATACAACTTTGGATAAAAGGCATTTAGGTAGGAGAAAAAAAAGGCCATGAAAATTAAAACATCGTGCATAAGAAACGAGCAAGTAGGCAATGCCTTCTCAAGAACAGAAAGAGGTGGGGCAAGTTCAGTGCCAATAACAAGGCCTTTCAACAACTCTTCTTTCTCTACTATTTTTTCCACATACAAATTCTACAACATAGTCAAAAACATGGAAAATTTAGTGTTATGGCTATGAAGTGACAATTTTTAGTCTTTTTTTAATATAAAATAGTAGTAAATTGAGAATACAAGCTTGCTTGAATTTGTATAGAATTCAGAAATTATGTTTCTCGTGACTCTTCTTACCTAGCAAACATGTCGAATGAGTTATATTAGATATGTTAGAATACTTTAAGTCCTTCACTAAATCAATAGGTGGCTTGGGAAGCTCATATAGTGTGGTTTTGTGGGGTGGAGATATATTAGGAAGTGAGACATTGGGAGATAATTTTAATGGACCACCACAATGAGATATTGAGGAACGAAGGATAGGGCCAGATATGAATGAAGAATCTATACACTTAGATGTCAATGGGCCATTGCCATGTATACTTGACTGATTACACCACAACTTGCCTATCAATGGACCTCAAACATCATGTCATTTGATTCTCTTAGAATAGGAAGCATCTGGAATGTCAAACCTTACCATAGGTATTCTTTCAATTGAAGATGGCACAAACAATGTGTTTTCTCAAATGCCTGTATTTGGTTCTTCCTTATGTTTCAACTATCAATGGCATAGGACACACACATACAAAAAAAAATTATGCAAACAATAGTCCGTAGAAGAACCACCCAAAATAAACAATCATGAAAGGGAGAGTAAAAGTCTTCAATTTTAAAAAAAAATAAACTTCTTTTTTTAATTCATATAAAATAGTCACCACCATATCATACATCATTTAAATTTTACCAGCAGGGGTACTAGTTCAAGGTCAATTTTTAGGGGACAACTACTAAAAAGATAACAGAGTTTAGAGATGGTTACAAAGAATGGTTAAAAAGAATGTTGATTTTCTTTGTAGCAGTGAATCACCAAGAGAACAACCTTCAATGAGAGACATGGCCAGGACATTGGAGAACCTCAATGAATCATTGATAGGAGGTCCAACTACTTCTAATTTAACACCAACTATATCAGAGCTCCTATGCAATACCAATGTCACAGAACCACTAGCCTTTGGCAGTCAAATTTTTTCATTTTACCTTATGACCTTTCTTGAAACCTTTGTACCGAGTTAATCTGCATGAAAAATCAAATATTAAAATTTTAATTCTAAAACTATCACAAGAGACACATTAGTATTTGTTAAACATAATTAAATCAAATGCTTAGGAGAAATTTTCATGAACCATCAGGAATTAAAAAAAGCACAATCCTTTTTATCCCAAATATTTCCATAAATAATGTGTATACAACAACTACAAAAAGCTTTATTTATGAATGAAGTAGCTAGCAATGTGAGATGATAGAATTATTCAAATTTAATTTAATTGCATATCCTAGATTAAAAAGCAAAGGGAATTGTTACATTAAGTATCGTGGTAGATTCAAAAAGAAAAACAACATTAAACATACCTTTCTTCTTGTGGCATTCTAGAATGAATGAAAATTGATGGAAAGTTGCACTCCACAAGAAGCTTGTTCAACTTTGTAGCTCTGTTAACACTCTTGACAAATATCAAAACTTGATTGAAGTCCAGTGCATCAAGCAGATCATTTAGCTTCTAGTTCTTCTCCAACTCACTTAGTTTGATGTAGTGCTCAAAGAATCTCAAGACATAAATACTAGACACAACAAAAGAGAGAATAGTTTACTATTTTATCGGACATTATTAAACTCAAATAAATTCAAGACCTGAACTAAACCATGAAGTGTCAATTTTGCCTTATTGTCAACATATATCTCCATAGATTGTAAATGGAAACAATTGTGTGTAAAATTAGGTGGTGTGATCACCATCAAGAGCCAATAGTGATAGCTAGTAGGAACATTGAGTTATTGGATTAGAAAGTACATGTATTATCTAATGGATATGTTGATAGCTACTTATTGCTAGAGCTTTGGGATTCAAAGTCACACACTTTCTAGAATGGGGTCCCGGTTGGTTGCACATCTTGGTTCTTATCAAGTTGTATTGGCTTCTTTGGCTCTACAATTTGTTATGTTGGTAGGCTATACCCATACTGGGATGTCTTGTGAGGCATGATATTCAAGGCATTGTGTATGAAAACTTGCTTCTTTTCTTTTTAAGAGATAGGTTATGTTCCTCTTAGCAAAGTGGTTGAAGTTGTATGTTAGTCTACTCTTTTTTGTAGGAAAGGATCTAAATACTTGGTAGAGAAGGTGAATGCCATGTGGATGCAACAATCTTCAAGGTTTATATAGTCACCACCACATATTTAGCTTTTTGTGTACCTTGTTGGCCCTCTTTGTATATGCTAATTTATTTGGGGGTCTTTACAAGGCTCTTCTTTGTTTCATTGTTATCAATGGGAACACCTCTATTGCACTTTTTTGCACATCATTTTGGATTCACTACATATGTTTTCATTGGTCAATGTGTGTTCAAATTCTCTCACTTCTATTGACTATTTTTGTATTAGGCTTCTAAGGTGGAGTCACTCTCATGAATTGCAACTTTATTCTGGGTAAACATGTTAATAAGGTACTTGTACATGCAGCTTTAAGAATCCCAAAATTTGATGCCAATGGAAAGTTGCACACAAATCCTAATTAACTCAAACTTGATCCAAACACATAGCTGACAAAATGTCCTTATCCCATTTTCTTCCCTTGCCTTGAACTTTTGACTTCCAGTCTAGTCTTTTGTCTTGATTATAAATTTCTAGGACTTTTACGACTTAATCATTTTCTTCAAAAAATGAAGTAGGAAACATACCATATCTCAACTAGATTGAGGAATTCTTTCATCAAAAATGATTGAAGCAATGTCAAGGAACTATGATGGTTACATGCAAGAATGCACACTTCCTTTGTCTCTGCCACTACCTTCTTGAACCATTGAATTTCACCAATGTCCTTCATCTCATGACATACACCTAATAAAGGGTACACTAGATGTGCATGTAGTTGGACACAACCAATTTACTTGGTTTTTCAATGAATATATGTCACATTTGTAACTACTTGAACTTCATTAGAAGAACATTCTTCTCAATGTGCTCTCTGAAAATTTGTTATTGGAACCTTGCATCCTTATGTTTTCTTGAGCTGGTGATCGCCCTAAGGAAATAAGATCCATTCTACATGAAATCATAATATTTTTTTTGTTGTCTTAATAGAAAATATTTCTTAGAAATAGATTACAAAGGAAGTGACCCAACATTAAAAAATTTGAATGAGAGAAGAAGTGTGAAAGGAGAAAACTAAACAAGGAGAGGAAAAAAAATGACATGATCAACACAACTAAAAACAGTGATTATTTCCACAAGAACTTAAAGTAAGAACAACATTCACTATAGAATCTAGAGATTGGGCAAGAGCACAAAGAATTATAAGGCCTAGTTACTTTTAGAAGGAAGGATCATGCAAGTAAGATAAAGAGCTAAATCACTCCAAACACAACCAAATCAGACCAAACAATAGTATAAATCATCCCAAGCATTCAACACATTCTCATAATACAAACATATACCAAACCATATTCTCATAAATCAGAGTAGGGAAGAGGATAAACCAAACCAAACTATCTTTGTAACGTGGTCCACGTTTATAGGATCTTTTCTGCAACCTATCACCTCCTTCTTGCAAGCACAAATACAACCATAATTAGGAAAGACACAATGGAAAACAAACATCCAACAAAGAGAATTGTTTCCAAAAAATAATCCCACTAGTAGATGTGTTCTTATAGCCGGTGGTGGTAAATCCCTAGAGGGTAGTGGTGTGATGTTTATCCTTCTACGCAAGTGACATCTGTTGGCCATAGAAGTTGTTAGGTTCCCACATCTCCCTTTTCTATTACCCTTGTGCCATGCACTCAACTACATTAGAAATAAAATTTTGTCAGGAACAAAATGCTCAGTCAAGAATCTCATAGTAAATAGCCTAATTAGCTAATGACCACACCTGTGTTTAAAAGAGCATCTAATGGACATAGGTAAATGTCAAGTTTGTTAGACTCTTAAGATATAACCTACAAATGCATCTATAGAGATTCCAATTTTTTGTCAATCTCCTTCCTCCTCCTCAAGTTTTGAGACAGGATGTGGAACAAAATAGCTCTAGCTCTTCTTTTGGATTTCATAGTAAATGGTGAAAGTGTGCTAAAATAAAAATTTCATTAATTTGTGTGTCAATTTTTCAAATTGAACCAGTGTTTCAAGCTATTGTTGTGTTGACAATTTTTTGGACCTAGACAAGAAGACTTGGAACATATTGAGCCTTATCAAGGCAGATGTTGATTCTTTCATTCATGAACTAAAAATTACTGACATAATTTCATAAGTATTTAACATGATTAAAGAGTAGTATAGAGCATACAGATCATAGGTAGAGCACAAGACTATGCTAAGTTACTGAGAGGGGAGGGGTGAATCAATAACTTCTAAAACTTCTACCAATTTCAATTCTTAATCCAATAAACCAATTGGCATTTAATTCATCACATCTGATCTAATTGCATGCATGAGAAACTGATAACATGAAATAACTCATAACGCTAGAACACAAAGATTTGGTGACCCAGAAACCTTCCAAATAGAAAGTAAAACTGGGGTGGGGATGCTACCCACAAACTTTAGTACTACAACATAAAGTTTGCCTGTTAGGGCTTACATTGATCACTTCTGATGATCTGCCCTATTAGGAGAAAATAGGACTGCTAGTTCCACCTTGTGAGAGGATTTAAAAACATACAATGAAGTATGCACTTAATAAAGAGATTTAGAAAAGACTATTAGGTTTACCTTGTTAGGGGATTTTGATTGGTTCACCTATTAGGATGAAGCAGTAGATCTCTGATTTGCAATTAAGTTTGCTGATAGAGATTACTTAGTGTACTGATCACCTTTTTGTGATAGATATTTCTTTGTTGCCCCTTGTACTAATATGGCATTTATAATTATTTATCTATTGCTATCATAACTTGAACTTTTTGCATCCACATTACATTACATATTCTCACACATTCACATTCTCGCACTTTCTTTCTCTTACTTACATCAGATATGTTACAATACAACACACACACACACACACCAATGCAATTTACAAAATTACAAGGTCAGCCATGACACAAGCTAACACATATTACAAATTTAGCCCACATCAAGACACTTGGGTTGTAAGGACTAACTCGATGAGGTTTTGATACTCGACATCCACTGTCATTGCCTTGGATCATCATGCTCTTGGTAGATGTAGAAGCTCGATCCATACTGATCAATTTTACATAGTCTTGAACTTAGTCTACACTAGTGACTTGGTAGATATTGTGCAACTCGGCAAAAACTAAATCACTTGGTTACTATGAAGTAGCTTGGTTAATGCTGATTTTATATCACATGAATTGTGAACTGAATAGATATTGCAATGCTTGGTTAACATAGGCTTTGCATCACATTAATTGTGAACTTGGTAACCATTGATAAACTTGATGTACACTAAAATACATGGTTTGAACTGCTGGACTTCATACTAACTAAATCTACTTGGTAACCACTAAGATTAGTCCAAAAGACTTGGTAGCAACTGTAGAACTCAATGGCTACTAAATTACATGGAAAACATTGTAAAATATTCAATGAGCTTGGTAGCTATAAAAAATTTGAATAAGTGTGTATCACTAATAACAAGCTTGACTAATATGTCAACAATCTCCCCCTTTGGCATTAGTGACAAAAACACTTATTAGCCCAAAACTAAATACCTTGTATTCATCACCATGTGATACTAGCTTGGTATATTTTTGAGATTTTTCAAAATTGATCTTTGTAAGGTACATATAGAGTAGTTCTTTATCATAGCATATTTCTCCCCCATACTATGTGATCACTATGTACATATAATTTTTCTCTCATATAACTTATCTCCCCTTGTAACTTGTCTCCCATATCTCATCTCCCCCTTTTTGACAGTAATGCCAAAGATTTATTGTAACATATTTACATGGAGACACCAAAATGAGATAATAATTCATAGTGTACCTTGAGGGTGATTGCTAAGGTTTTATCCTAGTTTTCTCTCAAGACCTTACATGTATGAATTTCAATTTGCACTTCTACTGATAGTTCAATCATGTGGTCAGCAATAGAGAATTTGTTATCATGGATCAAAGTCTTTCAATATACAATGTGTTTCTACATAGTGTCCATGACTGGAAGGATCATATTTTGTATATCAACCAATGTTGAATGGTCCTTGCTTCTTCTCTTAACAATTTAGCTTGCAAGTCTGAAAAAAATCTAATTTTCTTGAAATGTGCAGAGCTTGAACTAGGGTCAAGTTGTAGCTGCTAAGTGTTTTCCTTAAGATCTATATCAATTTTCGACAATTTGTCCTTTACTTCCTTTGTATACTCAGTGGCATCACATAGTTTGCCAAAAAGTGATGATACATTTGAATAGGATGCCTCAAGATTGACCAAATTTTTTTGAAAGCTCAACTTGATGAATGGCTATTTGCTAAGCAATGTGCTCCAGCACTTTATTGTTGAATTTCTTTTCAGCCTTTTCAACTAGCTTTTCTTGACCTTTGGTGTCCTCATTGAACTTTTGGACTACCTCTCCAAGCTGAAACAAAATAGGTTGAGAAGAATCAACCTCAATTCCTATTGCCTCGGTCAAGATATTCTTGGCATCATCTATTATCTTGTATACTCTGTCTCTTTCTTCTCTTGATCTTTGTTGTTTGGCCTTTTTCTAGAGGAGTTCACCAAATATGTGCATTTGGTTTGCTAAAAGATTATAGATATCCCATTTGGGAATTTTTATTTCCTCATCCAAATCTATATCTTCCTCTATCACCTTTCCTTTCAAAAATTTTGTACTTGGTTCAACCTTAGGCTCAATTGACATTGCACTTATTGCTTTTGTACCTGGAATGGAAACAATAGTTGACGTGCTGGGCTTGCAGTAAAAATTGATATAGAACCAACTGATGGAATACTTATAGAGATGCTTGAAGAATCTAAAATTGATAAAGTCAAAATTGTAGAATCTAAAACTGAAGTAGATAAAACCAGAGAGCTTACCATGGATACACTCAAAACTGAAGAAGACAAAATTGGAGAGGAGATAACTAAAGAACTCAACTTAGTAGATGAAGAAGGAGTCTATAGCTTGGTTGATGAAGTGGAAGTCACTTCTATCAATGATATGCTGAGCTAAGTTGGTGCAAAGAGTGATTGGACATTTGATGTATCAATAGTAGTCACAACCAAACTTGTTGAACCTATCTCCATACTTGATGTAGTCAAAGGTTTGCTCGGGAAGTGAGGAAGTGAGGCAATGACTATAGCAGCTATCTTGACTAGATCAGTCTCCTCATCATCTTGCTTATGTTCCTTGGTAGCTTCTTCACCTTGATCCTCTTCATCTTCTTGATTATCAAAATGAGTCACTTCTTCACAATTTTCCTCCTCATCTTTCTCCATATCATCTTCTTCATCAACATCCTTTACCTTAATTGGAAATTTAGTTGGTTTATGAAGATGATAAATTTTCTTCCAAGTGTCTGTAGCATTCTTAAAACCATGCTCTATGTCCTTAATCAAAACTAAACAATTATTAAACCTTAGAGTCAATTTTTCTTCATTTTCCTTTAAAGACTCTTTCACCTTGGCATCTGGTATGCTCAGTAGTAACTGCCTTAGGGTTTGTGCATATATGTCTTTTACTGTTTGCATGGAAAAATCCCATCTTGGCTTTATTTTCTTTAATGAGAGGCGATCTGGTTTGGTGAGTACTTCCATTTACCCATTTTTCTTAGCACCACTTCTTTAACTTGTTTATGCTCTGCCTCTATCCTGATCTCATATTTCAAAGATTTAAATTTTTTTATTCTAGCTTCTTCTTCCATTTGCTTCAATTTTTCCTGGAAGGTGGGTGGAGGTTTGCTAAATATAATGTCACTTCCTTTCTTCAGTGACCTCCTTGCAAAGACTGCAGTGGATGATTTTGCATGCTTGGTAATGATCACCTTGCCCTTTTTCTTCAAATGTTCTTCTTCTTTCTCTAATTTTTCTTTATCCTCTACCTATTCCTCATCCTCACCTTTGCCCTTGTTTAACATGAGAGGTGCGCTAGATTTCATTTTGGCTATCCTCCTCCTTCCTTTGTTAACTGCATATGGGAGCTTTATCTCTAGCTCAATTCTTGCCTTAGATTCATTATAAGTTCCAAAATAAGGGGCCTTGGGATCAACAGGTTCATTGACAAGGGCTTCAATGATATCCTTGGTCTCATCAATATTCACCTCATAGCCAAGAGGCTTGACCCACACAACTCTAGGCTTAACTGCTTGGATATATACCTTGTCATAGTCCACCATGAAGCATACATCACCCTTGTAGTCCTCAACTAAATTCTTTGGAATTCTAAACCTATTGTTTATTTTATCTTTGAACACATTGAAGTATTTATCCATGATGTTGCCATAGTTCTCACCCATTTCTACAATATATTCATTTATTTGTTTATTGTACATGCACCTCTTTTCTCCAGACTATAATGCCTTTGGAAGGGAAGAAATTTTGGACATAAAAGAATAGACATGTTAATAGAGAACCAAATTTGCATGGGTTGTTCTTGGATGTTCTAATACTTTCCATGATCTTATTGAATTGTCTCAACAATAGCATGGCAAGGTCATAAGATAGGTTGTTCTTCACCACTTTATATGCCAAATCCATGGCTTCACATGATACACTGTTAAGATGGCTTTAACTATATATATCTTATGAGCAATAACATGAATTCCAAACTTCAATTTTTCACTAGTGACACTACTTATTTTCATAACTTTTCCATCCCACTCAGCTAGGGTTTTCTTCTCTAAGTCTGCTCGACCTAGGGTTTTAATTGTTTTTGGCTTTGGTGAGCATGGAAAGGCCAGTGATTCAATGAATCATTTTCTTTGTTATCAAAATTTCTTGTTCTAACTATAGTTTTCCATTAAGCACTTAACTAAGGATATACCTAATCCATTTTATTTGAAATTCTTGGGGCATATGGGAAATGTGTGTTGATCTTTTTGCTTCCAAATGTTGATGCTTAGGTTTTAGGGTTCCATCAACACATACTAACCTAGGGCATCATCCATCTCTAGAGTACCAATTTCTTGAATTACACATTTAAAATGAGTTTGAATGTTGTTAACAAGAAGTACCTTAGGAGGGATTTTGGATTGAGCTTCACTTGGGTCTAGGGTTTCAACAATAGTGAGCATGAGCTTGAAATTCAACACTTTCCATTCAATACCTCAAACCAACATGCCAAAAACTTTCCTAACCTTGCTACTGCTGGATGCCATTTTCACTTGATAGCTTGAGAGAACTTTTAAGAACTTTTACAAGAAATTTTCTCAAGTCACTTGATCGCACAAAGACTAGCTCTTCGCAATATCACTTGAAAACTTATGGTGAGAAATGAATTTGATTCCATGCCTTTTGTTAAAAATTTTCCATTAATGCTTGGTATAGAGGTAGATAAGTTGACATTATGCTTGACAATCTATCATCCACTATTTTGTATTGATCACTCAGCAATGTTTCCATGATTCAGTAACCATAAGTGCCTTTGTTACTCCTGACCTTGCTCGGTAGAGTCTATGACCCAACCTTACTTGGTAGAAAAGGTAACTCAGTAATAATTGATATTGATCTTTCTTAGTGATCCCTTTGTATCTTGTATACGAATTTGGATCTTTGTCACTTTTCAATTACAACTGATTCAGATGTCTTCTTTGATCGCCTAGTTCCAGTTCTTCCTTGAGAACTTAATTAGAAATGGTAGAGTCACCCAATTCTTGAGTGACTTGACCATCATTACTTGGACCAGTATCCTCAGTAGACTTAGGAATCCATCACTATCTCATCTTCTTTCAGATGTTATCATCCTTTGCCTTCTTTTCATCTTCAATTTTACCTATATTCATACAATTCTTGGCTAGATGACCAAGTTTTGTACAAATAAAACATCTTTTAGTGGTATCTCTTTTCCTCATATGATGTTTAACACAATTCATACCAATGTGTCCAAATTCTCCATAGTAATGACATCTACACCGATATTGTAATCCCAACCAAATATTGCTTTCACAATTTGTTCTGTAGGATTCAATGTCTTTCTTTTGTAGTTTAATGCCTTGAGTCCATGTTTCTTACATTTATTACAATTGCCTTCAAAATTTTGTTTCTCTTTGCATTCATTAGTCCTATGCCCATGATGATTGTAATTGTAGCATTTTCCATTGAATTTTTCTTTTCCACTACTCCAACATTTATTTGATGTATGATTTGTCTTACTATAGTGATTTCAATTAGGTATTTGATTCTTTTGAGCACCTTGTTTGGAGGATTCACCTTCTTCTTTGTATCCAATTCTTTCTTTTCCTTTTTGCCTATAGAGGTTTTTCTCATTCAGTTGATCCATGTTTGCTTGAGATTTCATCATTTTTTAATCGATTTGCTTCTCAATGTTTAGGTCATTTCTCAATCTTTCACCGATTTGGCTTTCAAATCTCAATCCATTCTTTATTCTTTCATTGATTTTAGTTTTAGAATTTAGGTCATTCCTCATTCTTTCATTTTCAAATCTTAGGCTCATGATTTCCTCATTTGCATTGGAGAGCCAATCAATAAGATCTACTTACTGAAGGGATTGGTTTTGGATTTTATTGTTTCTTCCATCCCTTTCTTCTTTTATCTTATTTGTTTGTTCCAAGACTTCACATAACCTTATTGATTGAATTTCTTGTTCTCTTTTTAGCTTTCTTACTTCTTCTTGTAGTAGGAGTTCTTTGATTGCATCATTTGCTTCATTTGAGCTGCTTGAAGAGTGAAAGTCTTCAATTCTTTCTTTAGTGTAGAGATGATCATTTATTTGATTTGCAAGCTCCTCTCTTCTTTTCAAGGACTGAGAATGTTGCTCCTTAGGCCATTTCTAGATCCAACTTTTCATTGTCAATAGCTTTGTCAAGTATGAATATCTCCATATCCTTGATCTTTCCTCAAGCTACTAAACATTCTCTTGAGAACAAAGCTCTGATACCAATTGTTGGAAATATTCAAAACTATGCTAAGTTACTGAGAGGGGAGGGGTGAATCAATAACTTCTAAAATTTCTACCAATTTCAATTCTTAATCCAATAAACCAATTGGCATTTAATTCATCACATCTGATCTAATTGCATGCATGAGAAACTAATAACATGAAAGAACTCATAACACTAGAACACAAAGATTTGGTGACCCAGAAACCTTCCAAATAGAAAGTAAAATTGGGGTGGGGATGATACCCCAAAACTTTAGTACTACAACATAAAGTTTGCCTATTAGGGCTTACATTGATCACTTTTGATGATCTGCCCTATTAGGAGCAAATAGGACTGCTAGTTGCACCTTGTGAGAGGATTTAAAAACATACAATGAAGTATGCACTTAGTAAAGAGATTTAGAAAAGACTATTAGGTCTACCTTGTTAGGGGATTTTGATTGTTTCACCTATTAGGATGAAGCAGTAGATCTCTGATTTGCGATTAAGTTTTCTGATAGAGATTAGTTAGTGTACTAATCACCTTTTTGTGATAGATTTATATTTTCTGCCCCTTGTACTGATATGGCCTTTATAATTCTTTATCTGTTGCTATCATAACTTGAAATTTTTGCATCCACATTACATTACATATGCTCAAAAATTCACATTCTTGCACTTTCTTTCTCTTACTTACATTGGATATGATACAATACATCACATATATATATCGATCCAATATACAAAATTACAAAGTCAGCCATGATACAAGTTAACACAAATATTACAATGTCAGCCCATATGAAGACAATCAGGTTCTGAAGAATGACTCGATGAGGTTTTGATACTCAACATCCACTATCACTACTTCACATTATCATGCTCTTGGTAGATGTAGAAGCTTGGTCCATCTTAATCACTTTCAGGTAGTCTTGAACTCAGTCTACATTGGTGACTTAGTAGATATTGTGCAACTCTTAGCAAACACTGAATCACTTGGTTACCATGAAGTAGCTTAGTTAACACTAACTTTGCATCACATGAACTATGAACTTGGTAGATACTACAATGCTCGGTTAACATAGGCTTTGCATCACATGAACTGTGAAATTGGTAACCACTGATAAACTTGGTATACACTGAAATATAGAGTTTGAACTGTTGGGCTTTACACTAACTGAATCTTCTCGGTAATCTCTGAAATTAGTCTAAAAGACTCGGTAGCAACTGTAGAACTTGGTGGCTACTAAATTACATGAAAAACACTATAAACTATTCAATGAGATCAGTAGGTGTATAGAATTTGAATAAGTGTGTCACTAATAACAAACTTGACTGAGATATCAACAAAGCACCTGGACCTTTATTTTACTATGTTCTTGTGCTGACAATTTGTTGGACCTAGACAACAAGACTCAGAACATATTGAGCCTTATCAAAGATGTTAATTATTTCACTCATGAGATGAATATTACTAACATTATTTCATAAGTCATTATCATAATTAAAGAGTACTATAGAGCATACAAATCTTGTGTAGAGCATTTGGACCTTGATTTTACTATGTTCATATGAAAAGATCAGAATTTAGATAATTTCATTGAGCTAGTTAAGTGGTCTTGTTTTGATCATTTTTATTTGTGTTAATTGGACATTCTCTACATTAGTTGGATGATAGTTATATCCAATGATGTTAAATTTACTCATTAACACCATTTTTTTATGGGTGTCTCATTTTTTTTCTATCAATATATGGTTTTAGTTTCTTGGCTTTGCCAAGCAAACACTAAACATAAGAGACACAAAAAAGTGGAGTAGGTTCATGGCCTATTAATCATTGTATGCCCATGATCATCTAGATTGGAGGAAATCACAAGATGAAACAGTGGATCATAAACACAATTTGAAAATTTATAGATTATTTTACTAAACTTTAGAGATATCATTGGTTTGAGAAGTTGTATTTTTCTTTCCAACTGTGTTGTTAAAAGCTAAGACATTTTTCCCTGAGAAGATGTATTTTTCTTTCTAGCTATGTTATTAAAAGTTGAGAGATTTTTCCCTCAAAAGCCTTGCTCTTTTGCTTAAATTTGAATTAGTTGATCATAAACACAATTTGAATTTTTATAGATTCTTTCAGTGAACTTTATAGATATCATTTATTTGTGAAGTTGTATTTTTCTGTCCAACTATGTTATTAAAAGATGAGACATTTTTCAGTCAAAAGCCTTTCTCTATTGCTTAAATTTTAACAATAAGATGTTTATTCTTCTTTTCCATAACATAAAATAGAAGAATAATTAGAAATCAAGAAAGTGTTGGTAATCAATGTCTATGGAAAACAAATAGCCATTGTAGCCTCTACTCATGGAGCTTTATCCTAATCAAGTGAGCACTTATATTAGGACCTACAAAACCCTTTTCTTAATGGAAGTTAGAACACATCTCACCTCATGTATGGCCTAATGGAACTGAGCATTTTTTGACTCAGGTTAGATCAAACTCATAAACTCAATTTATGTGTGTTGTTGCAGTTTGATGTATGCCTGTAAAGGATTATCTCATGATTTTTTTGATAAAATGCCTCTAAGAAATTTAGTCTTAGGAAATTCCATGATTGAGGAATGTGCACACAGTGAATTTGTTGATAACACTTAAGAAACTTTAGAGAAACTAAACATCTATCAAATCACAAGGTCAGCAAAAAAATGAGGTGTGGAATTTGATTTTTTTTATCTCTTCATTTTTCTATTTGATGATTTTTTGTAGAAATATTGGTCACTCACACAATCCAACAAAACTAAATCAGACAAATGATGAATTTCAAATTCAAACAACATTTATAATGGAAATTTTTAAAATATTTTCCCAAAGTTTCTTGATCATACATGAGTATAAATAAATTCTTAATAATTTGAATTCGTAGAAAGTACACAAAAATATAAAAGTGAATAAATGTTATTATGATTGAGTTGGGTTATTAGGATAAGAAAAGCTTTTGATGCTACAAAAAACCTTCTTGCTATGTTTCATAATCAAAACTCCCTAGTTCTATTTTGTGCGTAAAAGAGTGCAAATATGGCCACCAAATTTAACCTCTCAATTGATGAATGGAGTAAAAAAAGTGGCTGAAAATAGATCTACTAGGAAATCTCTATATTTTACCTTACAAAAATTGAATACTAACCAATGCAGAATTCACGTGCCCCTATTATTTGGAGTGAGTACTTTGTTACTCTACTCCTCATCTCAAAACCCTTTGGAGTAAAATAAAAATTGTTTTGAACATCTCCATGATCTTATTGTAACTTTTAAAAAGGCCAAAACACATGAGGGTATGCGAGGTCTTTTCCTCATTCCATCATTCTCTAGTACAACAAACATTCAAAATAATTTTCAAAAGCATGAATCAGAAGAAAATAGAGGCTTCTAAATTTGTCTGACTACAAAACATTTGCAACAAATTTTCTTTAGCAATGAAAATTGTTTCTACAAACTATAATAGGAACATCAATCCAACAAACACAAATGTTATGAACCAATAGTGATCTTTTGAAAAGGGTGTATTTTTACCTTGAATAATGTATAACGTCATAGATTATCATCTACTAGTACATTCATTTTTATAGTCAATAGGGATGGTGGTGGTGCAATGTTCATCCATTTATCCAAGTCATAGCAGTTAGCCATGAAAGTTGCTTGTTGCCCCCATAACCTCTTCCCGATGACGTTCGTGTTGTGCTCTCTACCTCAACAGAAAGAAAATTCTGTTAGTCACAAAAATGTGATTCCAACTTAGGTGGGAAAATTCCTACTTGAGAATAATTTCATTCACCTTTTCTTTTTTATGAAATTTTTGACCAACATGAGGATGAAAATTGAAAAAAGAAAAAGAAATAATAGCTTTGGTCAAAAATTTTGGTAGAAAAATAAGTACAAATGTACTAGTGTTGACATCAATGAGGGCATTTGTGGGGGAAATTCCAATGGTCTTTCCACGGATCGACAGTTGCTTAGGGTGGGATACTATTGGACCACAATGTAGATTGATGTAGTAACTTTTGTAAAGTCATGTGAAAAGTGTCAAAAACATGGTAACTTGATACATGCTCTTGGCAGAGAACTCATTCCTTCTATCTCTCATTGGCCATTTCAATGTTGGTCCTTTGATCTTGTTGGTCAGATTCATCCAAACTCATCATGTGGACACAAGTTTATTATCATTGCTACTGATTACTTCACTACATTGGTAGAAGTTGTCCCACTTTCTGTTGTCATGGGCAATATAGTTTCTCTTTTTATTTTGAATCATATTATCTATGGATATGGAGTTCCTTATGATATTATCACTGACAATGGAGGCCAGTTTAAAAATAAGGACCTGAAACAACTTTGTAAGAAATTCAAGATACAACAACATTGGTCCTCCATTTACTTCCTGCAAGGAAATGGTAAAGTAGAAGTGTCAAATAAAACCATTCTCAAAATCTTACATAGAACAATTCATAATAATGGTAGGGATTGGCACTTACAAATAAATATAGCTTTGTGGGCCTATAGAACAAGTATTCGTACTCCTACTAGGGCTACTCCTTTTGCCCTTATAGATGGTGTTGAAGCAATGTTACTTTAGACGTTGAGATTCCTTCACTCAAAGTTTCCCTCAAAGGTCTAGTTATAGCTGAAGAGTATCATGCCATGAGACATCAAGAGTTAGAACTTCTAGATGAAAATTCTAAACATCATTTGACCATATGAGGGTCTATCAAAAGCACATGTCAAAAGAATTCAACAAAAAGGTTCACCCTAGAGAATTCTAGCTGGGTGATCTTGTCCTACATGAAAATCCTAAAATCAATAGAGCAAAGATCAAAAGAGTAAATTTGAACCTAATTGGCTTGGACCTTACATTATTACAATAACTTTTGGGTCTGGTGCCTATTTACTATCTACAGTAGAGGGAGAGCAACTCTCTAATCCTATCAATGTCTTGAACTTAAAGAAGTTCTATCCATGATGCCCATTCTATCTAGGGGCATCCTTGTACATATTTATTGATCTTGAAAAAATCCAAAAAAATGATATATTTCAAAGATCCAAAAAATGGTATATTGTCAAAATTCTAAAAATTGGAAAATGTCTTGAAAAAATGATCATTTTAGTAATAAGTGCTTTGATGTATCTTCAAAAAAATTATAGATTCCCAAAATTTTTTTTTTTTAAAAATACCTTTTTTTTTATAAAAAAATTCCAAGTGGTGAAAACCTAGAAATGGGCGCTACTTGAGGCCTTTACACCACTATTTCTTAGCCTATGTCCTCAACACTTGGCCTTTCTCCATCATGCCTTGTCCTTGTTGCCTTGGTTTGGAATTGATCTTTATCTAAGGGGCATAACTATGTTTGCTTTGGTTTGTTGGCTACGTTAGTCTTTAGGACACCTTGCAAATGGTGTTTTTCAACACCATCCCAACTGTATTTTTCAATACAACCCCTGACATCAAGTGTTTTTCAATAGTTATCAGTTTGGTTTTACCCTATTTCGTCATGTGATCTTACCTACTTGCAAGCATTCAATCCTTATCCTTAGAACTCAGTATCAATTAACACATTTAAATTTTTAAATACAAAAACTTAATTCTTGAGCTATGTTATGATCTTTTCTTAGTGTGATGAGTGTTATTGATTTTTGTTGAGTGTCCTTATCTGATAAGTCTCTCCAGTATGCATAGCTAGAGGACTTGGGGCATGGGGCATGTGTTTATTTGTTTTCTACTTGTGGTATGGTCTTGAAACTCTAAAGTGTCTCTTGTTTTCCCCTTGAAACATTTAGGAGATTTGAGGCATCATCCTTGACTATTTTTGCACAACCGTTCTTATGGTCATCCTGACATCTATGCCTTGATACAAGCATGGTTTTGCTACATTAAATTGGGTAAGCTAACATTGAAGTGATCTTGACCTTTATGTCTTTGATGCTTATGTTAGAATCTTTCCACATTCCAATATGATATAAAACACATTATATCTTCATACTTGCACTTGTAACTAGTGATGATTGTGTGATTTTTCGATGTCTATTAATAATGGCTCAATGATGAAAATAAGCTCTTTCACATTCTCTAATGAATGATGAACACAAAATCCTATGTTACAGTTGCTCTTTTGCAAGTACACCTATGCATTTTCATGTAGCTTGCATTATTAGACTTCATGTCAATTTGTATTTTTAGGTTGCATTATGAGTTTGAGAGGGTTTTCCCTTCATCTTTCATGTGGACTTTTAATCAACTGTGATCATGTTTTGATCTTCATTTCTTTTTCTTCTTTCATGGTTTCAATTGAAATTTCTATCTTAAACAATTGATTGATTTTGGGGTATTCTATTTCTTACCAAAAATTTTCTTTTCTTCTCTCTATTTCTTTCCATTTCTTCCAAACTTCTATCTTCCATTTGCTTTTACCACACTTCTTTTCTTCTAATTCATCTTTGGGCCATAATATTTCATGCTTGATGATCTACCTTGGTTCTATGATTCTTATATCTTTCATCTTCCATCAAAAACTTTATCTTTTGTTCAATTTGATCAAATTTATCAATTTTTTGTTTCTCCTCTATCTCATTTTGATTCAATCACGAGGGGGCAGTATCTATTAACTTTAATCCTTGATTCAATTTTATCAATTTTATCCTTGACTTTTAAACTCAAAATTCATTTGTATTCTTTGTCTTGATGTGTTCCTGAATCAATCACACATTTGGGTTGTTTTGTGATCCCAAATCGATCTCACACTTCAATTTATTTTTTTGACTACATGTGTTCCCAAATTGATCACACATTAGTCAAAGAGGGGCAAATGTATGCACCCTAAAATGGTCACCTAGATTATGGGCCCCCATTATTCAATTTATCAAATTTCCTAAATCAATGGTTTACAAAATTTTATTAAATCAATTCAAATCAGTTTCTTTGATCAAATTGCAATTGATTTAATTATTTTAATATTTCCAAAGGTTTAATAATTTTATCCCAAGACTTATTTAATTAAAAGAAAACCTCTCTTTTAATTTAATTAAATATTTCCCATTTAATTAAAAGAACTTGTGCTCTTTTAATTAAATTAAATCCCATGTGAAAAAAGAAATGAAATAAATGAAAATTAAATAAAATCCCATGTGGAATTTTTTCTCACATGGATCAAACTCTATTATCCCATATTGGTTGTGAGAAGCCTCCCACCACCACATTCTTCTTTATAAGGGAGAGCCCTCTCCTCATTTTTGACATCCATGCTTATGCTATGGTTATGCCGTAGGTTTGGAGAGAAATTTTTAGAGGAGTTTGAGCATTAAATCTTTTTGTGGAGAACTTCTATCTTCTTGTCTTATTCTCTCTTGTATCCATGACTTCCATCATGAGGTAAAACTGAGGGCCTTTATTGCAAACCATTGCACTCCATGAATAGAGAGCTATGAGCTTCCATTCAAGACCTTATTCTTGAACAATATTGGATATAATGACTCATAGAAGTGTGCTCATATTTTAGGCATACAATTGCTATATATATGAATGGCCTTAAATTTTCTATCCAAGATGAACTGAGCATGCATTGTGTTAACAGTATGTAGGAAGCCTACCAATTAGCTCTAAAGTATTGCTTTGCTATCAATTCACATCCTCCATGTGCCATCCTTCTTTGGAGTAAAAAATGTAGGTACTACACACAGACTCATGTTTTCCCTAACCAAGCCCTTTTGTATCAGTTTTGTCACTTGTTTATTCAACTTTGCATGTTGTGTTGGATTGAACCGATAGGTTGGTTGATTAGGAAAAGTTGCTCCAAGAATAAGATCAAGATGGTGCTGAATATCTCTTTTGGGTGGGAGATCATCAGGTAGTTCCTTAGGAGCAACATCAACAAACCCCTCCAACACCTTCATTGCCTCAGGTGGCCACATTTTCTTGTTCTTCTCCTCTTTTTAGTACTAGTGCATAACAACAACCTATTACTTTCATTTCTTTGACAACTTCTTAGGTAGACAACATTGTTTCATTCTTCTTTTCATCCTTAAGAGGCAAAAAAACTACTTTAGAACCATCCTTCCAAAATGTGTACATAGTTTTTCTCCCCATCATGCATGACCTTCCCATCATATTGTCATGGTCTTCCCAAAAAAATATGGTAAGCATCCATAAGGATAACATCACACCATATCTCATCCTTACAAAATTATCCTATGGTAAATCTGACTGAACATATTTTATCAACCATTACTTCATTTCCTTTCTTGAACCATGAAATATGATAAGGGCAAGGGTGCTTCTCACATTGTAAATTTAATTTCTCTACCATTTCTCTAGATATCGTATTCTCACAACTACCCCCATCAATAATAACTTGACATACCTTTCCACCAGAAGTGCATCTAGTTCTGAAAATGTTGGTCTAGAGCCATGAATCATTAGAGTTCTTTGTAAGAACTTCATCTTCTTCTAGGATGATCGTTGATATTCTAATCATAAGAGTTTCTCCCACATCTAGTGAGACTTCTTGCTTCTCCTCTTCTGGTTGAGCTAGGTTCACTCTAGGCTATCTTCCATGATTTATTTTTGGCATGATATAATTTGAACATTCAAAGGCGCTATGTCCTTCTTCTCCACATATGAAATAGGTAAACTACCTCTATTGAGTTTCCTATCCTCTTCTGCTACCATAACCTCATCCTCACTAAAATCCCCTTCCTCTTTCCTATTTTGTGGGATCTTTTCTAGAGTTTGTATTTCTTTCAAATCCTTGGGAGGATTCTCCTCGGTCATAGTTACAACCTCCTCAAAAGTTTATCCAAAAATTTAGTAGTATTGTAGAACCCATAATAGACTGTACCAAGGGAAGGGAGTTCACATGGACACCTAATGCTAAAGAGAGTTTTAAGTTCTTGAAAAGAAAGGTAATTGAAGCTCCTATATTGACACTTCCAAATTTTGACAAAGTCTTTGAAGTAGAGTGTGATGCTTCACATGTTGGGATAGGTGTTGTTCTTAGCCAAGCAAGTAAGCCCGTGGCCTTCTTTAGTGATAAATTGAATGAAGTAAGAAAGAATTATTATACTTATGATTTGGAGTTTTATGCAATTTTTCAAGCATTAAGACATTGGCAACATCACCTCCCCAATAAGAAGAAGGAAAAGATTGCCAAAATTCTTGACAAGCAAACTACCTCCACAAGGCATGGTCATCATAATAGATACCTCATACAGTGGGACGGGTTACTTGAAACAGAGAGTACATGGCTACTTGAGTGGGAAATAATGTAGTTGGATCCAATAAAATTGCAGAAATTCACAGATAGTCACTTTTAGGAGCTATGTTTCTTTCAAGAAGGGGAGAATGATGTATCAACTTCTTGGAGTCATAACTTTTGACTCAGATATGGGTTTTGGCTGAAATTATAAAGGTAGTCGCGTAAGAAGGAGTTATTTGGATTGTTGATTGAGATTAACTCGATAGGTGGCCATGTTAACATTTTTTTGGAAGCCTAAAATTTCATCTTGACCTCCAAAATTGAGTTCTTATATTTTTTTCTAGTTTTTTAGAATGTTTCTTTAGTAAATCCGAAATCATACTCATGATTTCGTAGATTAGTTGGCAATTCATCTTGCCTTAGTTGGGGGCTTTTCTTGGGAAAAATCAGGATTTGTAGGATGGATTCTAGAAATGACCAAAAATGGAAAATTCTATTTTTTTGAAAAATCTACCAAATATGGTAATTTTCATAATTGTATTAAGTAGGCATTTTATTTCATTGCAAGGTAGAATAGAGTTGGAGAAGTTGAATGAAAAATCTAGTGTTTTGATAATCTATGTTGTGTTATTATTATTTTTAGTATTATTTTGAAAGGGGTTCGGGCTACATCAATTATCTAGTAAGAAATTTTGATGTAAAAAGACATTGAACACTCATAAACTACCTAATATAATTACAAATGTTGATACAATAAAGTTTACTACTCCATCTACCAAAGCTTTGGAATTTGCATATATGTACTAGTAGAAGGGTTTCTTACACTATAAGTCTTCCTAATGTTTATGCTCTATCCCAAGTTTCCCTTTCACATAAAATCTAGGTTGAGAAAATAAGAAAACAATAAAAAAAAAGTGATGATTAAAATAAGCTAATATGACCATTAAAATTAGGCCCATGTGGACCAGTCTAGTGCTCTAGGAGCTAGTAGTTGTCTCATGATCACTTGATTGACTTAATAGCAACTTAGTAATGAGACTACCAAGCATTTGAAATGTGTACAAATCATTACCCCCAAAATGACCTTGATGGTGGAGAACTTCTACTCTACAAAGAGAGGTCATAAGTTCAAATCATGTCAAAGGTAGGATATGCACATGCCTTTCTTTTGAAGCACAATTTAATGCCTCCTCTATATTAGAAACTAAAGATGTGAAATAATTAGCTTATTATATAGTATATAAAAAAGGGATGAAGCTATGATATTGTTATTAGGATTCAACTATGTAGTTTTTTAGTCAAATTTATTGACCCACACTTTCATGATCTATAGTTCATAAGAACCCATCTCCGATGAGAATAAACATTACACTTTAAAGCGCTCATTACATCTAGGTGAGTCAATGAAGAGCTATAATGAATGGTAACAACACTTATTGAAGGTTTTACAAATGGTGTTGCAAGCTAAGTGGGCTTACCCACAAGGATAACTCCCTAGTTAAACATACTTGAATTACTGACCTCCTAAGAAGACTTGATGTTTCATATCACCAAAATATAGTGAATGCTAAAACATTCTATTCAATCTTACAAATAATTTCCATAATATAGCTTACTATAAAATATATTAACTACTTGTCAAGAATGAAATCGTTGAGTATGACATTCTTTATTATCTAATGAAAAATATAAACCTTTTTCAATCAAAATTCATATTTATATATATGATAAAAGATTTTTCACTGCATATTATTTCTTATAAAATATTAGTATGCTTGTCTTCTTTCCAAATTTCCACAAAGTCCATTACTTGAGAGTGTGCTCTCAAAGTTCGTGAAATATCAATTCAGATATGAGAGTGAAGGTGTTGCTACAAGAAGCCTATGGGACATCATCATTGAAGGGTAACATCTACCAATGGATTTCCTTCAATCATTCCTTCTACTTTGCTAACTACTAGTCCATTGTCTTTTGACTACCAATTCCTATCCACCTTTAATTTTGACTATAAGTTGCTATTACATATTGTGCCCCCCGTAAAATATTTGAATTTTAAATACTTGCCCACCCAATGGTCACTTCCTAGTTTAATGTTATTTTAAACATCCCAAGAATATCAAAAAAAATTAAATGGTCGAACCTGATGATATTCCTTATTTCTTAGTTTTATGCGAGCCTGCAAGTCCCCATCGTCGAATCAAGAGCTATCTACGGTTGGCGCTATCTCGCTATGGGAAGTTGCACGTTGTTTTGCCATAGTGACATAGCACCTTTTGGCCGCATGTCAGTTGGGTCCTCCCTTTCCTTGTTATTTCTCCAGCATTAGGTTTTGCTAAATCAACAGTGGGCACTATGGTGCTGTCAAAAAATCTATGTTCCTCACTGTTAGTGACATAGTGCCCAGATGGAAAGTGTTACTGCAGCGACGTCAGAAGGCAGGTGGGTCCCAAGCATGCCCCATTGGATATTAGTGACAAGGATTTGTCAGATAGGTTGGCACATGGCCAGTTTCTATTGGTTGGTATACTAATAGGTCAGATCCATCTTGCTCACCACTAGATCTCAAATAAATCAACGGTGGGTGCTATCTCGCTATGGGAAGTTGCAAAGATGTTATCCATAGCAACATAGTGCCTCGATGACACGTAGCAGGGTGGGGCCAAGTGTTATGAAACTGCAAGGATGGTACCAGTTTGGGCCGAGTCAGATGCTAGGTGTGCTAAGTTGTTTTGTGGGCCCAAAATTTTTAAGAAGAAAGCACAGTCATACAGTGAGTCTTCATGATCATCAGATCAGTTTGGATCAATGGTGGGCACTATCTTGCTATGGGAAGCTTACCCATAGCGACATAGCACCATTGTGCCATGCGGATTAGTGGGGCCAAGTCTCGCTAAGATGAGGATGCTAGGTTGTGCCAGGTGTGCTGAGTTGTTTCGTGGGCATAGAAGTTTTAAGAAGAAAGCACAGTCATACGGTGAGTCTTCACGATTATCAGATCAGTCTGGATCAATGGTGGGTGCTATCTCACCATGGGAAGTTGTGAGGATATTACCCATAGCGACATAGCACTATTGTGCCATGTGGATCACTAGGGCTAGGTCTCACCAAGATGAGGATGCCAGGTTGTGCCAGGTGGTTGCCAAGTGTTTCATGGGCATAGAAGTTTTAAGGGCAAAGCATAGTAATACGACAAGTCTTCACGATCTTCAGATTAGTCTAGATCCACAGTGGGTGCTATCTCACTATGGGAAATGTTATAATTCCTTAGAATAACTAAGAGAGGGGGTGAATCAGTTATTCAAGTCCAATGCCACTTTCTCTCAATCCTCAATAGCGCATAACTAAAACTATCAGGCATGTAATTTGAACATTTAAACAACTATAAAAAGTAGACATGCATCACACTATAACACTAAGAATTTGATAACCCATAAACCCTCCAGGAATAAGAAGGTAAAACTGGGGAGGGGATGATACCCACAAAATAACTGTGCAATTGATTTCAACCACTTCTAATGGTCTGCCCTATTAAAGGCTACAACACATTGTTAAATGTGACCTTGTTAGAGGATTTCACCATACTGTTAGGAATGGGCCTGGTTAAAGGACTTTGGAACATTCACTTGGAATGTCACCCTATTAAAGTATTTACAACATGGCTATTAAACCAATCTAAGTCCATAGGGTTTATCTTAACTGTTACAATTGCTAGAGAGTAACAATACTGAATTTTGATTTGATACAACTTACAACATATCTTGCAGATTACAGATCACACTCCAGTTCAATCCTTTACTTGGCTTTAATCGCTACAGCTCTGAAAGCTTGTCATCTCAAGCTTCGTCATTTTGATTCTTCTTGCTCATTACACCAATGCAATCATATTTATGGTCACCTATCGAAGCAGAGTATCTGTTCTTTCTTCCACCTTATCACTTTCTTTAGCATTTCATAATTTCATTCTTGACCACCACACCACACTTTGCTTCGTGAAGGTTATGACTCCTTAAATAGAAATTTGGAATACCTTTCTCACTCGATTCTCCCTTTCCAACTTTAGGGTTCCAACAGATTAGGTAAGATACAATGTATCTATCCCATATTTTTCTCTTATCTAGAAACTTTGTCTAGAATCTAATTGTATTTGCCAAAAATGGTTTACATAGTGTTCTATGCCACCAGCTCATCATTCTTATCTTCTATTTGGTTCATAGAATTCTAGATAACTACCATGTTGGCTCAGATCTAGCGAATCTTCAATTTTCAAAATAATGCAGCACCTCAGCACTATTGGTTTACTGATGCTCGGCACCCTCTGTATTACTCGGCTCTTGTATTGTGCTTGACATCTATTGGTTTATTGATGCTCAACACCCTTTGTATTACTTGGCTCATGTATTCTGCTCGGCATCTAATCTTCGCTCAGCACTTGATATTTACTCGGTACTTGAAGATCACTCGGTACACTCTAAAGGTGAACTTTCTCGACTTCAACTAAGAATATGTTCAACACTAACTAGCTTGCTTGACACTCTCTTATGAACTTAGTTAGGCTATACAAGTGACTTAGCTAAACCTTACATCTTTGATATGTCTTGGTGTGTCTATCCTCTGTGTCTTAGAGTATCTCATCAATACACTATTTCAATGGCTTAGCTGTTCCTTACACTTCATTACAACATCATAACTTCAACCTTTGTCTAGGTACTCTAGTTACATCTTATTGATTGTCACCTCCTTGTCAATTGACCAACTTATAGTATTTGGATCACTAAAGCAATTGTCATTCCTGTAAGTAGCAAGTTTGACATCAATGACAAAATAATGATTGAAAACATTCTTTACCAATTCCATTACTCTTCATTCATGAGCTTTTCAATAATTTCCAACAGGGAAATTGCTTAGAGGATATGCATAGTGAAATAGCACCTCGGTGACACGTGTCCTAGTGGGTTCGGTGGAGGCAGTAATGGTGAGATGTGCTAGTAGTTAATGTGACTGCCATAGTTGGAGTTTGAGAAGATGGCATGGTTGGTAATGAAAAGGGTGGTCAACTTGGGAAGACCTTGTGAGGTGGCAGAAAAGAAAGAGGTTATTGGTCCACATAGCCCATTTTGGATGCAGAGTTTAGTTGACTCACTGACTCTACTAATTCATGCACCAAAAATGATAAGAAATTGAGGTTTTACACGAATCTAATTTTTTATGATCAATTCCAACCACCAAAAGTGAATGTGAAGCATGCAGAGACACTCTACCACCTCGATCTAATCTATCTACTTGGTCAAAGCATAGTTATAGCGTCGCCTCTATGTTCTCAAGGCCTTGTTTTAGTTAACAGTAAGATTTCATGGTACCTAAAGCTATACTTAGATCAGATTTATTTAGATCCCCATGATTGTTCTTGGTAGAGCCTTGATGGTGGTGGTTGCAGGATAGTTTTGGAGGGAAAATCTCAGTTATGCCTGAACTATAAAGGCAATTTTTGTGAATTTTGTAAGGGTCAACCTTTCTCTGTTTTCTCTATTACTACTCTGCAAATTCTCAGTGTAAATTTCCCTATGCTTTTGAACTACATGATTTACTATCTTATCTCTCTTAGCCATTTGGTATGAAAGTGCAAGAACTCTTTGCCTCTTACTGATGTTTTATAGAAATCTATGATCTACATGACTGTATCTCCTTGGCCTATGATGATAATATAAGTGAATCTGTCCTTCCTTGTGTCATTCATCTTGGTCTTCTGATCTACATGTGATTATTAGATTAAAGAAAGTCTGAACATGTATATCCTTAGTTTCATTCTAGTTTAATAGTGCATATATGGGCAGAGTTTGGTCCGAACACTCTATTTTGGTGCATCACCTCTTTAGAATAGATTAGGTAGATTTTCTTTCATGCTCTTCTTCTCCCTTTTCCTCTCCAAGAGTAGTTAGGTACATCCTGATAGTAAGAGGAAGTCGGCCTTCTCTGAAGACTCAACCTCATAGTTCAAGTCCCACAGCTTGGAGGTTGTTTCCATGTTTCACTAGGTTGTCCTCATGCATAGGCTTTTGACAAGGGTGCAAACCTAAGTGACAACAATTTTTGGCACACCTGGTGGGACCACTTTTCAAAAAATTTCAAGCCTACTGGTGTCAAAAGGGAAGATTTCAAGATCAATACCGAGGAGATAGTATTGGCTTCAGTGTTTAAGCCTTCAAGAGGCTCATTCTTCAAAGTACTTGGTGACTCTGAGCTTCAAATACATATCTGGTTCTAGACTAAAGTTGCAGTGATTCATGTCGAGAGTTGAAACAATGGCATCTTCTAGAGATAAGTTTCAGTATCAAGAGCTTTCATTTTCAAACCCTAGAATAAGGAAGACTAGAATATCTTTATCACCAGTTAGGAGTGCAATAGTAACAAATACACCTACAAGATCTATCTCTACTCCTCCTGATGTTAGATCTTAGTCTAGACTACCATCAATACATATCAATAGATCACTTGTCTATATGGCATTGCCTAGAGCTCATACTTTTGCCACCTTTAATGGTCAGAGCCCTCTCTTATTAGGTAAAAGACATGACATACCAATAGCTACCCTCAAAAGTATACCATAGTTTACTGGTGAAACTTCTATCTCTCCCTCAGAACACATTCAAGAGATTGCAAATGTCTACAATATCCATGGTATTATAGAGGATGATGTTGCAGTTAGGCTCCTAGCCTCATCCTTGAAAGGAAAGGCACTACAATGGTATAGAGGTTTAGCTCATGGTTCTATAACAGATTGGGATGGATTAGGAGTAGGATTGTGCAAACATTTTAAGGATAAAAGTGACTATTTGTCACTTTTAGAGCAGTTGACTACTATAAAAAGAGTCCCCCATGAATGTATGACTGATTTTAGTTATAGATTTCAAAAGACATGGGATAGAATACCTACTTCAGTGAAGCCTACCCCTAGTAATGCCTTCTTTCATTACCTTAGAGCTTTTAACAATGATATTGCCACTACAATCCAAACTATGGGAGGAGATACCTTGCCTAATGCTTATGACATAGCAATAAAATTAGAGAACAACCTAATACAAGGAGGTAAGCTAGCTCCAAGGCCTCCTATGCCTTTCTTTCCTGATGTTCCAAATCGTCAACCAACAATGGCTCCCCTCGCAAAAACTTCTACATCACAATCCCTTATCCCAGTCCCTCAAGCTTCCACATCTTCAAATGGGATAGATGAAATCAAAGAGATGATGCAATCTCTAATGCAAAACATGGATAAAAGAGAAAAGAACCTAGAGAAAAGATTGCAAGATTTTGCAAAGAAGCTGGAGGATAACTCCTCTATGATGCAGGAAGTAAGCAACAAGGTGGTGACTTTATAAAGACAACAAGCTCAAGGTAGTAAGTCTCATCAATTGCAATATCAAACTTCAAGTAGTAGTAGGCCTCCAAATCCTAATCATTGGAACAATTCTTTTGATCAGCGTAGGCAGGGTGGCCATACTTTAACCTCAAATGTAAACCAAAGTAGGGCCATAGTCCCTCAAAACAATATGACTCAAGATCAAGATTTTTTTCCCTCTTTTAACTACTCCTATGCCTATTGTATGTGTCAAAAGGCTGAATCTTTTATGGCTTTGACAGTCCAAGAGCCTGTAATACAACCATGATACAAGGAGGACCAATTTAAAGATGCCTCAGATATGCAAAGACAAAGTGATTGCTCTTTTATGAATCATCAAATGGAGGAGCATTGTAATGTAAACCAGGATTCCATTGCTCATAACACTAGAATCAAAAGAAGAGCTATGGAAGATGCTATCCCTCCTCCCAATCAGGCCTCAACTTCAAATGCAATATCTCATGAGCAAGCAACAAATAACCAATCAAGTGCCTTTCAACAACAAAGGAAAAATCATGGCAAAAAAGATACAAGTGACCCTCAGGTTATTCCATCTCAACCTCATACAATTGCAGCTCCCAAAGCTTCTACCAAGACACCTGCTATGCCATTTAGTGTGGTAGAGAAAATGAAGAAGACAAATGTGAATATCTCCATGTGGGATGTTGTTGCTACTATACCCATGCAAAAGAGGTTGCTGTAGCAAGAATTGAACCAAAGGATCAGATACTCAGTATGGAAAGTGCCACAAGCCTAGTACAACCATCAAGGGAGGTAGAAACAAGTAAAAAGGTTAGACCTCTTCCATTTTATGTTTCTCTAATTATAGGGGGAAAACTAGTCCATAATTGCATGATTGATTCAGGGGCTAGTAGTTCAGTGATGCCTAGGTGTGTTGCTGATGCTTTGGGAATGAAATATGAGCCCATTTTTAGGGATGTATTATACTTGGATGGTAGTACTGTCAAGACTATAGAGATCCTTAGGAATGTGGAGATGGCCTTACATGCATACCCTTGTTGTACTGTAACCCAAGATATCTTTGTTGTTGATGTCAAGCCATATTTTGCCATCTATCTGTCAAGAGACTTTACTACCCAAATAATTGGTTTCATATCTTCTAATTGGTCATATATGTGTTTTAAGACAAGATATGGAGCCAATGCTTCAATCAGAGCAAAGCCTCAAGCCCTCCATCATACTAAATCTTACACCCCTAATTCCATCAACATGAATTTCCCTATCCTAGAGATGGATGAGAATGACATAGTGAGTGAGCCCACCACTTCCCTAGCAGAGATATGTGATTTTTTCTTGGATGAATGGGCTAATGCGTATCAATTTGACCCTATGTCAAAAACTCTTGAGATAGGTCTCAGTACATACTGTATATTGGAGAAAGGTGCTCTAGTTCCCAATCTTGTGGGTACTAAAGATGATATGAGTGGGATATGGAGTATGTATTTTGATGGATCAAGAAATAAAAATGGATGAGGGGCTAGTGTGATGTTGATTTCTCCTACATAGGTAAGGTACTACTTCTCCTTTAGGCTCCAATTCAGTTGCACTAATAATGTAGCCGAGTATGAATCCTTGATTCAAGGTCTCCTACTTGCTCAAAAAGGAGGAATTCAAGCTTTAAGAGTTTATGGAGATAGTGAGTTGGTGGTTAATCAAGTGAGAAATTAGAATACCACCAAGAATGGTTTGCTCAAGTCTTATAAAAATAGGGTATGGGATTTTCTTGAAGGTTTTAATGCATTTAATATTCAAAGCATCCTTAGAAAAGGAAACATGCATGCTGATAGACTTGCAGCAATAGGTGCATCTTATGATGTGCTAGGGAATCTTGAGGAGGAGGAGAAGCAACAAATCAGAGTAGTAGTAAGGCCTGCCATCCCTGATAATAACATCCATTGGCAATTGTTTGAGTCTGATGAAAAAATCATGAGCTTCTTGTAGAATGAAGCAAAGTTTTCAGGTAGAAACCAGTTAAGACTATAGGATCAGTATGGTGATCAAATCATTCATCTCAATTCTAAAAAATTTCCTAAGGGTCTCATTACCTTAGAGATTTTTTTTAATCTTGATGACCAAGAAAGAGGCAGAGGTATGAACCTAACTACTGACAAAGGTGACTACACTCTAGTCATGGTTGCCGATGGAAAGTCCTTAAACATGGGGAAGGTATGTTCTAAAATTGAACAAGAAAATTTTATTCATCTATGTACAAAATTTAATGATGTATTTGCTTGGACATATGATGACTTAAAGGGCTTTGACCCAAGGTTGTTTCAGAATACCATAGATTTAATTAATGATGTAAAACCAGTAAGACAAAAAAAGAGACCAGTGAATCCTAAAATTGAACCCTTAATGAGAAAGGAGCTATCCAAGTTAATTGAGGCCAACATAATTTTTCCCATCAAACACTAATCATGGGTAGCAAACCTTGTCCCTGGTAGGATGAAGAATGGAGACATTAGATTGTGTGTGGACTTTAGGGACCTTAACCAAGCTTCCCTTAAAGATCATCATCCTCTCCCTTCTATGGAGTAGATTTTGTCCAAGGTCGGTGGTTCAAAGAGATTTTCATTTCTTGATGGATTTTCTAGCTACAATCAAGTGCTAGTTAAAGAATCTGGTAGGTACAAGACTGCATTTACCACTAAATGGGGTACCTATGCTTATTTTAAGATGCCATTTGGGCTAACCAATGCTGGTGTTACATTTTAGAAGGCAATGTAGATGGCCTTCAAAAGATTGATTGACAAGTTTGTCTTAGTTTGCCTTGATGATATTATAGTGTATTCTAAGAATGTTGAGGATCATTTTGATCATCTAAGACAAGTATTCCTAAGATGCAGAGAGTTTGGGGTTTCCCCTAACCCTAGCAAGTGCGTCTTTGTTACTGACCAAGGTAAATTATTAGGACATATTGTATCTGAGGATGGCTTAACCATTGATCTAGAGAGAACAAAAGCAATACTTGCCCTCCCTCTTCCTAAACACAAGAAAGGGCTACAAAGTTTCCTAGGTAGGATAAATTTTGTGAGAAGATTTATTCCACATCTTGCTACCATGGTGAAACCTCTTATAGCTATGCTCAAGAAAGGTATGGTCTTTGCATGGACCAAGGGAGGGAAGGAAAGTTTTGAAGAGATCAAGATAGCCATAGCCTTAGCCCCTACTCTCATGAATCCAAATTTTGAGAAAGATTTCATCCTTTATACCCTAGGTGGTGAGTCAAGCATTTCTGTTGTCCTGACTCAAAGAAATGGTAAAAGTGACGAGCAGCCCATAGCTTTCTTTAGTGAAGGGCTTTAAGAGTATGAAGATAAATATAGCTATGTAGAGAAGCAAGCCCTTGCAGTCATCAGAGCGTTAAAGAAATTTAGACACCTCCTGTCTCATAATAAAATTCATTTGTTAGTACCCCATGCTAGTGTGAAGGATTTCCTTCTGAAGACAGATATTAGTGAGAAAAGAGCTGGTTGGTTTACTAAAGTGATGGAATATGATATTGACATTTAGATTACCAAGTTGGTAAGAGGGAGGGGGTTGTGTAAACAGATGTTATCATCTCAAGAACTTGATGAGGAAGTTGCTATGATACTAATAGAGCAACAAGAGGTAAGAAATAGCGACCCAAGGAGTTGGGTGGATGATATGATGAATTTCTTATTAGGCAATGGATACCCTCAAGGATTAGATAGAACTAAAAGCAGAAAGTATAGATTATAATCAATTCCTTATGTCATAGTTGATGGTATCCTTTTTAGAAAAGATTTTAATGGAGCCCTATTAAGATGCATTGATACAGACCAGGCTGAAAGAATGATCAGAGAACTGCATGATGGTCCTGATGGTGGCCACTTCTTAGCAAGGACAATTGTAATGAAGATCATGAGGGCTGGTTATTACTAGCCATCTCTATTTCATGATTGTCATAAGTATGTGAGAAATTGTGAAAAATGTGCCTTCTTCTCTGGCTAACAAAGACTTGTAGCTCTTCCCCTTGACCCCATTCAGGTGGACCAGCCTTTTGCTCAATGGGGATTGGATTTCATAGGCCCTATCAATCCTTCTTCCAGTTCTGGTCACAAATGGATTTTAGCTGCTATAGATTACTTCACCACATGGATAGAGGTAGTTGCATTGAAGGATGCCATTGAATCTTCAGTTGTTGAGTTCCTTGATGGAATTGTGAATAGGTTTGGTGCCCCTTCAACCATTATCTCAGATAATGCAAAGTCTTTTGTTAGAGCTCATATTTGTGCATGGGTAGTGGATCATAATATCTATTTGAGCACATCCTCAAATTACTATCCTCAAGGTAATGGTTTGGTTGAGTCTTCCAACAAGAACCTGATCAGGATCATGAAAAGGATAATATAAGATAACTATAGGTGTTGGCACAAAAAACTAAAGACTACACTGTGGGTTGACATAATAATGCCTAAAAGGTCAATAGGGAATTCACCATTTGTGTTAGTTTATGGTAGAGAAGCAAGCCTTCCAATTTCCTTGGAGTTCCCATCCCTAGAGCTAGCTCATCAGCTGGAGTTGATTAAAGATGATGCCATGATAGTAAGAATGGCAGAGTTAATGGAGCTGGAAGAGAAGAGAAATAAAGCTATGCAGACCCTAGAGACATACTAGTAGCAAGTAAAAAGGAGTTTTGACAGGAAGGCTAGGGTCAGGACTTTTAGAGAAGATGATTTAGTTTTGAAATGGGATGCATATAGGGCAAAACTAGGAAGACACTCAAAGTTCGATGCATTATGGAGTGGTCCCTATCTTATTGTCAGTTGCAAGCAAGCCAATGCTTTCCAATTAAGCTAGCCTGGTGGTGAAATTTTGCCCATCCCAGTCAATGGGATTTATCTCAAACCATGCCTTTGATGAAGGTTGAAGGTTTCACGTATATAAGTAGAGTAGTTTCCTTTTCAGCTTTTCTTATTTTCCAAGAAGTGCACAAGCACAAGCTATTTCTTTGTGAGATGGCAGGTTTCTAAGTTTAGAGGCCGCAAAAAGGAGGTTTTGGTCTCTGGTTCCAGTTGTAGAGACAAGGGTAGGGTTAGGGTTTCACAATATACATAGGATCCACATCTTTTTTACTCTATAGCCCAGTGGATGCTTCAGGCCACTGATCTTATGCATAGCGGGCTAGCATCCCCTGTGAGTCACCAGAAATGTTATATATTGTGCCCCCTGCCAAATATTTGAATTTTAAATACTTGCCTGCCCAATGCTCACTTCCCAATTTAATGTTATTTTAAACATCCCAAGAATATCAAAAAAATTAAATGGTCAAACCTTATGATATTCCTTATTTCTTAGTTTTATGCAGGCCTACAAGTCCCCATCGTCGAATCAAGAGATATCTACGGTTGGCGCTATCTCGCTATGGGAAGTAGCACATTGTTTTGCTATAGCAACATAGTACCTTTTAGTCGTGTGTTAGGTGGGCCCTCCTTTTCCTTGTTATTTCTTTGGTGCCAGGTTTTGCTAAATCAATGATAGGCACTATGGCACTATCAGAAAATCTATGTTCCTCACTGTTAGCAACATAGCGCCCAGACAGAAAGTGTTACTGCGGCGATGTCAGAAGGCAGGTTCTTCCCAAGCATGCCCCGTTGAATATCAGTGACGAGGATTTTTCAGATAGGTTGGCATGTGGCCAGTTTGTATTGGTTGGTATACTAATAGGTTAGATCCATCTTGCTTGCCGCTAGATCTTAGATAAATCAATGGTGGGCACTATCTCGCTATGGGAAGTTGTGAGAATGTTATCCATAGTGACATAATACCTTGACGACACATAGCAGGGTGGGGCCAAGTGTTATGAAATTGTAGGGATGGTACCAGTTTGGGCCGAGTCAGATGCCAAGTGTGCTGAGTTGTTTCATGGGCCTAGAAGTTTTAAGAAGAAAGCACAGTCATATGGCGAGTCTTAATGATCGTCAGATCAGTCTGGATCAATGGTGGCACTATCTCACTATGAGAAGCTGCAAGGATATTACCCATAGCAACATAGCACCATTGTGCCACGTGGATTAGTGGGGCCAGGTTGTGCAAGGTGTGCTGAGTTATTTCATGGGCCCAAAAGTTTTAAGAAGAAAGCACAGCCATACGGTGAGTTTTCATGATCGTCAGATCAGTCTAGATCAATGGTGGGCACTATCTCACTATGGGAAGCTACGAGGATATTACCCATAGCGACATAACACCATTGTACCATGTGGATCAGTGGGGCTAGGTCTTTCCAAGATGAGGATGCTAGGTTGTGCCAGGTGGTTGCTAAGTGTTTCATGGGCCCAAAATTTTTAAGGGTGAAGTACAATAATATGACAAGTCTTCATGATCGTCAGATCAGTCTCACTATGGGAAATTGCTCAAAGTATATGCATAGTGACATAACGCCTTGGTGACATGTGTCCCAATGGGTCTGATGGAGGTAGTAACAGTGAGATGCGCTGGCAGTTAATGTGACTATCGCAGTTGGAGTTTGAGAAGATGGCATGGTTAGTAATGAAAAGGGTGGTCAACTCAGGAAAACCTTGCAAGGTGGGAGAAAAGAAAGAGGTTATTTTTCCACGTAGCCCGTTTTGGATGTAGATTTTAGTTGACTCACTGACTCTGTTGATTCATGCACCAAAAATGATAAGAAATTGAGGTTTTACATGAATTTGATCTTCATGATCAATTCCAACCACCATAAGTGAATGTGAAGCATGCAGAGACACTCTACCACCCTGATCTAATCTATCTACTTGGTCAAAGCACAGTTATAGTGCCACCTCTATCTTCTCAAGGCCCTATTTTAGTTAAAAATCAGATTTTGTGGTACCTAAAGCCATACTTAGATCAAATTTCTTCAGATCCCCATGATTGTTGCTAGTAGAGCCTTGATGGTGGTGGTTGCAGGATAGTTTTGGAGGGAAAATCTAAGTTATGTTTGAACTATAAAGGGAAATTTTGTGAATTTTGTAAGGGTTGACCTTTCTCTATTTTCTCTATTATTTCTCTATAGATTCTCAGTGTGAATTCCCTTATGCCTCTGAACTACATGATTTACTATCTTATCTCTCTCAACCATTGGTATGAAAGTGCAAGAACTCTTTGCCTCTTACTAATGTTTTGTAGAAATCTATGATTTGGATGACTATATCTCCTTGGCCTATGATGATAATATAAGTGAATCTCTCCTTCCTTGTTTCATTCATCTTGGTCTTCTGATCTGCATGTGATTATTAGATTAAAGAAAGTCTGAACATGTATATCCTTAGTTTCATTCTGGTTCAATAGTGCATATATGGGTAGAGTTTGGTCCGAACACTCTATTTTGGTGCATCACCTCTTTAGATTAGATTAGGTAGATTTCCTTTCATGCTCTCCTTCTCCCTTTTCCTCTCCAAGAGTAGTTAGGTGTATCCTGATAGTAAGAGGAAGTCAGCCTTCTCCAGAGACTCAACCTCACAGTTCAAGTCTCATAGCTTGGAGGTTGTTTCCATGTTTCACTAGGTTGTCCTGAAGCATAGGCTTTGGACAAGGGTGCAAACCTAAGTGACAATAGTTGCCTTTAAAAAAATTCAAGAATGGAAAATGGTGGAAACCAATGGTACAGTCCTTTAGGGGTTGCATATGACTTTAGTAGTTTTGGAGACCTCAATTGACAAATTTTGGTTTCTTATGACCCAAAGAGATTGCAACCTAAAAAACTTCAAAACAAAACGTCCATTGATGAGGGAAGGAGTTGCATAAATTATGGAAAGCATATAGGGAATTTTGGTTATCTATCCAAGTGGTTGAGAGGAACTATTTTACCTAGTTTGAGCTATTTATGGAGCTTCATCTATGGATGTGGCAAAGAGGAAGACTTTTCTTCTTGGTGTAACTTTTTGAAGAACTTTTGAGGGCTAAAAAATATTAGCAAATCAGTTGAATGCTCAAAAAGATTGAGTTGAGTGACACTTTGTTGTTGTTTCTCAAACTATTTTTTCTTTTTAGTTCCTCCCATTGCATGGCAATAGCTATTTCTGAGTGTGAGAAATAGAAATCAAAATCATAAACTCACAACCCTAAACCTAAAAATTTTCTTGGCACAAGCTATTGTCAAGTGCTAGTTTTTCTCAGCACATGAAGGTGCCGAGTGGCAATTTTCTCGGCACTTGAAGGTGCCGAGTGATAGGAAGCTCAGCACACAAAGTAAATGCTCGACAACAATAGATGCCAAGTGAGCTTGGCTCCAACTGAGAAAGAGGATGTTGAATGTTTTGTTCAAACTAGAAATATTATAACTTAGGAAATTCCAACATGAATGCTTTCACCATTAAAACCAGAGAACCAAAATGTTAAGCTTTCAAACAAATTACTCAAATGCAACATACAAGGGAAGAGTAATGGATTCAACTATGCCTAGTTGCCTTCTATTCAATCTTTAATTTAAACTATTGCAAAATTCGGGAGCATTTGGCTTCCACCAGAAAAACCCTAATATAACCTTAAACTGTTAAAACTTCAAACTTCAATAAACTTTAAACTTGTAACACTAATGGTTGCATACAATGGTGCTTGGAGAAATCACTACTTCAACAGGTCGAATCCAACAATGACAAACTTACAGAGTGAATAGGGGAAACACGTGCAACTGTAGGCACAAACTTCTTTCCTTCTTCCGTCCGTGCTCTACTCTACAACAACTGATCTGCTGAATAATCTGACTGAATGAATGAATCTCAAAACATTCCTTTTTGTCACATTCCATTTTTCCCTCTCATTTTTTATTTCAAAAATCTCACCCACTGTATTTATGTTTCTATCTGTTCTGGATGTCAGGGGGGTAGGTGAATGTTTGACTCAAGGGACAAATGACCATTTCATTTAATATTCCAACACTCCCCCTTTGTCCCAAGCCAAACAAACAAGGATCACAACTGATCCAAATCAACCACACCAAGACTGTCTCTTAGGTGTACAAAAGTTCCAATGCCTAAAGGCTTAGTAAAAATATTTGCTAGTTGCTGCTCATACTTGCAAATGTTGGGTGATGCGATGTGCTCCCTTGCCCATAGGTGGTTAATTATGTGGTGTTCCATGTTCACTAATAGTCATGGCTTTTGGTGCAACGGCAAGTGGGCCCAACAATTGGTATCAGAGCCTGGTTTTGGCTTGGTCATGGGTTCAAATCTCTCCGGTGCCTTCCCGACCTGCGTAAGCACCTGGTATGCGCGTCGAGGGGGAGATTTTTGGGTGATGCGACGCACTCCCCTGCCCACAGGTGGTTAATTATGGGGTGTTCCATGTTCACTAACAGTCATGACTTTTGGTGCAACGGCAAGTGGGCCCAATAGCAAAATTCCATCTTGGTATCCCCATTCTCCACCAGCTCTTTGATGAAGTGATATCTGATCTCTATGTGTTTGCTTCTCCCATGGAAGACTGGATTCTTAGACAATGCAATTGAAGAGATGTTGTCACAATAAATTATGGTTCCATCTTCTTTCCTTTCATTCAAATTTGTCAAGATCCTCCTTAGCCAAATTGCTTGACATGCTGCTATGTATTCAGCCTTTGCTATAGATTGAGCAACAATAGGTTGCTTCTTGGATGCCCATGAAATTGCACCCAACCCCATATAAAACATATATCTGAAAGTGCTCTTCCTATCATCTAAACTTCTAGCCCAATCACTGTCTATGTATCCCACCAACTTGAAATCATCATTTTCAATATAAAAAATTACAAATCCCTTGGTACCTTTCACATACCTTAGGATCCTCTTTCCTGCTTGCCAATGGGAATCCTTTGGTGTTTCCATAAATCTAGAAATTAGACTTACTGCATGCATTAGGTCTGGCCGAGTTGCAGTCAAATACATTAAACTTCCAACCATACTCTTGTATAGTGTTGGATCCACTCTCTTGTTAGAGTCCTCCTTGCTCAACTTCATACCTAATGTTGTTGGTGTTGGGGTTGCCTTACTATTCTACATTTTAAATCTCTCCAAGATCTTCCCTGCATATTTTTCTTGAGAGATGAAGATGCCATCATGCATTTTTTTTACTTCTATGCCTAGAAAGTACTTCAAGAGACCTAGGTCTATCATTTCAAATTCATTTTTCATGGCCTCTTTAAACTCGCCAATTAGAGCCTTGTCATTTCTAGTAAAAATTAAGTCATCTACATACAAGACAACAATCAATACATTACCATCTGCTGCCTTGATGTAAAAAGTGGGCTCACCATTGCTTTTTCTAAAGCCATTGCTCATCAAATATGAGTCAATCCTACCGTACCATGCCCTTGGAGCTTGCTTGAGCCCATAAAGAGCCCTCTTCAATCTATATACCATGTGTTCTTCACCTACAACTTCATAACCAGGTGGTTGCTCCACATATACTTCTTCTTTCAATACACCATTTAGGAAGGCAGACTTCACATCCATTTGATATACCTTTCACTTGTGGTGGGCTGAAATTGCTATGACAACATGCATGGTTTCCATTCTTGCAACTGGAGCATAGGTCTCATCATAATCTCTTCCATACTACTTTGTAGCCCTTAATTACCAGCCTTGCTTTATGCCTATCAATCTTGCCTTCTACATTGCATTTGGTCTTGTAGACCTATTTCACTACAATAACTTGCTTCTTGGGAGGCAATTTAGTTAGCTCCCATGTCTCATTCCTTTCTATAGCATCTATTTCTTCATCCATGGCCTTACACCATTTCTTCTCCTTAATAGCTTCTTCAAAATATATTGGATCACTATGAGAAAATAATGCAAAATTAACACTCTCATCATAATCTTTATACCTTTCATCTTGGTATATCTCCCTAAGACTCTTGGTCTTTCTTGGTAATAAGGAGGAGTGTGTGGGATCAAAATCTTCACTACTGCTGCATTGCCGACTAGCTCGGTCTTCACTAGTACTCGACACTGACACTTGGTCATGCCTAGAGGAGATCGGCAATGTCTGAATCTACTTTCCTTTTCTTCTACTTACTCCTTCTTCTTATTGTTCATCAGCATCTTCTTCACTCATAATTGGCACTTTACTTGAAGTGCTCAGTGACTCATCAATTGAACCATACCAAGATTGATTTTCAAAAAATTCCACATCTCTTGAGAGAATCATCTTGTTGTTCAATGGGTCATACAATCTATATGCCTTTGATTCTGGGTTGTACCCTGTGAAAATGCATTTCACACTTTTTTCATCAAATTTTTGCCTTTTCTCTTTAGGCACATGTGCATACGCAATGTAACCAAACACCCTTAGATGTTCAACTGTCCATCTTCTTTGTGACCATGCTTCCATTAGAATTCTATCACAGACTGCCTTTGTAGGACACCTATTAATTAGGTAAATTGTTGTTGCCACAACCTCTCCCCAAAATTCAGTTGGGAGACCTTTCTCGTTCATCATGCTCCTTACCATTTCAACAATGGTCCTATTCTTTCTTTCAACCACTCCATTTTGTTGTGGTGTATAGCTGGTTGTGAGCTCTTTCTTTATGCCATTTTTCCTACAAAAATTTACAAAAGAATTGGAGGTATACTCCCCTCCTCTATCTGATCTTAGGACCTTGATATAATGTCCACATTCTTTTTTAGCCTGGGCTTTAAATTCTACAAATTTATCAAATGCTTCAGATTTATTCTTTAAGAAATACACCCATATCCTACGACTGAAATCATCTATGAATGTCATGAAATAAGTACTCCCCCCAATGGAAGTAACTTGCATAGGACTGACTAGGTCAGTATGCACTAACTCTAATGGATATCTAGCCCTCCTAGAATTTCCAAAATTAAAGGGAAGCCTATGTTGCTTACCCAAAATACAAGCCTCACACTTGTCACATGAATTTCCTATATGTGGCAAACCTTCTACCATTTTTTTATTTGAAAACAAATTTAAACCAGCATAGCCTAGATGACCATACCTGAGATGCCATAGCCATGAGGGGTCTTCAATCACACTCCTTAGAGCTAATTATGTGTGATGTGTAGCACCAACTTGAGATGAGAAACATGTCTCTATCCTCAAGGGAAACATTCTATTTTTTGTCATTTGAACTGCCGCAAGTAAGTTCTTGCCCCCATCCTTTTCATGAATGAATGAGCTGACTAATGCTCATCAAATTATGCTTCATACTAGGGGTGAAATACACATTTTGCATTTCCTTCTTCTCACCTTTCTTAGTGCGGACCATAATTGATCCTTTGCCCACTACTGGTAGGGTTCCATTGTTACCCATTTTAATCTCAGATTTGAAACTCTTGTCAATGAATGAAAACAAGGTTTCATTACCACTCATGTGGTTGCTACATCCACTATCGAGGTATCAAACCTCAGGGATTCCTTCTTCACCAGCATTATACATGATGAAGATAGTGGCATTGTTTCCATTTTCCATGTTCACATCAGCCACATTTGCTTGTCCTGACTGATCATTTTGCTTCTTTGAGCATTCACTTGCATAATGCTCAAATTTATGATAGTATTAGCATTCTACATTACTCCTATTTGAGTTGTAGTTTTTCTTACCTCCTCTTGATGTATTTTGTGAGCTACTTGCTCCATCTACTCTTCCCAAACTTTCTACTACAACATTTCTTTGTCCTCCATTACCTCAACCTCTACCTCTAGAGTTTCTGCTTGAGCCATTTCTTCCTCTCCCCCTTCCTCTTGGAATTGACTAAGCCTTGAATGCTTTCTCTTGGGAAGAAGAAGATGTAGATCTGTTGAACCTATGCTCATGGGTTTGAAGAGTACCCATCAACTCATCCATTGTCAAAACAATGAGGTCTTTTGCCTCTTCTATGGTCATGACCAAATTGTCATATTTATGAGGTAAACTCCTTAATATCTTCTCCACTATACTCTGCTCTTGATAGTCTTCTCCATTTGACTTCAATTGGTTAATCACATTGGAGGTCCTTGAACTAAAGTCTACAACTAATTCATTTTCCTTCATCTGAAGGTTCTCAAACTCCCTCCTTATGTTTTGCAGCTTTACAATACGAACTTTATCAATCCCCTTGAAGTTTGTCTCAAGGATATCCCATGCTTATTTTGCATAATTTTCTGATGCAATCTTGGGGAATATTGTCTCTATCATTGCTGCTTCAATCAAACTTAATGCCTTAGCATCCTTCCTCCTTGACTCCTTCAATTGAGTCTTTTGATTATTGGTGAGTGCAGCATACTATGTTGGGTTTGTCACATCATTGAACCCATTAATTACAAACTCCCATAAATCATTTGCAACCATAATGGTTTTCATCTTCTTTGCCCATGTATCATAATTTTGTCCATTGAATGGTGGTGGTTGTTGCCATATTTTTCCTGCATCTCCTGCCATGTCAAATATCCCAAGAAAACAAATGCCCTAACTCACTGTGGATGTGGGGCCTCAAAGCTATGATAGCATGTGAGAAATAGAAGTCAAAATCATAAACTCACAACCCTAAACCTAAAAATTTGCTCAGCACAAGCTATTGTTGAGTGCCAGTTTTGCTCAGCATATGAAGGTGTCAAGTGGCAATTTTCTCGGCACTTGAAGGTGCCAAGTGATAGGCAATAGGTGCCAAGTGACAAGAAGCTCGACACTTAAAGGAGAGCTTAGAACACAAAGTAAATGCTCAGCAATAATAGATGTCGAGTGAGCTCAGTTGCAACTGAGAAAGAGGATGTCAAGCGTTCTGTTCAAATTGGAAATATTATAACTTAGGAAATTCCAACGTGAATGCTGTCACCATTAAAACTAGAGAACCAAAACTTTAAGCTTTCAAATAAATTAATCAAATGAAACATACAAGGGAAGAGCAATGGATTCAAGTATGCCTGCTTGCCTTCTATTCAATCTTTGATTTAAACTATTACAAAATTTGGGAGCATTCAGCTTCTACTAGAAAAACCCTAATATAAACCTAAATTGGTAAAACTTCAAACTTCAATAAACTTTAAACTTGCAACACTAATGGCTACATACAATGGTGCCTGGAAAAATCACTACTTCAATAGGTCAAATCCAACAATGACAAACTTACAGAGTGAACAGGGGAAACACATGCAACTGCAGGCATAAACTTCTTTCCTTCTTTCTTCCCTACTCTACTCTACAACAACTGATCTGTTGAGTAATCTAACTGAATGAATGAATCTCAAAACATTCCTTTTTGTCACATTCCATTTTTCCCTCTCATTTTTTATTTCAAAAATCTCACCCACTGTATTTATGTTTTTATCTATTCTGGACGTTAGGGGGGTAGGTGAGCATTTGGCTCAAGGGACAAACAACCATTTCATTTAATATTCCAACACTGAGGGCCTTTATTAAAAGGTGATTAAATTCTTTACAATGACCAATCAACATTCAACTTTTTGAGAATTTATTTTATACTTGTATCTAACAAATATTAATGTGCTTGATTGTTAAGCAATGGAACGTGTGGCAACTGATAATTGGTTTGAATTAATAGCTACAAAAGTTGGAGGAGATTTTGACTTTTCCTAAGCTAGAGATGGCATAAAAATCTAGAACTTTTTAAAAGGATTTGGTGGCTTGCAAAAGTTTGCATGGTTTTCAACAAAGTCTGATGCAGACAACATGAATCTCAGAGTATGTGTTGGCCCAAGATTTGAAAAAGTAGAAATAATTAGAATCTGGAACGTATTTATTATTTCCCTTGAAATTGCATACTATTGCAGAACAAGAAAGAAAATTTATAAAGTAGATGGAAATAACACTTATGAATTGTTATATAAAACCGACAGAATAGAAAACTAATAGAAAACCTAAACTAAAATAAAATAAAACCTAATCTAATATTTACTACTTAGAAACCATAAAGATTACTGATTAACATTCCCCCCTTAATTTGAAGGGGTTAAACCAAGCATTCCTCTAAACTTCTCAAACTTTTCTCTACCCAATGCTTTGGTAAAAATATCTACTATCTGATCTACAATGGGACAATATTTGACGTTTATATTACCATCTTTTACATGATGTTGAATCAAATGAAACTTTGTGTTGATGTGTTTTGTGCAATCATGAAATTCTAGATTTTTAGCTATTTTGATAGCAGACTGATTATCAATCAAGAGTGGCGTTGATGAAACCTATGGTATTTGCAAGTCTTCAAGAATCCTTCAAAGTCATAATATTTCCCAAGTTGCTTCAAAGGCTGCCATATATTCATCTTCAGAAGAAGAGACAGTTGGGACTATTTTTTTTAGATTTCCAAGAAATTACAGTAGACCTAAGATGCATTAAATATCCAGTTGTCAATTTACCATCTGTTGAGTCACCTACATAATTTGAATCGAAATAGCCAAGCAAAGGAAACTCTTTTCTCTTGGAGTATTTTAGCCCATAGTGTTGAGTACCTTGTAGATATTGAAGAATTCTTTTAAAAACCAACCAATGAGTTTTTCTAGGTTGTTGCATAAATCTTGAAAGAATGCTAACAACAAAAGAAATATCTAGATGAGTAGTTGTAGCACAGATCAAACTGCCAACAAGTTTCCTATACATAGTTGCATCAACCAATGTTGATGCATCATCAAATATGAGTTTGATATTTTTCTCCATAGGAGTACTAAGGGGATTACAATCAGCCATGCTAAACTTTTGCAAAATATCACCAACATATTTTTGTTGGGTAATAAAAATAGAATGAGGTTTTTGAACCATCTCAATACCTAAATAGTAATGAAGATGACCCAAATTAGTCATATAAAATCCCTTGTTCAATTGTTCTTTTACATCTTGAATATAATTCTCATCACTGCCACTGATAAGTAAACTATCCACACAAACAACAAGGTAGATGATAATGTCATTAACCTTTTTAATAAAAAGTGTTGCATCATCAATTTCAAAATGTTTGAAATTCAACTTCAAGAGATGTTCTGTAAGCTTTTCATACTAGGCACAAGGTGCTTGTTTCAAACCATATAGAGATTTGACAAGCTTGCATACCTAATGTTTCTTTCCTTTGACTGCATATCCTTCAGCTTGAATCATATACACTATTTCTTTAAGATATCTATTTAAGAATGTGGTTTTGACATCCATTTGGTGAATTTTCCACCCATTTTGAGTTGCAAGACTCAACAAAGCATGAATGGTAGTCCATTTTGTTGTAGGTGCAAATGTTTCATCAAAATCTATTCTCTCCTTTTGAGCATATCCTTTAGCAACAAGACAAGCTTTTTATTTTTCAAGTGTGCCATCTACTTTATATTCATTTCTAAAAATCCACTTACAACCAATAGGCTTACAATCAAGTGGTGGATCAATCAACTCCCATGTGCCATTTTTTATAAGTGCATCATACTCATTCTGCATAGCTTTCCTCCAAACTGCAATATTTTTAGCTTCATTAAAGGAACTTGGTTCATAGTCACTTCTGAAATTGAGTTCATCAATAGGCTCTTGATTATCTAAAACATTGGATTGAGCCTATAGCCTTGCCTTGTAAGAAATTATTGTACCTATTTTACCTATTTCATTAGGTCCTAAATCTTTCAAAGTTTGTTGGACTTGTTTTGCTTGCTTATGAGAAAATTTTGGTTGCACAGAAGATGTTTCAATAGTGGCCAATGGTTCTACAATTTCATGCTCATCATTTGATGAATTTTCTTCTTGCTCATTCATAGATGGATCAGTTTGATTGAGGATAGCTTGAGGAAAAGGTTCCACATGTGAATCCATTAAAGGTGAGGCTAAATAGGTTGAGTTCCCCTTGGAAAGTGTATCATTTAGCTAACATTCAATATTTTCAGCACTCTTAGAAATTTCACAAAATAAAACATCACATGTAATGATGAATTTATTATTAGCTTCATCATACAACCTATATGCTTTAGAGGATTTAGAATATCCAAGATAAATACATTTAAAACTATGTTGATGCAACTTACTTCTTTTTCCCTTAGGAATTAAAGCATAGCAAGTGGATTCAAAAATTTTAAGATGTTGAATAGAAGGATAAACAAACCATACTTCATATGGAATTTCTTATTGAAGTGTAGATGATGGAGATCTATTATGAAGATAGACTGTGATTCTTGCTGCTTTAGCCCAAAAATTCAATTTGATTCCTTTAGAATACAACATTGCTCTAACCATATTCATGATGGTTCTATTCATTTGTTCAAAAACTTCATTTTGTTGAGGATGACTTGGCACAGTTAGATGATATTGAATCCCATGTTGACGTAGATAATCTTCAAACACTAGAGAGGTAAATTCTCCACTATTGTCTATTTGAAGAGTACCAATTTTAGATTGAGTTTGATTTTCAATCATAACACAAAACTTTTTAAAAGTTTCAAAATCCTATGATTTTTGCTGCAAGAAATAAATCCATGTCATGTGACTATAATCATTAATGAACAATATAAAAAGTCACAATCCTCCCATAGAAGTTACTGGTAAAGGCCCACACAAATCAAAATGAATAAGCTGCAATTTTCGTTATGCTCTCCAAGTGGATGAAGGAAAAGAACTTTTATGATTCTTAGCAAGAATATACGCTTCACATTTTTCATTTGATTTAGGAAAAATAGGAAAGCCATCAACACTATTCTTTTTCATAATATGAATTTTGTCATAAAAAATATGCCCAAATCTTGCATGCCATAACATAGTAGTAGATAGACAACCTTCCTCAGAAAGATATGCAAAATTTTTAGGAGCACAAGTTCCATTTAATTTTAATAATCTTCCATCCTCATATCTAGTCAATATAACTTCATTATTATATTGCTTTCTAACAATAACTTGGTCATCTTTTAATAGAATGGAGTGTCCTTTTAGTCTAATCAATATTAGTGATAATAGATTACATTGTAATTGAGGAATAACTAAAACATCAGGAAGCACAAAATCTAGAAGATTAGGACACTTAAACCGAATAATTCCTTTTCCAATAGGTTTGAGAATTGACTTATCTGCTAAGTAAATTGGACCACAATCAATTTTATGAAATTCTTCAAAGTAATCATGTCAAAATGTCATATTTGGTGTGGATTCAGTATCTAAAATCCAATTATCATACCATGACGAATTAGATGCACATTCTGAAATAGAAAGAACATATTGATCTTCATCACTATCACAAGAAAACTGGGCTACTCTTGAAATTTTATCACTTGAAGGTTTATCATCATTAAAAACTTTAGTTTTATCTTTATGCTTAAAATAATTTTCTTTAAAACTTTCTATCTTACCCCAAGAGAGTTTTCATTCATGTGCTTCATGACTACCTTTTCTACCACATCTTTTACAGTGTAAAAATTGCCTATCGTTTTGATTATCATTTTTCTTCCATTGACCTCTACCTTTCCCTCTATCATTATAACCACCTCTTGAAGAAGTTTTATTTGGAGGTTTCTCTTGATGAGCAAAACATAAATTTTCATTTGTATTATCTAGTTTTCTTCCAAATGCTTTCTCACTCTCTGCTAACTTTTCAACCAATAAATCAAAAGTAACAGTTTTTAATTCGTTACTTGCTTGAAGAGATTCTAGATATGTGGAATGTGTTGGAAGAAGTCCTTTGATAAAAGCTGTGAGATACATATCAACTTTCCCACCTGCAGCATCAACATCTTGTTTTATGCCTCTAATTTCTGAAGCTAGACTCATAACATGACCATTTTTCAATTCAAGATTGAATAGTTTTAATTGCAACTGAATGAATTCTAACTTTGAATGAGAATCAAATAAAAATTTCAATTTATGAATGGCATCCCAAGAAAGTGTGCATCCCTATTTATGTCGATACACTTCTCCATTAACAAAAGCCCTTATCAAAGCTAAAGCTTTTTAATTTTTATATTGTCATATTTATTTTTCTTCAGCATCAGTTGGTTCTATAGGCTGAGTACTTCCATCACATATTTTGGTCCACAAATCATTAAAAATAAGTGTGTTTTCTACTTTTCTATTCCATTTTATCCAACTATATTTTCCAAACAATGTTTTCCCAATCAATGAAACAATAGACTACATTGTCAATCCAAAAACAAAACACAATTTGCAAGATTGAAAATTTAAATAATTACTGAAATTTTCTTGCCAAAATTTAGAAAAGTAATCAAGTTTTAGAAATACTTAAAAGTTGATTGCACCTAAATCAATTTTGTAAAAATACTCCAATCTTCATAAGCTTCATGCATAGATTTGTTCCAATGCTCTGATACCACTGTTGGCCCAAGATTTGAAAAAGTAGAAATAATTAGAATCTAGAACATATTTATTATTTTCCTTGAAAGTGCATACTATTGCAGAATAGGAAAGTAAATTTATAAAGTGGATGGCAATAATAGTTATGAATTGTTATAAAAAACTACCGAAACAAAAAATTAATAGAAAACCTAAACTAAAATAAAAAAAAACCTAATCTAATATTTAGAAACCATAAAGATTAGTGATTAACAATATGAATTTGGAAGACTACAACATGCATATCACACATGGCTCTTAAGATTTTCGTGTTGCTTGAATATTGATCTAGGTGTCTATAATACAATTAAATCAACCCATTATCAAAAACCCAATGTGTTACATGGATTCCATCTATATTCCTCACTTTTTTTGCCTTGATATCTCTCTATTTAGTCTTTTAGCCCAAAATCAATGGATTCAATTCATTTTTCAAATTTGTTGCAACAATATTTTTAAGATTTCTGTAGAAGTCATGGAAGCTTCTGTAAGTTGAAAGAGGAGATTTTCCATAGTGCTGCAAATAAAATCTCTCAGATTTCATGGGTGCTTTGATAATACTATGATTATAGAAATATAATTTCAATAGGTGTGGCTATCTTGTTCTTCTAGATCAATGGATTCTTTTCTTTTTAGCTGTACTTGATTCATCGTAAGATTACAGACATATATTTCAATAAATTTTGTTTCCAATGGTTTGGTGGATTTCTTACTCTTCTCATCTGATTAAAGGAAAAAGTATGAACATTTTCTAATAAATTTATATCTAATATATTAGTGATTTTCTTGCTAATCTGGACATATTATTGGCAAGATTATAGACATGGATTTCTCAACAAAATGAGTTGGTCATGACAATGACCTTTGGATTTCTACATTAGCCCTAGTCTTCAACATTTTCTTGAGCTGGTTGTTTTTCTTAAATTTAGGATGTGGTTTAGTTGGGCTAGCAATCATTCAAGATTTGTCTCAGTGGATAGTGGTGTTAGGTCAACTGGCATATGTAGTTTCAGGGAGTTGCCCTGGTGCATGGAATGGACTTTCATGGTAGACCTTTCACTGCACTTGTGAGGCTCTCCTTGGTTTCTACCACTGTTAATTTTATCTATTTGTTATAATATTGAGAGTACATTCAAATTAAAGCCAGTTCTATTTGTTCTCACAACTTGCATGATAAGCTCCAACTGCATTTCAAGTTTGGTGTGATTTGAGTTCATGAAGTTAAATCTAATCAAGTTAGAGGCAATTTTGATGTTATTTCACCTATTGTGAGTCAATATTGGTGAAGAATTTGTTATCATTTGTGTTTTGTTGAGGAAATTTCTTACTTTAGGAGATACCATTTTACCAACTGCTGAAATGCCAACCAATTATAAATTATTTTAGACTTTTCCAACCATAGCGCCATACCCGTAGAAGCATGAATAAATAAATATCCTTGATTTTACTATTATATGCATGGAAAGAAGAAATATTGAAGGTTTTGCAATGGTTAAAATGAAAAATTATGACATTAATAATAAATTTACTTGGAATATTTGAGCCAAGAGTTCATTTATCTAAATTCTAAATTAGAGAAACTAATAGGCTCAATAATTATGAGGGAATAGTCAAATGTTATTATGATTCCCTGTTGAAAAATGTGATTGAATCTTACAGATCATGGGGTTTGAGCTATTGATGGGCTAGATAATGAAACATGTGCTTTTTCCCATATGTCATATTTTATGTGTTTTCAAGTATTTGAATGAACTCCAAGAATTTGATCATTTCCAATCACTTGATCTCTTTTACCATGAAATGCAGGTTCAAAATTGAAATACAATGAGGATTTAATAGTATAAATCATATCTTCTTTTATTGGTAAAAAAATAAAAATGGAGGTTTAGATGGGCTAGAGACTTTTGGGGTTAAACTCTTGCAACATGTTTCTATCTATCAAAATTTATATGTGAGAGCCCTTTGCATGTAGAGTTTGGACCTTCCTCAATTGCTGAATTCACTATACTGATGTAAACTTTGAAGCAATTTTGAAGAAGTTTCATCATTCTTGGAAACAATCAGTTGTGTTTAGGAGGTAATCAATGAAACCTGTCTCTACAAATGCCTTAACTAATTTTTGATCAAATCTCTATTAGTTTTAATATGTAAAAAAACCAAAAAAAAAATTCTACTACATCATTGAATATATAGACACATGATAATGATGGGTTTCATTTATATTATAATTTGTCTACAATATCAGTGACTATGATCATATGAACTATTGATTTATTTCTCTATATGTGTTTTATCTCTTTGACTAAAGAGCTTAAACAATCATTGTTAAGACATGCCTAAGAAAGGTTAGAGCTTTCTATAGTATGGTTGGAATAAAAGGTGAAGTACAGTGTACCTTGGACATGTGGAAGCTTAGAAATGGTGAGTTGTCACTTTGTGGTTGATTTACTTGGTCAAGGGAATATTGCACAACTTTGAGAACTATGGTTGGAACAACTAACTCAAATTTTCTAATAACAAGTTCTTATGAAATGACCTCTTATTAAGTAAATAAGAAGTGATATAAAGAGGACTTCAGTGACCATTAGCTATGCCTAATTAACCATTCTACTTGAAATGAAATTGTGATCAATGGAAATGTTAGATACTTGACGCTTTGGAAAGATCCTTAGCAATCATTTCCATCCTTCTATACCTGGAAGCTTCTAGCAATCATTTCCATCCTTCCAAACCTAGAAGCTTTACATTGAAATGTAAAACTTCTACCATCTTTGGCAGGAACTTGGCCGCCCTACAGCTCTTGTTCTACTCGAAACACAAGTCTTCGGCTCTTATTAAGTTCTTGTTGTGTTAGGTTGCCTATTGTAACATGAAATGGGCTCTCTCTTTCTTATAAATATTATAATCAATTTTGAACTTTATAAAGGTATAGTATCTATTTTTTTTTCAATTAAAATAAAATAAAGTTTTAATCTTTTTTAAATTGTTTAATTACTCGTGTTGAGCAACTAAAGATAGAGATTAGGCTATGAAGTTTTTCCTAACTCCTTTTAACATCATTTCCCTATTGCTATGAATCAATTTTACCAAGCACATCTAAAACTCTAAATTGTGTATGTCCTAGCTTGAAAAGTTTGTCATGTTGTTTGTTCAAAATAACGATATAGATTATAAAAGTCCATTTGGTGCAGCAGAGAAATAATTAGAATTTTATTTTAAGCTACCTCTTTGCCCCTTCCTTGGTGACTTGGTAGCTAAGTTAAGTTCTAAGAGAGATCCAAGTGAACTAGAAATTTCTATAGGTCCATTCTCATTATAGGTTATCCCTCACCTAAAAATGATTCCATGTTTGAATGGATTATTGAGTTAATAGATCAACAAGAGTGTAGATTTTTTCGATAGACATTTGTTTCATAAGATCATACTTAATACATGGATATCTAACATGGCTTTTTTGTTAGGCTACTTGTTTGAACATTTTTCTCTCTTCCTTTTCCCTTTCTAAGTTGCATTTAAGAAGAGTTTTGATATAAAAATGAAATATTTCCTAATGAAAGCATCATCTAGATCTTATCTGGAACTAGCTAAGCTTACTTAGGGATGTTTATATAGTATCTGGTATATATTGTGCATGTTTTCCTATTGATGGTGCATCATATATGTACACACACACACACACACACACACACACACACACACACACACATAAGAGCATCCATTCCCATATTTAATCATGGATTATATCCTTTGATAGTACACCATTTTTTCTCTCATATTGTTATCTATTTCTCTTTTCATTATACTTTCTCGATCTCGGGTGCTTGCCTCAATAATCAAATCATACGTATCATTTAACCCATTTTCAAATATTTTATCCCTTGCCATTTTGATCCCATGAAACCCACATGTAATGTGGCACGTTCTTATATTATGGTATTTAATTTATTCATTAGGCACTTCACTACATGAGGAATGCCTCTACAAGATGAATCATCAAATCTTGGTTCAATCCTAAGATGTAGTGAAGGAATTGAATTTGCATCATTATCATTAAAACCATATGCATGTCTGTGAATGTTATCTTAATCATTTCTTATTTTGGTCAATTAAGTTGACTAAAGGGTTTGACCAAGGAGAATAGAATCACCTATTGATTTGGTGAGTTTTTAATAGTCTATGTCGATGCCATCTTGATTTTTGAGATATATGATAAAAAGGGACAAATATATTTTCAAGTGTACTTTTGTGTCCAATTAGTTTTATGTGACTTAATCAAATTCTACACATCAAGATAAAGTTTATAAAAAGTGTAATTTATTAGATATAGCCTAAGATCATTATACATTTTTTTTTTTTTTTGCTAATTTATATATTATTCTTCTTTTTATCAAATCGAAAAAATTAATTTTATAACAATGGTTAATCGATTCAAAGTATTATCAATAATAAAATTATCAAATACCAATTTAGACTATAAATTTATTTTATTGTAATTAATTCTTTCATTTTTATTTTATTGTCTAAATTACTTATCAATTAATTGTACAGTTCATTGAATTTGAACGGATCCCAATATTCTGCACAACTATAATACGACATGGCAAGAGCGACATTTTTGTGATGTGAGAGAATCCTTTGGGAGTAGCAAAGGCTGAAATAAACTATGCAAAAAGAAAGCACCCCATATTTCGTCAGTGCAGTCATTTCCATAGCCATACAGATTACAGAGTGATTGCATCTCTACCATTCACTTCTGCCATAGTGATACATTAAATAACTACTGTTCCACTTTCGTTATGATCACTGATCATAAGCTCGTGAATGTGTACTCATATTACCCTCTTCGTTATTGCGGCCATGCAACGTACATGACTATATTTGCATGGATGATGCTCTGTGCAAATTACGTCTTTGTGTACAAAATACCAGCAAGAATTTCTGTTTGATTCAGTGCACGCTCTTTCAGTGAATCTTTAATTGTCTAACACTATCTCCGATGCCATGGATTTGCGCCCCAAGGTAAATGGTAGTTGTTCTTGATTTTTGTTTGCCTCTTTAGTCTGACACTTTCCTTTTCTTGTGGAGCAACCCATTGCACGATATTAGGGGGAGAGTATCATGTTTATGGTAAAAGTGGCTCTAAATTAGTTTAGTAGTGGAGGATTTGTGTTCTAAACGTTATAAATTTAAAATTTTAAGAAAGTATGTATATGAAAATTGATGTATGTGCAAGGTCTGAAGACATTATAAGGGATGAGGCCGGGATCGTGCCCCGGCGAATTTGGTAGCGTGGATGCTCCTTGGTCCTTAGCTCTTAGCGAAGAGGTCTGAGGCACGTGTGGGTCCGTATCAAGTACCTAAAACTTGTTTGTGGATGATCTCCATCAAAAAGAAAAAAGAAAAAAAAACGGATATAGCACTTTTTGTAAGTTTCCTTACAAAAATATAATTTCAAATGTTGATATTATGGACTCCTTATAAAATATTTTTTTCCTTTATATTTTCTTACAACATCTTGATCTTATTCTTACACAACTATGTCTCGAAGTTTTGACACATTCTAATGAATTTTGAGAATCTAATGACTTTGACCTCTCTCGTTAGTTCTTTTACCTTTGAAATCTCTTTCCTTTTCTAAATTTAGAGAAGCTTGATTTATAATATGTTTATTGAAATGACCCTAGCTATAAAGGTCACTAAATCCCAACAATGTACTGTGGCAATTCGTCAAATAGTTTGCAAACAGGCTCTGATACCACTGAAATGACCCTAGCTATAAAGGTCACTAAATCCCAACAATGTACTGTGGCAATTCGTCAAATAGTTTGCAAACAGGCTCTGATACCACTGAAATATCCCCGACAGGATTATTGACTCTTTAAGCACCAAAAACATGAAACTTCAAAGGTCTGACATTTCGTCAAACAATTAGCAGTCGAGGTTGTTAAGAACCAGTGATGAACTGATGTCAAATTCTATTTTTTTTGTAGTCAGAGTTGTACTACGGAAATCAATACACTATGGGATTTGCCATGAAAGAGTAATTCCTCAAAAGATTCACCAATTAATATATGCAATGTAAAATCATACCTTCAATGTTCAGGGTGGAATTACAATCAAATGTTATAATGATCACCATAATCCTCTGCTAGCTTACTGCATACTGAAGGATTTGAGATCTGGGTAATAATACACTGATGGGCCAGTTTCTGATATAACTCGTCATTTTTCAATCTTCTTTGTCCTCGCCTTCAGAAATCTGATCTCACATCATCACCAAGCTTTCCTCTTGCCTTGATCTGCCTAACAAGCATACGGTAAATTAAAACCCACCAATATATATGCAGGACAAGCAAACAATAAAGCAGAGTGTTGAAGACATAGTAGTAAACGAGTCCTTCTTTCATGTGCTTTTCTCTGTCCAATGTTTGGAGCACTTCATAAATAGTTTTCGTTCCTAGAAGCTTTGATTCCCGCTGCTTCAATACTTTCAAAGCTCAAACTTGATTGAGATTTATATGATTGCTTTTCTCTGTAACTCTGCGTGCTGATGCCTACTCAGTGATTATGGCGTCCGGCCATTCCAATCAACCTGCTTCCCACTCCAACTGTCGCACTGCCCTTCGCGATTTGGAGATTGGGTTTCTGGGTGTGTCTAAATAGGGCCTGGAGTAGCTGCGCGGCAAATAACCCACGCTCAGCCTGAAATTTGCATGCTAAATTGCTGAACCCGATGGCTTGAATCTGCATTCGTTGCTGGTCTGGAGATGGAAGTCGTTATATAATATTTTGGGATATCTCCGTCCTCTGCAGTGTTGTTGATGGAAATCGGGAGTCCTTAATAACCCTGCTATAATTTTTTGAATCTGCCCACTTCGTGAGACCAAAGGAAACTTATACAATGCAAAGGCTCCACCGTCAACAGCTACAACAATATCACTCGGAACATCGAATACAGTTGCCACCGTGTGGAGTTCTGTTACTGCGCGAAAGTGCTATCAGGACCCGTGATTTGAAGTCGCACCAGTTTATTAAGCCGTTGTGAAGGTTAGTACATACACCCGTGTGAAAGTCCCTTTCCTGTTAATTGCGTATGCCTCACTCAGCTCGAAAATGCCTTTCCCAAACTGGTGATGGGCGCTGAAGGTTAGGATTGTGGCTTAAATATTTGCTCGCCCGCCTTCATGGAACTCGGTGATAATATTCAGTAATGTCCAAAGTGCCTTCACTACCCGGACTATGGTATGTGGAAATTCTTAAAAAACTCGGTCCTCCTCCTTCATACAATTTTTTATTGCTATCAGTCTCTATTAGACTGAATCCTCGAATCCGATGTCAACCAATATCCTGCAATAATTTGTGAAGATGTTGATTAATTCCACTCTTACTGATCCAATCAATGAATAGTGATGCATAAACCCTAAAGTTGGCCTTAAGCCACAAATGATCGCTTCGATGAAATGACTAAGTGTCACCTCCAATCTGCAATAATTCGGATGATATTTCACACCCTCAAAATTGCGAACCAATTGAGAGTTATCGTTCTCAATGGCCAACTGTGTCAATTGCGAAAACCCTAGGTTCCACAATGCACCTGTGATCGAATCACAATCTTGAAATCAAAAGAGAGATAAAAAGCTGCCTGATTTGAATGGAGCCCCGGGGTGCCTATTTATTATTTTCCCTCCATCCTCTCCAGAGACTTCTAGAACCTTTTCGATCTTATCCCTCAAGTGACTTTATTAAATATTTTCCAAGTCACTTTATTAAATACAAGGTTATCTTTTAATATTATTTATTTAATTAAAATAATTAATTAGTCGTCCTTGGACAACCATTAATTAAATTAATTAAATCGAACTGTCACCAGAAAAATTGGGGACATGACAGTCCGCCCTTCCTGAAATTGCTTGTCCCCAAGCAATGGCTAAACCATGACCCAATCAGTCTGCCTGGATCCCAAATGTAAATCTGTGTATCATCCCAATCCGCATCATACTCCCATGGAGAAATCACCAATACCAGTAACTGAGAAACTGTACTCAACATACAAACATCTGACAACTCTGATGAAATTATCTGTAAACCAACTGTGGATGTCAGTAGAAGAAACCATTCTGCGGAACTCAAGCCAACTGAAACATCAACTCTATCAAAACTCAAGCCCCCGTCAGAATGACACTTGCACCCAACTGCATTGTAGATATGACAACAGCCATAGGTACCTGAATCACTGCCATCAAATTCAATCTCTGAAAAACTGCTCTGGGTGTGTCGATGCTGCAGGCCAAGTAACTTGCTACTACCAGTTTTATTTTCAAAGGATGGTGCCAATCTATTCCCTAATGGATGATAAGAAACTGGAGCCAATCTACATCTGCGTGAAATAAAATCTTCTACCTCTGTGTCAAAAGAGAAATGATGAGCGTACCCTACCATATAATGCCGGTAAGAACCTCCAAATTTTGCTGCTAGCTCATCATCACTGAACTAGTAATCAACATATGGCTCCAATCTCTGACTCCGAGTGACTGTAGGCTAGCTAGGATCCCGTGCATTCTGCTCGACAAACCCCTCCTCAAGATCCCTGTGAGGTAGCATAGTAGAAAGGACCCCTATAATCTTCTCAACCAATCCGCGAATAACACTAGTATCTTGGATGAGAACACCTTATGTCACCTTATGCGAGTCTAACTGAACACATGCACTATCCAGCAAATATTCCATGAACGGTTCAGTGCAGTAAAAATTATACGAGGAAAAATTAATATACTCCCCTTTACACCACAACTGGTCCTCCTGTGAGGGTGGCATACTCAACTGTACCACACTATCAACTATCTGAGAAGAATCAATCTGGGGACTTGACTCTAACGGTATCCCGAATTCATTAGAACCAGCTACTACCAAATCTTGAATATATGTGTCGGCCTTAACAATATGCTCCTTAGTAGTAACTGCGGAAGTGTACTTACCATCATCCACCTCAGTAATCAAATGAACTGGGTCTGGGGCTGGTTTTGACCGCAAATGCTCCAACTCCACGGTCACCTCCTTCAACTGAAACTGCGACTTCTGTAGATCTCGTTGTGTGTCCCCTAATGCCTCAATAGTCGCTATGAGCCCTTTGGAAAGTTCATTCATCTCCTCTTCACGATCCAAGAGTGCCTCATATGTTGTACTCCCCCACTCAACCAAGTGATCACGGTCGGCTACCAATCGTAAATAATCCTGCTTCAATATCCGAACAGCTTCACGCAAGGCATGAATCTCTGCCAAAGAAAAGTAACCACCGCTGGACTCATCTGTCATAGCAGTACCCCAACCAGTAATGGACAACAAATGACGAGCATTATCAAAATGCTCACAAGCGATAGCAATGTCTCGCTCACTAACTTTCAACTGGCTAACCACATGATGGCTCTGGCTGAACTGTCTCCAACAATCTTCCTCTGGAGCTCTTAAAGGAGTATCCTCAATATTAACATCCATATCTCGTGAATCATCTCCAAGGTCCATATCAATATCCAATTTGTCAAAAATTGTAGTACTGCTGTCAAGCTCTTCTGTACCCAAAGAAACTGACAAAGAAACTGTGTCTTCAAAACTGTCCATTTCATTCTCCTGGATGTCATCAAAGCCAAAATGATCCTGGGACTCATCCGTACATACTAGCAAATATGAAAAATCTCCAACACCTTTCAGCAAGAAGGGTCGTCTACATATATGAACCAAGCCCAATACTGGTGTATAAAAACTAATACCAACATCGGATGTTCTGCTGGCACAAGGAAAGATAACACCGTATATTCTACTAATCAAATCCATGATAGTACTCAAACAATCATGGCTATCATAAAGTGCTAAAGATCTTCGGTTTACTGAATCCCAAATGCTGCTGAAACATTCCCGAATCCATATGCAAGAATCAACTGGTAACTCAAGCAAACTCCTTACCTGAGTAATGTGACCAATACCAACTAACTTCACATACCTGTCTGCCATTGTCCTTTTATCCTGGATGTGAATGCAAGATGAACTCGTAACATTATCAACTACCATATATGATCCATCAAATGTAGAAAGCTGAGTGTTAGATGTACCAGATGAAATTAAACTTAGCTCCATGCCATGCTCATTCTCATGTCTCTCCCAGTCCTGTAATAACAAAGTTGCTCGAGTGTCCTCAAGCTCGCAAGAAAGCTTGACAACTTCCTCCTCCTTCCTCCTCAGGGCATCTGAATAATCTTTGGTAAGGCTAAGAAGATGGTCACGATCTGATAGAAGATGTAAATAGCTCAACTTTGTCATTCCCATTCCTTCACCAATTGCATGTAAGTCACAACAAGAAGATTTTGCCTGAACTCCCTTATGTCTTCCTTGTAACTGAATCATCTAGATGTGCTCTTCTAACATCTCCCGCATCCTGTCATGATGAGATAAAGAAGCCACAATACTATCTTTGCTTACCTTCAGCTGGCTGGACAAATCATGTGAAGTACTGCCATTCTCATCCTCATGTGACGAAGCTTCTAACTGAGCCTGGTACTCTCTGTCAGCAAAATCATAAATGCTCGATGTCTGCTCATTTTCACCAGGTATCTCATCACCATGCACAATGACATCTTCATCATCATCTGAACTCACTTCACTGAAATCATTGCTTGTTGGAACCAAACTACCTTGAGTACATGAGACATCACCTTCGGAAAGCTCGTATTCAACTGTCTCAACTTGAGTGTCAAGTTGACAGTTACTATCCATCAGCGTAATGTCCTTCACTGATTCTTCCTGTGGCTGAACTGAAACCTCTAGCTGATTGCACACCTATTTCTCGAACTCCTCATTAAGGTTCCTCGTAACATCTCTCATTGTATCTGTCAACGCTTCGTGAGAAGGTTTGACAAAATGAAATCCAGTTGATTTATTCACCTTAGCTAGGACAGACAGCCTGTCAAGCATACGGTGGTGTTTAACCAACAGTTCAGACATGTTATGTTTGATTTTTCTGAGCTCATCCTGAATATCTGAATAGTCCTCCTTTCCACAATTCTGACTCTGAATACTTTGTCTATTACTTGTCCGAGATTGTGTCCTTGGAGACTTTGTGCTGTACCTGTACATCTTGGTTGAAGTAAAGTGTTGATCACTCATGTAATTTGGTTCTTAACCCACAGGATGGCAAGAAAACCGCTCTGATACCACTGAAATGACCCTAGCTATAAAGGTCACTAAATCCCAACAATGTACTGTGGCAATTCGTCAAATAGTTTGCAAACAGGCACTGATACCACTGAAATGACCCTAGCTATAAAGGTCACTAAATCCCAACAATGTACTGTGGCAATTCGTCAAATAGTTTGCAAACAGGCTCTGATACCACTGAAATATCCCCGACAGGATTATTGACTCTTTAAGCACCAAAAACATGAAACTTCAAAGGTCTGACATTTCGTCAAACAATTAGCAGTCGAGGTTGTTAAGAACCAGTGATGAACTGATGTCAAATTCTATTTTTTTTGTAGTCAGAGTTGTACTACGGAAATCAATACACTATGGGATTTGCCATGAAAGAGTAATTCCTCAAAAGATTCACCAATTAATATATGCAATGTAAAATCATACCTTCAATGTTCAGGGTGGAATTACAATCAAATGTTATAATGATCACCATAATCCTCTGCTAGCTTACTGCATACTGAAGGATTTGAGATCTGGGTAATAATACACTGATGGGCCAGTTTCTGATATAACTCGTCATTTTTCAATCTTCTTTGTCCTCGCCTTCAGAAATTTGATCTCACATCATCACCAAGCTTTCCTCTTGCCTTGATCTGCCTAACAAGCATACGGTAAATTAAAACCCACCAATATATATGCAGGACAAGCAAACAATAAAGCAGAGTGTTGAAGACATAGTAGTAAACGAGTCCTTCTTTCGTGTGCTTTTCTTTGTCCAATGTTTGGAGCACTTCATAAACAGTTTTCGTTCCTAGAAGCTTTGATTCCCGCTGCTTCAATACTTTCAAAGCTCAAACTTGATTGAGATTTATATGATTGCTTTTCTCTGTAACTCTGCGTGCTGATGCCTACTCAATGATTATGGCGTCCGGCCGTTCCAATCAACCTGCTTCCCACTCCAACTGCCGCACTGCCCTTCGCGATTTGGAGATTGGGTTTCTGGGTGTGTCTAAATAGGGCCTGGAGTAGCTGCGCGGCAAATAATCCACGCTCAGCCTGAAATTTACATGCTAAATTGCTGAACCCGATGGCTTGAATCTGTGTTCGTTGCTGGTCTGGAGATGGAAGTCGTTATATAATATTTTGGGATATCTCCGTCCTCTGCAGTGTTGTTGATGGAAATCGGGAGTCCTTAATAATCCTGCTATAATTTTTTGAATCTGCCCACTTCGTGAGACCAAAGGAAGCTTATGCAATGCAAAGGCTCCACCATCAACAGCTACAACAATATCACTCAGAACATCAAATACAGTTGCCACCGTGTGGAGTTCTGTTACTGCGCGAAAGTGCTATCAGGACCCGTGATTTGAAGTCGCACCAATTTATTAAGCCGTTGTGAAGGTTAGTACATACACCCGTGTGAAAGTCCCTTTCCTGTTAATTGCGTATGCCTCACTCAGCTCGAAAATGCCTTTCCCAAACTGGTGATGGGCGCTGAAGGTTAGGATTGTGGCTTAAATATTTGCTCGCCCGCCTTCATGGAACTCGGTGATAATATTCGGTAATGTCCAAAGTGCCTTCACTACCCGGACTATGGTATGTGGAAATTCTTAAAAAACCCGGTCCTCCTCCTTCATACAATTTTTTATTGCTATCAGTCTCTATTAGACTGAATCCTCGAATCCGATGTCAACCAATATCTTGCAATAATTTGTGAAGATGTTGATTAATTCCACTCTTACTGATCCAATCAATGAACAGTGATGCATAAACCCTAAAGTTGGCCTTAAGCCACAAATGATCGCTCTGATGAAATGACTAAGTGTCACCTCCAATCTGCAATAATTCGGATGATATTTCACACCCTCAAAATTGCGAACCAATTGAGAGTTATCATTCTCAATGGCCAACTGTGTCAATTGCGAAAACCCTAGGTTCCACAATGCACCTGTGATCGAATCACAATCTTGAAATCAAAAGAGAGATAAAAAACTGCTTGATTCGAATGGAGCCCCGGGGTGCCTATTTATTCTTTTCCCTCCATCCTCTCCAGAGACTTCTAGAACCTTTTTGATCTTATCCCTCAAGTGACTTTATTAAATATTTTCCAAGTCACTTTATTAAATACAAGGTTATCTTTTAATATTATTTATTTAATTAAAATAATTAATTAGTCATCCTTGGACAACCATTAATTAAATTAACTAAATCGAACTGTCACCAGAAAAATTGGGGACATGACATTTATTAATTTCATCATCAAAATGTAGCACATCATATAATTGAGGAATCTATCTTTTGCTTAGAATTTGATTAAAAAATTAAATGGCAAACATGTTCTAATTTTAAGCTTTCTTATTGATTCTGCCCACTTTAGTTTATGGTCAAGAAAGAATATTTATCATTTAATTATTTATTTTCATTTACGAGTTTTGCTTCATATCCTTCTTGAATCATGACATTGGCAACAATTCTATGATTATTTTTTATTGCACATTATACAAGAAAAGTTTTCATATTATGACATGGCTCTAGGGTTCATTGAAATGTAAGTCTACATGTCTAATCCAAAGAATCATATGTTTTGTATAATTAACTTCAAGAGATTCAATTACTTTCATTTTTATCAAAATTACATATTATATTTTTATAAGACAAGCTAAAAAGTAAGTAAACAAATAAGTATGACGTAATAATAGATTTTAAGTCCAATAACCAATCTAGTTTACAACTACCAACACTTCTAACTTCTTAGAACTCTAATGAATACATTTGATAACATACGTATTTAGATTGTTGTTAAATGAATAATAAATAAAATATTGAATAATGTGTAAATAAAATTAGAAATATCTAGATAGATTAATCAACTTAAGTAGTTCATCAATTGTAATGTAAAACCTTCTAATCAATAATGATAGATATTGACTAAAATTACATTTTTAAATTTTCTTTTAAATTCTTAGTTGTGTTGTAAATATAACTCAAACATTTTGTTCTACAACATTTTTGTGGTTCAATAGATTTTAAATACCATAACTTTATAAAAAACTATTTTTTTAATAATGACATTTATGTAAAATTAAATCCTTACTATATTATGAAAATACATTGATTAAGACACTGCAACACTATCATAAATATAAAAAACACTTGATCTAATTCTACAAGAACAAGAATCCTTGAGAATATGCTATCTAAGTATCATCGTGTAATGATGAAGGAAAATTTTCTTCTATAGTAATATCCATGTAAAGGACAATCATGCTCCTCAAAGCAAGGTGTAAAATCAACTAATCCCTATTAATCCTAAGTAAGATAAATGTTAAGTGTAGATGAAAAAGTTAAGTTTATTTGTGGTAATATTTGTAAGAATTTTTTTTTCAAGGAACCAATATATTTTGTACCAATGGTTAACTAATAAAATGGATATGGGTTATCTTGATATCTACCACATATCTTTCATGTTTCAAACAACCATTAAATTCTAACGAATCACCATTCTCGAGATACATGCCCATGAATGCAAAATAATATTAGCCACATATTTCTTAAGTATCATATGGATTAATTTGTCATTTTAAGGTATTCCAAGGTGTTATAAGAAAAATAACCACACCCACTGATTATTGTCCTATATCACATCCTATGTCTATACAGTTCTAATGAATTGCAACTTGTATTGCCTTACTCATATACTCACATCATAGGATGATCCAAATTTATGGCCAAGTTTAATGTGTTTTCTATAGCTATGTTCCTACATTCCTTAAGTTTAATTGTGTTTACTAGGTCTAAACACTTTGAAATATGTTGATGATATATAATGGGCATTTAGATATAAACTTTACATTATTTAAATAAGTATTTGATTTGATGAACTATGATTTTCATTTAAATCATTCCTATCTAAATGATTTAAGAATAATAAGTTCCTACAACCAAGTAGCTTATCATCCTTCAAATATCTGAGAAATTCATTTTTTATTAGAACTAAGATATAATGAACATGAATGAGACATCAAATGAATCAATTTTTGTGGCTTGTCCCCCTGACCCCTTAGTGTAGGGATACGTCAACAAGGACCTAATGACCCTAAATAATTTCAACAAGACTTAATAAACTACCCAACTAAGTCAGACCATCATGGAAAAAGAGATCTAAGGTGACATAGGCCCAGGTAAGCTACCAGATTTATTGGATGCATTAGTTTAGAATATTTTTATAATCAACAAATCTAGACATCTATTATCCTATATTATCTCTTAAGATAATGTGGAAGACTAATGCTCTCTTGTTGAGAAATTTTCTCAATTGTTCTTTAAATGAAGTAACTATCACTATTTATCTTGTTAGAAGTAGGTAGTATTAGTAGAGTTAGTTAGTTGTAATATTTTTCATAAATAATTTATTGAATACCTCTTCATGATAGCTAAGTAGAAGAGGAGAGATGAATCATTACTGAGTTGATGTAATCAATTTTAACCAATATAGTTTTTTACTATGCATTTATTGTGTGTAATCCATTTTAGTTATATGAATAAAGACGAACTAATTATTTTGAACTAATAGCTTATTAATTAGTTTATATTCACTCATCCAAGGGAAGAACTAATTATTTTGCACTAATATCTTATTAATTAGTTTATATTCACTCATCCAAGGGACCCCACTTGGTGAGTGAACCTTTTCATTTTTCCTATTTTTATAGAACTATTGTTCAAATCATTGTTTATTCTTACAACCACATAGAAATGATACATGCATCTATTCATGTAGCTAATGTAAGTATGTTTGTTCCTTGTTGAATATATGGATTTTGCTTAATTTTCATGTAGTTATGATTTGGAAAGTAAGGATTGGATGTATTTCATTCCACCACATATTTTTATTCAATTTTATTTCCAAGTAATAGGAGCATGAATCCCACAGAGACTTGATGCATATACTATATAGATCCATTTCAAGTTTACTTTTCTAGGTTGACAATTAAATGAACCTTCCAATAGATAGATAAATTATCATTAAGATGTCTAATCTTTCAGTACAAGAGCTATACCTAGCTATTACTCTATTTATGGAGGCCAATATTTTGGGCACTATTGTTGGAGATGATGTCAAGCTAAGAACCCATTGAAGTCATTAAATCTTAGTTCAAGCTTTATTTTATGTTTTTAAAGTTATTTTAGTTATCATTTCTTTTGGAAATATATTATATATGGGTATGTGCAGGATCATGGTCAACCAAACTATGCTCTTAAGTGGCAATAAAAAATTAGAAAACCAGGGTTATGTCAAGTTGACGTGTAATTTTTTACTTATTATTAACTTTATATCAAAAAGTTGAGAGAGAAGAATCTCTGAAAAATTGAATTTAGTTTCTAAACTACTAGGACTTATCTCAAAAAAATAAAAATTGATTGGTCAAAATTTTGAATTTTAATACAATATTACGAAAAATTTAGAACAAAAATAAGAAGTAGACATATGTCTGACCACCTTAATCAAAATCAAATGATAATATTTTTTAATAATATTCTAGATATAAGTAGTAGACTCATGCCTGGATGTGACACATATTTTTGGGTATTTTTATTCTAAATAAATAATAATTAATTAATTTTTGACTTTAGTATTTTTGGAATAAAAAGTCTCTCATGTCTAACCACCTTAACTAATTCAAAACTCTACAAAATTTTATTTTTCATTTTTTTTCCTTATAGTATTAGAAGCATAGAATGTGATGTATCTTTTGGATTTAAAAAATGTTGTACCATTTGAAAGTTATAGTTATTTTTCAAGTAGTGTGTTAGTTAGCACTTTATACATAACTCCATTAGAAAATAAGTAATAATTACTTACTAAACTAATAATTTGACAAACCTTACATTTATGGAAAGATAAGAACATTATTAAGAAACCCTTTTCATTTCATCAAATTTTGGTGAAAAAAAAGTTGTCAGCTACATGTTTGAAGTAAAAATCACATAAAAACAAGCCAAAAGCACATATTTAAGATGTTTTTAAAGTTGACCATATAGGTTTGGTATCAAAAGATATAGTAGACCTTATAAAGATATTAATTTTTTTTGTTTAGTATTAGGGTGGGTGGGAAAAAATTTGGAATAGATTTTGAAGTGGTTTTTTTTTTTAGAACTACAGATTTTTCAGATTGCCACTTTTGGGCACACCATGATCTTGCACATACCTAGATAGCCTAAGTTCGTTTTCATTAAATTGACATGAGAAGAAGAATATTAATGTATCCCCTAAGAAGATATCTTGCCAATAACCCCGATAGCTAGTCAAGAGAAAAAAATGGTCAGTAGTAAGATGACGAATAAAACCCTTTTTTTTATGCTTCTCGGGGCTTACCAATCTCCTCATCATCCTTAGAAGAACCTTTTGTTGTGAAAATATTTGAGGAACCATTTGACCTAAATTCTTTTTTTTGATATCTTAGGAAACCTACATATTAACCCTAATAATGAACTACTCAATTAGGACCAAGTTGATGATACACGAACTTTAGTAATTTACCAACTAGGAGGTCCATCGAGAGTCCCACCAAGACTAACACCTCCTTCCACCTTTCTATTTCTTATTATTAATTAGCATGATTGAAACAACCTTGTGAACATACCATCTTCAACCCTTCCCAAATTTTATAGATTTGTTTTAAAGGATCTAACATATTTCTCTTTGAGTTTAACATCCTTTGTAGAAGCTTTGACTATACTACCATTTCTCATATACTAGAACTCTTTCCTAAAATTCTTAAGGAGTCAGTAATGACATGCTTTCTAGGATTAGGGGGAAGTTTTTCCCATGATTAGGATGGAATGAAATCTTATTTCTTGACTAAGTACAAGGAATACTATATAGGAAGTGATTTAAGAGGAGATGACATTTCTAAAATGACACAAATGGAGGATGAAAGTATTCAACACTACATATCAAGGTTCATATCCACCCTACAAAAGAACACTCAAAATGAGATCAGTGGCAAGTCACATAAGCTACTCTTCCTTAGAGAACTAAATGAAGGATGTACAAAAAAATTGGACCTTATGGTAATAGATATATCACACAATTCTCTTGGGATGAGATGAAGATATATCTAATGAAAGGAAGAGGCTACAAGACTAACATGGGGAATCTAATGGTACTAGTATTTTGAGACCATATATTTCTCACATGCTCTCTAGTTTTGAGAAGGATATAATAAAAAACATGATAACTTCATTGGACACCATGCAAGATAAAAGGAAATATGAAGAGGATGTAACTATTTTGGCTAAATTTTGTCTCCTTTGTAGATAAAATAAGGATTGTATATGAAAATAGGTGGTTGATTTGGATGCTAAGTAGATTCCCACCGAGATTGATTAAGTCCTAAGAAAGGATGATTATATATTTTTTATTAATCAAAGTAAACCAAAGGCTCAAAGAGAGCATATGCCACAAGACCCTTTCAATTTTTCTGAGCTATTTTAAAATTCTTTTGGTAATCAATACTAATCAAAATATAACTGTAATACTTATAACTATCAAAATAAACCTTGGACAAACCCATGATCATAATGGCCAAATTATTAAAATACTAAATGGAAAAAACCTTAATAGAATTGGTAGAAACTTCAAACCAATTGGTAGAAATCCTAAAACCAATGGAAACTCCTACAAGGAAAATGATAGTAGTCACCTAAATGGAGAGGTAGGCAATAATGGAGTAATAAATTATTTTATCTCCTACAAAAACCTTAGCAACAAGATTTGGTGCCAATAAGCTCACATCCAATGACAATTGCTCCTCTTGTCAAACCTACCAATATCCAACTCAACCAACTCCTAATTCAAATAGTAAATCTCCACATCAACAATTGTATTCCTCAAATATGAATCAACAACTTGCATATTTAATAAAAATCAATGATTTTCATGTGAGCTTAGGAACTACCTTATAAGAACCATTTGCACCTATTATTATAGAAGATCCCCTTGATGAGATAGCCAAAGAAGAACCACTTAAACCTCTTTTTCAAAAAGGTCCATTACAAACATGCCAATTACTCAAGTCTCCACTATTTCTTAGATACTTGACCAAGAGATAACACAAGCTTGGGATAATTCTACTATTGATCTTCTTAATCAATTGAAATATATTTTTGTCAAGATACCATTGTTGAAGGATATTAAGAAAGTGTGTATTTACATTAAGGAAATTAGGAAATCTTACTGGAAGAAGCCATGATAAAAGAAGAAATATCCTAATATTGTACATGTCTTAGATTAGTTACCTAATACTTATTAAATTCACTATTCCTAAATATGTTGACCTAGGTAGTCTAATAGTAGTAATTATACCAATGGGGTCAAAGTTATAAATGCCTTAGTTGATGAGGGACCATCCATAAATATAATGACTAAAAATATTATGTTTCAACTTGATATTACAATTATAAGAGTCACTCCTATAATCCTACAACTTTTAGATAACACCACAATTAAACCTCATGACATGGTAGAGTCACTAGTAAATTTCAACCTATTTTTCGATGAGGGTTGGTCAATATTTTGACAACCAATGGTAAAAAAAAATTGTCACTATAATTGCATCAAAATTTCAATGAAATCTAGGGCTATCTATATATTAAGGGACAACTTTGTCGAAAATGAGCCCAATCTCTATCATGAGGTGGCATCAAACCATTACTAGAAAACATCAAAACTTTGACAATTAGGAGATTGTTATCGATGATCTTTCCATGCCATCGATGATAGGCCTTAACAAAACATTGATCAAATGTCATCAAAATCCTATGAGATTCTGACAATGTTTCCATGTCATTGATGACAACGACCATCAATAGATCAACTAATGGTTGTTGAAACTTTGATGATAGCCTTGGTTTTAAAAAAAACCAAAAGAATCTTATTTGTTTGGTGATCCAAGGTAATTTGTGATTTTCATGCTGGCAGCATTAGGAATGCAAGAATCCTATTTGTTTGGTGGTCCAGGGTAAGGCAATTAGTAGTATATGGGGAGTAAGTGTCCATATTGATTTAAGAGTGGGGATTATATTTTCTAGTTTGATAGGTGAGTGATGTTCCACATGTTTAGTTATTTGTCATAAGTTTGAAAAAGTTAAAGATGTTATTGGGGGGTTTAGTGTTAGATATTAGTTCAAGGGTATGTCATAAGTAATATCCTTAGGCCTAAAGAGAGTTGAGGACTAAAGGGTAAAGGGTTCATCCAAGGACTAGATAAATGAAAATATGTAATGTTGGTTGGTTGGGAGAGATGAAAAGTTACATTTTATTGTCTACATGTTAATAGTGATGGTAGTTGTCAATGGGCATTAAGGATAGAGAATAGTGTGTTTGAACATCCCAAGGGTGTGGACATAGGGAAGGACACTATGTCTCATGATGAGAGTGTGATAAAAACTATGATTGAGATTAGAAGTTGGAACTTACAATATGATCAACAATTGATGGACTAATCAAAGTTTGAGTGCTTAATGTTTAAGGAGTTGAGTTTTAACAGTGATATTGGTAAGGGTAGTTGATGTGACAAGTTGTATCTTATAAATAGTTGAGAAATTATCCTTATTTAAACATTGTGCGTAACACCCACTTATAACCAACCAATCTATGCTTGGAGGGGTGCATCTCTTTACACCCTTGCAAGATATAAGATGGGATTCAAACTCTTTTCAAGGGGGGATCAACCAGATATTTTTATATTGTAATATTATCCTTTAAAGATTGCTACAAGTAGAGAAGTCGTAATAACATTCTATCCAATTGGAACAAGAAGAAGAAGATCATCTATTGATGTCCCTCATTCAGCACCAAACATGTAACAAAACAACATTATGCATGAATCTTAAAAAAGCATTGCCATCGATACTTTTCTTCTAGATTCAAACCATATATAGATTTAATTCTTACTTGGAATTACCCTGAAATGATGGAGAGATGCTTTCTTTAGCCTACAACCTCAATTTCTCATTCAATTCTGCTACTCAGTGCCCTACAACCAAATACAACAAAAACATGATCAATTGGTGTTACAAAAGATGTTAAAAAGTTTCAAAATATGTTCTAGTTTTGTTGCATTAATGAGTGTGCTATATTCATATTAAGATCTATAGTGTTATAACAACAACTTTAAGAAGACTAAGATCAACATGTTACCAATATGGTTGCAATTAGCAAAAATCAATTTTAGTGAATGAAGGCATGACGTATTTAAATGAAGGAAACAAAACATTATCTTTAATAACATCAAAATGTAGAGTGTAGTAAGAGTCAAAATATTGAGCTCAACGATAGAACTACAATGTAAATAATGAAGAATCATTGTTTGTAGCCACTAAAGCAACCATATGTCTTTAGCTTCTCTCACTCCTATCCAAAATAAGATTCAACGACTCTAAATTGAGAATGCATATGCAACAACATTCCATATGAATGGACAATGGGTGGAGCTAAAAAAATGCAATATGTTTACATTAATGACCTGTATCAAAAATACAAACATGTTGCATTTTTCAGCTCCACCTGATGTCCTATGCATATTAATTGAGATTGTATATTGAACTAGGGCCTCCTTCTACATTGCTTGGAACCAAGAGATTGGTAGAGTTAACATCTAATACTATCTCTATTAATTATTTGGTCCACTCAAGAATAATATTTTAATTTTTCTTTGAAACATAAATAGTAAAGGATATCTAACATATTAATTGCCAATTTATTTTGAATATGTTCACTAACAGGATCAAATCACAGATAGAAAACAAAGTGTCTGATGTAGATGCAATGAAGAGCTTAATTGTTACTTCAATTACTTTAGATAGCTATGAAATAGAAATAAAAGAAAATAAAAATTATCAGTATTAATTACAAGATTCTCAACAAGGTAGTAAATTCATCATAGATTATGATTACATTCAATGTGGCATATTTAACAATTTATATAGGGCCCATTCCATCCATCTCACAAGTAGATTAAGACCTCTCTCAAATCATTGCCAAATTGCCATTTAATGCCTCACTTGGGAACCCAGAAGAAATAAACCTAATATGTTACAAAGTTTATTGAACTTTTAAAAAAAAAAAGTTTAAACAACATCAATGTAACAATAATGCGGAAGAAATATGTACTTACACATCAAGATCATGTAACCAATTACAAATATAGTTTCAATTCCTCAAGGGTTCCTTCATGTTGAGTCATATTTAAGAAAGTTGTATTAATAAGTTTAAGTCTCAATTACAGTGTCCATAATCATAAAATGAATAAACACATACATAATCATATAAGAAAATGCATAATTACAACTAATAATATGAAAGCACAACTAATGAAAAACATCCACTGCACATGTCACAAGGTATATAAAAATAGATATAAGTACATCAATATACAATATAATATCCCATAGGATCTTGAAACACATGATACATAGATACACCAAATGAATAAAAGTTTCCAAGATAAGAGGGAGAATGATAATGGTTCCAATGTATCAACGAGCATCCAACATCTATCAATCTAAGGGGGACCCAAATGGTAAGAATACACTACCTCCCAACTGTGTGGTCACCTTATCAGGCTCCCACTCCCACCATGCCAAAGAGATAATGTACAATCCACACACAGATAATCAAATCATAAATTAGTCCTAGGCAAGGAATTCTAATAGCCAAAACTACCTCAAGGGTAACACAAACTACTCAAGAAGAAGAGATAATCAAAATTGAAAGGACACTCATTCCAATACTAACATCTCATACCAAGTCAACATATAAATCCAAGACCAAAAATGTACAACCACCTTGAAATCAATGTCAAGTGTCACAAGCATAATGACCAATAGATAACAATTTTCATCAATAAAAGTAAACTACCAATCACTAACACCAATAATAAAAACACCACCAATGAATAATTGATCATTCATTAATAAAAGTCAATTGTCAATAATAAATGACATCAAATCAATGAGTAACAACTCACAATAAATACACCATAAAAAAGTAATATCCAACAAGTACACCACTAGAGGCAAATATTAAAAAAAGCTATGAAGGAGACATAGGCTACATACTATGGAGTGTCATCACATAAGCCAACTCTAAGATTATCTTGGCAATCTCTCAAGACCCCAGCCCCCTAGTGACTCTATGTGGGACTAGAATACCCTCTCATGATGATGAGGAAACTACTCATAACTCTCAAGGTATCATCTCCATTTAATCCTTAGTCTATACAAGCACTCAAGGCATGGACGAGGAAAAATCTCTAACTTATCTTTTAAAATCATCTCAAGGAAAAGGGATAGACAAGATATTTTAATTACTATATTATCACTTAATGCAATCAGATTTCCACAATCTATGATTTATAATGCTAAGTTTTTGGATTAGACTATATAGAGATTTTTCATCAATGTTTCGAATCACACTACGTGATCCATCATCAAAATGAGGGAGCAAGAGGTGTCAAACCATGTAAGATGCAGATTTGGCACAGGGTCACTTAATAAAGGAGACCAGGAAGAGAGGGATTGCACATGCCCCAATGCAAGACAAATGAAGTAAAATAAAATAAAGACAAAAAACAAACATGGGGGAGAGACTAAACCAACCAAGACACAAAGTGAAAGCACCAAGAAAGATAACAAAGATAATAATGACATGACAATAAAAATGTATTGTCATGACCATATACATACATTTTTATTGTCATGTCATTATTATCTTTGTTATCTTTCTTGGTGCTTTCACTTTGTGTCTTGGTTGGTTTAGTCGCTCCCCCATGTTTGTTTGTTTTTTGTCTTTATTTTATTTTACTTCATTTGTCTTGCATTGGGGCATGTATAGTCCCTCTCTTCCTAGTCTCCTTTATTAAGTGACCTTGTGCCAAATCTACATCTTACATTGTTTGACACCTCTTGCTCTCTCATCCTAATGATGGATCACGTAGTGTGATTCAAAACATTGATGAAAAATCTCTACACAGTCGAATCTAGAAACTTAGCATTATATATTATCACTTGTTATACAACTTACAATGAGTTACCCTAGCAACCACTTTGGGCCTTGACCCCATCGAAAGCCACTCCCATAGACGTGCACCTAGATTGCCTTCCCAAAAATCACAAACCACAATAGTGTCCCATACCACAAGAGTAGTATTGATTGAATTTGGTTCCTTAACAAGAAACTCAAAAAATAATATTGGTTCTTGAAATTCGAGTTCTCATAAATGGTCAATAGCTCATAAAACATAAATCTCAATTCAAATCATAAAGCTCATCATGCCATCTAGTCAAATAGTCATAAAAGAAATCTCCATAATGCTTCTAGTGCACATCCTAACTTGGCCAACTAAACAACTCACAAAGAAAAACTATCAAGAAGATAAACATCACAAAACTATAAATAGAATATTAGAACACACATAGTTTTCAGCCACATAATTTAATTTTGCCAATTTCTCTTGTTTAGTTTGGGTCATAAGTATGTGTTTAAAAATAAGGTAAGAATATACATGTTTTAACATAAATTGTTATGCTAATATACTTATTTAAAATAATAAGTATTTAAATAGTCAATCTTTTTCTGCATATAAAATATCATGCAATATTATCATGTTAGTAATTTCAATTATCTTAAATCATAAATTATTTAATCAATAACATAAACATATATTATTAGATTAAATATTAATATTAATTTCATTTCTGAAATATTAATTTCATTTCTAAAATATTAATTTTACTTTTATTTAAGTCTATTATTAATATTTACTATTCCTTTAATTCATAATGCAACTAGAGATAAAATTATAAATTTAATTTAATTATTTATAATCTCTCTCATAAAATCAAATAGCTATTAACTAAATGATTACAAAGTGAACTCTGTCACAACTTCTCTTAAAATATAATAAAATTATAAATATTTATTTAATAACTTCCCTATTGCATTAATAATTATAAAATCATTTATATGCAATTAAGAGTTTAATTAGACTTAAGTAATCACTAATAATAGCATTCACTTTATACTAATTGAGTAGTATTAAATTAATTTTTAAAATTAATTAATAATAAAAATTTAAATATTAACTAAATAAATAAATCTGAAAATTAAATTATATTTTAATAAAATAAAAAACATACAATTAGAATTTTCACATGTCTTTGATCTCTCAAATCATGCAAGTATACTATAGTTAGTTTTCTATTTTTAACATTTTTTTTCACATGCAACTTTACTATACTTAGCTTTCTATTTTTAGCATATTTATTTTCACATGCATGTATAAGTTTTGTTGTAACATGCTTTCTTCTTAATGAATCTTTTTATTTTTTCAATAAATTTTATAATTAAATTATTTTAGATATAAGAATAATATTTATCTATATTTAGAAAAATCATGATAATCTCATGGTTCTAATGACATATTTAAAGTTAAAACCTAAATTGTTCAATTTATTATTTTCTTCCAATTTTCAATAATCAAAATTTTCATTATATTAGAAAGGGGTTTATAATAACACAATCACAATAATTTTCTACAATTTTTTATAATTTTTCTCAGTCAAGTTTTCTTGATTAATAAGTTTTTCTTTTTCAAAATCTACAATGTAATTCCTTATTCAACAATCAATGCAGTAAATTAATAAGCAATATGCAAACACCCAAGAAGACACAAAGTAGATATATTTTTCTCTAAAATTCTACAATGGGTTGTCAAACCCTACCTCAAAACCATAGCTAAAATATGAGATAATATGTGAATGCATACAAATTCCAAACCATTTGAAACTCTCAACAATTCTTTTGATCTCATTTTGAATTTTGCTCTCCAAAACCTATGTAATTGCAAAATGAGCTCTAGATCTTTGATAAAGAGTTCTCCCCTAAATTTGGACTTTGATTGTGCAATCATGAGAGGGAACTCACTGATTTTTTATTATTTATTACTTTATTACCTTTTACCTTTTCATGCACAACTCTTTTAGATATTTTATTAAAAATATCTAAATTTAAATAATTAACTTTCTCTGTTTAATTAATTTTTGAAACATTTTTAATAATATATTTATTAATTTAATTAATAAAATTATTTTTAGTTTATTATTAAAATAAAACTCTTAAAAAATTATCATCAAATTAAACAAATATAACTACACCACAATTAGAACTATAACTTTATTTTTAAATTCATTCTTTTATATTTTATTTTTGTCTAGCACTAATTAAAGTGTAGTTTATTATTTAAATTAATAATAACAATCAAAGTTGATTGTTTAAATGCGACTATAATTTAATTATTATTAAATAAATGATTAAAATAAAGCAATATTAAATCTCTAATATTTTAATATTTCAATTCTCTTTTTGTCCAACTTCTTAAATAAAATCTTTTAAATTGAAGCACATATTTAATTAATTAATAATTAATCAACTATCATCATATTCTAGTTTCTCTTTAACCAATTTTTTAAATTTATACTTCTAAATTAAGACTTTTAAAGTAAAGTACACATTTAATTAGTTTTTTAATTAATTAAATATTCTCATGCTTTAATTTTTTTAATCAAATAATATTTAATAATTCTCAATATTATATGATTAGCTGAAATATTATAATTAAATCATTTACCTAATAAATCACATAGTGAAATCCACATAAAGGCAACACTGCCAAAATAGACCAAAGCTCAAAATCAAACAACATAGACAAAGATAAACTCATAGGTTTAAAAAAGGGTGGAAAGTCAATTATGAGTCCTCCTTACAAGATAAGTATTTAGGCTATGGCAAGGATTGGAGCTGAACATTATCTCCCCATTCTTACCATTGAGTTATTGTGATAGGGCACACTCATCCTGATAATTCAGGAAAGTTGATGCTTAGTACTTACATTATGCATAAAAGACGAGCATGTACATGTATATAAATATATCTAAACTAAACAAGTAATGGTAGGGAATGGTATATTGTGTAGATTGTGACTAGTAGGTGACTATGACTCCCTCCCTTAACCACATCAAACATGACAAATAGAAAGATAAAATAGACACATGCACCTGTAGATGCTCAAAAATGGTTCTCGTCTATGGTTTCATCACTTCTTCGTATTAACTCATCCCATTTTCTCATTCCACTAATTCTAATCTCTTGGCCAATGTGATTATATCTTAACAATATTGTTTATCATTCATATCCTCTTTAACATCAATTGCAGATCATTTTGGAATGATTTCAACATCATAAAAAATTATATTAAATCAATTCAAAATCATATCAAATCAACCCGTAATCACCCCAAATCTACCCAGAATCACCCAGAATCAGTCTTAATCAATCTAGAACATGTCAAAAATTGCAAATCTATCATCATTTGTCCAATCCTAAGCATTGTTGTGGCTTTCAGTACCTCAGAAACCTACAATATATCAAACTTATCAATCTAACCTTAGTGTTGTCATGGCTCTTAGTGCTAGGTCAAACCGTCATTCTTGTCATTTGATTATTGACATTGTCAAGTTTCTCAGTGTCAGATCGTGACATTATCAAACCATTTTAATGACATTGACAACATTTTCCAATGTTATTATGATCAATCATTTCAATCAATCTTGATCCTATAGCATTTATTTTATCAATTAAATGTTATGTGTCCTTATTTCATGTCATGTGTCCTTCACATGCTATCAATTTTAATCAATGAATTTTACCATGGCTTTGGTCTACTCGTCATCATCCTAGTCAATCTCAATAATTGTCACATTTTCATCAAAGGATAATGTCACACTTATTTAATCAAATTGGCCAATCATCTACTAATTTTCTCTATAGGATTAAATAACCCATAATTTAATCCTATGTCATTTTACTAATTATTATTCCTAATTATCATCCTCAATTAATTAATTGATTCATCATTCACAAACCATGGAAATTCACAATTCCCTAAGTCATATTTTCCACTATTAATTTCCAAATTCCTAATTTCTATTTGTGTGGATATATGGATTTGTATTCCAGATATTCCACATAATATTGATGCAATCTTGACATCATCATGACACATGGGCATGATGCATCATGGATTCTCCATTTACACTTGGGTACGATATGTCATAATCCATATATTCTTATTCTCTTACGCATGTCTATATTTGGCTTCCATTGTCATAGATTTTTTACTTTAAGTGGGTTTGAGGTGTCACATGACATGTCATAGATCCTCTTCCATTTATAGCCATGTTTGACTTCCAAGCATCATACAATCCTACATTTGGCATCTTTTGTCATATGTTTCATGGATTCTCAAAGGAATCTCTTGCCAGGTCACATATCCATGGTGACAAGTCCAATGCTCTCATCTTGTGTGTTGATTATAAATTGAACATTCTTCCTCTCATTTTCGGTCTTTTCAGTCCTAAGTCCTAAGTCTTAAGTCTCAAGGTCCTAACTTCCTAGTATCTTGATGCTTTAAATCACTTCTTCTAGTATTATCATATCATTATCATAGACTTTTTCTTCCTAATTATGTGTATTATAGGCAATTGGAGCTACATTAAATGGAGATGAAAGAAGGACATGGGAGCTACAAATGAAAGAGGGGGTTTCTAACTTTATGTTTCTTCCTTTGTTTATTTGGCTTTTATGGTAGACTAGAGGGTATCAATGTATGTTTATGGAGTTTGTAATTTTCTCATAGTATGTAAGATATTAGCCCATTTTCTGGTCCTACAATTGGTGAACCCAACATGAACACACTTAACTAACTTGGTTTTCTTATTTTTGTGTTTGTAGGTGGAAGGAAGAAGCTCACTTGGAAGGGTATAATGGCTATCTCCACTTCCTTAACACATCTAGATTAATTAGGGGGCCCATTGAAATGATTTTAGGAATTCATTTATGCATTTTATTAGCTCATTGTCCTAGGGTACACTCTACTCTGTCAGGGTGCACTTGGGACCTCTAGGGAGCAATTTTAGGGGCCTAGGAGTCACCATAACCATCATCTATTTTTCCTAGCTTACCAACTACAATTAGAAATAACCAACTATGCCCTTTTGATCCCCAACTACACTATGGGCATATTCTACACTATTTGAGTGCACTTGGTAGGGTAGATTTCAAAATTTTAGTTTTTCGGTATTTTTAAGGGCTCATTTCCCCATAATCTACAATTGGTCTCCCAACTATGCCCAGTTCTACCAACTATGCCCTTCTAGACCCTAGGTGCACCATGGGAATGGTTAGCACTATTTGAGCACACTTGGGGAAATTCTAAGGCATTCTGTCCTTTTGGGGTGTAGTTTTCTTTTTTAGAGTGCACTTAGTTCATAAAAAGTACATATTTCACTCAGAATTTGCATCTAGGGTTTTTGTTTCTTTCTATTAGATTAAATAATTTTTATTAACTTTTTTACTTAAGTTTACTTAGGTTAATGCATTTATTTAATAGTTGTAGTTTAGGAGTTGTTGACAACACGAGAGTTTATTCCTAAGTCATACTTATCTCCTCACCACCTTTTGTGGACGTATGCTTAGTTTTCAACCTTATCTCCTAAAACTTTCTAGCTTGTTCTAAAAGTTTCCTAGAGGCCTTTATATTTGGGCTCTCCCATTGTAATTTCATATCTTTCTTCTCAATATTGTATAGCAATTTCATTTCCATTGTTGCAATATCTTCTCTCTTAATCTATTTAGTTTCTCCAAGCTCCACCCTTCCTTCTTTGGTTTCCCTTCAACAGGTTATTTTCATGCAGGTAATCTTGGCAATCTATGAAGTTGGCTTTCATCAACTTCTACATGGGATCAGAGCCTCCTTGCTACTTCTTGGCTGAAGGATTTTTTAAACCGCAATTCAGAGACACAAGCCCTAGTTTGTTTGTGATTTTTTTCTTCAATTAGGTGGAGGAGAATTTATTTAGAGCACTTTGAGCCTAAATATAAGCTGCCATTGAGTTCAAAAGGTTCATTACAGTTAGGATCCATATAAAATTTGTCCATTTTGGACACAGTTGATTCTAGAGGCAAAAAAAATTTTGGTTGGAGGCCATATAGATAGTACAATGCATTTATTATGTGTTTAAAAAAAAAAAATTTACAGTGCCAAATGGCCACTGCGGTGCCACGGCCATGCCATCTGTGCTTAGCCTATATGTCACTACCACCGGCAGTGCCAATGCGGGGCAGCCACAACGTGGCTGCCACTCCATAGCCACCGCAGCACTGCCTACCCACCACCCACTGTCATGATGAAACTATAGTCTACCACCCTTGCATCCACCAGTAGCAACTCTGCCAGGTTCTACCACTTCACACCTCTCTATGTCCACCACTTGCAAAGCAGTGACACTTGGTGCAATCCAAGAGTGCCATGTGGCATAGGTGCCATATTGGCATCTACCACATGGCCCCTACCACATCAGTGCACAGGATAGCTCACCTACCATGTGGATGCCACATGGCACTTTTTTTTGTTGTGACAACCCCTTGGCCATCAATTTTAAGCTAGTGGAATGCTGATGTTAGCATGACATCAGTACTGCATCAACATCTTCTTGCCTCTCCTTCAGGTTCCTTTTTGACCTACTCGCAATTTTTTGGCCATAACTTGAACATATAGAGGTATTTTTCTGATCCGAAAGAAGTGCCAGAAAGTAGTTCCAAGAGAAAGACATTGGTGTAGGTATTTTTAGGTTTTGATGTAGTTTTGTGGCTCATTTTTGTAGTCAAAATTGGATGTTCTATTTTTCACTCTAGTGAGCTTTTCTTTTGCATCCCATGTCTACTTTTTGAAAACGTTATATTTTTGGAAAGATGATTCTATTACATTTTATAAATGCTATAATTTCCTTTAGATTCTACCCCATGCTCTTTCTATCAAGTTTTTGATATTTTTTCTCTATGGTGGATATCTTTGGTGTTCCAGGTCTGAGGATCATTTTCATGGCATGGGATCATTTTTTTTGGGTTGTACTATCCTTTGTATTAGATTTTTTCCCTTTCTGATCATTGTTGATATCATTTGTAAGCATCTATATTGAAACACATTGAGATAAAGTGCCACTCTTGCATTTCAAGTTCATGAAAATTGTTTTGAGATAGTTGTACTAGCACTATTTTATAAAGCACCATGAGGGCTTAGTTGTTGCCATTTTTGTGCCCTCTTCCTTTGTCAAGTGAGTGTCCCTTCCATGAAATTAGCCCCATGATGTCTCAATGACATGTGCCTTTATAGGTGTTTGTACCTCTTCCTCTCTCTCACTATTCTTGGTTCTTTATACAAGAGGATTTTGGCCCACTTTTTTAGTTTCCTATCATCTCACCCAATCTACATTAAGGGGGGTTATTCTATTTTTCTAATGCTTCCTTGTTTTGATGGTTTGATAGTGTGAGCTATGTACTCAATATTTGATCCTATATACTAGGTGATTGTAGTGGTTGGCTACCTATGCATTTCAGTGAGATGGATCATCTACCATATAGACACTCTCAATTTGTGCCTTCTATTTTTCATGGAGGATCTTCAGATCAGTAGTTTCTTTTTGACAAATTTTGTGGCTTCTTCATGCTTCAGTGTTTCTCTTCATGATCTTCTCTTTGTTCCTATTTTCTGTGACATTCCTCTAGTTGGAGGCTTCTTTAGTCCTTCACTAGGCTTTCTTACCTCTTTTTGGGGGAGGGTTTTTCCCATGTGGGTTTTTCTCTTTCCCCATTTTTTAGAGGTTGCATTTCTTTGCATTGTACACGGGTACCTAACATGGCCTCATTTTTGGGACCCATTTTGCATTTCATCTTAGCTATTGTGAGCTTAAGCGCATTCCCCTAAGTTGCACTTAAGGGGGGGTGTTAGAGTAAATAATTTTTATTTATGCTTTTACTTAAGTTTACTTAGGTCAATGCATTTATTTTATAGCTATAGTTTAGGAGTTATTGAGAACATGGCACTAATACATTTAGCATCGATTTGCGATGGCTAAGTTTCACAATTATGATGGAAATGTGTCACCACTGTGACAGTAATAGACATCATTGTTTTTTAGTCACAAATTACAATGTCTATCCTATGTCGTCGCAATTATGATGCCTATTCGTCACTATGAAACCACTTTATTATGGCATGAACCCCGTCGCAATGCTTGTGGCGTACATCACAATTGCATTTAATCAAGCAGCATATCCTAAGAGTTGCCAAGTGACTTGTCCCCAATCAAAGATATAAGGCACAACATAGATCTAATCCTAGGAGCAACCTTTCCTAACAAAGTAGCATAAAAAATAACTCTAGAAAAGAATAAATAAATGGAAATAAAAATACAAGAAATCTTACATAAGGGTTGAATAACAAAAATCCTTAGTCCTTGTGTAGTACCTACCCTTTTAGCCCCTCAGAAGGAAGGCACATGGACATTGTGCACTAATTCTAGAGCCATAAATAGAATCACTATTAGGTATAGATTCCCTATGCCTAGAATAGAAGACCTATTGGATCAACTAAAAGGAGAAAGGTACTATTATAAGGTGTATTTGAAGATTGTTTACCACCAAATAAGGATAAGGGATGCTGATGAGTGGAAAATTGTATTTAAAACCAATGAGGGTTTGTATGAATTAAGAATGATGCCTTTTGGCCTATCAAATTCTCCAAGCTCTTTTATGAGACTTGTGAATGAAGTGCTCTAACCATTTCTTGGGAAATTTATCATAGTGTACCTTGATGTCATGCTTATTTTTAGTAAGATTGAGGAGGAGAATTTATAACATCTTAACTTGGTATTGAAGAGGTTGCATGAAGAAAATCTTTTCATAAATTTGGACAGATGCATTTTTATATAGGGAGAACTTGTTTACTTGGGATTTCTAATCTTAAAAGGGAATATAAAAATAGATCCTGAGAAGGTAGAAGCCATCTTGAGTTGGCCTTCTCATAGGACCATGACTGAAGTCAAAATCTTTCATGGACTTGCTTCTTTCTATAGAAGGTTCGTTAGAAACTTCAATTAGTTGTGTGCTCCTATCCTTGAGACCATCAAGGGTAGGAAAAATTGTAAGTTTGAATGGAACAAGGATGCAAATGAAGCTTTCCAAATGCTAAAGAAAAAGGTAATGGAGAAACGTATCTTAGTGTTCCCTGATTTTCAAAAGATATTCACTATTGAGTGTGCTAATTCAAACTTGGCTATAGGGGTTGTCTTAAGCTAAGAGGGAAGGCCAGTAGCCTTTTTTAGTGAGAAAATAAATGAAGTAAAGAGGAAGTATTTCTCTTATGAATTGGATTTGTATGCCCTAGTACAATCATTGAAGAAATGGAGGTACTACCTCCTTCCAAAAGATTTTGTGGTTTTCATAGAAAATGAAGCTTTAAGTTTCCTAAATAGTCAAGAGAAACTAGGCCACAAATACATGAAATGGGTGGAATCAATTCAAGCCTACACCTTTTCAATAAAACACAAGAAGGGAGTTTCTAATAAGGTGGCAGATGCACTAAGTAGGAGGAATCTAGTTGTGTAGGAAATCCAACTCCAAAGTGTAGGGATCAATTCATTGAAAGATATGTATAAGGATGATGGTGATTTCAAGGAGATTTATAAGATATGTATTGACTTTTCTAAGGCTTATCATACTCGATATGTAGATTACTTGATTCAAAATGGGTTACTAAATCAAAAGGCACCAACTATGTAGCCCACAATGTTCAATGAGGGAGAACATCATTAGGGAGAAACATGTAGGAAACATGGGAGGACATTTTGGCTTGGACAAGACATTGGAACATGTAAAAAGGTTCTATTATTGACCAAAGATTTAGACTAAAGTAAGGAAGATTGTAGAAAAATGTACAATTTTTCAAAGAGCTAAGGGTAAATCCACTAATGTAGGGCTATATCAATCTTTACCTATTCCTAAAAGGCCTTAGGAGAATTATAGCATGGACTTCATGATGGGATTGCCAAGAACACAAAAGGGAAATGACATTTATGTTGTAGTGGACAAGTTTAGTAAAATGGCCCACTTCATTCCTTGTAAATTACTAATGATGCATCAGAAATTGCAAGTTTATTCTTCAAGGAAATTGTCTAGATACATGGTCTGCCTCAGACCATACTATCAGATAGGGATGTGAAGTTTACTGGTCATTTTTGGAGGACCTTGTGGAAAAATTTGGGAACCAACATGAGTTTTATCTATGCCTATCATCCATAAATAGATGGGTAGACATAGGGGGTCAATAAATCTATTCAAAATATGCTTGGGTGCTTGATAAAACAATATGGAGACAAGTGGGAATCAATCCTACCCCAAGCATAGTTTTCTTTTAATGACTCAATCAATAGGAGTATAGGGAAGAGTCCATTTCAAATTATATATGGGAAAAATCCAAGAGGCATTTTAGAACTTAGGGAATTACCTTCAAACACTCCAATCAGTGCCCATGGAGAGGAATTTGTAGAAAGTATGAAGGAGATTCATGACTGAGTGAGGTTGGCACTTGAGAAAAGTATAGAGTAGTGTAAACAAGAAAATGAAAAACATAGAAGAGATTTCCAATGGCAACTTGGACACTTGGTCTGGGCATATTTGAGGAAGGGGAGGTTGCCAAAGGGCAAGCATACTAAACTACTAGTGAAGAAAGTATGAACTTGTTAGATATTGAAGAAGCATGGAATGAAAGCTTATGAGATAAAATTTTCATCACACCTTGGTATCTCTCCCATATTTAATATTTTTGATCTAATCCCATACAAAGGTGATGTGAATGCAGGATCAAAAGTGCATCTTGAAGAGCTTGAATAAGATGTTGTAGGGATACCAGCTCATGAACCAAGGAAGCTTGACACAATATTGGACACAAAGATCATCAAAAATACTAGGAAGAATATATACAAGAAATATTTGGTTTAGTGGTAGGGATGTCCTAAAGAAGATTTTGTATGGATGGATGTGCAAGAAATCTAGGAGCATGGCTTAACTTTACAAGACCTCATCTCAAGAGGGCTTGAGATCAGTGCACCCTGAGAGTATGGTGCATGAGCACTTTCGAATTCATCCATGGAAAGCACATCTAAAGGATCAAAGATAAAGGATTAGGGTAGTAGTTTGATGTTGAATACAATGTTAGAAATAATGTCCTATTTGTAAGGCAAGGTGAGAATAGGTGTGTTATAAACCTAGTTGTCTACCTTAGTCAATTTTTTTGGACAATTTCTAAGATAGAAAGGGTAAAGTAGTCTAGGAGGTTTAAATAAAGGTTAAAATGTTACTATAACCTTCCTAAGATCCTAAATAAAGTCTATGAGTAAATTCTTAGAAAAATTACTGACACATGACAACTTTTTCAAAAAGTTGTCGAAGTTGTCAATGTTACATAATACAACTTTTTGCAAAAAATGCAAGATTTGAATCCCAAAGTTCACAACCATATATTTTTAGTTGGAAATACTTGATATTGCTACAATAATATTTATAAACCTTTCTCCAATAGAGGAGGAAAATTTAATGTATGTTTTTTTATTGAAATCAATAAAATCTTGTTGTTTTCCTATTGAAACTACCCAAAAATATAGTTGCATCGATTTGTATGAATATAAATGTGCCATTGAAGGATTGGAAAAGTTGGCCTAATTTCGTATGAGTCTATTAAAATTGATTTTAATTCTTGAAGTTGGGTAGGATGAAATTTATTCAATTTTGTGTGCTTGTTGGTTGTAGGAAGGCCCTAACTAGGGTTTTGAGACAAAATCTCTCTCTACTAGAGATTCCACCATGGGAAAAATATGAGTCTTAGTGGAAAGAAAGGTGATAGGATGTATATTAATATTTTTAGGGTCTTAAATTGGGAGGAAGAGGATGTTGATAGAAAACATTAAACCCTTTGGACATGCATCTGAATGTGACTGTCTGGAATTGGGTTTTTTAGGTACAACTTGGCCCAAGGGTGGATAGAAGCCTAATTCTTTAGATTAAATGTTTGGTGATATTCATGAAGTGTTCCAATTGGTTTTTTTGGAAGATGGTTTGAAATTATAGTATTTTCTTTGTAAAAGTGACCTAATAGTCCTATTAGGCCTATAAGAGAATTGTAAACAAGTAGAGTTAGGGGATTGGTTAGAAGTCCTAACTTGGTAGGGGTTGTTGATTAGTTTATTGAAGAGTTTGGAGGTGACCAAGAATTTTTTTTGGTGGAGTTCCAACTAATTTTCCTTCATAAATCCATGATTTCTCCGTGTAGCCCTATTTAGAGGTTTGGGTGTTTGATGAATTTCAAAAGTAATTCTTATGGATTTTGTGTTTCAAACACTTAAGGTTTGAGTCTTAGAGTTCGTAGAGACTATATTCCATCCCTAAAAAATTTGGTCTTAAGATTATGTCTTGTTAGGCCTTATAGGTTTTCTAGACTTTGAAATGGATTTGGTCTAGATATTTTGGGTTTTGGGAACCATTGTCAAAGCCCTAGATTGTATTGGGGAAGGAATTTTGTGCACCTCTAAGTGAATATTTTTTTATAGTTTGGGGACTCTACTCCAATGCTAAAACAATTGTCCAATGATGTAATTCTATGATGGGACCAAGTAATATAGGAAAGTCTTTAGTTTCTAGATATTTTTGGTTGATACATGAACCTAACATTAAAAATTGGCAAGATTGTTGTATACTTACAAGATCAAGTGGGATGTATTCATTTCTAAGTTCAAATGCAATGTCAGTAGCTATTCATACTAGAAAGCTTGCATGATTTTTCTCTTCATGTATGCATCATTTATGGGATGAATATAAATCAAAAGAGTGGGTTGACCAATTTTCCTGTAGACCTTTACATCTAGTTGATTCATATCAACTTCCTACAACACTACAACTCAACTAGGTTGAAGCATCAACATATTTTTGGCATTTATCTAACCTAGTTGAACCAAGTACTAAGTTATCAATTTAATACTTGGTTGCATAGATTACTTTCAATTTTTCCATTAACTTATCCTTCTATATAATGCATGTCATGTATATGTCGTTACTGCATTTGAGCATAATGATGAAGGAACAAATTACTTTCTATGTTGGTTTATTGAGCCCAAAAAGAAACTAATAGTTTCGGTCATTGATGATGAGGATATAGAGTACCCAATAGGATCCATCATTGTGACAAACACATGGATTAGAAGGTAATATATTTTTAGTCCCTTTCCAACAAGATCTCTTTAAATCAATTTGTCATGTATAATGTGTCAATTTTGACTTTAAATTGTCTTTACAATTAAATTTAGGTACCCTATCAAGAATTCTACCATGTGGTTATTTGATGACTTTGAGACACACAGACATATTCTTCATTACTCTAACCTTATTATTGCAACCAAATATTCAATTGATACCGTATTGTGGTAGGCCTCTTAACAAGAAGTTGTGGAAAGTACATGAATCTAATCACAAGGAAATACTTGATATAATAAGGGTTAGATCTGATCCAAAAGGTTCCCTTGATTAATTATATGCTATATAGCTGAAACATTCTATAGATGGTAGAATAATATTGAAAATTTTGTATATATATTATGTGAAATGTTGTAACTTTGCAATGATGTGCATATGTAGATGCCATATTTTGTATATAAATCTGATGATAGATGTCACATGTGCATATTTAGATGCCATAATTTGTATATAAAAAAGAGAAGATGTAAAAATTGTACATTATTGTTATTAATTTGTTATAAATTTGTCTCTTGAACTCTTTTTTGTGGGTTTGATGATATGCTTAAAAAAACTTCAATTATCTTCAACTTATATGGATTTAGATGGTTTTCCTCTTGCATTTTTATCCCAAATTTCCCAAAACATTAGGAAAATAAATTATAGATTTTGATACTCATTTGGCTTCTCTATAAAATATGAAAATCTTGGATAGGGTTGTTTTGGACCGCGTCCTTGTTGTCACACTATGTCATCCCTTTTTAGGTTTAAAATAGCCCTCTAATTGGCACAAGGCATGATGATGACATCATCATGAGGTCAATAGGGTCTAAAAAGAGTTAGGGTTAGGTTTTTACCATAGTTAAGGTTTGTGGTTAATTTTGAGATGATAGGAAGGTCATTTGACCAAATTGGTGAAAAGTTGCAAACAAATGTAAAAGTTGCATTGTGCAAGTTTGCAACTTTTGATAAGAAAGTTACAAAGTGTTGCAGAGGAATCCTAAAAGGTTAATAACCACCAAGAAATCCTAAATAAATAATGAGAAGAGAAAAATTGCATAATAGTGCAAAAAGTTGTTAAAATTTTGCAAAGTGCAAATATTTCAAAAGTGCATTTTTTGCAATTTCTTGCAAAGGTTGTCAAGAATGCACAAACAAGTGCAAAACTTGTTTGGGAAATAACCAAATGACTTGGAAGAGTGTATATTTTTTGGGAATCATGCTGTAGAGGCTAATGGAGGATTTTCAAAATCTTCTTAGGAGAATGCTAATGTTTTCTTTTGTTTTGTAGCAACACCTTACTCTTCCTTCCAAAAGAATAAACTCTAGGCCCTCAATCCACACTATATACCTATTAGTGGTCAATTTCATCATTTCATACGCCCAATAGACTCCATAAAATCAATCCTCTTCTACATCTCCATATTAATGCATTGAAACATGCCCCATGCTCTATGGTTGCCTTCAAACCAACCAACACAACACCCCTCAATCTCTCTAGTAGGTGTTCCTAACTTTAAAATATCCTAAATACCTTCCAAATAAAATATTCACTACTCCCCAAGTGATATTTTTCAATGGTTAATCACCCACAACTATACTGCCCTCTTCTAAGACTATTCTACTAGTCCGGCCTAGTGAGAAAATTCTAGATTTCTCCAAATTTTCCCAAAAGACTTTCCAAAAAAATTATATATTCAAATACCCTTTCCCAGTTTATTAAACATATCTAGAAATCAAGCCCACTTGTTTTGCAACATCCCTTCCAAAAATTTCTAGTTTACTTTTAGAGTCTAGGCCCAATACCCCACATTTTCAAAGCAACCCTATCATGGGTGTACTCCCAGACCTTGCAAATTTTATCAATATCATGAAATGGACCTAATTATAGGAATATATATCCAATTTTACTCTATGACACCTCTAGATATGAAAGCCCCAAGTTAGACCATAAAACCCAAGAAATTTAGGGCTTGCTCAATGTCTAACCTCCCAAAACCATGCTTGCAAAATAAAAGTTGTTACACCATCCTTAGACTATTCTAATATGGAATACATCATAAAAATACCACCTCCAATGGCTAGATCTTCTACTGCTACACCTATGGCTCCATTCCATGACCCCACAAGCATAATAAAACACCATCAAACTCCTCCAAACACTCTCCACCTATAAAATCTCACTCTTTCCTACATTCACATTGTTATAATGATATAATAAAATGTTGGGATTTATGTATAGGGTCTTGGGATCTAGCACTTAACTACTCCTAATTAAGGATCCAATCCTTGAATCATTCAATGCTTCTTATTTTCTTGATCATGTCACCAATTTATCCTCCAAGACTCTTACCCCAACTTTCCTCCTAAGTATAGTTGGATTGGTGTAGAATTAATCACCCTTATTAAGGTACTAGTCCTACTAGCCCTTCCTTCCTCTAGAGCCCTAACCCTTGCCTAGGATCTTGCTCTCAGCCTTCCTTGGTTCCTACTAATGTTGTAGATAGCCTCCATGTCCTTCTTGACCTTTCCTAACATGTTAGGTCACAAAAATAGCCATTCAAAACTCATTATCTTCAAATAAGGATAGTTAGGCCTATTTTATTTAGGTCTATTAACAAGCATACTAGGCATTAAAATACTACAAAAATAATCAGAAATGTTCCAATAGTCCATAAAATAGGTATACACATGTGGAATCTAAATAGAAACCTTCCAACCCTCAAAAATGTGTTCCCCATGCTCATATACCCTAGCATGGGTAGTTGAAACCTCCCAAACCTCCATTTGACCCTTTTTTGCTAAAATTGCAAAACTTGCTTAAGCAACTTTTTGAGCAACCTTGCAACTTTTGAGCAATTTTTGCTCTTGACATATTTTTGTAAAATGGGTCCATCTAGGACTATTCTAGGACCCTAGTTAAGATTCCTAGGATCTATTAAGTAACCAAATACCTTAATTTCCCATACCTAACAACTTTTAGCCTATTGAGAAACTTTTGGCTCATTGAGCAACTTTTGACCAATGTAGGACCTAATGAAAAATTTTGGCTTTTCCTAGCAATCCGAGATTGATTCATTAGCTTAGGTTGGTTGGGTTTAGGATAGGACCAACCTTATTTCAGCCACAATGTCCCTCTAATGTAATTGCCCACACTGAACAGAAGTGACCCTAAGGGTCTTTAAGTACTATCGTGCTGCAATCTTTGATTTGACATTTCTCTAAGTTTGTATGAGGTATTGATGAACTATCAAGTGCTACATGATCATGTTACCTAGGACTACAACAACTTATCTTAGTTTTTGGAGATTCAACTTTTTTTGGATTTATCATCTGTATCTTGCCTATTTCCAAAAGTTTCAATGTTTCTCATTTAAAGTGAGCAAGGTTGTGTATATTTTAAACTGTTGGTCCTAGAATCAAATCATCTACCCAATTAGCTTTAGTTGGTCAGGTTTAGGCTAGGGCCAACCTTGTTTCAGCCACAATGTCCATCCAACAATATCGACCACACTAAATAGAAGTGTCCCCAAGGGTCTCTAAGCACCATCAGGCTATGATATATGATCAAGCATTACTCTAAGCTCATGTGAGATATTGAAAAACTGTTAGTTGCTACTAGATTATGTTATCTAGGCCTACAACAACCTATCAATTTTTAAAGATTCAACTTTGTTTAGTTTTGGCATCCATATCTTGCCTATTGCCAAAAAATGCAATGTTACTTAGTTAAAATGAGGAAGGTTGCGTATATTTCAAACTATTGGTCCTAGGATCAAATCATTTGCTCCATTAGCTTTGGTTGGTTACATTTATGTTAGGACCAACCTTATTTTAGCCACAATGTCCCTCTAATGGTATCAACCACATTGAATGGAAGTGTCTCTAAGTACTATCAGGTTGTGATCTTTGACACAAATACAAAAATCATGACATAATTTTTATTTCCATGTCTCATTACATCAAAATAAGTGACTTATGATTACATGTTATAATGAATTTGATTAGCATGTTACATTTTCTATATAAATAATGAATGTTCATGTGTTTGATTAATTGCAAGAAAGTAAGTTGAAATACAAGTTTGTATGCACACGTTGAACAAGTTGGATAGAAATCCAAGTTTAATGTATATCAAAATGAACAATATATTATGTCATATCAATCATATAGTTACAAAAAGATGTTATGTCTCATCGGTACAATATGAAAGTTGAATACCTAACAAATGTCGAATGTGTACAATAGAAATGTTGAATATGCACAATATAAATCTTGAATATATACAATACAAAAGTTGAATACCCAAAAAATGTCAAATGTGTACAATAGAAATGTTGAATGCACAACACGATACAAATCTCAACTATATATAATAGAAAAGTTGAATATATGTCAATGTCATATGATGGCCACAACTACATATGTATATCACTGTCAATATCTATGACCATGTAGGATCAACAAAATTGATCCTCTTTGATGCAGTTTGTGGCTCTCTAGGTGTTTGTAGAATAAAAATTAATATACACTATCAAATATCTTATCTATAAGTAATATGAAAATAATTAGAAACTAGGTTCTAAATTGTGGATAATAGAGTTGTTCATTACCTCATCCCTTTGTTCCATACTTGGACTAAATGATAATGGTAATGGACTCCTTCATCAATGGGTGAGACTCCTAATAAAATGATGAGTTAGAGTGATGATGGGAGACACAACTACCAATGAATCAATGCTCATAGGAAGCACAACCATCGATGAATCAATGTTGGTATGAGGCACAACATGCATGGTAAGTGATAAAATGTTAGCATTATAGATTGGCATTAGGGATTCCAAATAGAATTTTAAAAAAGAAATGTATTGCAGCCTGAGCTAGATCTCCCATGTTAAAGGGAAGTATAACCATTGATGAATCAATGATATTATGATGCACAAACTATATGGTAAGAGATAAAATGTAATAATTTTAGAGTAGGTGTTAGAGATTCCAAATAGATTTAAAAAACAAAAAAAATGTATTGTAGCCTGAGCTAGATCTCCCATTCTAGCAAGAGGTACAACAACTGATGAATCAGTGATGGTATAAAGAAAAACCTATATGGTAAGAGATAAAATTTTATCATTATAGAGTAGCATTAGGGATCTCAAATAGAGTAATTTAAAAAAAAAAAAGCATATTGTAGCCTGAGCTAGATCTCCCATGCTAGCAAGAGGCACAACCACTAATGAATCAATGTTGGTATGAGGCACAACCTATATGGTAAGTGATAAAATGTTAGAATTTTAGAGTAGGCATTAGGAATTTCTATCACACACACACACAAGCAATCCAAATTGAGACCACAAGAGGGCTTCAACTAAAAGTGTACATACATACCGTTGGCCTCTATTGTGTTTGACCCTATCTTTGACACTCAGGACTCCTAAAAAAATGAATTGGGAAAGATTTTCATGAAGTCTCAAAGAGTTTTATAGTAGGTAAAAAATAAATAACACATGTTAATAAGACAAATTGTTGATAATGACTATTAAAAAAGAATGTACTCATTTGTATATACAGCTGTTTAATATGTATAGAACAAATGTATACTATAACCTAAAATTTGTGAGAAGAAAATATAAAATTTTACCTCTTCCATTGCCTCAACATCAACAGTTTCAAGTGCATTTGTCAACTCTACAAAACTAAATTGTTTTTACATATATACAAAAAAAGTCAATATTTATTCATTAATATTGAGTACATATATATACACTCATTCATAATAAATTTTAAAATAAACTTGTCTTGTAGTTAATACCCTTTTTTTTGTTTCGGTGTTCTTGTTGATTTCCTTCCCTTTCCTCTAGACCTCGAGCTACGTGGAGTACCCTAAAGAAGAAACAAATATAACATAAGAAAAATTAATAAGACACATCATGAGTTCAACTCAATTCATAAACTTGATAGGTGTGCAAGCTATAATACCACATAGCTCTCAAGGCCAAAGTTAATGGAAGAAAGCATGGCATCATCAATTTGAGAAATTTCAGCCCCCAACAAGCCCTATAAAATAGTAAAATGTATTCTTATAAATATGAGATAATGTTGTGAATGGAAAGAAGGTTTAATAACAAAAAGAAGATCATAGGTTGGAAAGAAGACTCAAGAAGAACTTGAAGGATGATATTGGAAGAATAGCTAAAAGATAGGAAAAATTGGGGCTCAAAAAGACTACAAGGCCTAAATTGAAAACAAAGAGATCGAGATGGAAAAAATAAGTGTGAATGAACTTTTGGCACCTTGTCAATAAATAAAAGTGGAGATTCATGATCTCCACACTCATGCAAGACACCCTTTATGATATGGAGGTTCTTCGATGCAGATGGGTATAGGGAGGATGAACTCATGAGGTTCATTAGATGGAGTTCAAGTTTGCTGGGAGAAAGATATGTGGATGGGAATCAGATGGATTTGATGAGTTTGGGAGGGTCTCAATGATGGTAGGAGATGAAAAGGTATTATTGTACTTTTAAGACAACCAATTAAGAAAAAAACTTCAAAGCCAATCTATTATTGTACTTTTAAGAATATTTAAATTTTTTTACCTTGGGTGTTCTTGCTCCTAGCCTCACACCTTTAGAAAAATGAGTACTATGTAGTGTTCTCATACCAATTGTTGTACCCGACATTGCATATTGTTTGAACATATCAATCTAAAGTGATCTATAATTTTTTTTAAAAATAATTTTTATGATATTTAGCTTATTAAATTATGTCATGTCAAAACTCATGAGATTCATTAGATGCAGTTTTAGTAATGCTAGGAGCAAGAGATGTGGATGGGAATTGGATGGATTTGATGAATGGAAGGGTCTTAATGATGGTAGGAGATGGAAGAGGATCTATAAGTAAGTTTTTAGTGTCATATCAATTAAGAAACAATATTTTAAAGCCAATGTATTATTGTACTATTAAGAATATTTGAAAAAATTTACCTTAGGTGTTCTTGCTTTGTGGTGTTCTCGTACTGCTTTTTGCACCTTGTATCACATATTGTTCACATATCAATCTAGAGTGATCTATAAAATAATTTATTTTTTTACTTTTACAATATTTAGGTAATTAAATAATATCATGTCAAAACTCAAAAAAATAAACCTATGTATCTTGTCCACCAAAGACCATCATCGTCAAATCATTTGTGAGTGTGAAATCCCCACCTCCATATGAATAACAAGTATACCCACAATGTATACATATATGAGATGACACTCCATCTTAAGATGCCTCCATATCTATCCCATCACACATGTACTAACAACTAAAACAAAACAAAAATTGGGCTTCAAAGACTATAATGATGCATGCGATGATGATGTAGGTGGCACAAGTAAGCATGACACTAGTGGTGTAGGTGACACAAGTGGAAATGACAATATTGATGCAAGTGACACAAGTGAAGATGAAACTAGTGGTGCAGGTGATACTGATGGAACTATTGTAGACTATGATGACTAAAGTACCATAGGTGTTGATGATGGAGTTGTTACATGTGATGACCTTGGTGTCATAGGTGATGATAATAGAGTTGTTACATGTTGTGATGACCTTGGTGCCATAAGTGATGATGATGGAATTTTCATCTATTTTGATGACCCTAAAGGTATATCTAATGATGGTTAAGCTACCATAGGTGAAGGAAAACCACCTAACTATGAGCCATGCTCAACGATAACATCTGTCAATGATGCAACCACATGAAGAATTTGTAAATCAATAGAATCCTTTACAATTGATGGGAGAAAAACATGAGGGGTGGTTTTTCATGGTATATGTCTCCTCTCATGTTGTGGTACCAAAATATGAGCACCAAGTCTATCATGCACAAAGCCTCCCCCTCTACCCTAGAATTGATGGATGTCAAATTAATTTGGCTTCTTGCCAAGGATGAACTCACAATATAGCTTTCTCAAAAAATATAGAGGCATGACATAATTATTAAATGGTGATAGGTCAAATACCATATACCACTTATCCAAAAAATATGATCTCATCCTAGTATGGGTGTACCAATGAATAGGAAATTTTTTTGTTGTGTGTAATAGGGAGTTTCTAGATATAGGATTGGTGAAAAGAGAACATCTAGTACCTTTATTTATGTCTTTATCTTTCACGTGCTGATATGATAACCCATATGCATAAAATGCATGACATATATCCCTCCATGTACCCCATTTCATAACCTCCCTAGACACCTCATTTTCATTTTGGGTTGTTTGTTCAATGTATTCACTAGTGTTAAGTGGTGAGAAAGTGTAGATGACCACAACGTATTAACCATTTGGGTAATGTTAGCACTTTTTTCTATAAGGTGATTTATGAGGTCCTCTTGTGTAGTAGTTAAATGATGTAATTGTATGTGAGAAGGGTTTATAGGAGGTAGTGGTTGTTGAATGGGAACATTGAGTAGAGGGTTTTGTGATTTTTTTCACTACAGATGGAGGTTTTGATTGTGTAGGAGGTGGTCTCTCATCTCTCCCTCATTTTTATGGATTCCTTGATGCATCTATATTAAGAAATTTAAAAAATAATTACAAAATTTATAAATCACAAAACCGCATAACAAAATTTGATAATAAAAAATACATAAATGATGAATAGGATGAAAGCCTACCTCATTTGTTAGGTGCCATGGATGTAAATGCAATAGAAATTTATTTTTTATGCTAAATTCAATCAGGTTTTGATGTTCTCCTCTACACTCCCCACTACTATCATCATTTGAGGGTATAAAAATGCCCTCAAATGTGACCATTAGACAAAATTTATAGTATACAACACTCAATCAAGTTTCATAAAAGTTGAACAGGTTATTAAATGAGATAATTCAAATAACCCAATCGGGTTTTTTGAATGATCTCATTTAATAACCCAATCTGGTTTTATAAAACCTAATTTGGTTTTTTAAAATACAATGGCTAGGATTGGATAACAAGCCTAGCTGACATTTTACTTTTAAATAACCTGATTAGGTAATTAATTTTTTTTTGGGTGTCCACATTTTTGTACACCAACTTGGTGCACTCACCCACCCCTATTGTCCCATGACAATTTCTTTCTTTGTGGGGGAGAATGGTGTAGAAACACCTCAATTTTGGGTCATGGATATGGAATAAGGGATTCTCAGTTAAGTATCTCATCATCACCAACCTCAAAATTAAAACACTAGTTATTTGATAGATCTTATTGGAAAAAACAAGTACCTTCCCATTAGAAGCTTCAATAATGACCCAACTATTATAATACCTAAAGAAAACCTAACATATGGAAGAATGTAGTTGGCCTAAGTTAGTGAAAGAGGAAAGACTAGATAGGAGAAAGAGTGCATGAATGAAGAAAAACAAAAAGAGGATTTAAATAGGAATGTTAACATTGAAGAGTGTCCAATTAGCAATGAAGAAATAAAGAATTTTGTACAAAAAAAATTTAGGGGTATCATATGATCAAACCAAAATAGATGAAACAAATTAATATGTCAAAGAATTTAATCTTACATATGATCATTCTGCAAAAGAATTTATAGGAGCAAATATTAAATGATAAGAAACTATTGAAATAAAAAAGTGAAAAAAATGGCATGTATCTATTCTACAATATGAAAGTGGTTTGGACCAAACATCATCTTATCATGGAATGTTTGACTTATAACAATATTAAAATCTAGTTATTGGATACTTTAGAGGTAGAAAAATCAAACTACCTATTTGAATAAAATCAATTAGGTAGAATTGTAACTAATGAACAAAATCCACAATTGGAGAAAAATTTTAATAAGAAGTTGCAATTGATCTAATTGTCTTGACATCCTATCCAAAGGTGTGTACTTTTTTACAAGTTCCATAAGTTTCTTTAGCTTCATGAACATTATTAAAACTTTACATTTCATTTCATGTCAAGCTTATCAGAGAGTAGGCTATTATAAGAGAACATGTCCACTAAAATCACCATATCTCATATGGTAAGAAAAAAACCTCGATTAAAATTTGTACATAGTCTTGGTTGCTTGGTTATTTCTAGTCATCCAACAACTAAAAATAAAGGAGTTGCTTGGTTGTTTGTAGCCACAAAGCTACTCACTTTTGAAATGGAAAACTTGAGTATAATTTCCAATTCTTTCCAATTAAAAACTTGATGGTTAAGTTCATGAAGGTAGAAAAAGAGAGGTCACTAAAAAAATTGTCAAAATTAGAGCTTTGAATAGTTTTTGAACATCCATCCTCTATGATGCAGGGGTGTTCCGTTAGATATTGTAGTTGGAAATGTCTTGTATGTAATATTATAAACAAGGTATGTAAAGTTTTCATAGATTTTGGTTACATTCAATGTGGTAGATTTAACAATATATAAAGGGCCCATTCTATCCATCTAACAAGTAGATTTAGACCTCTCTCAAATCACTACCAAGTTTCCAAAGAAAAAGGATAAACCCTTTGAAGCTGAAAAGATTCTTAGTTCAAGGATTAGGAAACAAACAAGATACAAGACATACATGGATTACCTTACCAAGTGGAAGGATAGACTTGATAATGAGGTTACTTGGATCCCTAAAACTAACTTCAAGAAAGGAGGAATCAATCCTCAACTACTTACCCCTACTATCCCATGACAATTGCTTTCTTTGTGGTGAAAAAATAGTCCAGAAGCACCCTAGTTTTGGCTTTCAAGCCTCAATTTTGTGCCATAGATATGTAATAAGGGTTTCTCAATAATCCAAGTGTGTTATTTTACGTAAATGTTTGGTTTATATTGCATTGTGCATTCATTTTCTTTGTCAAACACTCAAAGAGCTTCCTAGGTAGTCAAAGGTGGTGAAACAACCACAATATGGTCACAAGAATGAAAAAAATATGGAGTAAGGTGTAATAAGGTTTGAAATACCATAATACAAGCATTTTTCCTCCATTGGTGGCAAGGAAGCCAAAAGTTGTCACGCAATTGTCAACTTTGCAAAAATTAAAATGTTGCAATGTTGGAACATTGGAAAAATAGGTAGGATGTTTGAAATAATAGTTAGTTTTCACCTTCTTTAAGTTGGTAATCATCTTGAAGTCACATATAAGCCTTTCCAAAGGCACTTGTATGGGCTGGAGACAAGAATTTGGTCAAATTGAATACCAAATTTAGTTTTTGACAGTAAATTTTTTGTATTTGCCTATTGTTCATGTTTTTTTGTGATTGAATGCAAAATTTGATTATAAATAGGAGTTATATATTATTTTTATAATTTTTCAAAGGTCTTATTTTTCCTCCATTGAGTTCTATATATATTCCATTAAATTTACTAAGTGCTACCAATTTTTCCTTGTAACTAGATACTTTTTGTAAAATGCAATCTAATTAATATCACCATGGTTGAAAAATCATGAAACCTTGGAGAAAGGAGGTACATTTGATGTACTTAAATATGAAAAATGTTAGATTTAGTGATCGTGAGTTTGTGAATTTTTCTAGCAAGCCCTAGGCAGATTGATGGTCAATCTAGCTAGAGATGAATGAAGAAATGTGCCTAATTTCTTTTGTATATTAAAGAGAAGTTAAAGGAGGTCCTTAAATAGAAAGGGGAAGGTTTCACTAATATTTTTAGTTGGACAAATAATAGTATCAGAAACCTACATTAATGGACTACCTATTCAAGATTGGACATCCTAGTTGGTTTTTAAATGAATTATTAAATCTCATTTATTTTTTGACCAGGGACATAAAATTGGAATGGTATTCACAAGGTATATGCTTTAAACTTTCATAATCTAGGACTAACCTATGGAATCCAAATTACTAAGCTTCAGGAAAACTAAAATAGAGCTAGCAAATGAAATTACTCTAATAAAGCATACAGTTATAGACATAAGCTACTCTGACTAACAATGCTACAAGAATAGTTCATTGATTTTGTTATGAATGGTTGCAGGAGCAACAAAGTTATACCTTGCCTAGAAAAAACAAGGAAATGAAATCTATTCTAATGAAATAATTCACTCACCAAGTGGCCTCCCTTTGATGAATGAACAAAAAATACAATCAAGATAATAGATATAAACTTCAATTGTGCATTCTATTCATTCATGGTGAAAGATTACACTTCATTGAAAAATAATATCACACTTTTCTACTGTGGACATCAACTTATTCTATTTTTTCTTGACTACCCTCAAGGTTAAAACACTCATTATTTAAAGGACACTACAACTACTTCCTAAATCTAAGATCACTCCATTGATGAGGATCAATTAAAGAATCATAAAACTTCAAATAGAAACACCATTAACCATGAATAAATCCTCCAAGAATATAGAAAATTTTGGAAGATACATTCATTTACTACAATAAAAGAAAGCAATAAATGATTTTCTTCACTTGCAAAGGTCTAACAATCTGGTTGGATTTGACTACTCCAATGCTAAAATATTGACTCTTGAATACCCATGGCAAATACCTAAAAAATAATTAATGCACACACAACCTCCATACACACACATATATTTTCATCATCAATATTAGAGAAAAGGTGTAAAGTTCTAATTACCACTCTTACAAATCCTATGGATACATGAGGAAGACTATCCAAAACATAGCATAGATGGGGAAAAAAATTATCACCATGTATAACTACTTCATTATACCATTTATTTCCATGAATTTAAGAAAATATAGCATCTTTAAACTATCCATACTTCTACTTCATGTCTTCACACACACACACACACACACACACACACACACACACACACACACACACACACAACCAAGAAAGGCTTCAAAACCCTTATAAATCCTCCATTTTGGGATTTGTGTTGTATAGATAGAGTTGGGAAATCAAACTTCTAAAATAATGTGCAATGTCAATATGGGTATCCTAAATGGTGAATAGGTTGGTAGGTTGTTAATAAATCTTTCAAATTAAAGCCCAAAAACCTTGTTTGGAGGGCTACTAGGAAGTAACGAACTAGTTTAGAAATTGGTAGAGAAAGGGAGTTTGGGGTCATTTTGATTGTTCATTCTAGATCAAAACCAAGTTTTTTAGACCTTATTGATCTTCCTCTAAGACCTTGGAAAGAAAGGAGCAGGTTCAAGCAATTTAGGACAGATAAACCATGTTGGGAAAAGAAGGCAATTTTTGGGTGTTGTAAATAGCCTCATTATAAAGTTGAGAAAAGTGTGTTATGTGGAGTTTGGAAATGACCAAAGGAGTCAATTAGACCTTTCAAGAAGCTTAGCATAGATTTTTTGAAGTTCTTTTGATTTCACATCACATTGTCATGAGTTTCAAAGTGACAAGTCTATTTACCAATAGATAATATTTATCACAGAAGAGATAACTGCAATTCATTATGGAAATGTAGCTATAATAACTAATAGTGTAGAAATGCGATGAAATTGTAGTGGCATGGAAGAAATGATAGTTGTTAGTGATTATGGTGAAGTACTCTAGCCACTCAATGATGGAACCATATCTTGGTATAGTTGTTAGTGATTATGGTGAAGTACTTTAGCCACTCGATGATGGGACTATATGTTTGTGTTTAGTTTTGATAGGTTTAGTTTGAGCTTCATTTAGTTTTGACAATCTTTTCATATTATCTACTTAACAAGGCCAACCACGTGAAGGTGGAAGCTCATTTGGCCTCTCCCCCCTTATAATCACTCTAAATTCCCCATTAAGATCTAAGTAAATATTTCATTCATTTATTTAAGAGCTATATCATTGAATCATTATAATCACACATTAATTAACATGCCATACAATTAATTAATACATATAAAAATTTGTCAATAAGTTGTGAACACATCAATCATGATATTCACATAACATTCATTAACACAACATATAATTCATTAATACATATAAAAATGCATGAATAATCTGTGAACACATAAATCATTATAACCACATAACAATATTCAATAACATGACACAAAATTCATTAATAAGAAACATAAATAAAAAATCATAAACACATTCATCATCAAACAAGGGTTTTAGCATTCGTTTCTTTTGTTTTTTCTTTTGTTGAAGATAAAGGCTAATAAGCACATTGTGACTATCTTTGGAATTCTCTTATGGATCTTGTGATTATGATCTTATGACATGAGGCTTCCTCTTCTTTTTTTGAGGACAAGGCTAATGCACCCATAGAATAATAAATAAATAGGTTTAATTATAAATATTTTTAAAAATGTTATAAATATTTCATTAATCTAAAGAACATAATAGGGATTTTTATTTACCTATAGTGCCACATCATCTACTATCACATTTTTAAAGCCCCAACATCAACTTTCTCAACACTAGCATCACGGTTGACTCTATCACCATGACATTCTACATACTAAAAAATTATCACATAAAGGTTACACCAATTGCAATTTAAGATGTCAAATTTTATTAATAATTACATAATTAATTTTTAATATAAATTGAATGTGTACCTCTATCACTATGATACACATAAGAGCCTTCATCATGTGTAGGATTTGCGCCTTCATCATCATGAGTAGCATTTCTATGAAGAGTAGAAGGCTACAATGAAATGTCATGTACATTGTTATCATTGTTTGAAATTAACATCAAATAGATTATTTCTCATGTAGTTCTCTATTTTAGTTATCATTATGTCTATTTACCTGTTTGTGAACCAAAGCACTAGAATCTTATACATCTCTTTGGCCACTACAATATGTGCAGTGGTGCGAAATGACTTCTTTATAGCCTTGCTCATAGCCAATTTGTTTGTCCTCTTCTGTGGGCACTAGATTAAATTCAATGCCCTACATTTTTTGCATAATATCATCAATATTAAATGTATTACTTATTTTTAATTATATATAAATTATGATACAAAATTTTATTGACTGCTACTTACAAGTCCTGAGTAAATTTTCATATATCTACCAAAGCCAAGATGGTATTGACCAATCTTATCTTTTCTAGCTTATGTAGCCTTTGATGTATCATGCAACCTATATATGTAAGCTTTAAAGTATGTTAGACTATATAAATATAAAGATCACTAATATGTGGATAATTACATTGTTACTACCACATACCTATTTTTGTCTAGTGGTGGTTTAATTCCTTTATCTCTTAGTCTTATCTCTTTTGCATCTTCAATGATTTCATTCCATTCTAGCTCTAGAACCATAGGAGGAGGCTTGTACTTTGGGTTGAGTTTTAGAGCCCTTCTATATTGGTCTCTAATAGTCTTTATATTTTTGTGATATTTTTTAAGAATTTGTACTTTATTCAAAATATTTTGACCAAAGAGATCCTCTAGAGATTTTTTGAGCTGATCTTTTAATTTAGAGCATTTATCATTCCACATTTTAATAAAAAACAAAATTATTAGATAAAAAAAAATATTCAAGCTATGTACCTTGAATATATTACAACAAATAGATGAATGAAAAAATGTAGCAACCAATTATATGAAGCTATGTACCTTTTACATAATGTGGGCCCAAATATATTTAATGTTAAATCATAAAAAGTTTCGAAAAAAAGATCGTTTCCTGCAAAATCATTATAGGATCATTAGTCAAGAATAAGTTATGAATAAGTAAAATACAATTACACTCTAAACAATTACATTTTTAAAGTACTTAGAATCTTAGAAAATTTTAAGGAAATCATATCTTTCTCAACCATAAACAATGATGCCTCCAACGATCCAGTAGAAGTAACAAGAACGATTGGTAAACTATCACTACTACTGGTATCTATTCTATCATTATGAGAAGGTGTACCTCTCATTGTAAAAATTTGATCAATTTCATACTATGATCAAATGAACAAGAAAGTACAAATAAAATCATATTTACACATAAGAAAATGTAGTAAAACAAGGATTTACTAGCTTCAATTGCAACAGGCATGGATGTTTGCATGCTCCTTGTTATCAATCCTACAGTTAGAAATCTCAAAGTATTGGCCAACCTCATTGAAGGAGGCATATGCACATCATCAAGACCTAAACAATAATCATATATACAATACATTTTCTTTTTAAAACATAGATGGCAAAAAAATGACAATAGTAATATAAGACTGTCAATAAAAATTATGAAGAAAATAATGGTGCAGTTTTGACTATTAATATACTATAATAGAGAAGCATTGGTGATTTTGATGATGTCCCTTCTTATAGTTGAAAATTGAAATCACATACCTATAGGAGCTACACTGGTACCCTCACCTCATCACATGGAATAACTCAATGAGGTCTCAAAAAATATTATAACAACACATAGATTTTGGTTCATGATCCATAAATTAGTATACAATATAAAGCTTTATTGAACTATTGTCCTACCTAAAGATTCATTGTTTCTTACTTCTAGACAAAAAGCTCTTTGACACAATTAATTTCTTGTTTCCTTTTTCTCTTTCATTGGATTTGGATCCATCACAAGTGCAAGAATTTGTAGATTGATTTTTGTGAGGTTCCTTTTACACATGCTTATAGAGTCACTAGTATATGTGATGTCATCATCACATAATACTATGGCCACCATATCAACAACTAATTTCTCTTGAATAATTTTTTCTTTTCCCCTTCCCTAGTCATCAAATTGTGACAAAAATATTAATAAAACAATCAAAACATGTCCAAAACCTTAACTAAAATAACATAATAATATGACATTTTCTTAAATTACAATTAAACAATTTTTTAAACAAAAAGTTTACTTGTGCTAAAGAAGGGGTGAGAGAAACATCCCTTCCTCTATCATCCAATGGATTGGTCATGTCACCCTATGATAAATAATATATATAAAAACATCAACATAATGACAGGAATAGTTGACTTACCAAAAAAACTTATTAATAAAATGGTATATTGTACACTAGAGTATTAATTGGAAGTAATTAGTTTAAATATTACATATATAGTACTTACAAGTCCCATGATGGTGACTTTCTTTGTATCTATGTGATTCAAATTGTAATCTATTAGCATCTCTTTCCCTGAACTTATTGATTTTATCACACATACAAAAACATGATTTCCCTCATGTGCCTCAAAAATGCCATTGGGTCACTTATTAATTTACCCAGGATGCATACTATTTATTAAACCTGCAATGTTCTGTATTACTTTTGGCCTTTCACCAATGTACACAATAATCCTTTACTTTTTATTATTATCTTTCCATTGTAGATAATTTATTGACAGTGCATACTTATGCATACTTTTTAAATTTTGAACTTACCCAAATCCAATTATTGTAATTGTAGCAAAGTATTATATACTCCATCAATTCAACAACTTTTTTATAATTGATCTTTATGCCATCCATGAAAAATAGGACCAAACCATGTAATGATGATGGAGCTATGCAATATGTCCTCTCATTAACAAAAAAATTAGTGTTAATTGGAGGTAATTCCTTGGGTACCCATTCTTTCTGAAGATGTGTGTACCTCAAGGGAACCTTGAGGTTTCCCTTTATCTCATCATCATAAGAACATATAATTTTTTTCTAATATTTTAACCTCTAGTTTGTCTCTCTTTCATACACCTACTACATGTCTCACTATTCTCTTCTATTCCTATATTTCCCTCACTCAAGGATGACAAATCTAATAGACACCTATTTGGTGGTACTTGTAGCCCATCAAATGAGAGATATGGTTGAAGGACCAAAATATTTTTGTATAAAATGAGGCTAATATTGATGAAGTTTGCCTAAAGTATTTTTGTATAAAATGAGGCTAATATTGATGAAGTTTGCCTAAAGTTAATGTTGAAGGTAAAAAGAATGCAAACATGTAATAAACTTATACCTCTCAATCCATGTCACTGTATATGATCTACATCAAAGGGGTGTAGTTTCCTATATATGTAAATCATTTGTCTTAAGTTAGTTATAAATTACATGATACTTATTCTAAAAATTACATAGAACATAACATGAACAATATGCATATATCATATTCATTGTATACTTTTTAATTCCTTACCATTACAAAATATATATTATAAGTAACCAACACATAGAATTTAGCATTCTAACAAATATTTGCACCTAACTAAAACCTAATACATATCCATTGATCATCTTCTTGTCCATCTTAAATTATCTTCATCATCATCTAAATTGTCATAATGATGATGATCATCATCATGATCGTCACTATGACCAACATTGTTGTCATTATTATCGTCATCATCATCACCATCACCACCATCATCATCATTTCCACCACCACCACCACCATCATTATCAACATCATCATCATCATTATCACCATCATCATCATCACCACCATCATCACCATCATCACCACCACCACCATCATCATGAACATCTTTACTGTCATCATCATCATCCTATTCTTCATCTTTTCCATCATCATCATCTAATTATATTATAATATATAGTCCACCAATCTAACTGAGAAAGGTGAGGGTGAATCCGTTATCCAACTAATATCACAATTATTAACCTTATTAAACTTTAATCAATTATTAATCATCATCATCATCACCATCATCACCACCACCACCACAACCATCAATGCCATCACCATCATGATGAACATCTCCACTATCATCATCATCATCTCCTTCTTCATCCTTGCGATCATCATCATCTACTTCTATTATAATATACAATCCACCAATATAACTAAGAGTGGGGAGGGTAAATCAGCTATCCAAATAATATCACAATTATTAACCTTATTAAACTTTAATCATATGACAAAAATATGTTGGAATTACAATACAAAAAGTAAACTTCTTTGTGTGTGTGTGTGGATGGGGGGTGGGGTGGTGAATCAGTAGTTTACACTAGGACCCATAAAATTTTCACCACACATCCATCTCATACATTTAACAAATAAACTAGCATACCATGTAAAACATGTATATCTAATGCATGTATGCAAGTAAACATTCACACATTTAACACCAGATATGACCACCCAGAAACCCTCTAATGAGAAGGTAAAACTGGGGTAGGGATGACACCTACAAATCTTCACTACTACAGTAATAAAGTGTATCCAATGAAGGTTACAATGTTTTGACCATGAAACATGATCTATCTTGTTAAATACTTAAAAATACTATTAGGTCTCACCCTATTAGAGTATTTCAACACACTGTTAGAAGTGTGCCTAGTTAAAGGACTTTAATTCACAATTACGTAAGAACCTTGTTAGAGGATTTCATATAGCCTGTTAGGACTACTTTGTTAAGAGATTTTGACTAAAATCACCTATTAGAATTTCTCAACATTGATCCTATAGTCAGCACTTAATTTCTTGATAATAGATCACCTCTAAGCTGATGTATCTTCAATCCTCCTTGATCAAATGTCTCTTTGTTGTATACTCTTTTCTTTTCTCTATTTTAGTTTTAACTGATTTTGCAATGTAGTCTCAAGGGTAAAAGCACATATCTGTGTCACCATTTAAGATACCAAAACCTATTTTGGTCAAATCTAATTTCTCTATCAAAACTTAATTTTTTCAAAAACTAAAAATACCCTTTTATATATCTCAAATTCAATATCACCATTATATAAATTTTTAAGTCTTCTGATTAGTTATAATATGTTATAATCTCAAAATATTATAAGTCAATATCTCAACATTTCAGAAGATGCTCCCTCAAAAAAAGAAAAAAATAGTAAATCATATCAAAAATTAAAAAATTATATTTATCTCTAGAGGAGAGAATCCTATTCATGAATGTGTAATTTTTTTTCAAGAAGGTATAGATTTGATAGGGAAATTTCGATGGAGGAAAAAACTATTGGATTTTGATAAGGTTGAACTTGAGTACTTATAACAAAAAAAATATACATAAAAAATAATTTATTTGTTTTTTTCTTCACTAGCTATACATGTCATCTATAAGATATTTTCAAATTAAAACAAAAAAAGATGATTTGCGTATACTTGTTTGATGGGAACTACACCCTATATTTTTTATAGTTAAAAAAGGGACTTCAAAATAAAATGAAATGAATAAATTCTTACTCAAAAAAAATTATAAAAATTATAGGCATAAAATTCATCCAATTCTACACCTTTCATTAGTTTAAATCATCTTCATATTCTAAACACAAATACCATTTTTTTTGTCATTAATGTTGAACTGTCACATTCTGATATCCTATTTCTTTATAAAACATGATATAGGTTTGTGCTTTTACCTTCAGATCATAACTCCTTAGCCACCATGAATGCTCTATTTGTGCATGCAAACTTCTCTATGTTCTCCTTCATACACCTTACACAATCTCTAGAGAGTTTAGGGTTTTTCCTCCTTAAGAATATTTTGGTGACTTAGGGTTAGGTATGAATCTATGGTTATGATTCATTCATTTTTCCACTTAAACCTTTCCTTTATCTGATTGGCTACATGTAATTATATAGGGAATCCAACTTGATATTCATTCTTATCTCCAAAATATTGTAACTCATCTTTAAGTTGGCTCAAAAATTGTTTACATAGTTGTTTGTGCCATTACAAACAAATATGTCAAAACTATGTCACTCGACATCTGAAGTTTCCAATGCTCAACATATACTAATCTTTTTGTTGTGACTCAACATATGTATCACTTGGCATCCACTATTTACTCATCTGCTATGTTGGCATACACTATCTACTCAACACTTAAGTGACTTGACACTCATTGTGGACTCACTATGATCTATGATACATACATGTTGTGCTTGACATGTACTACTTGTTTGACATAAACTAAGTAAATAATGTAAGTGTGTTGACACTCACTTGTCAAAACCAATATGAGATCAACAATCTCCCCCTTTGATATGAGTATCAAAAACACTTGAGTATACATTAATATTCTTCTTCTTATGAAAAACTTTAAAATTTTGCAGTAACTTGGATACCTCAAAATTTGATAACTCCCCCCGAGTTGATATGTTTGTTTTATTTTGTATCCAAAATTCTATACTCTTGTTGAGTAAATATGCCTCAACTGATACACTTTGACTTTATATAGTTTTATGCTTGCTCTTCAGTTAGCTTATTCTATCTTTATTCTGTCATTTTTCTGCTTTCTCCCATTCTTCCTATCCCCCTCCTTTTCTTTTTCTCCGCCATTTCTCACTCTCCTTATATTTCTCCCAAAATTTATATTCTCTTATTCTCCCCCAAAATATATATCTCCCTCTTTTTGACACTTATGTCAATGGGCTATACACTTATTGTGTGATTGTCTAAAAGGATTTATGGACATCTAGGATTATCTTGAAAATTGCATCCTAGTTCTCACATGCTACATCCAAAGACTTGATTTGGATAGCCAGCTTGATAGCAAGGTGGACTAGACCATCTAGTGTAGAAAAATTTGGATCTTTCTTCATTAGGGTTTCAACATAGCCTAGTTCCTTGTGCAAAATTTTCATATGAGGAGTCAAAATGGTCTAGATGCTAATAAGTTTGGCCCTTATATTGGCCTCATCTACTATCAATATAGCTAACTGACTTTGAGTTTGAAGCAATGTCCTGAAGAGCTTTTCACTCTGAGCTAGTGTCATTAGCAATTTTGCACCTGATGAACTTATCTAACTTTCCAAACTTAGAATGTGACTTCTAGTCTCTTGGGTGAAGAGTGTTGGATTACAAAATTTAATGTATAATGAGAAAATATTCTCAAGTACCTTCTTCACATCCTCAACCTTAGTTGCCAATGCAACTTGTGTTAGTTTTATGTCACCTAATATATTTTCATTAACTTTTCTTTGAAATTTATTCTCTAACCATTCTAACAATTTTGCATTTGTATCTAGGTCAGCATCACTCACCATTTCCACTATGTTTGTCAGCTATCTAATTAGTGTCTTGGTCTCATCAGGAGTTGGCAGACTAAATTCATCTAAAAACATGTCTTGAATATCCTATAGTGCTTGCTTCTACCCGTGCTTCCTTCTAAGAATTTCTTGATGCTTTTCCCTTGCTAGAGCTTGTTGTAATATGCCCATTTGTTCTATGGTCATTATATCATAATCATACTTGGGAAAAATGATTTCTTCATCAAGGCTCACATCTCCATATTGGATTACTTCTTTAGCCTTTGATGAACTCAGATTCAACACTAAGATCTGAAAAGGAGTTGCATATGTCCTTGACTTCTAAAGAGTTTGAGTGGAAGGAGTGCCAAATGTTGGTAAGGTTACTAGTGCTTATATAGTTGCTTACTCTTTCATTCTAGGTGTTTACTCTATCTCTTTAGGCTTGTCCTATTCTGTCACAATGACTTGACTTGTGCCTTGATCTTGTGTTGTAGGTATAGATATGTCTATCTGACCTATTCCTTGTTGTTCTTCACTAGTGGTTTGTGTTTCCACTATATACCTTGCAATTGTATTAACCTTTTTTGATGTTGCATCAAGTACTTTGTCCAAGGGTTGTACATGAGTGACTTGAGATGGTATCTTAGGTGGTTCTTGTGTATTCACCTTCTCCCTTTTAGTATCAGTCACTATCTTCTACAGTGATCCATACTTACCAACACAAAATTAGCACATAATTGCACCTGCAATGTAGTATAATCAAGTATTTTCTTAGGTCTTCCTCTATGAGGGGATTAATGTTCTAAGTTGTGACATTAGAAACATCCTTAACCATTATTGTTTGAGTGTTTTCACTTGTCACATGTTGAGGGCTAACACTCAACAATTGTGTGTCTTGCACACTCTATTCTTTAAGCTACTCTGGCTTAGCTATTTCCTTATCATCTATTTTCCTTTTAGTTCCTTCCTCAATAGTATCATCATGATCATCTTCTTCATCATCCCCCACTTTAATGGGTTCTTTTTCACCTTCCTTGACTATAGTTAACCCATAAGTGAGCTTCCAAATCTGTGTGGACTTCCTAACTACATCCTCAATATTGTTTCATAAAAAGTTGAAGGATATATATTTAGATGTAAACCTAACTTCATATTTCTTCATAGCCTTAGAAATCTATGCCTCAATTAGTTCAGGCATCACTTGTGCTAGAGGTGTTTCTCTAATTTTTCTAAGTTTAGACAATAGTGCGATTTTTGCTCAACTCTATCATATGAAATCTTAGGCATTGAGTTGGCAAGCTCTAGTGGGGTAGTTTTGATTTTTCCAACATGGCATATGTCCTCCTCCACTTGATTTTTCTCTACTTTACCAAGATTATCAAAATGTACATGAGAAAATCTTGATAGATCTGCACTATTCTTAATATTTTCACAAAGGTTTTTAAAGATATGATAAAGGATTATGAATCACCACTTTGAATTGGTTGTTCTCATATACTCTTGTTTTTTCCTCATCAGAATCTTCTTGTGCCACATATTTCCTTCTTGTTATTTTCTATGCTTGGCCTCCTTGCTCCACTAGTTTGGTCTTTTCTTCAGCCTTTTATGTTGTTGTACATGTAGTAGCTCTTGTAGTATGTGTAGTAGGCTCATCTTGGCTTGGTTTGATAGTTTTCTTGGCCCTTGCCACATGTTGTGTCCTATCCTTTCCCTTATTTTGTTTAGTGGTAGTAGGTCTTCTACCTTGATACCTTCAAATACTTCAGTTTCCTCTTCCTACTGGTCTTCTCCCATACCTTGTTTCTAGGCTAGTGGTACTTGTGCTTGAGAATCTTCTTTCTCTTCATCCTCTTCTTCTTCCTACTCAACGCCCTCTCCAAATTTAGCTTTTAGCTTCTTCACTATCTTCTCCTTCTTCTTCATAGTAGAAGCTATCTTTAATTCCATGGTAATTTTGGACTTCACCAACTCATAGTTTCTAAATGCCTTGGAATTTTCATCTACCTCTTCTACAAGTAAGGTTGTAATAGTTGTAGAAGCTTCATCCATATTTATTTCATAATCTAGAGGTCTCAACCATCTCACCCTTAGTATAGCAGCTTGTAAAAAGGTATAGTCATCATCTACTAGAAAACATATATCATCATAATGCTTTTCTACTAGAGATACCAGTATTCTTAGTCTATTCTTCATTGACTTCTTGAAGTACTCAAAGTAGCTAGTCATCATAGATTCAAAATTATCTCCTAATTTCTCAATTTATTCACCAATCTGTACTACTACTAACCTATTTATTTTCCAAGCAATTTTTCCAAAAGTAGGAAAAGTGTTTTGCACATAAAAGAATATACATATCAATATAGAACCAAATTTACATTGTGCACTCTTTATCTTTTTGATTGCTCCAAAGTTCTCAACTAACTACTATAGTTGTAACTCTACTAGATCATACGTATGATCTTTCTTAACAATTTTATATCCCACATCTATAGCTATACAAGGTGCATTGTTTAATTTGCTAGATTGGTAAAACTTGTGTAAAATCACCCTTACAAAAAACTCAATCAATGGATCAATGATTGTATCAATAGTCATACCTCTCTTGTTCCATATAGCTCTAGTATTCTTTTCAATTACCTCTTTAGTATTACTTCTTAGTATCTTAGGCTGATCTAGGGTTGGGTAACTAGTAACCCTATGGATTATTCTCTTAGTTATCTTGATAGATCCATTATCTAGCCACAATGAACTATCATGAATTTGGCTAAGCACTATCCTTATCCATTTTATCTTAAACACATTTGGGAAATCTAGGGTTCATGTCAATCCCTTCTTTTCTATGATTTTGAATTCTTTCTTCAGTATACCATTATCATAGAGTTTTTTGTATGCTTTCCTAATCTCCATATCTCCAATGCTACCAATTTTACAGTTATAGCATTTTCTAATATCTTGTAAGATCAGAAGAAATGGTGTTGAATTGTTTCTTGAATATTTTGTAATCACTTAAGGTGATTTTTTTGATCAACTTCTACTCTACTTGCTCTTTCTCAAATTTGAAATGATGAAAAATGAGTCAAAAATTGATCGAATACCATTTGAAATCGTACAAATAATGTTGAGTGCTTACATAGCTTTAAGCTTGACATAAACCAAATTTAGGCTCACTCAACATCCATTATCATTTCAATCGCTTAGCAACCACTACAAGCTTGACATCAACTAGCTAGTATTTTAGCTTAGCATCTTCTAACATTTTACTCAACACACATAGGAAGTGTTTCACATTTGGCAATAACATGAAAAACATAAAGATTTATCTTGGATTCCTATCAAAATTTTGTATCTTTATTCATGCTAATGTAATCTTTTCAATACTAAAGCCTCTTGGAACTAATGTATGATATAGCTTTTAAATATTAGTCCCACATACCTCTTGATTGCCTAGTTTGATGAGGTGTGATCGCCTGACCCATTGGGTGAAGTGATTCCTTCTCTATTTGATGTACTGCAATCATCCTTTTTCTTCCATGTCTTATTCATCTCATCTTTGATGTGTTCAACATCTGCCTTGCTTTTTCCTTTATCAAACTAACAACTTGGTGCTTTTGACCTAGTTGCATATTATTTGCTGATGTGACCAATCTTCAAGTAGCTAAAACATGTGGTTTGACTCAACCACCTTTGGTAATTACCTCTAAAGTGTGTCCTAATACAATTCTTAGGAACATGTCGATATTCTTGATAATAATGATAGCTATATCTTGTATTATACTCCCACTTATAAGAGATACCATTGTTCCTTACCTTTACTTGTTAGTTTGATGACCACATGGGTTTGGATCTGCATTAAAAAGCTCTATGTCCATAATTTTGATAGTTATAGCAATATCCTTGAAATATCTATGTATGATCCTTGAAATATCTATGTATGCATGGTCTTGGTCCTACATTCACATGCTTGATGGCCTTGCTTGTTGCACTTATGATAGTGAATCATGTTCTTAGGCTTAACATTTTGATTTACAATCTTGCTCCTACACACATTAGCAGTATGTCCTTTCTTATGACAATTATGACAAGTAGGTTTAGAGTTATTACTTTTGTTGTTTATTTCTTTAGCACTTTTGGATGACTTTGTTGAAATTTGATTGAAAAGATCACTATTAAATAAGGAGAATTTTGAGAAGAAGTGAGATTGTTGATAAAGAATGTTTTCAATTAGTGTTTTCTCATTGATGTCAAACCCATTGTTTGCTGGAATGACAATTTCTTATAAGATCCAAGTACTATCACTTAGTTGATTGATGAAGAGGATTTAATCAATAAGATGTAACAAAAGAACCTAAGAGAAAGGTTGAGTTATGGTTTTGTAATAAAGTACAAGGATCAGTTAAGACAATGATAAAATGATGTATTGATAATACACTTGAAGATATAGAGGTTGGCTACACTTAGAAACTCTAGAAGAATAAGTTGTAACAAAACTATCTACAAAGCTTGACTAAATTCATCAGTGGGTGTTAAGTAAGATAGTTCATGCCAAGAAGATTATCAAGTGCCGAGCAAATGCAAAATCTAGTGTGTGCCAAGCGAAACAGAAGGTGTCGAGCAAGTTTAGGTGATGAGCTAGCCAGAATGTAATAAGTGTTGAGCATTACTAAAACTTAGTCAATGCCAAGTGAATCTATAGTATGTGCTGAGTAAAACAATATGTGTTGAGAATCAAAAAGTCAATAGTGTTGAGCTGCTAAATTATTTAAAAAGTTAAATATTCACCAAATCTGAGATGATAAGTTTGTTACTTTGAATTTTGTGAACCAGATTGAAGATAAGGATGATAAGCTGGTAGTATATCATTCTAGATAAACCATTTTTAGGAAAATATAGGTGGATTCTACAAGATGTTTCTAGAACAAACAAGATTAAGGGTATATTCATTGAATCTTATCTAATCCATTTGAAAAAAAAATTAGAGCAAAACAAGTATTTCAAACTTCTATTTAAGGAGTTATAGGTCAAGAAGCAAGCAGGGTTGGTTGGAGATAGTATGTGGTGTTAAGAAGAAGACATCAAGAGGGGAAAAAATAGAGTACAAAGACTTTGCTTTGATAGGTGACCACAGACGTGATTGCATTGTCACAATGAGCATGGAGACTTAGGGAGACAAAGCTTGAAAGGAGGAGAAGTTGTCAAAGCTCTAGAGACTTAAAGCTAGACAATTTTGTGAACTGAATTGAGATCTAAAATCTGCAAGTTATGTTGTGAGTTATATCAGAGCAAAGCCGTTATTTTTACTCTCTAGAAATTGTATCAGTTAGTGAAAATCCTAATAACTTAGGTTGGTTTAACAACCATTTGTAAATCCTTTAATAGGGTGACATCCCAAGTGAATTTTATAAAGTCCTTTAACTAGGCTCACTTCTAATAGGGTGGTTGAAATCCCTTAACTAGGTCACATTTAACAATGTTTTCTGTAGCCTTTAATAGGGAAGACCTTTCATAGTGCATCACTTTGGAAGAGTGAGAAAAGAGTAGCATGTTACTGGTGTTTTTTTCCAAATTGGGTTTCCACATAAATCATTGTGTTATGTATTGATCTTTCATGTCTTATTCCTACATGTTGATTTATTAGTAATTTGCTAAGAAGAAAGTTGATCTTGGATTCATGGTTAGTTTAAATGGGCTCACAATACTTGGTGGAAAATTTTTATCAGGACATTTGGACCTTGAATAACTAATTCAGCCACCCTCTCAATTGTTCTAAAGCATTTCTAACAATTGGTATCAGAGCTATCTATTGATTTGGTTTAAAGGTACTAGAAGCAGAAAAGATCAAGATGTCTAAGAGAGAAGTTCCCAAGATTAATAGAGATAGCTTTTCTGCATGAAAAAGTTTAATGAAGCTACACCTAGGATCAATAGGTGATCATGCACAAACCTCAATTAAAGTGGAACATGTTGATCTAGCTGATGTCCCTACTATAGAAGATATGAAGAAAAAGAAGGAGCATAATTAGGCAATGATGGAGATTGCCTCCACCCTCAACTATGTTGAATTTGATGACATCAAGGGATGTACCTCTGCATTCAAGATGTGGAAAGCCTTGAAAAATATTTATGGAGGAGATCAAAATGTCCAAAGAGACAAAGGTGAAAGCCTCAAAGGAAAGTTTGATGACATGAGAATGGAGGAAGGTGAGAGCATTGCTCAATATGCCTCTAGAATAAAGGAAGTAGTAAGTGCAATAAGAAGTTTGGATGATCATTTAGATGATAAAACTATCAATAGAAAATTCTTAAGAACCTTTCTCCCCATCTATGCTACTAGAGTATCAGCCATCCAAGAGTTAAGATGCATACTAGCAAACAAGCTAACTCTTGAAGGTATAGTGGGAAGACTTATTGCATTTGAGTTATCCAACTTTGATAACTATAGACCTGAGAATCTTGAATCTACTTTCAAGGCCAAGCTATTGTTGAAAGATACTGAGGAGGTGAAACCAAATAAGAAGAAAAGAAAGATAAAATATGCATCCAATGACAAAAACACATATGAAGAATATGTGGAACAATTGGAAGAATTGTTGGCCACAAGATTTCACAGAGGCAATAGTAAATTCAAATGTAAGCTACCTATCATTTTTTTTAATTGCAATGAAGTAGGACATATTGCTGCAAGATGCACACAAAAAAAGAACTACAAAGAAGGCAACAAGAACAAGAATAAAAGAGAAGATGATAGAAGAGACTACAAAGAGAAAGGTAAAAAGTGCTACATTGTTAAAGAAGAGGATTTTGATAAAAATAATGATGAGGTAGTCTATGTAGCCATGAAGGATGAGTCAAATGAAGATGAGGAAACAACACTGGTAACTTGTCTAAACAAGAATGATAGGTGTATCATAGACAGTGGATGCTCACATCACATGACAAGAGACAAAAGTAAGTTTGTTACCTTAACTCAGTATGATGGAAATAGTGTGAAAAATTTCATGTAATAATGCATATTATGTTGAAGGATTGAACTACAACCTGCTAAGTGTGTCATAGTTAAGAAATGTAGGATGCAAAGTAGAATTTGGAAATAAAACTACCAAAATCTATGACACTAATGGAAATCTAATAGTGAAAGGGGACCAAACTAGGAGTAATCTATTTTACCTAGATATGGAGGCTGCAACATGTCTTATTGTAAGATTGGATGATGTGTGGCTATGACATAAATGGCTATGTCATGTCAACTTTGATAATCTAATTAGCATCAGCAAAATGAAGAAAGTCAGAGGTTTGCCTAAACTGAAGAAGCTTGACAACACAATGTGCAAACAGTGTCAACTAGGAAAGATGATCAAGTCAAGTTTCAAAAGTAAAACTGACACTTCTAAAGAAGTACTAGATTTAGTACATACTAATATATGTGGCCCAATAGAAGTGCAAAGCTACAAAGGAGAGATATATAATGTTATTTGTTGATGACTACTCTAGGATGATGACTGTCATGTTCTTAAAACAAAAATCTGATGCATTTCAAATGTTTAAGTGGTATTTGGCCAAGGTTGAGAAGAAAATAGGGAAGAGTCTAAAATGCCTAAGATCAAACAGAGGAGGAGAGTTCACATCAAAAGAATTTGAGATATTTTGCAATGACAAAGGAATTAAAAGATAAACATCAGCACCTAAAACTCCCCAATAGAATGACATTACAGAAAGAAGAAATAGATCAATGATGGACTATCCTAGAACATTAATGATGGAGAAGAATGTTGCTCTAAATTATTGGAGAGAAGCTATAAGTACATCTATCTATACCCTAAATCAAGTACAAATCAAGAAAAGTACAAATGCAACACCTTTTGAATTATGGTATGGTCACTCACCCAATGTAAAACATTTCAAAGTGTTTAGTTGTAAGTGCTATATTCTTAAAGATTCTAGAAATGGAAAGTTTGATGCAAAGAGTGATGAAGGCATATTCCTTGGATACTTTACTAGAATTAAAGCATATAAGTGTTTGAATACTAACACTAACAAAATTGTGGAGAGTGAAAATGTAAACTTTGATGAACATACATAAATTCAAATTGATGAATCCATCAAGAAACAAGAAGAGTACAGATCCTTTGTATACTTCTATGAAGGAATGCCTGCTGAAGAAGAAGTTGCCAATCAAGTCAGGAATTACCAATGAGTTTTAGTATCTATTGCGTCACAACCAATGAATGTCAAGTTGTATTCAAAAGTCAAGTTGAAAAATGAATAAAATGTACATTCTGATTCTAAAATTAGTACACATGAAAGAGATGATGAAATACCAGAAAGAGATGTACATAGTGACTTTGAAATTGAAAGACCAAACATGGAAACAAGGATAGAACTAAAGCTATCCAAGCATGTGAGAAGGCATCACCCTACTGAACAAATCATTGGTGACAAGGAAGCCAGACCAATGAAAAAGAATAGACTAAGAAATGAATCATGTCTACTAAGCAAGATTGAACCCAAAATAGTGAAAGATGCACTACAAGATAATGACTGGTGTAAAGCTATGGAAGAAGAGATTGAGCAGATAAAGAAGAAAAAAACCTAGACTTTAGTTCCAAGACCAACTGATAAGAATTTTATTGGTAGCAAGTGGGTATTTAGGAACAAGCTAGATGAGAATGGTGAGATCACAAGAAATAAGGCTAGACTAGTTTGCAAAGGTTATGCACAAGAAGAAGGGCTAGACTATGGTGAAACATTTTCCTCTTTTGCAAGGATGGAAGGAGTAAGAACTCTACTTGCATATACTGCTTACAAAGGTTTTAAAGTCTATCAAATGGATGTAAAGTCTACTTTTCTGAATGGTATACTAGAAGAGGAAGTCTACATAGAACAACCAGAGTGATTTATTGATGACAACAACAAGGATATGGTTTGAAACAAGTGCCTAGAGCTTGATATGAGAGGCTTCACAAATATCTAGTAAAGATAGGATTTGAGAGAATAGATGACAACAACAACTTGTATATCAAGGTAGAAAAAGGTTAAGACATTTTGATATCTAAAATCTTTGTTGATGATATAATATTTGGAGGAAAAGATGCATTATGCAAAGATTTTGCTAATTAGATGAAACATGAGTTTGAGATGACAATGTTTGGGGAAATCAAATTCTTTGTTGGATTACAAGTACATCAACTGAAACATGGCATATTTGTGACTCAATCAAAATATATCAAAGAGATACTCAAAACATTTGGCTTAGATGATTCAAAACTAGTTAGTACACCAATGGTAATAGGACATAAGTTATCCAAGAATGATGAGTTAGTTGAAGTAAATCAAACAATGTACAGATCAATTATTAGAAAGTTTTAGTATGTTGTACATAGTAGACTAGACATTGCATTATCTGTTGGAAGTGGCAAGATTTTTTGCAAACCCAAGAAAAAATATCTTATGGCGGTAAAAAGAATAATGAGATACCTAAAAGGAATAGATGATTTTGGTTTATACTACAAGAGGACTAAAAAATTTGAGTTGAATGCCTACATTGATGTAGATTGGGGAGGCAATATAGAAGATAGAAAAAGTACTAGTGGAGGAGCACTCTTCTTAGGTAAAAGATTAGTCACTAGGACTAGAAAAAAGAAAATTTGTACCTCACAATCCATAGCTAAAGCTGAGTATGTTACTATTGCTATCAACCACACCAATACTATATGGATCAAACACCTATTGAAATGTATGAAGGAAGAGATAACTAAACCTGTGATACTTTATTGTGATAATACAAGTGCCATCAAAATATCAAAGAATCCTATGATGCATGTCAAAACAAAGTACATTGCAATTAAGTATCACTATGCAAGAAAAATGGTGGAAGACAAACAAGTGAAGATGGAATCAACTCAAAGGAATAAATTGCTGACATCTTTATAAAACCATTACCTAAAGATGTATTTGAATATCTTAGAGGTAAGTTAGGGGTGATACCCCTATCCAAGGCTATTTGAGTAATAGTAAGACTACCCTGCATCAAGTGATTTGATTGGTGAAATGATATAAATTGATGTAGAGGATCCTTACTTTAGGTTTTTCTCGAAGTACTTAAAATACTAAAACTCCAAATTAATCACAAGCAAGGTGACAAAGAGATAATATTGGAGTTCCTACAAGTGCTAAATTTGTGTGAAAAGATGTTGAAATAATATGTCTTTGACATTGTTGTCAAAGAGGGAGAAATAGTAGAAACTGATCAGACATGTAGAGGGAGAAATAGAAAATATACAGGATCAAATGTTTGGAGGGAGAAATAGTAGAAAAATAATAGAAAGGAAGGAGAAAGGAAACATCAATTAAGAGGGAGAAGAAAAAGCAAAGGAATTAGTCAAGATAACAATTTAGAGAGGGAGAAGAACCAAAAAGGAGAAGATAGTATATCAGCAAAAGAGATATACCTAATACTTTGAGAATGGGAGTTACTTATAGAATCTAGAGGGATTCATAAGAAATTCAATGTTGCTGATAGAATGAATAGTATCCAAAGTTTTCTTTTTGGCATTTGACTTATTGTTTTAACATAGTTAGCATTTTGATACCTTGGTTGATCAGTTTGGTTTTCCATCAATGCTAAAGAGTGAGATTGTTGAAATTTGATTGAAAAGATCACTATTAAAGGAGATTTTTGAGAAAAATGGAGATTGTTGATAAAGAATGTTTTCAATCAGTGTTTTTTCACTGATGTCAAATATACTATTTTTTGGAATTATAATTGCTTATAAGATCCAAGTACTATCACTTAGTTGATTGATGAAGAGGATTTAATAAATAAGATGTAACAAAAGTACCTAAGGGAAAGGTTGAGTTATATTTTTGTAATGAAGTACAAGGATCAGTTAAGACAATGGTAAAATGATGTATTGATAATACAGTTGAAGATATAGAGGTTGGATACACTTAGAAACTCTAGAAGAATAAGTCGTAACAAAGCTATGTGCAAAGCTTAAATAAATTCATTAGTGGGTGCCGAGAAAGTTAGTTCATGCTAAGTAGATTATCAAGTACTGAGCAAATGCAAAATCTAGTGTGTAGTGAGTGAAATAGAAGGTGCTGAGCTAGATAGAATGTAATAGGTGTTGAGCATTAGTAAAACTTAGTTGATGTCGAGTGAATCCATAATAGGTTTTGAGTAACATTGTATGTGCCAAGCATCAGAAAGCCAATAGTGCCGAGTTGCTACATTATTTGAAAAGACAAAAAATTTCCAAATTTGAGATGATAAGTTTGTTACCTTGAATTTTGTGAACCAGATGGAAGATAAGGATGATGAGCCAGTGGTACAAAATTCTAGACAAACCATTTTTAGGTGAATACAAGTGGATTCTACAAGATGTTTCTAGAAGAAACAAGATTAAGGGTAGATTCATTGAATCTTACCTAATCCATTTGAACCAAAAATTAGAGTAGGAAAAGTATTCTAGACTTCTATTTAAGGAGTTACAAGTCAAGAAGCAAGTGTGGTTGGTTGGAGATAGTATGCAGTGTTAAGAAGAAGGCATTGAGAGGGAGGAACAAATATAGCTTGAAAGGAGGACAAGTTGTTAGAGCTGCAAAGACTAAAATCCAAGCAATTTTGTGAATTGAATTGAGATCTAAAATCTACAAGTTATGTTGTGAGTTATATCAGATCAAAGCCCTTATTGTTACTATCTAGCAATTGTACCAGTTAGGGAAAAATCCTATGGACTTAGGTTGGTTTAACAACCATTTGTAAATCCTTTAACAGGGTGACATTCCAAGTGAATGTTTTAAAGTCCTTTAACCAAGCTTACTTCTAATAGGGTGGTTGAAATTCCTTAATCGGGTCACATTTAATAGTGTGTTTTGTAGCCTTTAACAGGGCATCACTTCAGAAGAGTGAGAAAGGAGTAGCATGTTATTGGTGGTTTTTTGCTAATTGGGTTTCCACGTAAATAACTGTGTTATGTGTTGATCTTTCATGTCTTATTCTTGCATGTTGATTTATCAATAATCTGCTAAGAAGAAAGTTTAGCTTGGATGCATGGTTAGTTTAAATGGGCTCACTATACTTAGTGAAAAATTGTTATCAAGACATTTGGACCTTGAATAATTGATTCACCCCCCCTTAGTTATTCTAAAGCATTTCTAAAAAACTCTCCTTCTTCAATGCTTGAGTATCCTAGTCCAGATGTATCATTATTAGATCTAGGAGATATCAATAATTTCTCAAATTATTTGATGGCTTCATTTAGTTTGTTGAAGGTCTCAATAGATTCCTTTTCCCTTTTTAGATCATTCTGTAATTGCTCATTCTATAATTTCAATGTAGTTATCTTAATGTCCTTGAAATTCCATTCGTAGTTGGCATTCATCATTTGACTTAAAGTATCCAGTTGCATGTTGGAGATCTTACTTAGCTATTTTGACTTATCTTCCAATCTATTGGCCAAGATTATAGCTTTCTTCTTCTATTCAGTCATCTCACATAGCATTATAGCTTGTGATTCTTGCTCTAACTTGAGATTTCTAATTTCCTCAACTTGGGCTCTATTCTTTTCTATTGGATCTGCAATTTCCACATCAAATTTATTGGAGTCTCCATTTGCAAATAGCTTAGTAGTGTCTATATCTTTTTATTGTGTGTCATTCTCTACAATAGCAATTTATTTCCTTCTCTTCAAAGATTTCTTTAGTTCTTCTCTTGCTTCATCCAATTAATGTAGAATAAGTTGTATTTAAATTCATTGATTCTTAATAATCTTTCCAAACTTGTAGACTTCTATTTGAAGATCTTTCCTCAAAGTTGCAAAGCTTCTCTTTTAGAGAACAAGGCTTTGATACCAATTGTTGGAATTACAATAGGAAAGGTAAAATTCTAAGGGGTGGGGTGAATCAATAGTTTACAATATGACACATAAAACTTTCACCACAAATCCCTCTCATACATTTAAAAATAAAACTGAAATACCATGTAAAATATGTATATCTAATGCATGTAAGAAAGTAAACATTCACACATTTAACACTAGATATGATCACCTAAAATCCCTCCAATGAGAAGGTAAAATTGGGGTGGGGATGACACCCACAAATCTTCACTAATCCAATAATAAAGTGTATCCAATGAAGGTTGAAATGTTTTGACCATGAAACATGATCTACCCTGTGAAAGGCTTTCCCTGTTAAGGGCTTATAAAGACTATTAGGTCTCACCCGATTAGAGGATTTCAACACCCTATTAGAAGTGTGATTGGTTAAAGCACTTTAACTTACAATTAAGTAAGCACCCTATTAGAGGATTTCATATAGCCTATTACAAATACTCTATTAACAGATTTTAACTGAAATCACCTGTTAGAATGTCTCAGCATTGATCCTTGATCCTGTGGTTAGTACTTGATTGCTTGATAATAGACCACCTCTAAATTAATGTATCGTTGATTCTCCTTGATTAGATATCTCTTTATTGTATACTCTTCTCTTTCCTCTATTATGCTTTTAATTGATTTTGCAATGTAGTCTCATATCATAACTCCTTAGCCACCATGAATGCTTTGTTTGCACATACAGACTTCTCTATAATCTCCTTCATACACCTTACACACTTGCTAGAGAGCTAGGGTTTGTCCTCCTTAAGAATAATTTTGTGACTTAGGGTTAGGTATGAATCTATGGCTATGATTCATCCATTTTTCCACTTAAACCTTCCCTTTTTCTAATAGGCTACATGTAATTTTATAGGGAATCTAACTTGAGATTCATCCTTATCTCCAAAATATCATAATTCATCTTTAAGTCAGCTCAAAAATGGTTTACATAGTTGTTTGTACCATTACGAACAAATGTGTCAAAATTGTGTCACTCAATGTTTGACATCTCTTATGGTTGGCATATACTAATCTTTTTGTTGTGACTCGACATCTATATCACTTGGCATCCACTATTTACTTGGTCCTTGTGTTATGCAACATACACTATCTTCTCAGTACTTGAGTGACTTGACACTCTATTTGGCATAAACTAAGTAAATTATGTAAGTGTCTTGACACTCACTTGTCAAAACCAATTTGAGAACAATAATATAATTAGAAACCACAACAAGATAGTCATACACAATATCACTAGATATGTTAACAATGAAAACCCTTGATTAGAGGGAAAACCTCAGTGGGGATGGTACCCACAAGATGATGTACTAATATAAATATTCCTTATTAGAAAATGGACCCCGATAGGAGTCTATGAATATGTTCAATACATATAAGTCCCTGTTAGGAGACGTTTAATCCCTGTTAGGTGATTCCAACCTTATTAGGAGTTGTGCCAACCTTGTTATGAGTTGTGGAAGACAATTGGTCCCACTACCTAAATAGCTTCAAGGTTAAGACCAATGAACCCATTGTCTAAATGATCCTTTTACTATTCCTTATAGAATAATAGAAATGAAATTTACTTCCTTCCTCTTCTTCTGTCCTATCATCTGGACCTCTGTTCCTTCTAATCTTGTAACCAAATCACAATACTTTCATCTAATACTCCCTTGGATTGCTTACTCACTTTTAGAAAATACTCTACTTCTTTTCTCTCTTTGCATTTATACAATGATCACCACACTATTGGTCTGATTTTTCATAGTGTAGAGAATTTTTAAAATTTTGGTGAAAAATCAATTAGGTCCTTGTTTCTTTCAAATTAGGGTTTTGAGCTTTATGATTCCAATATTATTTTTCCCTATTTTCACTCCTTGTTGTTTAAATTCCTTTTAAATTCTCAAGGTTTTTCATTAGAGAAATCATCAAAACACCCTAGATTTGAAAAACCCTAAGTTTCTTCTTAAATTTTCAAAAGGGTTGGAAAAGCACTTAAATCAACCCCTTTATGGTCTCACGGTGTAAGGTTTTGTGTAAGAGTGAAATAGCTTCTTATTCATATTCTTATGGTCATGCTTTATTATTGTGATCATAAGGGCATAACGTAGTTCAGGCTTTACGAGGATACGTTATTTATTTCTCATAGTAGTGGAATGGTTCTTTTTGAAATTCCTTGATCATACAGGTAAACAGTTGGGAAAAGTACCATAAAGGTTTCTCGTGTTGTGCAGATGGTATTATGGTTTCACGATGATAGGTTAAGCGGATGAGTGTAAAGAGTTTGAAGAGGCTTTCCCAGTCATGCGTATAAGGGGTTGACATATGAGCGTAAAGGTTTTCAAAAGGAGATGTCATATTGCTTTACATGGTTATGGGTAAGCATTTAAGCAGATGAGCGGAGAAGTGTTTCAAATTGATCAATGTCCTTACATTCTAATGGATAGCATAAGAGTGTAATACCCTTGCATGGTGTGAGTAAGAGGGCATAAAGTGCTTTATGGTCTTACGTATGAAAGGAGCTCATAAGACTAAAAGTGATGACTAGTTGTGTTTATGTGCCTTCACTTTTTTGACTTGTAGACAATCATAAAGGCTATATTATAATAGTGAGTATGTCGAGTTGGACCTGTTGAGTTGGCAGATGGGCCCAGCTAGCATGACAGATGACTTAAGTATTTTCTTTCTACATGTGCTTAAAATCAATGGTGGTGTTTTTTCTAATCTGTTGAGATTGAATCTAGATTGTTGCTGGGTTAAATGAAGAGTTTCTCTTTACGTCTTTGTAGTTTCAAGGTAAGCATATGAATGAAAGGTTGTTGAACCTTTTTTTTCATGGTTACATTTTAAGTATGAGCGTGTAAGTGTAAAGGAGGAATGGAGAAAAGATAAAAGGAATTATGATATCACGGGGTAGACTTGGAGCATAAGACCAGAGAATGCATGAAATAAGTCTTGTGATATTTCAAACAATGAAGTATGCATATAAGTGTAAAGATGAAGAAGGCTATGACAGAAGGCTTTACGCTCATATGACAAAAGTCTAAATCATAAGTATGAAAGTATCAGATAAGAAGGTTTGAGATCACACGATATAAAGGGTAGTATAAGAGCATAAAAGGGATTTTCAATATAGTGTCAAGACATCTTTATAGTCTTACAATTAGGGTATGTTGAAGTGTCACCGAACGAACATAGAAGTTCATCAGGGGTATCTCTGAGGTTATGAAGGTGTAAGATTTTGACTTAAAGTAAGAGCAGAAGACCAAAATTTGAAAGAAAGAAGCTTATGTGTCATACCAAGTAAGCATAAAAGATAGAATTTCCATAGCCAAGTAAAATAAAACATTGAAAAGTATGTTAGGATCAAATTTTGCAATTGATATACATTGTTGACAACTTGCATGAATGGTTTTAAAACTCATGCCTGCTAAATTTATTAAAAAAGTTGGTAGTTACATGATTAAAACATCAAAGATTTGATTGAATTTTAGAGTATTTACCACTTTGAAGAAGTTTATTTTTTGTTCTATTCTAAAATTTGAAAGTTACAGAGCTTTGTGTTTCCTATGTTACTATGTAAAGAGTTTTAAAGCATAGTTGCAGAGAAGATGGCTAACAAGGAGATTGAGGAAGTACCTAAAGAAGAGGTAGAAGTTGAAGAAGAGGGTAATGATGTTGTAAAAGTCACACATGAAGGAAAAAGGAAGAAACCCACTGTTAAGACTAAGAAAAAGACAAGGGTTAGGAAACCTAAGAAGCATGCTGAAGATTGGTTAAAACTTCTTCCAGGGTCATTGAATGGAATTTTGGCTAATGATCATATATTCAGAGACCCTTATTTCCTAGTTTGTGATGTTGAGTGCCCTAGAATTGATGGTTTTGATCTTTTTATGTACTTCTATTAGAATAGAGCATAAAATGTGCCATTTTGTAATGCATGGAACAGAAATATGGCAAAGTTGATAATCCTAAAAGTGTTCATTGATGTTGACTTGTTGAAGACCATAATAAATTCCTAAAATCCAACAAAAAAAACATTTCATAGGCATAATGGGGGTGTATTATGCACATTGGATAGGACTTCTTTCATTGAGGCTTTTGGATTGATTGGTCAAATGGATGTAGCTATTGACCTTGAAGACTTGCAGAGGAAATTTGGCAGTAATAAGAATTATTTTGTGAACAATGTCATGTTGCCCCACATCCCTTGTAATGTGAAAAAGGCAAGAATGATTCCAAAGAAGGTGGGGGATTTTTTTCCCTTGAGTAGATTCAAAAATTATTTCAAAAACACTATGTATGGATTGCATAAACTATTGGGAAGTGATGGTGTGGAGGATTGTGTGTATGGCTCCCTATTCCTGATGGCATGTGATATACAAGACCCCTTCCACCACAAGGAATATGATTATGTAGCCTTTATCATTGATAGCATGCATAAGAAAATTTGTGATGCCAAGAAAGGAGTGATAAAAGATTTTAAGTTCCACCATTACTCACTACTGATGCACCTTATCCTATATTACAAGATTGGATACATTGGTGGAGACTTCATTGATCAAACTTCTGATGATTTTGGTGAGTTACCTATGCAACTTTGGACTCGTATTTGGCATAAGAATTTCCATTACTCAAATTCCCTTGGGTTTTTAAATTTGTTTAGTTCTGTTATTATGAGAATGGTTGATTATACCTTCTTTAGGGCACCAAATGTTTTAAAGCCTTTCCTTAGACCTATTTTCTTAGATGAGAAAAAAAAATTAGATCATAATTGGGGGGACATATTTTTGTTTAAAGAGTGCACATTAATTAGAGTATATGCATGTCCACAACCTCCTCACATTCTACCCAAATATGTATCCCCCAGATTGGCCATTATTGAATTCTTTTGGCAATTTTTGTTGATGAATAACGAAATGATACCTCCTTCCCTACATAAGCCTACATTTTTTTGTAGAACATTTAAAATAGGGGATTTTGAAATAGGGAAAAATGCATATGAGGAGTTAAGTGAATATTTAAGCCAGTACAAATTTTCCACTGGGCCCTATAGGATGTATGACCCTAAAAATTATATTACAAATGAGGTTAAGGCCATTAGGGGATACATCCTGCCTCCAAGAAAGCCAATCCCTATAGAGAACTTGATTACTAATATAGTAGCAATAGGGGAGGCTAATGAGCTATTGAGAAAATACTATGAAATTAGGAAGGTGGAAGAGGCTTTGAAGAGAACAAATCCTGATTTCAAGGGTTTTTACATAAAAGTGCCCTATCTTGGTAATTTGAGGAAAATGGATGAGAATTTTGATTACATTATGTCCTAAATGCCACATGAATTAGAAGGAGAAGAAGCCACTATAAATATGGAGTCCCCTAAAATAGATGTGCAACTTGAAGTTGAATTAGAAGAAGGACAACCATCAACCTCAGCATGGATCCCTAAGGGAAATAAAAGACAAAAGACAATGCATATTGTAGAGAGGGTAGTGAGTAGAGATTTGTAGGTGATCCTAAGAAATGATGAATAATTTTCCAATATTAGGAAAAACTATTTACACTAGAGGGCTACTAAAGCAGGGAAGGCTTCCACTGATTTACAAATTGCAACCTCAAGATTGGATGGCAGGCTCATCCAATCTAAGAAATTCATGGAAGATGATGATTTTATCAAATCATCAGAGTTCAAAAGTTTTGTTTATAAAATAAAACAAAACAATTTCACATTGAGCCTTATTCTAGGAGAAGACCCTAAGAAGAATAAAGAATTAGTGGACAAACTGGTTGCATATGACCTTGAGAGTGAAATAATGACCCTTGTTGAGGCTAGGGAATTAGTCAATAGGAGTGGTATGATTTTGATACTAGACTAGGATATCAAGAAAGCCTTTGTCCTTGATCAAATGAGAAGACAAGAAAAAGCCATTAGCTATGAAGCTAGTGGCAGTGAAGGACTAAAGAGGGGGTTAGGGTTCAATGTGGATACAAAAACCCTAGCAGTATGGAGTGTAGCCCTAGAAACAAAGAAGCCAAAGATGATGGATATACAAGTAATTGCACAAGGAAATATGATTGTATGGACACAAGATAATACTTTTGGGAAGGAAATCTCTAGCCTGGTCAAACACTTTTCACTCATGAATGAGGAAAAAGTTGATCAAATTGAAGACAGAGTAGCTAATATGTATAATGAGTGTATAGATGTCTAGAAGTTATATGAGGATGAGCTTAAAACAAATTATGTATAGAAACAAAGGATAGAAGAGTTGGAGGGAAACATTCAGAGTTTGGAGGCAAAAGTGTCATCCCTCAAGGAAAAACTCAAAATTTCATCAGAGGCAGAACATGCACCAAGGCAAGTGGAAGAAGAAAGATACACTACAGAGGTAGAGGTTCAAACAGAGGAAGTACTTTTCAAGGTAACTATGCCAGTGTGAATAGTAAATATGGGAAAAGAGATTCCTCCATCTAATAATGAAACCAAGAAAATTGTCATGATGAATGTACTGAGCCATAGGATAAGTACTTTGAAAAGAATATCTCAAGATGCCTATAGTGCATTCGTCAATTGTCAATTTGTTGAATAGGTATGTAGGGATGCAATAGGATGGCTTGATTCAATTTTCTAGTAGTGGGGACCCTACATGCAATTATTTGATATATTAATACCATTGTTAGCAAAAAAGCCAAATTTTCCAAATAAAGTGATTGTTGTGAAGGAAGGTATGGATAAAGTAAAAGATTTTTTGCAATTCTTCATAGGAAATCTGGTAGCAATACAAGTTAAAATGAAGATTTTGACAAATGGTTTTCATTCTTTAATTCTTTATGTTCTTGATTCTGATGGAAAAGTGAACGATCTCACTGAATGGTCTAATTCATTTGATCATATTGCTAACTTGCCATAAGTGGCCTCCTTTTTCTGAAATGATATTGATGGATGAGTGTCTTTTCAATGAGTTGGTTGATACCCAATTCAAAATTGAAATTGATTTGAATAGGTTTACTATAGAAGGAAAAGTGATTATTGATGCCAAGTGGCAAAAATTAGTTAATGAATTAAAAAGAGCCAAGACATGCAAGTAGCCCACTGAAATAGAAGTCATTGTTTGGGAAGCAATCATAGAGATAAAGGCTTTTCCAATAGGGAGTAGTTAGAGCAAAAGACAAATTTAAAGATTTGATGCTCGAGCTATCATTTGCAACCATTTTTTGATGATTCTTTTTGTGATAAGGTGTCTAGGATATTATGAGAAGTGATTGTATCTTTGGAAAAGGACACCTATCAGTCACAATTTCCCTTTGCTTGTTGCAACTCATGTTATATAAATGAGTTTTCAAGGCATTGTAAGGGTCTGGGTGCTAATGTATTTTTTGAAGTGTCAAGAAATAGTATAGTCAATCCTTGTCTTCATGTAGTATTTTTAGATACTTTCAAGTGTACTTGCTAATATAGATATATGACATAACTAGTTGGATTCTATGGGTTTTGTTAAGACTCTATTGGTTGATGTATTATTCATTTGAAAAGGGATAATGCGAAGGGGTATTTACACTATTTTTGTGGCATCACCTTTTGTCTCCATTTCATGAACTTGTTTATTTTGAGATCATTTGAATTAGGTTCATATGATTGAATGTAGTCTAGATGGGTTGTGTGTTGATTCTATTGTTGCTATTAATTCAATGAATTATATAAATACTTCATTAGATCATTAGAATTGATGAGTTTATGAAAAGGATATTCTGTAAGAATGGAAATGGATGATTGTTGTTGATAAATTCATTCACAAGTTGTTTTAATTAGATCTCCCAACAATATATAAATCTTAGCCCAATGGATGAGGCACTGGTAACAAAGATTAGTGGTAATTGAGAGTTGATATGTTATTGTATGTCAAAACAATTATAAATTTAAAGTCATTTTTATTCTATTTTGTCCAAGGTTGTAATGTTGGTCACTACTCATTTACATTTAGTTTTCTGGGTCTTAGGTAGCTACTCTTTCCAAGAATGCTTGTGAATTCAAGGAGAATTATGACCAAATCTACTTATAGGGCATTCATATAGATTTGAGAGCTTTAAAGAAATTGATAAACTATATATGTGCCTAAGGGTAGAAGATGAGAATCAGAATGAAACTAAGATAATTTCATACCACAATTTTCATTAGAATCATCCCTAGCTATACCTGCCTTGGTTTAGCAGAGCCTAAAGAGTAGGAAACCATCCTTGGTTTCATTGATGTTGGGTCTACATGATCTGCTTGTGTAATTGACTATAGGAATTAGCTAATCTTTAGGTTATTTGAGTATTATCATTCTAGTATTGACTATTTTGTTGCTCAGTAGTTTTAAAACACCAAAACACACTTTACAAACAAGGAAAACATCTTTCCTTTATACCATATCTTCAAAATAATTCCTTGAGTCACCCTTGAGGCTTTCCAAATTAATTATAGTAAGATAATTAATTAATTAAAATTACAATAGCATTTTAAGCTCACAATCTATACAAAACTTCACACGTTTGGTACTACAGATTGTGCACTCACTGACATCATCAACAGATTATCCTCTATTAATGCCAGACTATGCATATTCTTACTACATCTCAGATGTAAGATAGAGAACAACCATTAGGAACTGCTTTCCAATACTCTATCTTTGAACTACTCTCTATGAATTTAAGTACAACTTATGTACTTCTTCAACTTAGACTCTATGCACTTGACCATGTAATTAGGATATAGTGTAGAAGATGTCCATGACTATGAATCACCGAAAAATGAAAACATTGTTTGTACCATTAAGATCTTTGTCTACTACTCAACTAGTCTTTACAAAAACCATGCTATGTTGACATCAATGACAAACACAATCATTAATTCAACATGTCAATACTCTCCAATTATTAGGATACTCTCCCAAAGTAGTACCCTCAACATTCATTCTAACTATCTCCCCCTTTAGCATTGATGGAAACATAGATGAAAAACCATATAAGTTCTAAGAACGCCAAAATAGTACTATGTTACTACTCCTGACCAACATTAGTTATCCAAGTGCTAAAAAGTCTCAACACAATAGGTACATGCTCTTGCTTCTTCTTCTCTTAGATCAAAAAAAATTGTTCACTCCACACTAAACAATTCGCAATACACCAAGTCCATATTCTTGCTTCCTTACATGAGTCTTTCTAAATATCCCTAAGAGATATCTCTCCCTCATTCATACTTAGGATTTTTTCTCCCCCATTGGTTAGGGGATATTTTTCATGCTTAGTCTCTCCCCCATTGGTATCAATGTCAAAGGCCTAAATGTTACAACATATCGATTGTGAAATACCAATTGCTAATATGCTACTCAAAGTCTTCAACAAGCTCGAGTTTCCAAAGACACTATTCAAAGCCAAATACCAAGAGTCCTCAATGACTCATCTGATCACAAATATTCCCCCATAAAAGAAGCCTCAAAATTTAGTCTTGTCTAATAATAGTGCTTTGTACCACTGGACTAATGCTCTTACTACATCATCTACTTAGAACTAGGTAGGGACATAACCCCAAGAATACCTCTTAAGTACTCAAATGTATCTTTAGGAAAATACTTCATATAGATATCTACAATCTAATCTTTAGCACTCACATGCTCAAATCTAATCTCCGTTTTTGTTTCTTTATCTCTCAGCACATGATACTTAATAAATATATTCTTAGTCTTAGAATGTAATACAAGATTCTTAGACATACTCACTATAGTTATGTTATCATAGTAAATGATAATAGGTTCTTCAAACTCAATTTAGATATCCTTCAACATTTTCTTCATCCACATAACTTGATTACATTTATTTGATGTTGTAACATACTCTACCTCACTTGTACTCTATTAAATAAAATCTTACTTCTTTCTTAACCAATAAACCAATCTTTCTCCAAGAAAGAATGCTCCATCACTGGTGCTCTTTTTTTCATCCATACTACCTACCCAATCCACATTAGTATATGCAGAAAGAATAAAATCACTTGATCTATCATACTAAATTCCATAGCAAAAGGTTCCTTTCAAATATCTAAATATCCTCTTTACTACTGCAAAATGATATTCCTTAGGATCAACTTGAAATCTAGCTAAAATCCCAACTACATTTTCTATATCTGGTTAGGTGTGGGTCAAATATTGTACACCTCTAGTCATGGATATGTACTTCTACTCTATTGCAGGCATCTCATCTTTGTTAGATAAACTGTGGCCACTTATCATAAGTGTATCAACATTTTTACAACTTTCTAATCCAAACCTTTTCAAAAAATACTTCAAGTACTTAACTTTTGAAATGAAGATACCATCACTATTCTGGATATGTACAAAATCATGGTCAACCAAACTATGACCTTAAGTGTTAGTGAAAAACCAGCAAATTAGGATTATGTCAACTTTACACGTTATTTTAAAGTGGTTTTTAACTTTTTATCAAAAAGTTGTAAGAAAATAATCTATAGGAAATTGAATGTAGTTTCTAAACTACTAGGCTTTATCTGGAGAAAAAAATATTTGATTGGTCAAAAGTTTGGATTTTAATGCAACACTACAAATATTCTAGAGCGAAAAGAAAAAGTAGGTTTATTTTTGACCACCTTAATCAAAATCAAATGATAATATTTTTAAATATAATTATAGATATAAAAAGTAGACTCATGCTAGGATGTGATGCATATTTTTGGGTATTTTTATCGAAATAAATAATTAAATATGAATTTTATTTTACAAATTTTATAGAATTAGAAAACTCCCGTGTCTGGCCACCTTAACTAATTTAAAACTTTACCAAATTAATTTCATCCCTTATCCTAGGAGAAGCATAGAATGCGATGCAATTTTTAGATTTCAAAAATGTTATACCATTTGAAAGTTATAGCTATTTTTAAATTAGTTTGTCAATCAACACTTTACAATCATCTTCATTAAAAATCAACTAAGAAATACATATCAAACCCAAAATTTGATAGCAATTATATCGATGGAATCTTGAGAGTGTTATAAAAAAATTCTTTTTATTTCATTGAATATCGATGAAAATAATATTGTCAAATGGCTACTAGGAGTCTGAATGTCAATGAAACCTTTCTCAAACATGTTTTTTGAGTTGACCAAATAGGTTTGGTAAATATCAAGCCTAATCAAGTATCTGATTTCATATGGGATACCCAATATGAAATTAGGTACCCAAAAACTTTGAATTTTCCAATTTTTGAAATTTTGGAGTGAAAACACCATATTAGAAGGAAATGAAAATTTGAGAAGTGTCGGCATTATAATTATAATTACATATGATTATGATGATTATTATTAACTATTATTATTATATATGATTATGATTATGATTATGATTATTATTATTATATATTATAATATATTATTATTATTATTATATAGTAATATGTATGATTATTATAATTAAATATATATAAAGTAATATTATATGATTATTATTATTAAAAATAATATTGTCATGAAATGCATCAAAAAAAGTCATAGGTTAATCTATGATCCCTTTTGATGCATTCCAAATAGGTCCCTAGAAGCGCTAGCACCCCTAGGAACATATGTTGTCATGAAATGCGTCAAAAGGGGTCATAGATTAACCTATGACCCCTCTCAACACATTCAAACCAACCAAATGGCTCCCTAGGGTTCCTAGGGGTTCTAGGGACATATGTTGTCAAGAAATACACAAAAAGGGGTTCAATGCATTAGAACCAACCAAATGGGTCCCTAGGGGTCCTAGGGCCCCTAGGGACATATGTTGTCATGAAATACATCGAAAGGGGTCATAGATTAACCTATCACCCCTTTCAACATATTTGAACCAACCAAATCAGTCCTTAGGGTTCCTAGGGCACCTAGGGACATATGTTATCATGAAATACGTGATGCATTAGAACCAACCAAATGGGTCCCTAGGGGTCCTAGGGCCCCTAAGGACATATGTTGTCATGAAATGCATTGAAAGGGGTCATCGGTTAACTTATAACCCCTTTCAACAAATTTGAACCAACCAAATTAGTCCCTAGGGGCCCTAGGACCCCTAGGGACATATGTTGTCATGAAATGCGTTGAAAGGGGTCATAGGTTACACTATGACCCCTTTCAACGCATTGGAACCAACCAAATGGGTCCCTAGGGGTCTTATAGCCCCTAGGGACATATGTTGTCATGAAATGCATCGAAAGGGGTCTTTTAAAGCATTTAAACCAACCAAATCCATCCTTAGGGGCCTTAGGGCCCATAGGGACATATGTTGTCATGAAATGCATTGAAAGGGGTCATAGGTTAACCTATGAACCCTTTTGATACATTGGAACCAACCAAATGGGTCCCTAGGGGTCCTAGGGCCCCTAAGGACATATGTTGTCATGAAATGCATCGAAAGGGGTCATAGGTTGACCTATGAATCCTTTTGACGTATTCCAAATGGGCACTTAGGGACATATATTGTCATAAAATGCATCGAAAGAGATCATAGGTTAACCTATGACCCCTTTAGATGCATTAGAACCAACCAAATAGGTCCCTAGGGGTCATATGGATCCTATAGACATATGTTGTCATGAAATGCATCGAAAGGGGCCATAGGTTAACCTATGACCCCTTTCTATGCATTTGAACAAAACAAATGGGTCCCAAGGGGTCCTACGACCCCTTGGGACATATTTTGTCATGAAATGTATCAAAAGAGGTCATAGGTTAACCTATGAGCCCTTTCAATGCATTTTAACCAACCAAAATTGTCCCTAGGGCCCCTAGGGACATATGTTGTTATGAAATGCATCAAAAGGAACCTATGATCCCTTTCAACACATTTGAACCAACCAAATCTGTCCATAAGAGCCCTAGGGCACCTAGTGAAATATGTTGTCATCAAATGCATTAAAATAGATCATAGGTTAACCTATGACCCCTTTTGACACATTGGAACAAACCAAATGTGTCCCTAAGGCCTCTAGGGACACATGTTGTCATGAAATGCATCAAAAGGGGTAATTGGTTAACCTATGACACATTCTGATGCATTGGAACCAACCAAATCAATTCTTAGGGGCCCTAGGGTCATATGTTATCATGAAATGAGTTGAAAGGGGTCATAGATTAACCTATGACCCCTTTTGATGCATTTGAACCAACCAAATTGGTCCCTAGCCACCCTAGGGCCCCTAGGAACATATGTTGTCATGAAATGCATTGAAAGGGGTCATAGGTTGAACCTATGACCCCTTTCGACACATTGGAAGCAACCAAATGGGTCCCTAGGGGTCCCAGGGCCCCTAGGTACATATGTTGTCATGGAATATGTTGAAAGGGGTCATAGGTTAACCTTTGACTCCTTTCATTGCATTTGAACCAACTAAATTAGTCCCTAGGATTTTTAGCACCCCTAGGGATGTATGTTGTCCTAAAATGCATCAAAAGGGGTCATAGGTTAACTTATGGATGCTTTTGACACATTTGAACCAACAAAATGGGTCCCTAGGGGTCCTAGGGCCCCTAGGGACATATGTTGTCATGAAATGTGTTGAAAGGGGTAATAGATTAACCTATGACCCCTTTTGACACATTTGAACCAACCAAATGGGCCTCTAGGGGCCCTAGGGTCTCTTGGGACATATGTTGTCATGAAATACATTGAAAGTGGTCAGAGGTTAACCTATGACCCCTTTCGACACATTTGAATCAACCAAATCAATCCTTAGGGGACCTAGGACCCCTAGAGACATATGTTGTCATGAAATGCATCTAAAGGGGTCATAGGTTAACTTATGACCCCTTTCAACACATTTTAACCAACCAAATGGGTCCTTAGGGGCCCTGGGGCCCCTATGAACATATGTTGTCATGAAATGCATCGAAAGGGGTCATAGGTTAACTTATGACCCCTTTTGATGCATTTGAACCAACTAAATTGGTCTCTAGGGGCCTTCTAGCCCCTAGGGACATATGTTGTCATGAAATGCATCAAAAGGGGTGATAGGTTAACCTATGAACCCTTTCTATGCATTGGAACCAACCAAATGGGTCCCTAGGGGTCCTAGGGCCCCTAGGGACATATGTTGTCATGAAATGTGTGAAAAAGGGTCACAGATTAACCTATGACCCCTTTTGATGCATTTGAACCAACCAAATTAGTGCCTAGGGGCCCCAGGGCCCCTATGGACATAGGTGTTGGTGTAGATAATTATTATTTACACTTTACTTAAGTTGACTTAGGATAAATGCATTATTTTATTATTTCTTACATCAGACACCTAGGCATTTGCGTACTCATATGATTTGTCATGTTGACAACATAGGACTAAGAAACTCTATTTTAGCACATGGTATCTACATCACTAGAGTTTTCATAATCAACTAAGTTGTCATGTTGACAACATAGTTGTTCGCACTCTTAATTAAGCACATAGTGTCTACAACATAATTTTACATGACACACCTTTATAGGCTTATACTCTCATCATCACACTAACTCCTATGTGTAATGGAGGATAATCCACTCTTGGTGGACATATGCTTAGTTGTGAGGTTTATGTTATTGCTAACTCCTAGATATTCTAGATGTATCTTAGTGGCCTTTATATATAGGCACCTCTAGTATACTATACAATCAATTGAATATCATATTGTTATTTTGATCATACTTCATTTGGTCTATTTTGTGCTAGTTGTTGAGCTTCTTGATCTTGGGTGAATTCTTCTCTAAGGAAAATTCGTTCATGGTATCAAAGCTATACAAAATTCTTACATGGTATTAGAGCCATAGGAGCGTCATTTCATAGCCATTGGAGACCGTTCTTGCTTCACCTTTTTTAGGACACCTTGATTTAGATCTAGAGTATCTGCAACTATTGGGAGTGTTTAGAGGTTAATGGAACCTCACCATTGCATCCAAAGAGTTGATTAAGTGATTTTTAAATATAATTTTGCCTACCCTAAGCTATAGTCAAAATTGAGGCAATTGTTTTTTGCAAACTGGAAACCAAAGGCCCAATTTGCAGAATTTGTATGATTATTTTAGATCTATGAATTTAAATTTCAGATCTGCATATTTTGTCATTTACATCTCTATTATTCTTTCTGATCTACATTATTTTCTATAAAAATTGGCCTTTTCAATCTAGTAGGAGAGATTTTTTGCAAGTGAATACTTGAGTTTGCTTGTGCTAATTAGATATTGGCATCAAATTCAAAAGGTCAAAGAACCCCTACATTGACTTTTGTTTCATCAAATTCAAACATCTGAGGTGAAATCTAGAGTCATCTAATTTTTGGAGGTGTGACAATAGTGATTCAGGAAAAATAATAATAGAGGTGTTTTTCAAACAACGATATCTCTGTCATATAGACTTCTTTTTTATGATTTTTTTTGTTTTTTTTGGGGTAGAATTTTGTGATCTCACATGGTGCAGGTTGTTTCAGATCTTTGTTCTTGAACTTTTCTACAACTTGCAAATCTTGATTTTTTCCACTTCAAATGCTTAGTACGGGCTCATCTAGACTCCAAATTAGGTTATATTTTATGTCTACTTTCTAGATCTACAATCAAATTATAATCTTCTATGGATATAAATAATACATTCAAAAATAGGCCCTAAATTGGCAAGTGGCTATTGTAATTGCACTAAGTATAAATTTCCAAATCATACATTGGTGGGGGGGGTCTTGATCTATTATTTTTGCATTTTGGGGGTGCATAAATACATTGATCTCATGGATTTTTGTTTCACATGTTTGCATGGAGTTAGACCCATGCTGACAAAGAGGAACTATAAAAAATGGAGTTCTTTACTCATTAATCATCTACAAAGAGAGCATAAGGAAGTATTTCCTTATTTCTATTCCAATGAACTAATCTCTTCCATTCATTAGCCACCTATTTCAAGGCTTTTAGATATCATTCATTTTAGTATCACTTCTGATTTCTTTAAAGTCATTGACAAGTTCTGGTATCCTTATGACATTTGGATGACTCTTTGGGAAGCATATGGAGATCCAAATATTCCTCTATTCCTAGAAGACATTCTATCTTTAGTCACTTTAGTTATGGCTCCTCCAAATCCATATGATATCCCACATCTTGATGCTTCTTGTTGCTATGACTAATCTAGTTCCAACCATAGATGATTATGATTCAGTGCAACAAGATTTACCATGTCTTCCTACTTTTGCTTCATGGGATGACTTCCTTCCAGAAATTGCAAGGCTATTAGTGGAGTCTTATAGTGAAGATGTGGGAGAAATTATTGATGACATCAATCTTCTCTTTGTTGAGAAGACTTCTTCACTCATTGTGAGGGCACACTGTAACCCTCAACTACTTGAGCTTTCTTTTGAGATTGACTTGATTGTGGAAATTTCTTTACAACAGATGGAGAAGGACTCCTTCACTTATGAGGAGTCATATCAGTCTTTGGAGATTGTATTCTAGTTTCCTTAGACATCATATTTTTGAGGATTCTTCCTATCAATTGGGGATTATTCTCTACTACACCCATGGCACCATTTCTTCCTACAAGGAGGAATATCATACAACTTTCATGGTGTAACTTCTCCAATCATCAAGGAGCTTCTATAATGGGTGTGCATCCATCATTTAGGGGAGGTGACAATGCTTCTCTTCCTACATATTCCTATAAGGATGCTTCATCCTCTTTGTAGGTTGCTTTAGCATCATACAATGACATGTCACATTTTTTTGGGCATTCACTAGATTGGTTCGTGGTATCTTCATTCATCAAGGACTTGTCTACATATGCACTAACTTTAGAGAAAAAATCAAAAGGTTACTACATATGGATCCCTCTTCCATCTTCCTCTCCATAGTGGGAAGCATATTTGCACCTATACTTGGTGTTTCTTCTTCCTAAAGTGAGAAATGTTGTTTGTTGGCATTGGATTTTCTTCTGTCTTCAAACACTCATCATTATGAGATCCTTCACTGAGGGGTGGATGTCATCGAGGGATTCTCTATTTTATATGCATTATGTATGTCATAATTGGGGGGCGGGGGGTGTGTTTCTTAATCCATCCATTCATGCATCTTTCTTTGTTGTACATATCTCTCTTTTTGGGGGAGGATTTTTCCCATGAGATTTTCCCTCTTTCTCCATTTTTAGAGAGATTGCATTTCAACATTGCATTTTTACTTGGGTACCTAACATGGCCTAGTAGCCAAGACCCATTATACAATTTTTCATAGTTTTTGTTAGCTTGAGTGCATTACCCTAAGTTACACTTAAGGGGGGATGTTAGTGTAAACAATTATTATTTACACTTTACTTAAGTTTACTTAGGATAAATTCATTATTTTATTCTTTCTTAGGTTACGCACCTAGGCATTTGTGTACTCATATGAGTTGTCATGTTGAAAACACAATTGTTTGCACTCATAATTAAGCACATGGTGTCTACAACATTATTTTATGTGACACACCTTTATAGGCTTCTCCTCTCATCACCACACTAACTCCTATACATAATGGAGGATAATCCACTCTTGTTGGACATGTGCTTAGTTGTGAGGCTTATCTTATCACCAGCTCCTAGATATTCTAGATGCATCTTAGAGGCCTTTATATACAGGTAGCTTTAATGTACTATACAATCAATTGAATATCATATTGTTATTTTGATCATATTCAATTGGCCTATTTTGTGCTAGTTGTTGAGCTTCTTGGTCTTGGTGACTTTTTTCCTAAGGCAAATTCTTACATGGTATTAGAGTTATACCAAATGCTTACATGGTATCAGAGCTATACCAAATTCTTATAATATGTTTTCATGAAATGCATCAAAAGGGGTCATAGGTTAACCTATGACCCCTTTTGATGCATTCGAACCAATCAAATCAGTCCCTAGGGGCCCTAGTACACCTAGGGACCCATTTGGTTATCATGAAATGCATCAAAAGGGGTCATAGGTTAACTTATGACCTCTTTCAACGCATTTGAACCAACCAAATGGGTCCCTAGGGGTCCTAGGGCCCCTAGGGACATATATTGTCATTAAATGTGTCGAAAGGGGTCATAGGTTAACCTATGACCCCTTTTGATGCATTTGAAGCAACCAAATGGGTCCCTAGGGACCCTAGGGACATATGTTGTCGTGAAATGCATTTATGTTAGCCTATGATCTCTTTTGACACATTGGAACCAACCAAATGGGTCCCTAGGGGTCCTAGGGCCCCTAGGGACATATGTTGTCATGAAATGCATCAAAATTTGATGCATTTGAACCAACCAAATGGGTCCCTAGGGGTCCTAGGGCCCCTAAGGACATATGTTGTCATGAAATGCATCGAAAGGGGTCATAGGTTAACCTATGATGCCTTTTGATGCATTGGAACCAACCAAATGGGTCCCTAGGGGCCCTAGGACCCCTTGGGATATATGTTGTCATCAAATGTGTCAAAAGGGGTTATAAGTTAACTTATGACCCCTTTTGATGCATTTGAACCAACCAAATTGGTCCCTAGGGGCCTGAACCAACCAAATGGGTCCCTAGGGTTCTTAGGGCTCCTAAGGACATATGTTGTCATGAAATGTATTGAAAGGGGTCATAGGTTAACCTATGGTGCCTTTCAATGCATTGGTACCAACCAAATGGGTCGTTAGGGGCCTTAGGGCCCCTTGGGACATATGTTGTCATAAAATGCTTTAAAAGGGGTCATAGGTTAAACTTTGACACCTTTTGATGCATTGAAACCAACCAAATTGGTCTTAGGGGCCTTAGGGAACCTAGGGACATATGTTGCCATGAAATGCATCAAAAGGGGTCATAGATTAACCTATGACCCCTTTCAACACATTTGAACCAACCAAATTAGTCCCTAGGGGTCCTAGGACCCCTAGGGACTTATGTTGTCATGAAATTATTATATTATATTTAATAATAATAGTAAAAATCAAAATAATATAATATAATAATCATATATATTAATATATTATATTTATAGGTCATAATAATAATAATAACAATAATAATAATCTATATTATTGTACTATATTTAATAATTATAGTAAAAATCATAATAATATAATATAATAATCATATATAATAATCAAATTTGTTCACATTGCCCACAAAATTTGTTCACTTCCCTCCAAAATTAGGGAATCCATTTTGAGCACCTGATCTCATATTAGGTATCTGATTTGGGATTGGATACCTGATATGAGATCGAGTACCTGAAATACTGGCATGCTTTTTACAACATATTCCCTATCACTACAGACCCGACAATCACATTTTTTGCAGGTCATTTTCATGGATTTGGAGAAAATTGATTTTTTGGGGCCCATACGATCAAAAAAGGTTCTGTAATATATGATTAAGTGTCCAATATTATTTTCTAAATGGGAGTAGTAGTCGTCAAAAGGCTAAACATAGAAGGAAGGTATCAAATGAAGACATTGCAGTATATAGGGAAAGGGACATGTTAAATAATTGAAAGAAGAGACAAGGTATGTTAAATGTGAGTCAAGTTGATGATGTATTGATCAAAGGTGAAATCATAGATTTAGATCATGAATATGTGTAGTTGGGGAATTGAAATATACCAATTGATAATAATAATTCTAGGATTGAAAATTTAGAGAATGAAATGCTACCAGGTCATAATGTAAATTGCATGATTGACCATGTCAAAAATGAAAATGCACAATAAAATTACATATCTCCTAATTATAATCACTATGAAGGTTCTATAACACCAAAATGGATAATTGAAATTGATGAAACAATTATTACCAATTTGGAAGGGAAAAAATAAAAAAGAACCATTCAGTTATGGGCTTCAAGACTATATAAATTATTTTTTGACAATAAGATAGTGGTGGAGCAATGTCAAATTTTTATGCACTTATTAAAGATGCAAAAGATGAGACTTATGCTTTCCAAATTAAAGATTCATGTCAATAAAAAAGTGGAAATAAATGTCATTATTGTGAAGAATATTTTTAGTGCTCTCAATTGCACTTGGAAAAATAGTAGGGAGAAGGATAAGAGAGTTGCTTGAAGGGTTATTACAACCACTTTGTAAAAGTCATCATTTGAGAAGGGGTAGATATATGAGACAAACTTGTATTGACTTGAACCTAAATTGTACTACTTTGAGAAAAACACTTAGTAGACGAGAGAGAATTGATGATCATCTTCAAAATGAAACATGGGATTTTGGTGGGAGACTTCCATTCTTTGATAAGAAGCTATCCAATGATGTGAAGGCAAAAATTACACAATTTTAGCACTCTAGCTCAAGAGTATCACCCAATGCTAAAGACATGTTAAAGTTAAGAATCGACATCAGAGACTACACGCCACATCCTAAACATTATTTGGAGGTAAGTCAAATTATGTTGTTCAAACAAATTAGAGAGAGTCATCCAAGATTTCATATATCACAAAGGATTTTTGAATCTTTGAAACCATTTAATTGTGTTCCACTTCAAATTCAAAATACATGTTGTTTCAAATATCATGTCGAGTTTTCTATGCACCATGAACTATTACACTACATCCATTCTACTTTGCATAGTAAAGAAATGTTAGAAAATTGTACTACTAGTGGTCTTCCAAAATCATCAAGAGACTTGCTATATCAATTTTTATGTCATAGAGTTGATGGTTGTTTCTTTATATAAATGTTTGCTTAAATGAGAAGTGTTTAGAATGTGGTGGCTTATCCAAGTTTGACACATGTTTCCATGAGGGGTGCAAACAAGATCTTGGGAAGACAATAGTAAAAGAAAATGGTATATGAAATGGTGAAATACACATTGAAGAGTGGGGGTGAGTGCTCTAGATGTGAATTGGTTGTAAAAGAAATCAGTGTGGCTAGTTTTATTTTAGATTTCAAGACAAATATTTTCTTCAATTATGCAAGACATAGTCATAGGTCTCAGTGGTTGGATCAACAATTTAGAATGTGTAAGGGGACTTTTCCCATTGACACTATTATATTAGTTGTTGACTTTGCTAAGAACTACACATTGCAGCCTCAAAATGAGATGCAATCTTAGTATTATAACTCCATTCAGATTGTTGTTTTTGTCCACATAACATATAGACATGACCCTGATAGTGCGAAAGATAATCAAAAGATTATTAGAGAGTACCATTTTTATGTGAGTGATAATAGATCTCACACTCATAAGTTTTTGCTACATTGTTTTGAGAATTATTTTGATTTCTTGCAAGAGCATGTAATGGCTATGGATAGAAATATCATTTGGTCAGATAATTGTATAGGTTAATTCAAGAATGCTCACATGTTTTATTGGTTGCGTAGGATGCACATAGAGAGGGGGGTGCCTCATATTTGGATTTTTTTTTAGTTTGGCCATGAGAAAGGGGACCATGATGGAGTAGGGGCATGTGTGAAGAGAGCTCTAGTTAAGGAGAAATTGAAGATTTTAGGAGTAGAGCTTCTTACTGCTTGTAGCATTGTTGATTGGTGTAGTTCAACATTATCATAGGGGGGACTCTTGATTTAGTAGTATGCAGGTTCTTTTTTTTGGTTAAGGAAGGGTCGATAGCTGATAGATTAGACTGCATTCATTTTGGAGCTCTAATTCTAGTACATGGACCATTTGGACATGACAGGTAGCTTTCTTTTGTCCTAGTTATTTTTATTGTGATTGGGATCATTGAGTCAAGTGAGTGGGTGGACACATGGGCTCCACATTATCTTACTCAATTTTCTATCATAACCTCTATTTGAAATGATGACATGGAAATTTCACTTGAGCATAACCATTTATCAAATCTTCTTCAACTAGGACATGTCTTTGCATTGGTTGCACCATAGGGAAATGATGAGAAATCAGATTATTGGTTAGCACATTGTGTAAGAGGTAAAAAAAATCTTGCATAACCAATCACAGATGATGATGGATTCACATATCCTACTAGTTCAGTGGTTGTTGCTAGAACATGGCTGCAGACATACATGCTTAGAAAGAATGGAACCCCTAAATTTGAAGACTATCAATAGCACAAAACAATTCTCATATATTCACATCTTATTATAGAAACAAATGTAAATTTTTTGAAGCATCAAGGAAGAACAAAAGTAAAAGAAATTTTTACTATTACTAATCCTGATCATGAAGCCCTATTGGAGACCCTAAAATAGAGAGAGGACACTACTAGAACACTTGACTAGGTATATTTACTTCTTATGTTATTTTGTTCATAATGATTCAATGAACTGATGATTATCTTCTTTAATAAAATAAGTTAATAATATTTTTTATGATATTGGAATGTAGGTACATCATGAAGAGTAGCCATGTATGAAGATAAAAAACTAAATAAGGAGTAGAATGAAGAAAAATCTATTCTATTTTTGACACTACTTTTATTGATACTACTATTTTTGACACTACTATTTTTGACACTACAATTTTTGGTAGTTGTGTATTGATGTAATAATGATGAAACACTTGAGATATTGTAAATGTAAACCTTTTGATTTAATGTAAGAAAAAAAAAAAGATTTTACTTAATGCAATTTATGTGGAGGGATGTAAAAAATGATGATTTTAATACATACTAACACCAAACTTGCACTGTGCCCAATGCCAAAAAATTGAGAAAGGTGAAAAAATGTTTTTACTTAATACTAACCCTAGTGAGACCCTTTTACCATCCCCAGAGAGCCTCCATCATCCACAACCAGCCCGTACCAAAGAGTCTCCATGGTGCTCTAAGTGTGTGTTGAGGTTGATATTTCAAGGGTCTTAACTCAAAGCTCATGGGGGCTATCAATGAAATGTCGAATGCTATAGGACGGTCATGCCAAGGTCTAAAATAACCTATCTCATTTTTGAGAGATCACATTCCATTTGGATTCAGTACAATGATCTCACTCAATGCTAAAACTCATAGTGTGCCTCAGTTCATACTTCATCACAATGTAACTTTGAAACCACTGATGTTCACATTGAATCATTAGTGCCATTAGTTCTAGATGGGTAGGTGAACCCTAGTGACACTCTTTTCCTAGCTACACAGATCCTCCATCATTTGCGGGCACCCTATACCAAAGAGTCTCCAAGGTGCTCTAAGTGCATGCTGAGGTTGATCTTCTGAGGGTCATAACTCAAAGCTTGTGGGGGCTATTGATGAAATTTTAAATGCTACAAAATGGCTATGCTGAGGCATAAAATAAGGTATCTCATTTTTTAGAGATCGTATTCTATTTGGATTTAGCACAGCGATCTTGCTTGATGCCAAAACTTGCAGTTTGCCTTAGTTCATAGGTGCATCATAGCATAACTTTGAAACCACTGATCTTGGCATCAAATCATCAGTGTCGTTAGCTTCATATGGGTGGGTGAATCCTAGTGATACCCTTGTTCTAGCCATAGAGAGCCTCCATCATCCATGACCATCCTATACTGAAGAGTCTCCAAGGTGCTCTAAGTGCATGTCAAGGTCAATCTTCCAAGGGTTTTAACTCAGAGCTTGTGGGGGCTATCAATGAAACATTGAAAGCTACAAGATGGTTATGCCAAATCCTAAAATAACCTATCTCATTTTTGAGAGATCACATTCCTTTTGGATTCGGCAAAGCGATCTTGCTTGATGCCAAAACTCATAGTGTGCCTCAGTTCATAGGTGCATCACAACGTAATTTTGAAACTTTTGATCTTGACATCAAATTGTTAGGGCCATTAGCTCCAAATGGATAGGTTAAACCTAGAGACACCCTTGTTCTGGCCATGGAGAGCCTCCATCATTCACGGTCACCCTGTACCAAAGAGTCTCCAACATGCTCTAAGTGCATGTCAAGGTTAATCTTCTAAGGGTAGTAACTTTGAGCTTGTGAGGGCTATCAATGAAATTTTTAACGATGGAGGATGGTCATGCCAAGGCCTAGAATAACCTATCTCATTTTTGGAAGATCACATTTCATTTGAATTTAGCACAATGATCTCACTCGATGCCAAAACTCGCAATGTGCCTTAATTCATAGGTGCATCATAGAGTAACTTTCAAATCGCTGATCTTGGCATCAAATCATCAATTCCATTAGCTTTGGATGGGTGGGTGAACTCTAGTGACACCCTTGTTCTAGTCGCAGAGAGCCTCCATCATTCCCCACCACCCTATATCAAAGAATCTCCAAGGTGCTCTAAGTGTTTGTTGAGGTTGATCTTTCGAGGGTCATAACTTGGAGCTCGTGGGGCTATCGATGAAACATTAAATGCTATAGGATCATAATGATAAGGCCTAAAATTACTTATCTCATTTTTGAGAGACCAAATTCCATTTGGATTTGGCACAACAATCTCAATCGATGTGAAAACTAATAGTGTGCCTCAGTTCATAGGTGCAACACAATGTAATTTTGAAACCATTGATCTTGGCATCGAATCGTCAATGCCATTAGCTCCAAATGGGTGGGTGAACCCTGATGACACTCTTTTTCTTTCCACAAAGAGCCTCCATCATCCATGGCCACCCCATACTGAAGAGTCTCGAAGGTGCTCTAAGTGTGTGTCGCAGTCAATCTTTCAAGGGTTGTAACTCGTAGCTCATGAGGGCTATTGATGAAATGTTGAATGCTACATGATGTTCATACGAAGGCCTAAAATAACTTATCTCATTTTCAAGAGATCACATTCTATTTAGATTTGGCACAACGATCTCGCTCAATGCCAAAACTTATAGTGTGCCTCAGTTCATAGGTGCATCACAGTGTAACTTTGGAACCACTAATGTTGGCATTGAATCATTGGTTCTATTATCTCTAGAGGGGTAGGTGAACCATATTGACACCCTTTTACAACCACAAAAAGCCTCCATTATCCATGGCCACCCCATACTAAAGAATCTCCAAGGTGCTCTAAGTGCATGTCGAGGTCGATCTTTTGAGGGTGGTAACTTGGAGCTCATGGGGGCTATTGATGAAATGTAAAATGCTACATGATGGTCATGCTGAGGCCTAAAATAACCTATGTCACTTTCAAGAGATCACATTCTATTTAGATTCAACACAACAATCTTGCTTGATGCCCAAACTTGCAGTGTGCCTCAATTCATAGGTGCATCACAATGTAACTTTGAAACCATTGATCTTGGCATTGAATTTTTATTGCCATTAGCTTTGGATGGTTAGGTGAACCTTACTAACACCCTTGCTCCAGTTGTGGATAGCCTCTATCATAAATGACCACCCTAGTGTAGGATTACCTGGGTAGTCTAGTTTGTACCTAGTGCTTCTTTCTTATCATTTTGGCTTGTAGTTATCCTAGCCACATCACTAGTGGTTTAATAATACCTATTAGGTCCTTAGGTAAGGTTAACTTAGTTGCTAAGTGGGTTTTCGCTCATAGGTTGTTGTTATGCCTATAAGTTGCTCAATAGGGGTTAGGTTGTCCAAAGTGGTATAAAAGTTAACCAAGGGTCTAAAACCATCTTGGAATATCTAAATCAATCTAATAGTACCCATTACCAAGTTTGGTGAACTCATCTAATTAAGAATTTTAAGTTATAGCAAAAATTGCTCAAAACTGCAAAAGTTGCAAAATTGCATAAGTTAGAAAATTGCAATTTTGCAAAATATTCTTGCAAAGTTGAAAATGAGTGCAAAGATTTAGTTAGGGGTTTGAGCATGACCATACAAGGTTGGAAATTCCTATATAAGGTGTGAAATGACCTTGCTATGACTATGATTTTAATGTGCTAACAACAACATCTAGTCAAAATTTGTTTGAGGTATTGATTTTTAGTTATTATAGAGCTGTTGGTTGATCCAAATCCATACATATTAATGTCATGATGCTGATGGAAGCCTTGAATATTTCTTGCATTTCCAAAATTTCATGTGGTCTTAGTAAGCCAAATATGTGGTAAAGTCTCATAATAGCACTTGTTCTCATTTTTCTTTGTAAAGTTGGTGTACCAGGGTGAATGAGGTGGATCTTAGCTGGGTCCAAAATGGAAGCAAGAAGAAAACAAAAATGTCTTGAATTTGACATTTGGAAGTCATAAGAAGGACTAGTCAATGTGAGCAAGCCTTGTAGTACATCACACCCTGTACCAAAGAGTCTTCGGGTGCTTTAAGTGCATCTCGAGATCAATCTTCTAAGGGTCATAACTCAAAGCTTGTGGGGCCTATCAATGAAATGTCAAATGCTACAAGACAGTCATTTCAAGGCCTAAAATAACCTATCTCATTTCCAAGGTGCTCTAATTGCATTTGGGAGGGTGAACCATAGTGACATCTTAAGGGATTGTAGAGATTATTTCAAATTAAACATATATGATAGAATTTAAAATTAAACATTGTATTAAAATTTGATAATAAAGGTTGTTAAAATGTTATTCAAAAATTATTGGATTTGAATCGAATATAAATAATATGATTAAAATGAATGATATTCCATAAAGATGAATAATACACATGATCTATGATAAATTGAACAATACTATACTAAATTAACATGTATATCGTTGTGCACATAAATGATAAAAATATATATCAAAATACATGTATCCATAGACAAATTACACAAATATATATCAAATTTCATGTATCCATAGACAAATTACACAAATATATATCAAAATACATAGATCAATATACAAAATGTGGCTGGTCATGCTATCACAATATCTATAATATCAATGTTTCTATAAACAATGTGGCATATGCCATCTCAAAATGTCTCATGATGCATTCCATGAAAACTATACTATCCGAGGCTACTGGTGGATGATCAAAATGTACCCTCTTCACTGCACTAGGTGGATTAGATGCATCTTAAATAAATAAAAAAGGGAAACTCAAAGTTAGATTACTACATTTATATGATTCTATGTATCTAACATTGAATTACACAAATGCATAATGATATTTTTTTTAATGAAGATTTATAGTATTAAAATTTCATCATAAATACCTCTCTTGTCAACCTCCTATGCTAGTCAGGAGTCCTCTCATATGTCCTCGAAAATGCTTGAACCTCATTGATTGTGGCCTGTGTATGTTCAAGTATGTTTGTTAGATGAATTTACAACTTAAAAAATAACATTATAATTCATAGCATGCTAAATTTATAACATATAATCAAGAATTCAAACTACAACCTACCTATGTCAACTCCTCCTTTGGATATAATGGTTGTGTTGGCAAAGATACAAAACTTTGGTGTCCAACCTCTTGTGCACTAGGTGTTTCCTATGAGATACAAAATACTAGTTCTTAATATCATAGAAATTAGTTTTGAGTTTATTTATGAAAATAAGGAAAATAAAAAATCAATGATACTTATACATACAATGGAGCTCTCAGTGCAAATGGAAATGCTAGAGCATTTGCAATGTGGAATCTGCTCGAACTCATCACCAGTAGCCACACCCTATACAATAATGAATGTAATTAAATTTTATTACCAAAATTTTTTTACAAAAATGCATTGATATTTAATCAAATAGAAAGCACCTAATTACCTTTCCCTTGCTAATGGGTCATGCCTCATCCCCCACACTCTGCCCCCCATTGACAGGTGATACCTGCAAGAGAAAAGAAAGATTAAAAACCATATATGCTACAATATGAAATAGAAAAAGAAATGAGAACACAACATAATGTACCATAGATGTCTTAAGGCCAAATGAAGTAGCTAAGATCATGACATTATCAACCTATCTAAGCTCCTCCTCAGTGATCAATCAAACATGAATGAAGATCACATACATGTATAAGTCAGTATGGGTTAAAAATTAAAATTACTCTATTATAAAGATTAACTTTAAATCGCATATGTCATAACAGAAAAATTTATACACACACTAAGAAAAAAGAAGTCCATGTCTCTACATGCCCCTCCTCTCTCACATCAAGGTGTGTAGCCTCTGTATGTGCATCTGGTGTATCCTCCTCAAATACAAATTGATAGTCAAAAAAATCACGTATGGGACCTAGACAAATATTCTTGCTTGTTACGCAAGTATGGGGCATAGTGATGAGCTCATTGATGATGAAATTGCACTAACATCATCAACACAAGGAGGCAATAGTAACCTAGCATGGGATATTAATAGGCTACTCAATCTATGGATGGTTCTAATATTTTGAGAGCTAGCCTTTGTAATGATATCAGGATGCTACACTCAAGGAGGGGGGAAGACATCAATAGGGGGGGAAAAAGTGCTAGCTTTCTTTTGCTGGGAAAAGGGTCTATCTCGAGGAGCTCCTCCTCCTATAACCATATCAGGCTTCATGCTCTAATAGTTCACCTTGAGGCCCAACACAAATTCTGCATACAATTTTCTAAGGAAATAAAATGGCACTTCTAAATTACTATGTGGAGGGATGTAAAAAACCATCCACCAACAATCCCAAAAGTTTGCACCGATAGCCTCATTTGTGCACCATTTAATAGATAGTTTGGGCTTTGTGTGTTTGACTTGTTTACCAGTTTTGGGTCCACAAAAAGGCTAACCAAATCATCTTTAGTTATATTTAGAGCCACAACCTCATCATAGTCCAACCCATCATCAAACATGGCATGCATTTGGTCACACCAATAAAGAGCTGTATTTTGTTCATTGGTAAGTGTTTCAATATTGTTCACTATGGTGTTTAACATGGATAACATGGGAGCCAATGTGGGTATAGAATTATATGTGGTTTGTAAAACCCTCAATTCTGCAAGATTTTCAAATATCAGATCTTCAATTCAAGGAGAGTTTTGAGGGAGTAGGGTATTATTTGGTGGACAATTTTGAGGGGGCACTAGATTGTTTGGTGGAGGGTTATGAGGAACATTATTTCTTACCTTAGTATCATCATTTGGGTCAGCCATACCTATTAATTTGTAAAACATAATTTCTATTAAAAACAACCAAAATCTCAATAATTTCTATTAAAAAAACATAATTTTTAACAAATTAAATTAAAAATAACTAATTTATAATAATATTCATTCAAAACATTGAAAACCAAAAAAAAACTTACTATTATCATATACCCATTCTAAGACCCTATAACAGAATAGAGGGAACTCTCAAACACAAAAAAAGCAATCTGAAAAGAGCCCTCAAATTTTTTTTAAAAAATCAATGTTACAAGTTTTGGGTGTCTTATTTCATATCAAGGACACCTGATAAGGCTTGGTTCTAACTTTTTAGCATTAGTATTAGGATGGGTGGGAAAAAGTTAGACTAGATTTTTAATTGCTTTCAGATGTTTTCAAACTCTACTTTTTTCACATCGCCACTTTTTGGCACACCATGATCCTACACATACCCTTCTACAAAATTTGAAATCCTAGGGAAAACTGTTAGAATCTGAAAAGATTAATAACCCAGAAAACTAGTGCAAAGAGTAAATATCTAAACTATGAATCCAGATGATACAAAATCAAAATAGCATCATAGAGTTAGTCAAAAAGAGAGTAATGCAAATGCTGGAAGCAAAATAGCATTAAGAGGATGCAAAAACAAGAGATGCAAATACAAGCCAGGTAGCATGCTTATATAGGCTAGGAAGAGGGAGGAGGTGTCAACACCAACCAATGAGAAGAAACCATCTATCGGACTAAAGATAGCAAAGTATCTTCCCAAGATAGCTAATGGATGCTCACATGTAGGAAGGTGACACCTCACAACCATTCACCTAATAAGACATGCTTTATTAACCTAAGCAAGATTATTAAAAAGTGTAGGAAAAGCCTAGAAAAATAGGAAAAATAAAAAACTACACTAACACCCCCCCATAAGCAAAGCTTAGGTGGATGTAGAAATGGGTCTTGGAAAGTCAAGCCTGATGAGGTACCCATGTACATAAGATTTCTCAAAAGAGAGAGAAAAGAGACCCCCCCACAAAAAAGTTAGGACTCCGAGTGAGAGAAAGAGGCCCCCCCAAAAGATGAAGCATCCTGCACCCCTAGAAAAGCTCGCAAATGAAGGAACTTGCTCTCAGTGAAGGGTTTGGTGAAGATATCATCAACTTGCTCGAAAGTCAGACAATAGTGAAGGTCAATGACATGACCATGGATGAGCTCTCGGATGTAGTGCATGTGGACCTCTATGTGTTTGGTCCATTGATGATGAACTAGATTTTGTGAGATCTGAATGGTGGTCTGGTTGTCACAAAATATGACTGATGGCCATTTGATCTGGATACCAAACTCAATGAGAAGATGTTGAATCCAAATGGCCTCAGTGGCGGCATTTACAGCCCCTCGATACTCAGCCTCAGTAGAAGAAAAAGCAATAGCAGAATGCTTTTTGCTCGACCAACAAACAAGACCTAACCCAAGTGAGAAGCTATACCCTGAAGTAGACTTGCGATCCTCAGAATCACCTGCCCAATCTGAATCTGTGTAGCCCACCAAATCAAGCTCAATACCTACTGCGTAGTGAATCCCACAACTATGAGAACCCTGAATGTAGTGAAGGATCCACTTGGCTGCTTTCCAGTGTAACTCATGGGGCTCCTACATGAATTGAGAGACCATGCCTACAGCATAGGAGATGTCAGGTCTCATATGAGTCAAATAAATGAGACTCCCAACAAGTTGGCAGTACAAAGTGCCATCAACAAGTGGAGAAGAACATTGAGCCTCAAGTTTGACTCCAGAAAGGAAGGGAGACGGAGCAGGCTTACAGTCAGCCATATGAAACCTCGAGAGTAAATCTAGAGAATACTTGGATTGTGTGATGGTGATCCCAGAAGGAGACTGAAGGATCTCAAGCTCGAGAAATTAATGCAACAAGCCCAAGTCAGTCATCAAAAAAATGTCCTGAAGGGCCACTTTGACAGCGTTAATGGTGGGTCAAGAACTTCCTGTGATCAGCAAGTCATCAACATACAAAACCAAAAATAGAAGTGAATCACCCTGTTGCAGAATGTACACATTAGGATCAGAATGGCACCGAGTGAACCCAACTAATAGAAGGAAGGAGTCCATCTTGGCATACCAGGCTCGAGGAGCCTGTTTGAGGCCATAGAGAGACTTTCGAAGATGACACACAAGTGAAGAATCCTGAAGGAAGCCCTGTGGCTTCTCCATGTAGATCTCCTCATGAAGGTCACCATGAAGAAAAGCACTCTTTACATCCATCTGATGTACTTCCCAACGATTAGCTATAGCAATGGCAAGAACAATTTGAATGGAATTCATTTGGGCAATTGGTGCAAAAGTCTCAGAGTAGTCAATCCTAGGAACCTGGGAGAATCCTTTGGCAACCAAGCAAGCCTTGTGTTTGTCAACTGACCCATCTGCTGCAAATTTTGTCCGATAGATCCACTTACATCGAACAAGTTTTCTTCCTTTAGGAAGAGGGACAAGATCCCAAGTGTGGTTCCTCATCAAGGAACTATACTCTTCCTGCATAGCTATATCCCACTCAAAAATACCAGAAGCCTCATGAAAGGACTATGGATCTGAGGCAATAGCAATGAAGACATGTGGAGCATCTTGGGATTGTGAACGAGTTCGCCTGGTGTCTGATGGATCCCCAACCCAATCACCTGCAGACTGCAAGGTTTGTCTAGCTCAAAGTGGGCAAGAAGATGGAGAATCTGGAGGGGAATCATTAACCTTTGAATGATGACTAGGAGAGGAAGGAGGTGAGTTCTCTGAATCACTTTCTGCATCAGAAGTAGAGGTAGAAGACTATTCAGGTGAATCTGACTCATCAGAAGATCTGTCATGTATTCCAAGTGACTCTAATGTCAAGGTAGAAGGAGTTGGAGAAGTGATAGAAAGTGAACTTGAAGATCCCTCCTCAAACTGAACACTCCTCTCAATGAATAACTCATGTGTAGTAGGGTGGAGCAACTGATAACCCTTCACACCATCAGGATAACCTACAAATATGCAAGGTTTGCTTTGCAAATCCAAGGCCTTACGTTTCTCTGTAGGAATGTGGGCCCATGCAGGGGAGCCAAAAACTTGAAAGTGCTTAACTGATGGTTTTCGACCGCTCCAAGCTTCAAAAGGAGTAACTCCCTTCAAGGCTCGATGAGGAACATGGTTTTGGATATAACAAGCACAGTTAATGGCTTCTGCCCAATACTATGGTGCAAGAGATCTAGAGTGAATCATACAGTTTGCCATTTCCTTCAAGGATCTATTCTTCCATTTTGCAACACCATTTTGCTGAGGATTGTATGGAAGTGAATGCTGTAAATCAATCCCCTCTGAAGTGCAAAATCTTTCAAACCGATGGTTGACATACTCACCACCATTTTCTGTGCACAAAACCTTGATGGCTTTCCTAGATTGCTTTTCTACAAAATTTTTGAAGTCTTGAAAATGATCAAATACCTTTGACTTCTTTTTGAGAAAGTACACCCATGTATATCAAAAAAGGTCATCAATGAATGTGAGGACATATCGGGCCCTGCTAAAAGAAGGATGTTGAAATGGACCATCCAAATCACTGTGAACTAACTCTAGTATTTGTGAAGCTCTCAATGCCTTACTTTTGTCAAAATTTTCCTTAGGATGCTTACCAAGAATGCAACCTTGGCAAACACCTCCTAAGAATTGAACCGAAGGCAACCCTGTGACCATGCTCTGCTAGTTGAGCTGATGCAAATAGCGGAAGTTAAGATGGCCAAACCGCTCATGCCATAATTTACTCACATCATTAGAGTGAGTGAGAAAAATAGATGAAGGAGGATCAGGAACAAAGTGAGAAAACAGATAGAGCCATGACTGATGATCTACTCTCCCAACTGCAACTACAGAATCACTATGCAACTCACGTATCTCCACTGAATCAGGAGTGAACTCAACCCGCTTGCCTAAACCTGTGTGAGTGATTTGGTATATTGATAGGAGATTAGTTGATAATGAGGGTACGCAAAGAACATCATGGAATGTGCCATCCCCCACATCAACAGACCCTCTCCCACACACCTCAATAGGAGTGTCATCACCCATCAAAATAGAAGGCATAGTACATGGCTCCAAGGATGCAAGTTCTTCCTTAGATGAAGCCATGTGGTGCAAAGCACCCAAATCAAGAACCCAAGTGGATGGTGAGAAAGCAACTGCAACAAGAGCTTTGCCCTTTCCTTTCCCCTTGTTGTTTTCTTTTGCCTTGTTAGACTCTTCATTAGAACTTTGTTTGATAGACTCAGGAACACTAATATTATTCTTCTCAAGAATGTATGTCAAGTGATCAATTTGTTTCTTCAAACATTTATGTTCATCATGATCGGGTATTTTACAATAGGCACATTTAACCTTTTCTTTTTTAGGCTTATCACCCTTAGAGGATGAGGTATCAATAGTTTCTTTTGAAGCAATTGGTATCTGATCCTTCTTTTCCTCACTATTATTTTGTTTCTCATCCTTACTATTGTTGTTACTACTTTGTCCTTTTTGTTCTTTTGTGCCTTGGTTGGTTGCTAAAGCATGTGACTTAGAGGACTTAAGAGTGCCCATTTGGATTAGCTTGTCCTGTTCTCGAGTGAGATTGACAGAAAAATCATCTAGAGATGGCATGGTGAATTGAGTACCAAGTGCACCCTTAGTAGCATAGAAGGTAGAGACAAACATAGAATATTCTGAACTTAGCTTAGAGAGAATACTGAGAATCAGTTGTTCATCTTTCTTTTCAATTCCACATTTTTTTAACTGCAGCCTTAGTGATTTCAATTTGGTGAAGAAATCTTGGATTGTGTTGAAATTGCCTGGACTCAAACTAATTAATTCATTTTCCAACATATGACCCCTCATTGAATCTTGTGTACCAAATAATGTTTCTAGTTTTGTCCATACTTCATTTGGTGTATCCAAAGACTCAATGTGAAATAGCAAGTCAGGAGAAATAGACAAACACAATGTTCCATATGCCTCATCACATTTGTTAAACCACTTAGGCTTGTCTTCATCTTTAGCAGGTTCATTTTCAAGTCCCATAGTTATCCTATTTAATCCAGCTTTCCTTAAGTGAATTATCATGCGTGATTTCCAATCAAAGTAATTGTATGGAGTTAGGATGGGCATATTTGTTTGATCCATGATGAAGGAATGCAAAGAAATGCTAAAAAGAAGAGAACCCAGCCACGACAATGCCCCCCCCTTTTTACTCAATCAAAGAACAACCCCCCCCCCCCCCCCAAAGAAATATGATTTGGCACTTTATTTTAGTGCATTTACAACTACCACTAGAAAAAGATACTTAGTGGTCTTGATTTCAATGCATTACAAACCCTCATGAAGAGCATATACTAAAAGTGAAACTTGGGCACAATAATCAAGGAAACAAATAGCACCACTGCGATCTACTCAAAAAATCATGCACTTTCAAAAAAAGAATTGCCTCGATATGAGGTCGTATGAGAAAGTTATGATCCTCCGAAATTTCCAAAACGAGAACTATGCACAGTCATGGTTGAGAATCTGCAATTTTTGAAGAATTCATGCATGAAAATCAAAAAATAACTCCACTAGTGGATAGAGCACACAAAAATAGCCAAGTTCATAACGAGAATCATCAAAATTGGAGTCTGTATGAGCAAGAATGAGACATTTGAAAACTGCATTCAAATCTGCGGCTGCCAACGGAGAGGGGTATGGCTGTAGCTTTGCATGGTTGATTTTGAAAAATATACAGCTTACATTCAAAATCTAAAAGATACCCAGATGGTTTTTCGGGGCTGCAAACAAAACCTAGAAAGCATTTTTCTTGCTGATGAACAAAAGATGTTGTAGTGTAAATCAGACGCCTTTAATAGTAAAAAATGGCTCCAAAAATCAGAAAATGACTCTAGCAACCAAAATATGACATACAAATGCTGGATCAGCTTCTTAAGTCCATCAATGGCATGCTGGAACCTACAAAATTGATTGAAAACTCCAAATATGCAAGCTGGATGTTAGATTTGAGATTGAAACCCCAGAGAAAAACCGTTTTTGTCAAAACTTTTTTGATTCTCAGGATCATCCAAAGATACAAGAGAAGAGCATACTTCATTTTTCAAAAAACTACAATAAAATTTATTTGCCCCCCCCCTGAATCTCTCAAATAAAGAAACTAAAATCTACTCTTGCACATAGAAAAGCTCTGATACCATGTTAGAATCTGAAAAGATTAATAACCCAGAAAACTAGTGCAAAGAGTAAATATCTAAACTATGAATGCAGATGATACAAAATCAAAATAGCATCATAGAATTAGTCTCCAAGAGAGTACTGCAAATGCTGGAAGCAAAATAGCATTAAGAGGATGCAAAAACAAGAGATGCAAATACAAGCCAGGTAGCATGCTTATATAGGCTAGGAAGAGGGAGGAGGTGTCAACACCAACCAATGAGGAGCAACCATCTATCGGACTAAAGATAACAAAGTATCTTCCCAAGATAGCTAATGGATGCTCACATGTAGGAAGGTGACACCTCACAACCATTCACCTAATAAGACATGCTTTATTAACCTAAGCGAGATTATTAAAAAGTGTAGGAAAAACCTAGCAAAATAGGAAAAGTAAAAAACTACACTAACAAAAACTTCATTTCTCCTATCCTGTTCATTTCAAACTCATTCTTCATCTTTTTACCAAACTTATCACTTACTTTATCATTATCTCCAAGTATGATGTCATCAACAAATATTAGTATTATTAGCAAACCATTTTCAACTTTTTTCAAATACAAGTTACTATCTGTTGTACCTTAAGAAAATCCAAGCTTTACCAAATAACTATCCAGCCTTGCATACTATGTTCTAGGTGCTTACTTTAGACCATATAGACATTTCTTTAATTTGCATACCATGCCATTGTCTTTTGATAAAGTAAAACCTTTAGGATGCCCAATATATACCTTTTCTTCAAGTTCTCCATTCAGGAAGGCTAATTTAACATTCATCTGATAAACCTTGAACTTCTTTTGACTACATAAGCCAAGAATATCTTTACTTCTTCTATTTTGTCTATAGGTACATATGTCTCCTCCTAGTCTATGTCTTCTTGCTATGAATGTCCTTGCATAGAAGTCTTACTTTGTTCCTCACAACCTTGCCTTGCTCATTCATCTTGTTTCTAAATACCCATTTGGTTCCTATCACATTCTTGTATTTAGGTATAGGAACTAACTCCCATGTATCATTGTTCACAATCTAATCTACTTATTATTTCATTCCTTGAATCCAATGATCATCTTTACATGCTTCATTTATGCTCTTAGGTTCAATTTGAGAAATAAAACATATATCCTCATTTACTCTATTTCTTGTTATCACACCTTTGCCTTTTCTTCCAATTATCTTCTCAAGAGGCTGATTCTTTGTCACATTCCTATTATGGGTAGGAGTTGACATCTCAACTCTTACTCATCTCTAGGTTCAAATCTCTACTCTCCTCTTTGCTTGATAGTTAACACATCATTCTACAAATCATTGTTAGTCTCAAAGAAAACTTCTACATTTTGTCAAAGAATTTCAGAATTATCTTCTTCTTCATTTGAATTATAATCTACCATCTTTTCCTTAGTTCCAAACTTTTCATCAATCCTTATATTTGTGCATTCAACTATTGTCTTAGTTCTATAGTTAAAACATTTTTTATGCCTTTCTTTTCAATGAATAGCGAAGAAACATACCTTCATCACTTCTTGGATCAAACTTACCAATATCATCATCTCTCTTTATATAACATTTGTTTCCAAATATTTTGAAATACTTAACTAATGATGAATGACCAAACCATAGTTCATTAGCTATCTTCCTCTTATCTTTTTCTAATTTGAACTCTGTTCAAAGTGTATACTATTGTATTGACTACTTCTCTCAAAAATGTCTTAGAAACATCACTTTCAAACAACATCACTCTCACTACCTTTCCTACTAACTTATTTCTTATTTCAGTAATCCCATTCTGCTTAGGTGTTCTAGGTAAGGATGGTTGTCTTTTGATTCCATTCTATTCAAAAAATATGTTAAAATCTCTAGAGGTGAATTCTCTTCCTCTATTTAACCTCAAACATTTTATCTTAACACCAGATTCTTCTTAATTCTATTCTTAAATATCTTAAACTTCTCAAAAGTTTTAAATTTCTCTTTAAGAAATACTACCCACATCATTCTAGTAAAATTATCAACAAGAAACATAAAATATTTTTTACCATAGAATCCTCTTGTTCTTGAAGGACCACTCAGATCTATGTGAATGATCTCCAACTTCTCTGTGGTAGTGAATTTCTTGATAGGAAATGATACCTTTTTCTATTTAGCCAAAATAGATTCTTTATAAACAACTTTAGTAGGCTTTGCAATCTTAGAAAAGTCTCTAATTGTAAATGTGCTACTAACCTTTACAATATTATCAGAGTTTATGTGATATAATAAACCAATGATTGTCCATTTTAGCTACCAAATGTGTCATTTCAGTAGGATTCAATTAAAATACATTACCTCTAGATCATGTTCTTGTTCCAATTAGCTTACCATCTTTATCTTTGATAATGTAGGTCTTCTCAATGAATTGGAACTGATAACCCTTTTCCACCAACTTTTTAACACTCAACAAATTATGCTTCAATCCATCAACAAAATAAACATCATTAGTGTTAGTTTTACCAAAGAGTAATGGATCCAATTCCTATTATATGATAGGTTGCATTGTTACCAACTCTAACAATACCTCCATCATGATTTTTGAACTTAACAAATTATTCATATCACCAGTCATGTGATGTGAACAACCACTATCAATTATTCAATTAGATTTTTTTTCCACTTGGAAAACTAGAGCTCTTTCTTCTCTAATTTCTCTATCAAGATCATCTTCCTTGATAGCTAAAAATCCCAATTCATCATCACTTTCACTTTGACCTTTCCAATAAGATTCTTTATCTTCATTTGCATAATAAAAAAATTCTATCACTTGTAGGCTTAAAGTTCCCCAGATACTTTTTCTCTCTTTTAGCACATTTAGATGCATATTGACCAAATTCATCACAGATACAACATTTAAAGATTTTCTTATCATCATTTTCTCTTCTCACAAGAAGGGCTATAGCTTCCTCAATTTTTTTTTTTCATTAGAGCTATTGCTATCAACAAAATTTCCACGTGTACTTGCATTCCTTGTCAAATTAGGTTGAATTTTTAGGGCACCAAAATATTTTTTGACTCTAGCTAGTTCTCCACACTATCTCAAATCTACTTCTATAGATTCTAATCTTCCAAGCAACATTTCCTTAGTGAATTCCTTAATGCATGACATCAATAGTTGAATCATCTAAGCTACTAGCTTGAATGGTGACATCAAAATTTTCAAGATCTTTCATACTACTTCATCTTATTCCTTGGTTCCACTAAGAGAACCTATTCCTAGAACATTTTTTGATATTCTACCAATATAGCTTCTTATAGATTCATCTTCCATCATCTTAGCATCTTGAAATACACATATCCAATTCTGCAATCTAATTCTTTTTGCATCTATATCATTTTCAAAAGTAGATTCTAATATTTTCCAAATTTCATAAGATGCTTGAAGTGACTTTACTTGACTGTATTCATTCTCTGGAAGAGTTGATTGTCATATCCCCATTTTAAGATATAATTTTAATAATATTTAGATAATACAAAATTGTTAAATAACTAATGATAATAAATTCATAAATACTAAAATATTAAAAAGAGGAAATAATAATTATTTAATCTATATTATTAATGAAATAATATTTAGTATGATATTTCAAATAATTAAAAAGAATAGAAGAGACAACATAATAGAAAATATGCCAACTTACTAAATAGAATTTAATAATAATAATAATAAACATAAATAAGTAAGTAAATAAATAATATAACATAGACTAATATAAATTAACTAAATTTAATGAAAAGTCAAGAGATGTTTAACAAATAGACATAAATCCTTACAATTAAGATATAAATGGGAGGAGAGTTTATTTTAGAGAAAGGAAAAAGAAGAGGAGAAGAGAGGAGTTCAAAAAGGAAAAATAGAAGAGGAAAGAAATATGAAGAAAATAAGGAACTGACTTTCTAAAAAGGTATCAATGATATATAAAGGATGTGAACCTTTGAGAGGGTCATAGTTATAAATAATTGTGACTCTTCAAAAATATTGTAATGATAAAGTATTGGGGCTTTTCCAAAGAATTTTATTTATGAAGTGGTGTGACTTTTCAAAAGGATTATAACTATGAAGTATTGTGAATTTTCAAAGGATTTGTATTATGAAAGGTTGTTGCTCTTGGAAAAGAAGAAACAAAAAAAATATTGTGTCATTTCTTTATAATTAGAAAAAGAAGAATTTTAGAAAGTAAATATAGAGTTGAGATAATTCTAGCAGGAATAATTCATTGAAAGGCCAACTAAAGATAGAGGTACATGGACCAAGAAAAGAAGAAGGTAAGAAAGGTATGTTAATGGATTATTATTATTTTAATTATATTTATGAATTAATTTATATTAATTAATTATACATGTGGATAATATTGTGTTAACCAATGGGGTTAGCACCATGGATATTAATGAGACTCGAAGAATGTGTTGGAATACTTTTAGAATATTTGAGGTAGGCGGGGGGGGTGTTGGGGCAATTATCCAAGGTCCTGATGTATAAATAAAACTTTTCATAGCATAGTGAACCCATAAAACATTTATCTCCATTAATGCATCCATAAGATTATGCAATCATTTAAAACATGTAGGTTACTGTCAAATCAACTTGTAGAAATGTAAACATGAAACATGAAAAATTCAACAACACATTTGACACAATGATTTATGTGGAAACCCAATTTGGAAAAAACCACCAGTAACATGCTACTCTTTTCTACTCTTTTGAAGTGATGTTATGGAAGGCCAGCCCTATTAAAGGTTACAATACACAATGTTAAATGTGACCCTGTTAAATGATTTCAACCACCCTATTAGGAGTGAACTTTGTTAGAGGACATTAGACCATTCACTTGGAATGTCACCTGCTTAAAGGATTTACAAATGACTATTAGGTCAACCTTAATCAAAATTATTTACCCTAGACTGATATAATTATTAGCGAGTAAAAGTAAGGCTTGATCTAATATCAATTTACAAATCTATTTTCAAATTACAAATCTCTATTTTAGTCCTCCATTCTACTTTTCCTTCATACATTTTACCTTTGATAGCTTGTCCACTCTTCAAGCATTCATAACCTTAAGCCCTCTTGCTTAACATGCCAATATAGACTCTTCTTGTTAAGTCACTTGATGAAGCAAAACCCTTGGCTCCTCTTCCTTAGGTTCTCGCATATGATAACCTTTGCTTTTGACCAGCTATTCCTCTAAATAGGAAATTAAGATATTTTGTCACTCATTCTCCATCATCCAATTTAGGGTTAGGATAGATTAGGTAGGCTACATTGAATCTACCCTATATTTTGTATCTCCTCTAGGAACTTCTATATCAATCCTCTTTAAATTTGCCTAAAAATAGTTTACCTTGAATTCTATACCACCAACTCATCAATCTTATCTTCCACTTGGTTCACACAATCCAAAAAAATAAACTTGTTAGCTCGGATCCATCAAATTCATGATCTTTCAAATAATGTAGCCACTCAACATTATTTGGCTTCTGATGTTCAACACATATTGTGTTGCTTGACATCCTCTATAAAATCACTCAGTAGAAACTAATGTTTACTGATGCTCAACATTAACTAAAATTTACTTGCCATCCACTTTTTTTCTCGACATACACTAGAATAGACTTTTACTTGGCTCCAATTGATTTTTTGTTTGACTTGCACTAACTTTTCTTGGCACCTACTATCCATTCGGTCAAGCTTGACAAAAAAACTTTGTGTAACTTGTTCTTCTAATTTTTTTTAGTGTAACTAGCCTTTGCAACATTAAGTAGATTATCAATACATCATACTATCACTATCTTAAGTAATTCTTGTACTCCTTTACATAATCATAACTCAACCTTTCCTCTAGGTTCTATTGTTACATCTTTTAATCAAATCCTCTTCATCAATCAAATAAGTGATAGTACTTGAATCATACAAACTATTGTCTTACCAACAAATAATAGGGTTGACATCAATGACAAAACAATGATTAAAGTATATTGATCATACTTGTATCAATCTATTCTCAACAATCTCCCTCTTTAACAATCTTCTTCAATCGGTTCTCAAAAATCTCCCTCTTTGGCATTGATGGAAAACCAAAATAATCAACCAAACTGACTAGGTTAAAGCAGTAAAACCAACAAAATACCAAAAAAATTAAAAATTAAAAAATCTTGTATTGAAATCTCTCCCTCTATTAGCAACTTCCATCTTTTGAATAGGTCAGAAAACTCTTCCTTATAACTCCCTTTGAATTTCTTCTTGTATCTCCCTCTTACTAGGTGTATATGAGAAATGTTAGTATGCTAATAGAAACCAAATTTAAATAAAGCTTCTACAAACTAAACAAAATTTATAAACTTCAAGATAGACTAAGATGAGCTCTCAATTGAGAATATGAGCCATTAATGGGCTCTCTCAATGAGAAGCTCTCTTGTTGAGTGGCTTTGTCTAAATAGATAGGATGTATGCTCAAGCTTATGCTTCAAAAAGGGCTTCAAATGGAGTTGGAATTTGGGTGTGAGTGTATGGTTTTGATGTAAAATGGCTTCTCAAAATGGCATTATGACTTTACTTCATGGATTGTGTTATTTTGCAAAGGGGAAGGATCCAATTTATAGGCAAGAGGCTTGAGGGATTGAGGGCTAAGATGCAAGGATGGGAAAAAGCTCATGGAGGGCTCAGATTGCATGAGAAGAGAGCACATGGATTGTGCTTCCTTATAGCCAATCAAGGAGTGACACATGTCACATGGTGAGAGGATGGAGGAAAGGGGAAGGATGAGTCAACAAAGGAGGTTCAAGGGATAAAATCTTCATAAAGACCCTCATAATGACTTGTAAGAGCAATAAAGGGGCTTGTAAGAGTCATTTATGACCTAGTGGACTTCATAAAGTTTTATGGTTGAGATATTTTGAGGGTGATGAGAGCAAATTCGACTTGGACTTGATTAGGAAGGTTTTAAGCTTTCTTAGGCTTGTGCAAATGATTAGAGCATGGATTAGGATGGTTTAGGATTAGCTTAGGGATAGGCAAGTAGATGGCATTTAATGAGGGTGGGTGAAGGAGGAGATATTTGTTAACTTTGGCTTGGGTTAGTAAGTTTTAACCCATGTTTAGGAAATGTGACAAGGTTAGGAGGGGATTAGGATTAGGTTTAAAGACATCTTCTAGAAGAGTCTAGACTTTGGATGAGGATAAAGACCTTCTAGAATAGTCTAGAATTTCCTAGGATGAGGATGAAGACTTTCTAGAAGAGTCTAGAACTTCTTAGGATGAGGATAAATTAGATTTTTAGGAAATAAATAAAGTTTTATTTATTTCAAGGGTTTGGGTTGAGGAGATATTTATTAAAACTTTTTTAATAAACATGAGGATTAATATTTAATTTTAATTAAATATTTTGAGTTGGGATTAGGGGTAGGAAATGATGAGATTAGCCTTTAATCGAAATTAAAGAAGGATTAGAAGATTTTGGAAGAGGTTATTGGTCATAAGGAAATTGGCCAAGTTTTGGGCAAAAAATAATTTTTTTATTTATTTTAGGATTTTTTGTCAATTTATTAATTAAATAATTAATAAATAAGAAAATAATGTTTAAATAAGATTTAAACATTTTTGGGAGGGATTCCTTAATTAAATATTTTTAATTAAGATAAAGGGATTTAATGGCATAAAAATTAATTAATTAATTAAATAATTAATTAATTAATAAATGATGATGTCATCAGGACTTTTTCAGAAAATAAAAATACTTTATTTTCTAAAGGTTTTTAGGTGTCTACACTAGGTAAATGTTAGAATTAGAATTTATCTTTCTTTGTTCTCCTAATCAGTGACTAACTCCCTCTTTCTTGTATTTCCCTTAATCAACAATTATCTCCCTCTTTGAAAATAATGCCAAAGACTTGTCATCTTAACATGCAAATATGAAATTATTCAATTTCTCCCTTTGTCACCTTACGTGTGACTAATTTGAAGTGCTAGTTCTTTGATTACTTTAGGTAGCTCCTAAAGTAATATCCTCTACATCAATTTGTAGTATTTGAAAAGAAGCTTATTTGATGTAGGGCACTCTTGTTGCTTAGACAAATTTTTATAGTGGTATCACCCCTAGTTTATATCTTAGATACTCATGAGCATCCTTAAGTAATGCTTTTGTGAAGATATTAGCAATGTGCTTAGTCTTTGTGTGCATCACAGGATTCTTTGATATATTGATAGCACTTATATTATCACAATAAACTGTTACTAGTTCTGCAATCACTTCCTCCATACCTTTGAGTAACTATTTGATCCATATAATGCTTGTACAATTTATAGTAGCAATAACATATTAAGCTTCAACTTTAGATTGTAAGGTGCAATTTTATTTCCTTCTAGTCCATGCAACCAACCTCTTGCCTAAGAAAAATGCTTCACCACTAGTGTTCTTTGTGATATCAATTTTTCTAGCCCAATCAACATCAGTATAGGCTCTTAATTCATTTTTTAAATTTTTCTTATAGTATAAACCATACTCGTCTATTCCTTTCAAATATCTCATTATTCTCTTTATAGCCATCATGTGATTCTCCCTAGGATTAGTAGAGAATCTTGCAACTGTCCCTACAGATAATGCTATATCAGTTCTGCTATGTTCTACACATTGTAATTTACCAATCATAGACTTGTATAATGTTTGATTCACCTCATCTAAATCTTCATTTCTTGACAACTTGTGTCTTGTCACCATAGGTGTACTTACTAGTTTGAAATCCTCTAATCCAAAAGTTTTGAGTATTTCCTTGACCTATTTTAACTGAGTGATGTATATACCATATTTCATTTGATATACTTGCAAACTCACAAAGAATTTGATCTCTCCAAACACAAACATTTCAAGTTATTGCTTCATTTCATTTGCAAAAAGGGTTACATAGAGAATCTTGACCTACAAATATGATATCATCAACAAAAAATTTAGATGACAAATACCTTTTCTTTTCTCTATCTTTATGTATAGAATGTTGTTATCATCAGTCCTTTCAAATCTAATCTTCACAAGATACTTATAGAGTATCTCATACCATGCTCTTGGTACTTGTTTCAAACCATATAGATCTTTATGTAATCTACATACCATGTTCTTATTGTTTAACATAAAAAAATCCTTTTGGCTATTCTATGTGAACTTCTTCCTCTAATATGTCATTCAAAAATGCAGATTTAATATCTATTTGATAAACTTTGAAACCTTTGTATGTAGAATAAGAAAGTAGAGTTCTTACTTCTTCCAATTTAGCAACAGGGAAAAATGTCTCCATAGTCAATTCCTTCTTCTTATGCATATCCTTTGCAAACTAATCTTGCCTTGTTTCTAGTGACTTCTCCATTTTCATCTAGCTTGTTTCTGAATACCCGCTCAGTGTCAATCACATTTTTCTCTTTTGGTCTAGGAAGTAAAGTCTCTGTTTTGTTTTTCTCAATTTGTTCAATCTCTTCTTCCATGGCTTTACTCCTGTCAACATATTCTAATGCATCTCTTACTAATTTAGGTTCCTTCATGCTCAATAAAAATGTATCATTTCTAAATCTATTTCTTGTCATTGGTCTAGCATCTTTATCTCCAATAATTTGTGTAGTAGGATGATGTCTCTTGACATATTTAGACAATCTTGGTTCAATACTAGTTTCTTCAATTTGTCTCTCAGCTTCAGAATCACTATGTACATCTTTGTCAAGTAGCTCAATATTTCCACTAATCTCTAAATCTAAATGCACTTCATCTTCATTCTCTAACTCAATTCCTAAATGTAACTGATCATTCATAGTATGTGATTTGACAGTCATTGAAACTTGTTATTGGTTTGTAGCTTGATTTGTAGCATATTCTTTAGTAGTCATACCTTCATAACAGTATACAAATGATTTTTATTCTTCTGATTCTTTCATAGGTTCAGCCTCATGTACTTCTATATATATTCATCAAATTTTACATTTTCACTTTCTACAACTTTGTTAGTGTTAGTATTTAAACACTTATAAGCTTTACTTCCTATGGAATATCCTAGGAATATAGCTTCTTCACTTTTTGCATCTAGTTTACCATTCCCGAAGTCTTTAAGAATGTAACATTTACTTCCAAATACCTTAAAGTACTTTACATTGGGTGAGTATCCATACCATAGTTCAAAAGGTGTTGAATGAGCACCTTTCTTAACTTGTACATAGTTTAAGGTATAGACAACTGTACTTACAACTTCTCTCTAGTATTTTAAAGCAACATTTTTCTCCATCATTAGTGTTCTAGCACAATCCACTATAGATTTATTCCTTCTTTCAACAATTCCATTTTGTGGAGGGGTTCTAGGGGAAGATGTCTATCTTTTGATTACTCGATCATTATAAAACATCTCAAACTCATTTGATGTAAATTCTCTTCATCTATCAAATCTCAAACACTTTAAAATTTTACCTATTTCCTTCTCAACTCTTGCTAAGTACCACTTAAAAATTTGGAAAGCATCAAATTTTTATTTCAAAAACATAACTATCATCATTTTAGAAGTTTCATCAACAAACAACATAATGTACTTATCTCCTTTGTATCTCCTTTGTATCTTTGCACTTAAATTGGTCCACACAAGTTAGTATGAACAATCTCTAGTATTTCTTTAGAGGTATGAGTTTTACTCTTAAAGTTTGACTTTGTCATTTTGCCTAACTGATATTGCTTGCACATTACATTATTAGGCTTCTTCAATTTAGGCAAACCTCTAACTTTTCTTGTATTACTAATATTAATTAGGTTATCAAAATTGACATGACATAACCTTTTGTGCCATAGCTACACATCATCAAATTTTACAACTAGACAAATAACATCCTCTATATCAAGATAGAGTAGATTGCTCCTAGTTTGTTTTCCCTTTCCAATTAGTTTTCCATTTGTGTCATATATCATAGCAATATTTTTTTCAAACTCAACTTTACATCCTAAATTATTTAGTTGTGACACACTCAAGAGATTATAGTTAAGTCCTTCAATATAGTAAGCACTGTCACATAGAATATTATCTATGAGTTTGATATAAACATTTTCTTTTATCAAGAACAATGAACCATCACCAAATCATACACTATTTCCATGATAACAATTCAGGGTAATGAATTTACTTTTGCCTCCAGTCATGTGATGTGAACACCCATTGTTAATGATCCATCTGTCATTCTTGTTTACACAAGTCACTAGTGCAATATAGCAAGACTTCTTGCCTTTTTCTTTGTAGTCTTTGCTATCTTCAGCTCTCCTATTTTTGTACTTGTCACCACCTCTATAGTTCTTCTTCTCTAGACATCTAGCAACAATATGACCAACCTCATTGTAATTGAAACAAATGATAGGTAGTTTAAATTTGAACTTGTTTTTATCTTTGTAGAATCTTCTTGCCAATAGTACTTCAATTTGTTCTACATCCTTCTCATCTATATCACTATAATTGGACACATAAATTTTCTTTTTCTTTTTCTTCTTCTCATTAGGTTGCTTTAATGATACCTTAGCTTTGAAAGTAGATTAAATATTTCTAGGTTTATAATTATCAAAGTTAGATAGCTCAAAAGAAGTGAGTCTACCTATTATACCTTCAAGTAATATATTATTTCCTAGTATACACATTAGCTCTTGAATTATAGAAAATCTAATAGCATATATAGGTAGTCGTGTCCTTAAAACTTTTCTTAGTACAATATCATCATTTATTTTTCCAACAGCCCCTCTTATTGCATTAACAACTATTTTTTATCCTTGCAACATATTGAGCAATATTTTCACCTTCTTACATTCTCATATCATCAAACTTACCTCCGAGACTTTCAACTTTGGCTCTTAAAATATTAGTGTCTCCTCCATAAATGATGGCTAAGGCATCCCACATTTTCTTTGCACTATCAAGACCTTTGATATCATCAAATTCAATATAGCATAGATTAGAGGTAATCTCAAGCATTTCTTGGTTGTATTCTTTCTTATTTTTCATATCTTTAGTTGTTGGGGCTTCAACAATATCAACGTGCTTAGTAGTAATGGTAGACTATGCATGGTCTCTAAGTCCTCTAAGGTGTAGCTTCATCAAAAATTTCCATGTAGGAAAGTTATCTCTATTAAGCTTGGGTACTTCTCTTTTTGACATCTTGATCTTTGTGCTTCTAGTACCTTTAAACTAGTCCTCTTAAGTAGATGGCTTTGATACCAATTGTTGGAATACATTTAGAATAACTGGAGGGGTGAATTAGTTATCCAAGGTCCAGATTTATATATAAAACTTTTCACAACTTAGTGAACCCATAAAACATTTATCTTCATGCATGCATCCATAAGATTATGAAATCACTTAAAACATGTAGGCTACTATCAAATCAACTTGCATAAATGTAAATTTGAAACATAATAGATTCAACAACACATTTGACACAATGATTTATGTGAAAACCCAATTTGGAAAAAACCACTAGTAACATGTTAATCTTTTTCACTCTTTTGAAGTAATACCCTGTGAAAGTCCAACCCTATTAAAGGTTACAATATACACTATTAAATGTGGCCCTATTAAAGGATTTCAATCACCTTGTTAGGAGTGAGCCTTGTTAGAAGACATTAAACCATTCACTTGGAATGTCACCTAGTTAAAGAATTTACAAATGACTATTATGTTAACCTTAATCTAAAGGATTTACCCTAGATTGATATGATTATTAGAGAGTAATAGTAAGGATTGATCTGATAACAACTTACAACTCTATTTGTAGATTACAGATATATTTTTTAGTCCTCCATTCTGCTTGGCCTTCATACATTTTAGCTCTAATATCTTGTTTCACCCTTCAAGCATTCATACCCTTAGGCCCTCTTTCTTAACACTCCAATGTAGACTCATCTTCTTAGGTCACTTGATGAAGCAAAATCCTTGACTCCTTGGCCTCCTTAGGTTATCACATATGACAACCTTTACTTTTGACCAACCATTCCTATAAATAGGGAATTAAGATCTTTTGCTACTCATTCTCCATCATCCAATTTAGGGTTAGGACAGATTAGATAGGATACAAAGAATCTACCCTATATTTTGTATCTCCTCTAGAAACTTCTCATCAATCCTCTTTGAATTCACCTAAAAATGGTTTACCTTAAATTTTGTGCCACTAGCTTATCAATTTTATCTTCCACCTCGTTTATACAATCCAAGAAAACAAACTTGTTGGCTTAGATCCATCAAATTCATGATCTTTCAAATAATGTAGCCATTTGGCATTATCTAGCTTCTGATGCTCAACACATATTGCATTGCTCGATATCCTCTATAAAACTACTTGGCACAAACTAAATTTTACTAGTTAATACTCAACATAAAATAGAATAGACTTTTACTCTCCAATGCTCAGGATACTCCCCCAAAGTAGTATCATTAGCATTCATGCTAACAACTTCGTCTTCCACCTCTTTGATATCTTTTTCAATCACATTATAGTTTGTCAGTCTACTTCTTAGATTTTTTCTAATGAAAAATGATCACCCCAGCTTATATGGAGCACCAAAGTAAAACACTTGCTCACATTGACTTGGAAGAACATAGGGCTCATTTCCAATAAGCTAAAATGACCATGTATTAATCATTATAAATCTGTTATCATGTTCAATAACAATTCTATCTGGATCATTTTGATTTAATCATATATTGTACCATTTGAAAATGAATAAAATGAATTTGAAGGAATTAAAGTTGCACTCAATTATATCATCCTAAATGCCATGGTATCTACTTTTGAATTGTTGAGGATGCATGTCATTTCTAGCCAAAATATTGCTGACCTCAAAGACTGGAGTTATCTAAGAATCACAAGTTCTCCTAGAATTGTCCACCTTTTTTTATTCAAAATTTACAACCATTTTAGTACATAGATTTGTGGTTCTTGACTTATTATTTTTCAAACATGTCAAAATTATGCATCCATCTGTGAGTTGATATTAAACAAATGGGTCATGATAGATTAACATTTACATACCTTTCCACCTCTTAATCTATTTGCTAGATTAATTACCATTGATGTAACATTGGAATCTCTATTATGGTGAACTTCTTTAACCAATGAAGCAACACCTTCGCATATTAATGACTGACCATTTTTTGGAGATCATTCAATCCATACCATCATCCAATCAAATATTGTTTGCAATATACAAATGAAGTAGATCCCACTCATGAGAAAATGTATAAAATAAATAGACTAGTTAGAAATAAATTATATTGATGATGGAAAAAAATTAATTAACTATAGTAACATCTTATAATTATCTCTCACTATCCTGAATCTACATTTCCCCATCAAGTACTCCCCTTCATATATATATATTAATGGGGTTAGGATCCCAAATGCGGTCTACATGAATCTTTGATGAAAACTTGGGAAGATATGCACTAATGTACACCATGGTCTAATGTACCATATATCCCTCAACTGTGGTTCCCTTAGGATGTCCTCTTTGTCAAACCAAGCCCTTCAAAAATTTCAAGTGTCTCTCAACCATCGACATTGACCGAGTTGGTCCAGGTTCACACAATTAAATCTCCTTAACTAGATGTATGGATTAGTGTTCTTGTGCATTGAAAAAAGTTGAAGGTAGACACTTTTGCATCTCACACAAAAACTGAAGAATTTTTCTCTTCCAATGCTTTATGTCTATCTTGTCAAATTTTTTAGATCAAAACCACCTAGATGATATTCATCACACAAAAATATATTAAAAAGACTCTACAAAAAAAGAATATAAGAAATTACAAAAAAGAAGAACAAGATTTAAAAAAATATGTATATAAAAAAATCTAATAAATAATACTTCTAACCTCATGTATTCCACAATATCATATATAACTTGTGTTGACACTCATGTTGTTGAAGTTGTGTGGGAGAGATAGAGGTAGAACATACTGCAATAATAATAAAATGATATTTTAAATATTTGATAAAATCAAATAATGAAAAGTACATGATGTTTTGCAAATTTATTGCAAATAGAGAAGAACATGAATTTCTTGGAAATATTAAGAAAGGCTAAGTTACTAAGAGGGGAGGGGTGAATCAATAATTCTTAAAAATTTTAACTCCAATTACCCAATTAATCCTTCACATATTTTTTGATCTAATTGCATGCATAAGAAACTGAAAACATGAAATCATACATAACACTTTGACACATAGATTTGGTGACCCAAAAACCTTCCAAATAGAAAGTAAAACTGGGGTGGGGATGATACCCACAAACTTTAGTACTACAGTATAAAGTTGGCCAATTAAGGCTTACATTGATCAAATCTAATGATTTACCCTATTGGGAGCAATAAGGTGTGCTAGGTCCACCTTGTTAAAGGATTTACAAACATAAAATGAAGTATGCACTCGGTAAAGAGATTTACATAAAACTATTAGGTCTACCTTGTTAAAATATTTGACTGATCCACCTATTAGGATGAAGCAGTAGCTGATCTCTAATCTGCAACTTGGTTTGTTGAGTGAGATTCCTTTGCTTGTACAAATCACCTTACTGTAATAGATATATCTTTGTTTCTCCTTATACTTTTGTAGCCTTTTTAATTCACTCTTTTCTAATTATATTCAATTAAATTGCATTCCTTTTCATACTTTAGATGTGATACAATGCATTACATAAATAGCAATCCAATTATACAATTACAAAGTCAGCCACAATACTAGTTTACACAAATATTACAAAGTTGGCTCAAAGGTAGACACTTGGGTTCTAAATATTGACTTAGTGAAGTTATGATACTTGAAATCCACTGTCAATTCTTGGCATCATCATGCACTTGGTAGACATAGAATCTTAGTCCATATTGATAACTTCCAAGTAGTCTTGAACTTGGTCTGCATTGGTGACTTGGTGAATATTGTGAAACTTAGCATATAAATTGAATCACTTGATTCATGCTTCATGGCTTAGTCAATGCTTCCCTTATGAGCTTAGCATAAACTAAAACACTTAGTTAACACTGATTAGTTTGGTTAACATTGAACTCTCATTATATCAACTGTGAACTTGGTAAGCACTGGACAACTTGGTTTGCATTAGTAAAACCAGTATACATTGAGATGATTGGTTTAGACTGCTGATCTTTACAATAGTTGTAACTACTCAGCACACACTAAAATTTGTCCAAAGGACTCAGTAGCAACTATAGAACTCAATAAAAACTAAAATGCTTAGTTAACACTGTTAACTTTACAATAAGTTTGGTAGATACTTACAATCTAAATAAGTGTATGTCACTAATAACAAACTTGATTGTTATGTCAACAATCTCCCCCTTTGGCATTAGTAAGAAAAACACTTATCAGTCAAAGTTGAATTCAAAAAGTTTCTAAATACCTTTATCCATCATCTTGTGATTCTAACTCTATAGAGTATACTAGTTTTGATATTTTTCAAAATTGGTTTTGTAAGATATATTTCTATACATGGTAAGGTTCCTCCATAGCATAATATGCAGTATACTATACATCTGAATATATCTCCTTTCTATTTACAATATAAACTTGCTATAGACTCTTCTTTCAATGTTTCCTTATTCACATTTTTCTCACATCTTTCTCCCCCATTTTCTTTATTTTCTTCACAACTTTTTAAATCTTTCTCCCCTATAACTTTTTAACATTTTTGCAATACATTTTCTCCCCTTTTATCTCCTAATAGCTTCTCATGTCTTCTCCACCTTTTTGATGTTAATACCAAAGATTTATGATACATATTTACATAGTAATGCCAAAATGAGACAAGAAGTCTGAATGTACCTTGATAATATTCACCAAAGTCTTGTCCCAGTTGTCCTACAAGACCTTACATGACTTTTGCTAAGACTCAATCATGCAATCTATAATGGAGAAATTATTATCATGGATGAGCATTTTTGAATGTGCAATTGCTTTTGCAATGCACCCATGTTAAGGAGAATCATATTTTGGATATCTATCAAAGTTGATCTAATTCTGGCTTCTTTTGTAATTAATTTTTCCTATATATCAAAGTTGATCTAATTCTGGCTTCTTTTGTAATTAATTTTTCCTACATATCTATCAAAAATATAATCTTTTTGAAATGGACAAAGCTTGAACTTGGGTCAAGTTGTAATTGTTGTGCACTTTCCTTGAGATCTTCATTAATCTTGGACAATTTATCCTATATTTCCTTATTAAAATTTGAAACATCACATAACTTACCAAAAAGCAATGATATATTTGTACATGAAGTTTCTAGAGAACTCAAAAAATTAGATAATTCGACTTGGTGAATGGAAATTTTTTGAACAATGAGCTCTAACACTTTATTTTCAAACTTTTTCACTTCTTTCTATAACAATTTATCTCATCCATCCAAATCTTCATTGTACTTATGAACTACCTCTGCCAACTAATGCAAAATTGGTTAAGAAGAATCAACCTCTACACCTAGAGCCTCTACCAAAATGTTCTTGGCATCCTTAATGATTTCAAATTCCTTGTCTCTTTCTTCTCTAAGCCTTTAATTCTTGGCTTTCTTTTGGAGAATTTCACCAAAGGTCTACATTTGATATGGATTGAGTTTTGAAATATCCCAATTTGGGATCACAATTTCCTCATCAACATCTATATCCTCCTCCTTTTCTTTTTCTTTATTCAAAAATTTTGTGCTCAATTGAGGCTTGGTCTCAATTGTCCTTACACATATTGCTTGTGTACTAGGAATTGAAACAATAGTAGAAATAGTAGGGCTTGCCACAAAAATTGATACTGCACTTATTGAACTAGTGGTAAAAATACTTGTAGTATCCAAAAATATCGTGTCCAAAACTGATGTATCCAATGCATTTAAAGAGGGAAGAGTCTGCAACTTGGTAGATGAAGTAAAGGTCACTTTAGTCAATGTCTAACTGATATTGATTGGATGCTTGTGCTTGTGGTGCTGGTCACAGTCAATCCTATTGAGGTTGTCTCTATGCTTGATGTTGTCAATATTTTGCTTGGAGAGTGAGGAAGAGAGGCTATAACCATTATAGCAATCTTAACTAGGTTGGTTTTATCAAAATCTTATGTATCTTCCTTGGTAGCCTCTTGCTCATGTTCCTCTTCATCTTCTATATTATCAAAATGAATTACCTCTTCATCATCCTTTTCTTCATCTTCCTTATCATCATCATCATCATCATCATCTTTATCACTGATACTTACAACAAAATCACTCAGTTTGTGAAGAAGATAGATATTCTTGCATGTATTTGTGGTATTCCTCACAACATGCTCAATGTCCTTCATTGATACAAGATAGGTTTTGAATTTCAAGGTTAATTTCTCTTCATTTTTCTTCAATGATTCCTTAACCTCCTTGTCAGATAAGCTTGGGATAAGTTTCCTTAGGGTTTGCTCATAGATATCTTTAGTAGTTTTCTTAGCAAATTCCCATCTTGGCTTGATCTTATCCATCAAAACACTCAAGATTTGAAGTGCAAGTTGATCTAGTGAGTATTTCCACTTATCCATCACCAAATCTTCAATCTACTTCTACTCTTCTTCAATCCTGATCTCATATTTTAGTGCCTTGAAATTGGTTATGTTGGCCCCTGACTCCAAATTTTCCATTCTATTGATGTAGGGGAATTCCTTTAATACCATAAAATCATAACAAAAAAAAAGAAACAATAGAAAATGCGAAAAAAAAATATGGATTTCTCATTATTGCTGCAAATGCGGGATTACAGAATCCTCAATTACAATATGCTAACCTAAATGGACAACTTCATTACAGTAATCTACAAGACAATGTTGCGAACTATCACCTAGAATTATCCTAGATAATGTTTAGGCCTTTGTTAAATAGAAAATTTTATGCAACCTAGGAAGGTTCTAGATGCTCAAACTTAATACCTAGGGTTGACAAATCCTAACAATACACATAGAGTTAGTCAAATACATTTTTTACAAATTATTTTAGAAATTTTGGTAGCCCAACTTTTGAAGGCCATAACTCACGAACCATTACTTTGACTGGCTATTATAACCACTTTTCAGAAACACCAGCTCCTAATCTACAGGCTTGAAACCATGCTAGCCCCCTTCCATTGAGTTTTCAGACCTCATATGGGCACTCTAAAGCCTCTAATAGTGAGTGTGAAGATTTTTTCTGCAAATTTTTATACTGAAAATCCATAATAACTTCTTTGATACTTAAGCTAGAGCAATGAGATTTTTATGGTAGCCTTATATCTCTAAAATGAACCTTCCTATAGAAAATGAGAACATTACAAGCTGGTATGAGAAAATTTCTAAAAATAGCAAGTTCCCATAAATAAAAACCACCCTATCTACTAGTCCTTATTAAAATAGAAAAGATTGAAAATAAAATATTTTTAGGTGATGCAATATTTCCCTTACACCTAGGACGCTCCTGCATCAGACACCTGGGGTTATTTGGGAAGTGACTGCATTATGTCTCATGTGTTTAGAGGAAAACCAAGATAGTTTACCTCCTCCTTTGCTAGCCATGATGAATCCTCAACTAGTCTCCCTTTCCATTTGACTAGATATTCCTTATAAGTTTTTTTTTCGGTACCTTTTCCAATACAACTATCTAGTATCTTCTCAATCTCCTTGGTAGTCGAACTAGCTACTGGAATGCTCCACTACACTTCTACAACTTCATCTCCATCACCTCCTTCATAATACTTTATCAAATATTAAATATTAATTACTGGTGAAATATTCTATTCAACAAGAAACTCCACTTCATACACATTTTTAGAATCATGCCTCTTCACTATCTTGCATAGTCTAAACTTCTTCATCTTCAACTTATTATATGTACCTATTGGAAAATGCTCCTGTCTCAAATTAACCATGGCTTCATCTCCAATCTAAAATTCTTTATATATTCTTTTGACATTTTCCTTAGCCTTATACTATGTATTCATCTTTATGATGTGCTTTCTCACCTCCTCATGGATGTTCTTCAAATGTTAAGAAAAATCTTCCACCTTAGGACTACTTATCCCTCCCTTATACAACTTCCTCAATTCATAAAAATTTCTCGGACTATTCCCATATACAATCTATAATGGTGGTTTATTAGTACAACTATTGACATAATTATTATATGCAAATTTAGCCTATGGTAAAATCATATCTCATTCTTTTGGTTTATCTCTAACCAAGCATCTCAGAAAGTTTCTCAAACTGCAATTCACAGCTTCTATCTATCCATCAGTCTATGGATGATGTGATGAATTGAACTTCAAATTTGTCTTCAACTTCTTCCACAATGTACTCAAGAAATACCCAACAAATTTGGTATCTCGATCTGAAACTATACTCTTTAGTAGACCATGTAATCTCACCACTTCTCTAAAAAATAACTTTGCTACATGAACAACATCACTAGTCTTCTTGCAAGGAATAAAATGTGCCATCTTTGAAAATGTATCAATCCCCACAAAAATAGAATCATACTTGCACTATGTCCTTGGTTACCCAAGAACAAAATCCATGCTAACATCCTCCCATGTCTTCTCTAGTAAAGGTATTGTTATTCTATTTCACTCCTTTCAACATCTAACATACTAGGTAAATTTGTACAAACTTCATCACATCTTTTTATAATTGTGGCTAGTAATAATTTTTAGCAACCAAAGCTATAGTTTTATCTCTGCCAAAATATCCAACTAATCCTCCACTCTGCTTCTCCTTGATGAGATTATCTCTCATTAAACTTCTAAGAATGCACAACTGGCATCTTGTGAACAATGTATTATCCTAGATCATGAAATCTAACTACTTTGTCCTATCAAGTGTAATAGGTTTTGTACAAGCCTTCCATGCTTCACCAAAATTAGAATCATCTAGATACAATGTACTAAGTTCCTTGAACCCAACCACCTCTATCTACATTTCTGTCAACAAAAGTTATCTTCTACTAAGAGCATCTACAACTTTGTTAGACTCCCCACTTCTATATTCCAAAACAAATGTATAACTCTACAAAAACTCAACCTACTTTAAATGCCTTTGGTTTAATTTTCCTTGACTATTTAAATATTACAAAGCTTGATGATTAATATACAAAACAAACACCTTGGGAAGAAGATAGTGTCTCCACTTTTTCAATGCTTGAACCATAGCATAAAAGTCCTGATCATAAAAAAAATATTTTCTTTTTGCATCATTCCACCTCTCACTGAAATAAGTAATTGGTCTACCTTCCTGGCTCAAAAAAACTCCTATTGCAATACCACTAGCATCACAATCCACTTGAAAAACCTTATTAAAATTAGGAAGTGCTAAAATAGGCTGCTCAGTAACTTTATGTTTCAAAAGATTGAAACTCTTATCTACTCCCATAGTCTACTTAAACTCTTTCCTATCTCCCCTCATTATTTCAGTCAAGGGTCCACAAATACTGCTAAAACTTCTTATGAACTTTCTATAAAATATAGCCAATCCATGAAAAGATCTTACCTCTTTCACACTCGTTGAAGTAGGCCATTCAAGGATAACTTTCACTTTCTCTAGGTCCATTTTCAAACCTTCTCCTAAGACTACAAATACTAAGCACACCAACTACTTCTTTATGAAATTTCACTTCTTCAGGTTTATTAACAACTTTTCTTCCCTCAAATTTTCAAACACCTTTTGAATATGAATCAAATGCTCCTCCAATGTATTACTAAAGATTAATATATCATCTAGATAAACAATGACAAACTTACCTAGAAACTCCTTCAGTACCTCATTCATGAGCCTCATGAAAGTGCTTAGTGCATTGGTTAACCCAAAAGGCATGACTAACCACTCATATAGTCCTTCCCTTGTCTTGAAAGGAGTCTTCCACTCATCACTTTCTTTGATACGAATCTGATGGTATGCACTCTTCAGATCTATCTTTGTGAAATACTGAGCTCCACTCAAATAGTCCATAATATCAGCCATCCTTGGCAAAGGAAATCTATACTTGATGGTGATCTTGTTGATAGCACAAAAATCTATGCACGTCCTCCATTCTCCATTTTTCTTTGGTGCTAACATTATTGGTACAACACATGGACTCAGACTCTCTCAAATCAACCCCTTCTGCAACAACTCATGAACTTGCCTATTCAACTCTTCACTTTTTGCTAGTTTAATTCTGTGTACTTCCTTGCTTGGCAAACTGGCTCTTGGAACCAAATCCATTTGGTGACTAATCTTCCTCACTAAAGGCAATCCATTAGGTACATTATCTAATACAATATCAAAAAAATCTTCCAACATATCTACAACTTCTATAGGTACCTCCTCTACTTCTTCTTTACTATCTTTAGGAATTATAGAAAAACACATATGCTCATGTTTCATACCTTTAAGAAACTCTTTTCCATCAAAAAAACATATTCTGGCAGCATTACATACCTTTTCTTCTTTATCATTCAATGGCTTCAATTTATGTTTCACTCCATCCTTAGTTAGAGTGTAGGTATTTGGTTGCCCATCATGTACAACATGCTTGTCAAACTACCACAACCTATCTAACAACATATTACATATGTCCATAGGTATGATATCACATAGTACCTCATCTTGGTAGCTCGCAATCTTGAACTTCACTGAGAAATTCTCATTGACCATAACCTTGTGGTCATCTTGCACCCAAGCAATACAGTATGGACATGGGTGTTTCTGTCTCTTTAGCTTCAACTTGGTGACCATCATTTCTAACACTAGATTTTCATTACTTCCACCATCAATGATCACATCCCAACACTTATATTCACATCTACACCTTGTACAAAATAAATTCCTTCTTTGATCAAGTTCATTCTCACCACTCAGTATGACTCTTCTATAAACAAGGACTTCTCCTCTTTCAGCACCTTTAGAATGTGAGGATTTGGTGTCTTCATCAACATGTGCAACTATCACCTAACCTTTTGTTCTTTGATCTATCCTCGCTTGGCACTAGGTATATTCAAATGCTCTATGCCCTTCTTCTCCATAGTGAAAATATTTTCCATGAAAGCCTCCTCTTCTAGATCCTTGTCCTCTACCTCTTCCTCTCTAATCTCTATTTTTTTTATCATGAAAATGACTGGAATTGTTTCCCCTTTTGTTCTAGTTGCTACTTCCAGCTTCATCCTTGTTCTTCTGATCATCATTATGGCCTCCATAAGTTCGTCCACCAAATCTTCTAGTATGACCTCTTTCACTATTCTTATTGTCAAACTTCTTGCTTAGTTTCTCCTCAACTCTTAGGACAAACTGGTATGCCTCCACAATACTGTTCATCCAAACTAGACTTAGCTCATCCTGAATGTTGGGCCTTAACCCATTAAAATAATCGGTGACTTTCTCGTTTTCAGCTTTTGCATGGTTAGTTCTAATGAGAACTCAGTAGAACTCCTTGGTATACTCTTGAACAAATTCTCCTGCTTGCTTCATTCCTTACATCTTCTTCAATAGATCAAGCTCATAATTCATAGGAATGAATTGTCACTTTATTTTAGCTGTCATCTAATCCCATCCAGTGATTTTGTCCTTTCCCTTTCTATTTCATTCAAATTGAACCTCTTGCCACCAGATCTTTGCATGTCCCTTTAGTTTTTCCTTCACAAACTTGACCCTATCTAGATCCTTAATATCTTCATACTCAAAGTAATCCTCTAGTTCATTGATCTAATCAATCAGCTCTTCTAGGTTAAGATTTCCTAAAAATGTGGGAACATCAAACTTGGGTCTTTTTCCAATCTTGGAGAAGGCCCTAAAAAGCCTCTCTTTCTCTAGATTTAGAACTACCTCTACTTTGGCATTTTCTTCTACTTCATCCTCATCCTCGCTTTCATCTCTTACAGGAAGATTTATTCCTCTTTGCATTTGTTCTTCTAATGCTTGCATTTTCCTTTAGAGGGCTTAAAAACCCACAAGTGTGACACCGATAGCTCTTTTGCCATGCTCTCTTTGTGGAGACATTTTTGTGCTTATGCTAAAATCCTAGTGCAAATTGCCTCACAATTGGTGATCTCTCAATATGCTTAGCTCAAGCCATGGTCCTGGTACAAATTGCCTCACAATCGGTGATCTATCCACGCACTCAAGACCTCTTTCTCTAATACGACTTGATGTAGGGGACTCCCCTTAATGCCATAAACTCATAATAGAAAAAAAGAAATTGCAGAAAATGCGAGAACAAAATATGAATTTCTTATTATCATTGCAAATGCAAAATTACTGAATCCTCATTTATAATATGCTAACCCAAATGCACACCTTCATTACAGTAATCTACAAGATAGCGCTATGAACTATCAGCCAGAACTGTCCTAGACAATGTTTGGGCCTTTCATAAATAGGTAGTTTTATGCCACCCGAGAAGGTTCTAGATGCTCAAACTTAACACCTAGGGCTGACAAATCCTAACAATACACATAGAGTTAGCCAAATACATTTTTGACAAATTATTTTAGAAATTTTGATAGCGCAACTTTTGAAGGCCTTAACTCACAAATTGTTGCTTCGATTGGCTATTATAATCACTTTTTAGAAATGCCAGCTCGTGATCTACAGCCTCAAAACCATGCTAGTGCCCTTCCATTTAGATTTTAGACCTTATACAAGCACTCTAAGGCCTCCAAATATGAGCCTGAAGATTTTTTTTGCAAACTTTTTACCAAAAATTACAATAACTTCTTTGATACTTAAGCTAGAGCAATGGGATTTTTATGGTAGGCTTATATCTCTAAAATGAACTTTTCTATACAAAATGAGAACATTCTGAGCTTGTATGAAAAACTTACTATAAATAACAAGTTTTGATAAATAGTAACCACCCTATCTACTAGTCCTTATTAAAATAGAAAAGATTGAAAATAAAATACTTTTGGGTGATGCAAGATTGCCCTTAGACCCAGGATGCTCCTACATCATTTGTCTTGGAAGGTGAGTGGAGGTTTCCTGAATATTATGTCTCCTCCTTCCTTGTGTGTTTTCTTCCTAGAGGATCTTTTGGTGAACACTGTAGTGGATGGCTTAGCATGCTTGGTAATGGTTACCTTGCCCTTTTTCTTTAGTGGCTCTTCCTCCTTTGATTTTTTTTTCACCCTCTACTTCTTTATCCTCACCTTTTCCCTCGGTTAATAAACGAGTGGTACTTGTTTTCAACTTGGCAATCCTTTTCTTGCCTTTGTGCACTACCTATGGGATCTTAATCACTAGTTCTATCCTAGATTTAGCTTCATCATATGTGCCAAAATAGGTTGCCTTAGGATCAACTAGTTCATTAACTGATGCCTCAATTATATCCTTTGTTTCATCAATGTTAACCTCATATCCAAGAGGTTTCACCCATGCAATCCTAGGCCTAACTGACTGAAAGTACACCTTGTCACTATCTACCATAAAAAAAAAAATCATCCTTATAATCCTCTACAAGTTTCTTGGGGATCTGAAATATATTATTCATTTTCTCCTTGAATGCATCAAAATAATTATCTATGATACTATTATAATTTTCTCCCATTTCAACAATGTACTCATCAATAACATAAAGTACTAGTACATCTTTCCTCCAAACAACAGAACCTTTTGATGGAAAGAATTTCTAAAAATAGAAGAATAAACCTATCAAAAGTGAGCCAAACTTACATGGATTTTTCTTTGATGTCTTGACACTCTCCATGTTCTTATTGAACTGATTCAATAGCAACTCGGCAAGGTCAAGAGATAGGTTGTTCTTGACTACCTTGTACACCAAGTCTATTACCTCGCATGATACATTGTTCAACTTGCTTGAATTGTAGACCTTGTGGGAAATGATATGAATGCCAAACTTTAGTTTCATATTAGTTACATTAATTATCTTCATACCTCTTCCATCCCACTCAACTGGGTTTTCTTCTCTAGTTCAACCCGACCTAGTATTTTGGTCATTTTAGCTTTTGCCAACATTGGGAAACTAATGATCCTATGGATCATCTTCTTCGTGATCAAAATTGGTTTTTCCAACCACAATTGACTAGTATGTACATGATTGAGGATAAACCTTATCCATTTCACTTGGAAGTCTTATGGCATGTGGGGAATATGTGTTAAACCTTTTTCTTTGAGATGTTGATGCTCATGTTTAACAACACCATCAACGAATAACTCCTTTAAACATTAATCCATTTCTAGTGTTCCTATATCTTGTATAGAAAATTTTTAATGCAAAAAAAAGTTAATCAATACTACCTTAGGATGGATTTGAGACTATGCTCTACTTGGATCTAGGGTTTTCGTGATGGCAGGTGTTAGCATGAAGTTTGATGCTTTCCATTCAACTCCACGAACCAACATATAAGAACGTTGTTTCACTTTGTTGCTGCTGAATGCTATCTTCAGTCAATAGGGTTTGAGATAATTCAAAAAATTTTAGTGACAATTCATTCAAATCACTTGAATGCTATTGAAGATTGATCTACATAACAGCTCTTGAAAATTCACGATGAAAATGACTTCAATTTCACTCCTTTATCAAATTTCACCACAAATGCTTAGTAAGAATGTTAGATCAAATTGAAAGACTATCATCCACTTCCTTTTATTGAATGGTTGGTGAAGTCTTCTTGAACCAGTAGCCATATGAGATTTAGTTACTCTTGACCTCACTTGGTAGAGTCTATGACCCAACCTTGCTTGGTAAGATAGTAATTCAACTTGCTCAGTGATAACTTTGCTCAATGATCCCTTTTGTATCTTGAATGCTAATTTGGATTTTTTTTGTCCTATCAACTAGAACTAATTTAAATTTCTTCTTTGGTAGCCTAGTTCTGGTTCTCCTTTGAGAAATCAAGTGGAAAATGGTGGAGTCACCCAAGTCTTGAGTGACTTTTTTATCATTGTTTGGACTTGCTTTCTCGGTAGACTTTGGAACCCACTGTTGTCTCATCTATTTTCTAATGTTATCATCCTTTGCCTTCTTTTCATCTTTAATCCATCTAGTATTCATATAGTTCTAGGCAAGATGACCAAGTTTTGTCCAAATGAAACATCTTTTACTAGTATCTCTTTTCCTCATATGATGTTTTATACAATTCATTCTAATGTGTCCAAATTCTTCATAGTAATGACATTTGTACCAAGTGTTGTATTTCCAACCAAATATAGCTTTTAAAATTGTTCTATTGGATTCAATATCTTAGTTTTGCATTTTGATGACTTTTGTCCACACTTCTTGCATTTGTGACATTTGCCTTCAAATCCTGGTTTCTCTTTGCATTCATTGGCCTTATGACCATGCTAATTGCAATTGTAGAACTTTCCATTAAATTTTTCTTTCCCATTGCTCCAACACTTGTTTGATGTATGGTCTATCTTTCCATAGTGATTAAAAGTAGGCCTTTGATTCTTTTGAGCTCCTTTCTTGGAAGATTCACCTTCTTCCCAATTCCGACTTTTCCTTTTTGTCTATAGAGATTTTTCTCATTCAACTGATTCATGTATTCATGGGATTTCATCATTCTTTCATTGGTTTGCCTTTAGATTATTCTGCGATCTTTCATTTTCTGACCTTAGATTCATGCTTTCTTCATTTGCATTGGTGAGCTGATTAATGAAGCTAGTCCACTGAAGGGATAGATGTTGAATCTCACTATGTTTTCCTTCTATTTCTTCTTTTATCTTTTTTTACTCTTCCATGACTTCACATGGCCTTGCTGACTAAATTTCTTGTTCTCTTCTTAGTTTTCTTACTTCTTATAAAAAAATCATTATTTTCTAATAGTTATTTGATTGCTTGATTTGCTTCATCTGAGTTGCTTGTTGAATGAAAGTCTTCAATTCTTTCTTCAATGTAGAGATGATCATTCATTTGAATTGCAAGATCTTTTCCTCTTTTTAGGGATTGTGAGAGTTGCTCCTTCACTTTCTTGAGTTGGGAAATAGCCATCTCTAAATCTATCTTTTCATTTTTAATAGCCTTATCAAGTCTGAATAACTCCATGGCCTTTAATCTTTTCTTAAGCTATTAAAATTTTCTCTAAGAACCACAAATCTGTGATACCAATTGTTGGAAATATTAAGAAAGGCTAAGTTACTGAGAGGGGAGGGGTGACTCAGTAACTCTTAAAACTTTTAACTCCAATTACCCAATTAGTCCTTCACATATATTATGATCTAATTCCATGCCTAAGAAACTAAAAAAAAAGAAAGCATACATAACAATTTGACACATAGATTTGGTGACCCTGAACTATCCAAATAGAAAGTAAAATAGGGGTGGGGGTGATACCCACAAGCCTTAGTATTGCAATATAAATTTGGCTGATTAAGGCTTACATTGATCACTTTTGATGATCTGCCCTATTAGGAACAATAAGGATTGCTAGGTCACCCTTGTGAAAGGATTTACAAACATACAATGAAGTATACACTCTGTAAAGAGATTTACATAAGACTGTTAGGTCTACCTTGTTAAAGGATTTGACTAATCCACCTATTAGGATGAAGTAGTAGTTGATCTTTGATCTGCAACTTGGTTTGTTGAATGAGATTCTTTTGATTGTACAAATCACCTTTTTGTGATAGATATATCTTTGTTGCTCCTTATACTACCATTGCCTTTGTAATTCACTCTTTCTACTCTTTCCTAATTATATTTTATTACATTTCATTCCTTCTCATACTTTGGATATTATACAATACATTACATATATACCAATCTAATTATACAATTATAAAGTCGGCCACAATACTAGTTTACACAAATATTACAAAGTTAGGTCAAATGTAGATCCTCGAGTTTTGAATATTGACTCAATGAAGTTCTAATACTCAACATCCACTATCAATGCTTAGAATCATCATGCACTTTGTAGACATAAAAGCTCATTCCATACTGATCACTTCCAAGTAGTCTTGCACTCAATTTGCACTAGTCACTTAGTGAATATTGTGAAACTCAACATATAAAATGAATCACTTAATTCACATTGCATGGCTTAGTCAATGCATCCCCTACAAGATTGGTATAAACTGAATCACTTGGTTAACACTAATTAGGTCGATCAATACTAGACTCACATTACATCAATTGTGAAATTGGTAAGCAATGCATAACTTGGTTTGCACTAGTAAACTTGGCATACACTGAGATGCTCGTTTTACATTACTAATCTTTACAATAGTTGTAACTACTTGGCACACACTAAAATTTGTCCAAAGGACTTGGTAGCAACTGTAGAATTCAGTAACAACTAAAATGCTTGGTAGATACTTACAATTTGAATAAGTGTATGTCTCTAATAACAAACTTGACTATTATGTCAATAGACTTACCTTGACAAAGGTATGCCAATCATGCATTTTCAACCTTGACCTAAAATCACTTTTCTTTGATATGAGACTACTTATGTTTGCAATTAATCTTGTGAGAAATTTAATTTTTTTATCGCATCCATTTGCTACTACATTAATAACCAATGTATGACACTAGTATTAATTTGGTTTCCATCGCTATTTGATTCAATGAAAAACTTCAATGCATGATTGGATTCATCAATGTCATTACAATTTTGACAAATTTTTCTTTGTCATTCCTTCCATCCAATATTTTCCATAGTGTTTATATTACATTATTTTCAATATGCATAACATAAAACAAATGCATGACTAGGAAGTTCTTGTAGTGCAACAACCTACTAAATTGTCTAGGATTGCTTTTAAGTCCTTTTGGAAGTTTCTCATCAATTCCTTAACGACCTTCACAAACATCAATTACATCATTAATAAACAAAAGACAATATCCAAAATTTAATTTCATACAAAAACTTGCATTAGATGGAATGCCATTATCTCGATGATTTGTTCTACTGTATTCCAACTTCTATATGTGAAGTGTCATTGTTCATGGCTTTGATGATGTCTCTTCTTTCCCATTTAAAAGATATTTTGTGGTAAAGTATCACTTATGATTTTTATGGAGAAAGTGTCTATG